>OX463243.1:67544879-68759585 GCA_949820135.1 Sylvilagus floridanus
GCTGTTAGTTCCATTTCTCAGATAAACAACAAAAATATTTATCATATTTGTCAACTAGAGGGCAAATAGATGCACAATTTCCATGGTCAGTCCACTTTTCTAACAATTTATTTCATCTTCTATGTATCTTTTCTCCTTTCATAGGAAATTTCCCCACTGTTCATTGTTTCTGATTCTTAACAGAAAAAGCTCTTTAAAAATTACGTTTGTTTATTGCAATGAAAGTTCTTACATCTCTCATTCATTATATATATATATATATATATATATATATATATATATATATATTGCTTTTTGAAAAAATGAGTAGGACACTACTACATTCCGAAGTCTGAAATGAGGTTGACAAGTCGGGTGAAAGGAGCCAAGTGGGTTGGAAGAAGGAGAAACCTGGGGCTGGAGAATTAGGTTGGGAGCAACAATTTTCACTTCCCTTGTAGCTGAATAATGTAGACTAACAAGTATTGGTTTTCTAAATTCTAAGGATTAAGATCAGGAACAATTACTCAGCTATGCATAATCCTTATTGCTTTATTTTTTTTTAAATAAGCAAGTCTACAATAACTCAGTTACTTATTTATCTAACCCTAGTTATTTCCATCTTGCTGTTTGTCTGAAGAGATTGTGACCCACCACATTCACAAACGGATACTGCTTCTTATGAAAGCAGAAGGCTACTTGCATGACCAAAAGCTAAATAAATGCCTTTATCTAAAAAGTCAGAAAATGGCACTAGTGGTGGGATTTTACCTTGGCTAAAACAAGACAATAACAGAAAGGGCAAGAGGAAGAAACATGAAGCTTACCCCATAAGAGTCCTTCAGTTTAAAAAAAGAGTATTCAAATAGAGATGCATGCTCTTTAGTTTTTAACAAAGACATCAATAGTAGATTGTATGCTCCAAAGTAAGTGGCTGTACAGAACTAGTTAACCAGCTCACACATGTTCAGGCTATAAGAGTGTAAGTTTGTTGGAGAATGGACAATATTTTATGAGAATTTCTTTGTGTGGAACTCTGCTTCCTAACAAACCCAGAAAGGGACAGATTCTTTGCTGAATCTGGTGGACAGTGTGGACTGATACCTGACCCACACCAGAGAATAACAGTGTGTAGCAGGAAGAGAGACTCTGAAGCTGTTTGTGAAAGCAGAGTACAGGCTGAATACAGAAAGCCATGCGTTTTCTCCAAAGGTGGGCTGAAGGTTTGGAGACCCTGAAGAACAAGCATGGAATCTGTGTCCATCCTAAAAGTGTTGGCCTGGGATTGCTTACAAAGGAGTTCTTCCCAAAAGGGTTTCTTCCAGAGCATAAGGGATTCAACAAGTAGAAACTAAGTGGGTACCACCACTGGGTGCAGAAACCAAGAAGAGGGTGGTGGTGGCCCGCTGAAAGAGCACCTGCCAGGTCAGGGCAACTGTGCTATTGAGGATCCTGAAGGAAGTCTCCAACAGATCTAAGAAGCACTACAATGGGCTGGCTCTGCAGCTCAATAGGCTAATCCTCTGCCTGCGGCACCAGCACCCCGGGGTTCTAGTCCTGGTCAGGGCACTGAATTCTGTTCCGGTCACTCCTCTTCCTGTCCAGCTCTCTGCGTTGGCCTGAGAGTGCAGTGGAGGATGGCTCAAGTGATTGGGCCCTGCACCCACATTGGAGACCAGGAGAAACACCTGGCTCCTGGCTTCAGATCAGCGCGGTGCGCAGCTGCAGCGGCCATTGGGGGGTGAACCAACGGAAAAAGGAAGAACTTCCTCTCTGTCTCTCTCACTGTCCACTCTGCCTGTCAAAAAAATTTTTAAAAATCAAAAAACCTTAAAAAAAAAAAAAAAGAAGCACCACAAGAACTAGGATGAAGTGTAATCGGCCACGAAGAGCAGAGACAATCTGTGTGATCAGTCAGGTGAGAGCTTTCTTCCCTACCTCACCTTCGTGACCTCTCCCTGTTCCGAACCTTGAGGTCAGAAATGGGAGTAGTGGCTGCCCCTTCAGCTGATCAGAGAGCCCCCAGAAGGACTCACAGACAGCACTCTGGAGTTCTTACTGTGAAATCTCCAGGCCAGACACTATGGCTACTGAGCTGAGGGAGGAGAGAGGGAGAAGAGTTGAGGGACAAGAGGTGGAACTGGGGCTGCAAT
Organism: Sylvilagus floridanus; assembly: GCA_949820135.1. NCBI lineage: Eukaryota > Metazoa > Chordata > Mammalia > Lagomorpha > Leporidae > Sylvilagus > Sylvilagus floridanus. The sequence goes on from OX463243.1 coordinate 67,547,012, forward strand.
TATGTATCTGAAAATCACAGAATGCAGAGGAATGCGTGGGGCTGTGCAAGATTTCCCAGGAAATGCCCAGCCTGCCCCTAAACGAAGCACAGGGAGAAAGAATTTGTGGGAAGCATCACTAATTAAATGAAGAAAAGTAGAGGATGAGCCTTTTTTTAATTCTAAGAACAGCTTCTCATAAACTCTTCCTTTTGGTTAAATGCCCTCATTTATAAGGCCTCTGCAGGACACCGGGGTTTCTGTCTGTGAACATGTAAGAGGTCATGAGTAAAAGGCCATTCAGTAATTACATCCACAAGTTTGATGTTACCAGTCTGTAGAAGAAATGAATGTGGCCATTTAGCCAGAAATGTAAAGGAGAACAGGACTACTGTGGAATGCACTTTGGGTTATTTATTAACCTTTTGTGTCACACTCTCATTTGCTCTTATACAGGACTAGTAATTCTGCCAGGAGTGTCTCTTAGGATGTGAGTAAATTTAATATCTGCACTAGCAATGACTGCGATTTACTGATCTACACTTTTCTAAGCCCTGTCTAGGCCTCTTTTGTACAATACCGCTAATCTCCCTTGGAACGAAGGAAAGAACATGTACTGACCAAGGACACAAATTAGGTCATGCCAGAGAATTCTTATTTCTCATGCATAGCATCAGTGAGTGGTCTGTTCCAGCCTATTAATTATTTAAATAGTTATTATCTATGTTTGTCCTTGCTTGAAATGAAAACTGCTGACTTCAGCTTATCTGCATCGCATCTTGTAGCAATACAGAGAGTGCCTACAAAACCTTTTCTAGCAGAGACGAAGGAAGAGGAGGACTGTTACTGTGAGCTGGGAACCAGGCCAGTCATTTTAACACAATTATGCCATCTAATTATGACCACAAAGCTGTCTCTTACCTTTACTTTGTAAACAAAAAGACCAAGGTCACTAAGTTAATGAGTGACAGGGCTCTGGCTATAATTCTAGGGTCTCATTCCAGAACCTAGAATGTAAAATATAGGTGATATACTGAATGCATGATACCATTTAGAAAGTGTTTTATAAATCATATCTTACTTTATTTCTCCTTATGAAAGTCGGTGAGATTTGAATGTTAAAAGGCTGATTTAGGTCCTGGCACTGTGGCATAACTGGTAAAGTCGCCACCTGCAGTGCCAGCATCCCATATGGGTGCCAGTCTGAGGCCCTGCTGCTCCACTTCTGATCTAGCTCTCTGCTGTGGCCTGGGAGAGCAGTGGCAGATGGCTGAAGTCCTTGGGCCCCTGTCCCCACACGGGAGACCCAGAAGAAGCTCCTGGCTCCTGGCTTTGGAGCAGCCCAGCTCTGGCCTTTGTGGCCATTTGGGGAGAGAACCAGCAGATGGAAGACCTTTCTCTCTGACTGTAACTCTGCCTCTCAACTAAATAATAAAATCTTAAAAAAAAAAGTGCTAATTTTAGAGCATTTGTAGAGCTGAGCAAAAGAGCTATTTTAAGTTATCCAGTGAGCCAATGGATTTTATACCAAAGAAAAGTGAAGTATAATCTGGAATTTCATTATTTTCAATAATAATTGCCTTGTTTTGCTAGGTTGAAAACATACTCCCTTGTAATTAATTTGCTTCTTCATCCTTGAAACTTGTGAATATTTACTTATTGTGGGGGAAAAAAAGAAAACAAAATCCTTACCCTAGGTGGCCAAGATATGATTAAGTTAAAGATCTCCAGAGGCGGAGATTATCCAGGGTTTGTTAGGTAGCCCTAAATATAATAACACTGCATTCTTACAGAGGAGAGGCAAAGAAGGTGTGAGATAGGCTGCAGAGGGGAGGACACACAGATGTACCCAAGACCAATTTCAGAACGAGACAAAAGAGAAAATGGAGAAGATCAATCAGTAAAAGAAGACAAAAGAGCATTTTGTATAGCTGAACAAAAACAAATTTTTAAATAGAAAGATATCTTTAAGAAAAAAGTAGGATAAACAAAAGAACATATGGGCACCGGTTCTAGTCCCAGCTGCTCCTCTTTCTATCCAGCTCTCTGCTATGCCTGGGAAAGCAGCAGAGGATGGCCCAAGTCCTTGGGCCCTTGCACCCTTGTGGGAGACCCAGAAGAAGCTCTGTTGTGGCCATTTGGGGAGTGAGCCATCAGATGGAAGACTTCTCTCTCTCTCTGTCTCTACCTCTCTCTCTGTCTTTCAAATAAATAAAATAAATCTTTTTTTTTTTTTTAAAGAAGGTCTCTATAAGAAAATAACACAATGCAAAAGTCACATTGTACAATAGAGTTTGGAAGCATTGACAATGAAATCTTTCAAATATATAGAACTAAACCCAATGAGGAACATATTAAACTGATATTTATTTGAAGAAACCACAAGTCTTTCCTGAAGGTCAAAAAAGGAAGACCTGAATAAATAGAAAGTTACCCTTTTACTGAATGGAGAGAGTGAATAATTTAAGAATGACAGTTACTGACTTTAATTGAATAGTCAGTGCAATACATACAGGATTTTAAGATGAAAATTTGTGATGATGATTCTAAAACTAATGCATTTTTAATTTTGTTATGAAAGAAAATGCAGAAGGGTAATGAAAAATTTTAAGATAGAAGGGAAAATTAGATTTGATTCCATAAAGTTTTAAATACTTGATCATAAAGTATTATAAAAATTAAAAGCAGGTGGCAGTTTGGCATACTTTAAGATGCTAATACAAATATTAAGTGACTGATATGAATAGACTGAAGAAGACAAAGACATAAGTAATAAAAGGAGCAGAAGCCATAAATAGCAGTTAATAGAAAAAGAAAAATCATCAATAACAGGAAAAGATGCTTGTGGTTCTCAGGAAATGAGTAGATTGTGAGGGTACTGTGAAGGCATTTACATGCAAGTTTTTCCCAGGAATGTAAGCTGGTGAAGTGTTTTAGGGAGAAATTTGTAACCATCAAAGCCTCAACTGCCCAGACTCTTCTATATAGCAATATTTACTCATGTGCAGAGAGAGGCATGCACAAAGTTATGTGTTACAACATTGTCAAAAATATTTAAAAAATTTGAAGGCAATCTAAACATTCATCAATACAGCAGTGGGTAAATAAATGATGGTATATTAATAATACAGTATTCTGTATAGGAATTAAAAATGAAGCCGATCTATGTGAATGACACAGGGAAATAAGACATACTGGGTGAACTTAAGGTCTATTTAATACCATTTATTAAAGATAGACATGTTTTATGTTTATATAAATATATAGAAAATGGCATATAAGGATGTAAAATAATCTTTCAACAGTTGTCAATGTTGGAGAGTGGGATTTAATGGGGAAGGGGAGGGAAAGGAAGTGGGGACCATTTATTTTTCATGCAAACATTATCTGTATATCCTGAATTCTTCATATTAAATGTTATTTTATAATAAAAACTAATAAAGTCATATATAGAACCCATTAAACACACATTTCCTAAAGCTTTTTCATTCTGGATAGACACTTTTCAAAAGGTGCTAATCCTTCCTCTGAGTTCAACTAGAAAATCTGGATAAAATATGTTACCAAATCTACTGAAAAATATCAGAGTGTCAACGTGTTGTTGAGAATTTACGGTGCTAGGGCCCAGGAAAGAATGGATATAAGAATGAGCTTTCCTTCTTGGAGAATTTGCAGAGGGGAGTGCTGAGAAATCACAGGCCCAAATGGTGTCATGGACATCTCATGAGACCAAGGAACATGAACTTTGATTCCAGAGATCACCAAAAAGGGCTCTGGTGAACTTGCTTTTGCTGGGACCCTGAAGGTCTGCAGTGCTGAACTAGAGGGAAACAGGGATAAGCAGCAACCCTCCCCAGGTCCTACAGTAGCATTTTGTTATCCAGTTTTTTCATTTCTATGAGCTGAATTGTATATCCCCCCAAACTCATTATTAAAAACATCAAATTCATATTCAAAAGTCCCTAACCTCCCAGTACCTCAGAATGTGATAGTATTCAATGAAAAAGTATTTTTTTAATTTTTAATTGAAATATTTTAATACACATGTAAACATTGTATGTTATTTATGGAGTCCCAGTGGTATTTTGACATATCTCTACAATACACAATGCCTGATGAAGGCAATGTATTTATCCCCTTAAATAGTAAACATTCTTTATGGCGAAAACATCTAGAATCCTATCTTCTAATTTTATTTTTAAAGAAAAGTTTATGGTACATGAACATTATCTATAGTCTTCCTATTGTGTGATAAACCCTAGAACTTCTTGCTTCTATGTAGCTATAGAGTTTGAAAATGGTGATTGAGTTAAAATGTCATGGCTGGTGTCTTTATACCTGTGAAACAGTGATCTTTCTACTTTTTGCTTGTTGAATACTATATTTTGTTGAGCATTAAGCTTGTAAGGAAAGAAAAGGGTGGGAGGAGAGGAGGGAGGGAAGAATGTGTCATTATGTTCTTAGAATTGTATTTATGAAATACATGATATTTGTTCTCTTTATATTAATAACAACAACAAAAAAAAGTTCTAAAGAAGAGAACAGAATTCAAAGGAATGTGCATCTGAAAACCCTTGGGCATGATAGCTATCTACAAATCAAAGAGAGTGGCCTTAGGAGAAATCCACTCTACCAACACCTTGCCCTTAGATTTCTAGCCTTCAAAATTATTAGAAAACAAATTTCTCTTGTTTAAGCTACTTGGTCTGTTACATTCTGTTACGGCAGCCCCGGCACACTAATACACTCATTCAGCTGGATTGAACTGAATGCTAGATTGCTAGTGCCTCCTGGGACCAGGCAGAGGCTAACTCATCTCTGGAGATTTAGCCTCAGATTATTTCTACACACAATTTACAAACGCAGTGCTTGGCACACAATAAATAGTAATCAGGCACTGAGGAGATAAGACAACACAGATGAAAACCAGTCAAAATAATAAGCAATAAAAACAGAAAGGACCTCCCAGGTATTGCAGTATTGACTCTTCGATTTTAAAATAACAATGTCCAACATATTCAAAGGGAGAAAAGGTAAGACTAAAGATTTCAGTAGAGAATTGAAAAAAAATTAAAAATCAGTAGAAATCTAAAAATTAAAAAAATGCCAAAATTAATTAAATGGATGGGGTTAGCGGCACATTGGAAATAATCAAGGAGTCATTGCTTTGAAAGATAGATTAGAGGAAACTACCAACAGAAAACCCAAGGAGGAAAAAGGACAGAAAATACAGAATAAATAAAAGAGAATTGTGCGATATCATTAGGCAATCTAATATATGGTGATTGAACTAAAAGCTAGAAACAGAATGGCCCAGAATCAATATTTCGAGAGGTAATAGCTATAACTATTCAAACCCAATCAAAGACATCACATTGTACTTTCTAGAAGCCCCATGAACTCCAGATAAGATAAAGTGAAGGCAACACTTAGATTCTTAATACAATTCTTAAAAGCAGTCTGAAAAAAATGATTTCTTTTAAAGAAGTAACAAAACTGACAGGTGATTTCTCAATAGAAACAAGTGCCCAAAAGGAGCATCTTCAAAGCCCTGGAAGAAACAACTGCCAACACTAAAGTTATTCACCCAGTGAAAATATCCTTCAAGGAAAAAACTGAAATAAAGATATCTTCAGATGAACAAAACTGATGATAGGTCATCACTCAATGGAATTCAAAAGTATGTTTACAAACAGAAGGAAGATGAACCCAGATGAAAGTCTGCAGTTGCAGGGAGGAATTAAAGGCACTGGAAATGTGATACCTTTCTATTATATAGGGAAATGGAAATAAGTGTAACGATGTTTTAGGGTTTAAACCACACATAAAATATATAAGAATAGAAAAGTAGAAAATTCTGTTATTTGTGACAACAGGGATGACCTGAGAGAACCTATTAAGTCAGAGAAATAAGCCAGACACAGAAAAACAATTACTGCATGATTTCACTCATCTAAGGAATCTAACGATGTTGATCTCATAAAAGTAGAGCATTCAGAATGGCAGTTACCGGGGGCTGGGGTGACAGTGAAGCAGCAGCCTGAGGAGATGTTGGCCAACTGTTACATGATTTGAGTTAGATAGAAGGAATAAGTACAAGAGGTGTATTGTACAACATGGTGGCTATAGTTAACATCTTGAAAAATGCTAAGGCAGTAGATTTTAAGTGTTCTCGCTACAAAGTGACAACTATGTGGTGTGTCAATTGGCTTGACTATTCTGCAAGGTGTATTTCAGAACTCCATGTTGTATTTAGTAAGTATACAGATGACTTTGACTTACAGCCATTCAACTTACAATTTTTAACTTTAATCTCTTCTGGTGCTGGGCAGTGGCACTGAGCCCTGTTCCCAAGCAACCGTGCAATCATGAGGGTAAACAACCAAGACTCCACAGTATAAAACTGAAATATCAGTGCAGTGAACATACTAGAAACATTCAACTTACCAAAACTGACACAATAAGAAGCAGATAGGAATCAGCCCCTTCTTGCTTTCTCTAGGGGTGTTAGATATGAGTTACTTAAAAGTGTCCCATTTGTCTATACTCAGAGTAGCTTCAAGGAGGGCGCTACTCCTAAGACAAGTACAGCCGTGTACTGTGAAAAGAGGAAGGTCTTCTCTATTATGTTTCTTTTCAGAGGACATTAGGAAATTTTCCTGTCACGCTGACTTGTGCAAATAGTAGGCATCAAGTCTATCCTGCCCCTCATTGCTCACATGCTGATTTTAGATTTGGTTCAGGTAGAATTACACCAGCCCCAGATGAAACAAGAGAGAGAACACTCCTTTCATATATACTCGAGAGTGTGTCCAGTCCTTCCTGCTTTCCACAGATTTAAACTAAGGTGGAAGGATGAGTTTATAAACATTATCACAGATTGCAGTCATCTTTTATCACTGAATAAATTCTGACTCCCTATCCTAACATTTATAAAATCTTTTTGCCTATACTTTTTCATGCCTTTGTAAGAGTATTTCTTACTAAAATAATTGCAACTGAATATTGTTTGATGACAAAGAGAGAAACTGGCAGAAAGTGACCATAGAATATATAAAAGATACATTGAAATAACTCTACTGATGAATAGCATGAGTTATTCTTCCCACAGTATGAACTACCACATTTGCCCCTTTATTTTAGTGCTCATTTAATGGTCATAGTAGTAGAAATATTATTAATAAAGTTATAATATTATATCAACCAAAGTTATGTATCTCTGAGAAGTTGGTAAGCTTCATTTCTTTTCTGTTGTGTGATTTTCCAAGTTTTCATTTTTTGCTCAGGCAATCATATAGCATGGAGAATAGTTTGGAACTCTATTCCAGAAATTTTATTAATCCTTGTGGTTAATATGCACTTTCCTGTATCCCTTGTGATGCTGGTATTATTTTTCTGTTTGTATTTTATTTATTTTAAGGCATTTACAATTCCTGCCCCATGTTAGAAGGCGCTTAAACATGTTGGAATGTATCATGTATAAATTCATAACAATGTAATAAAAATTGTGGCATTATGGGAAGGCTTTGCAGTAAAATTTAAATAATTCCCTTTATCTAGATATGCTATTATATTTTATTGACAAAATTCAATTTGTTAGTTTGTAGGTTTATATCTATTTCCAAAAAGAAGCTCTCTATGTAAATGTTAAATTGCAACTTACAGTCCCTTGCATACAAAGCATAAATTTCAATATTTATCAAAATGTAGGCATAAAAATATGTTGTTTCTCTTTACGTAATAACCTTGTCTTCAAAGCTACAATCCCTACAATCTGTAGTAAATCATCTAAGTCCTCAAAGGGAGGTGGTAAGAAATGAGCCCTTTATCAAGGGCTTTTAGACTAGTTATTGTCTGTTGTCTGTTGGGCTAGTTAGTTGTCTACTGTTATCTTTTGGACCAGTTCATCTTAATGAATACACATCTCTAGCACACCATAAGAACTTGTCTATCATTTTAATTTATACTTTCAGGCATTTACAGGTGTTGCTCATATTATGATAGCTCATCTATATCCCAGTCATTCAAGTAGACAAGTCCCAGACTAGCAGGGAGGCTGAGTAAATGAGCATAGGAATGGACAGGTAGACAGGTTGACAAATTCAGATCTGCCACCACGTTGCCTCCATTTATTCAATTGGAGCTGTGTTTGCAGAGTAGACCCCTGATATACATCAGCTTCCTTTGGAAAATGTCATTTATCCTTTGTTTCTGTGTTCTGACAAATATCCTGCTTATGCTGTGGTGAAGCAAAATATGCCAACTACAATAAAAATGGTGATAGCCTCATTTTTATGCCATATTTCCCACTATGGAAAGGACTTCATTATTGGCAAAGAGCTTAACTACTAAGAGTCTTTCTTGCTGCTGCAGATGTCATGACCCTCTACCACTACCTCAATGGTGAATTATAATGTGGGAAGTCAGGGGAGGTGGCACTGCTGGGATGTGTCCTCTCAAGCTAACCCAATCACCATTTTCTCATTAGCCATTGTCCATGGAACCCACCATGACCAGTGACGTTTGTGAGGACCCAATCTTCTGAGTCTAAGGTGTTATGAAACAAGTATTAAAGAGAAAGCCTACATCTGCATGGTGCTTAACTTCTTAATAACGATGATAATGGAGTGTATGATTTTCCAGATATGATGCTATATGTCAAGCATATCATTGACCTTTCTAAACTCTCTTATTAAAAAACAGCATTATTTTCATCATGATTTTGCTGACGGGGAAACCAAACTAAGTGATTTTCCATTATAAACATTTTCATGTTTTCTAGCACAATACCCTTTCCATTCATCTCTAGTGCCCCCTATTGAGTTGCTGCTATGTTTCTGGCTAAATGACATCACCCTTGAAAGCTAGTCTGGTGCTTGTGGTTGTGTGTGATGTGCTTCCATGTTCTTTGAGCTACATAAGAAAGCCTTAATCCTCTCATCCATGAGACTGTCCCTGCTTCACAAAAAACTGTGCTCTGTAATATGAATGCTTCTAGTTTTCCAGTGACTGTGGCATCATCCAGTCATCTACAGGCCATGGGATGTATCCTTGTGTGATCAATGACCTCTAAGAAAACCGGAAATGTCACAGAAAAACTCTATGTCAAAAAGATGTACATTGTCTGGCCATGGATCGACCATGCCCACAAATAGATTTTCTTGCTCAACACAGGATTTTTTTGTTTGCCTTTCTAAAGGATTTTATTCAACTTAAAAAATCAAGACATCATGTGAAACCTAGTTTGATGCTGCTCTTTAAAACCCAAGAATTATTAACACATCCCTCCCTTCCTGCATGACAGCTGTCATCATCTTACTTTTGAATGGTATAAACTCTGGTCTATCTTAGACCCTTCCACACCTAAGCCTGTATCTGCCACCTAAGCCAGCATTGCTCAATGACTCTCATACTCACATGGCAGGATTTTTAAGTTTGTAGATTGCTGCTTTACTTGTATCATGACTATAATATCTGAGGCACTGCTAGGAAGTTTTCTATTGAAAGTCAGTTAACCAAGACAGTCCTTTTCTGTTCACAGTGAGTGATGAACCCTGTGTGGCTTTTCCTTTTTGCTGCAAACTTCTATCCCCCACAACTGGAAAAAACCCCATGCTACTAAGTAGTCAGGAGAAGGTGCAGCTAACCATTCCCTGCAGCTCCTTCACTCTCAGGGTTCCTAAAGGTGCAGATGGCAAAGCTTTGTGGTACTATGTTGATCTCTAAGCATACCCAAGAAATGTGATTCCTTCTTTAGAAAGCTGAGAGCCTGTTTTTCATTGAGATGGAAACTTGAATCCTGTATATGTTTTTTCCATCCAGCTGCAAATCACTGGTGAATGTCAATTTTCCCCCAAACTAAGGAGAATGATGTGAAGTGAAAGCTTTAGGATCTGTTGATTTCTCTGGCAGGATTTTAGGGTTGTGCTTACTGATAGTTCTCATGTATTTTCATACAGCCCATATTTATTGAGCACCTTCTATGTGTAAAGCACTATGCTGTGAAGAGTGGCTGCTGATCACACTGCACATGTACAGAGCACTTTCATATAAATGGTCTTATTTAATCAGTGTGTTAATCCACTGAGGTGGGTCTTTAGTTTGCCTATTTTTATAGATGATAAAACTGAGGATGAGAAGGATCTTAGTCAAATCAAATATGTAAATATAAATAAAGAACACAACCAAGATCTGAAGTTACATTTTAGGGCTCTATTTCAATGCAGTAGCTAGAGGTTCTCATGTTGTCTTAGGCCATACCAGTTTAGAGGAATTGGCCACATGGACAGAAGAAATGACTTTATGGCTTCTCTCTGTTGGTTATGGTATAGCCAATGAGGGCACAAGTATTGATGAAAATATCCTCCCATCTACCACAGAGAAACAAATTGTACTGAAATTCTGGATTCAGGCAAGAGGAAACCATTGATCTGGAAGAGGGATCCTCCATGATCCATCATTATTAGCACAGATGCTAATTTCTGTGACAAAACCCATACAAGGAGCCAACACTACAGGTGTCACTGAAGTCCCAGTGCTCTCAATATTGCTGAAACCCATCACCACAGTCATGCAGTGGCACAGTAGCTGCTAGGCATCACTGGCAGAGCCATGTCATTGGCACAACGGAGTGCCAAAGCAGGGATGTCTTCCCTGGTGCTGAGTACACTCATGATATGCTGCTCTATGGGAGGTGGGCACAGAGATAATTTAGTTCAGCAGAAGTGATGGGATGCTCTAGAGAAAAGAGTCTTTTTTTCTATTAAACCAGGTAACAAATGGAAAGAGACCGTGTTAAAAGTCTTCCTACTGCCGGCGCCGTGGCTCAATAGGCTAATCCTCTGCCTGCGGCACCGGCACCCTGGGTTCTAGTCCCGGTCGGGGCGCTGGATTCTGTCCCGGTTGCCCCTCTTCCAGGCCAGTTCTCTGCTGTGGCCAGGGAGTGCAGTGGAGGATGGCCCAAGTGCTTGGGCCCTGCACCCTATGGGAGACTAGATAACTACCTGGCTCCTGCCATCAGATCAGCGTGCTGGCTGCGGCGGCCATTGGAGGGTGAACCAAGGGCAAAAGGAAGACCTTTCTCTCTCTCTCTCTCTCACTGTTCACTCTGCCTGTCAAAAAAAAAAAAAAGTCTCCCTACTGCTCTATATCTAGGCCAGAACAACCCATGATCACTGAGTCAGGAATTCTATGGGTGAGCAGAAGACAACAGGAACAATTTTCCCGAAGTGAGACATACGAAAAGAATTAGACATTTACCATCACATTGATGCCTTAAGTCAACTAGTGGGACACATCTATCCATATGCCATTAATTTATTCATTCAGCAAACATAAACTAAGAACATATTATATACTATAAAAAGATTTAATTTCTATTTTCAATTTATTCACAGGCTATAGAGGGAATCACATGCTGTCTTACTTTTGCTGTATATAATGAAGCTACTTGATACTAGGTAGGTATGAAGAACAGAAATTTGTTTTCTCTTTTGGTAAGTTCAAGATCAAGGTGCTTACATCTGATAAAGGTCTTCTTGCTATATTGTCTTCACATGGTAAAAGAATGGAAGAGAATGAACCCACTCTCTCAAGCTCTTTTTAAGAACTCTTTTCCAATATATAAGTGCTCACTTCTCATAACTTAATTACTCCTTACAGATTCTACCTCTTAATTCTATCACATTGACAAGTTTCAACATGAATTTTTGGAGGGACAAAAACATTGAAACCATAGCACATATATAAAATGTGTAATTCCACATGTATAAATATCTAATTACCATATGGTGTGAGACTCACAGAGCAAGAGTGCAGAGGAAGGTACTTGACTTCCTCTCCCCCACCTTGGGGTACTTAGAGAAGGCTTTCTGGATGAGGTGATGTGGGACCTGACATGTGAAAGACAAATAAGACAGACCATGTGTGAAAATTCAGAACAGCATGTAAGATGTACTGCTGGGAGAAAATTGGGTATATTTGGAGTAGCTGGGAGGTGACAAGGTTTGGGTGATTTGTGAATGGTGAGGTTTGGGCTTCATAGATCATCTTGGCCAAGAATATGAAGGGGCTTGAGATCAAACTAAGAAAAACCACTGAAGGATTAATCCAGTGAGGGATGTAGTCAGATTGCATTTTAGGTCACTTCTGGATGCAGAATTAAAGATAGAAGGAGTGAGGAGGATGAACAAGGAATAGCTCCTCTTTCTCTGGGAAGTGGATGTTCATGATCTGAACACCTTTGGAAGCCACAGGGAAGGAAGGACTACCCAGCAAGCCAGTCACATCAGCCTGGCAATCAGAGTGTGACAGCTGTTCCAGGCACTCTCCCTGACAATCCCTGTGGTGAAGGAGACTCTGGGATAGGAGGCAGCTTTAGTCTGCAGTAGTGCCCAGGGGACAGCCTCCCCACTGTACAAAGCTGTGATTGGCACAGGTACCATCCGGCTTGGGAGGAATAAGGAGTTCCAGCTCTACTGTCATCTTCAGGGGCCTGGGGAAACTGACAGTAAAGAGAAAGCCCAGCCTTAGCTGGATTTTCACAGCAGTGATGGTTATAGAGTAACACTGGGCCCAAGGCCAAATGAGTTGGCAGGGTCTGCTTGGCCTCTGCCTTGCCCCCCTCAGCTCCATCTGTCTGGTGGTGGGTGTCAGCCTTGAAGAGTGCCAGCCTTCAAATCTGGTAATTCAGAGAAGAAGAAGAGGATACAATAAGATGTATGCTCATGGGTGAAACTCTGCCTAAATTGTTCAGGGCTAGAAAACCATCACAGTGTGGCCATAGGGAGCCTTTAAACACTGCTCCCATTCTTTGCATGCTTTCCTTTTTGTTTGCTATTATTATTAAAGAAATGCCAAAATTAATGGATCCATAAAGACATTTCCGATGGGTTCAGGGAAAGAAAATCTAATTCAAAATGTCCTAAGGAAAAAATGAATGAACTGGTCAGATAACTGAAACATCTGTGTACTTTAACACATAGTAGGACCAGGGATTCAAAAATCATATTAAGGCTTCTTTCCTGGAATTCCCAGGCTTAGAGTATTTTTAGTGGTTAACATTCTAGTAAAAAGGAGACATTGATTTTTTTTTTTTTCCACAGAAGCAAAAGTTCTGGTTTTTAATCTGATTTTTCCCTTTTGGATCATTTTCCATTTCTGAGATACCACAGGGCAACGGGAACTGATGAATGAGGTTGGAATTCTGTGCTCAGGGTCGGAGGTGGGAGGGTGTTTACATCCCTATGCAAAGCACTTGGATCTGTAGTTGGAGAAGGATGGTTTCTTGGAGGAAAACATGGATATAATTTTGGTAAAAAGGGGATTATTGCAAGCCCAAACAACAGGTACTAAACCTCGTTGAATCTGGCTTACTGAGCCATACGGACCAATAGTGACTGATAGTGAAGATTATCTGTTGATGGTAATGTTGTTATTTGTGAAGAGATCTGTATTGCTTCGTGTACAGTTTCCTGGTAGTTTTACTAGTCAGGAAAGTGGTTTAGGCACTTTGCTAAATTGATGTATCTTTACTAGTTACGAGGGCTGTGGGATTACTTAGTAACTAGGAGACATACTCTTTAAAAATTTCAGTCAAATGTCTGATTTATAATCTATACATATCAAAATTAGATAGTTAAAATACCACTTTCATATGAATGTGTTGTTTTATTCCAGCAACAATGAAACATTGTTTTTGGCTAAATCGTCATAGCTTTTCCTTTATATCTTTCATGACATTGTATTTTTAGCAATAATATAAATATGCAAAATCAGAATATTAGATATGATTTCTCAGAATACTATCTGGAATTCCTGATCTCAAGTTCTCTGATTCAATTGGAACCAAATACACAAAATGTTTTTGTTTTACAAAGAACAATGATAATAATGATGACCATAGTTTAATCCTAATAGAAAAGTTTAAAAAAAGTATTGGCCGGCGCCGTGGCTCAACAGGCTAATCCTCCACCTTGCGGCGCTGGCACACCGGGTTCTAGTCCCGGTCGGGGCGCCGGATTCTGTCCCGGTTGCCCCTCTTCCAGGCCAGCCCTCTGCTGTGGCCCGGAAGTGCAGTGGAGGATGGCCCAAGTGCTTGGGTCCTGCACACCATGGGAGACCAGGAAAAAGCACCTAGCACCTGGTTCCTGCCATCGGATGAGCGCAGTGCGCCGGCCGCAGCGCACCGTCCGCGGCAGCCATTGGAGGGTGAACCAACGGCAAAGGAAAACCTTTCTCTCTGTCTCTCTCTCTCACTGTTCACTCTGCCTGTCAAAAAAAAAAAAAAAAGTATCAAAACGCATAAGTAGATTATTACATTAACCTAAGAACAGGAAACCAAGCTCTTACCTTGATATTGACCTTGAGAATAGGAAGAAAGAAATCATAAATTTTTTAAAAATATTTTTATTCATTTATATGAGGCAGAGTTGTAGACAGAGAAGGGGAGAGACAGACAGAAAGGTCTTCCATCAGCTGGTTCACTTACCCAAATGGCCACAATAGCCAGAGCTAGGCCCATCTGAAGCCAGGAGCCAGGAGTTTCTTCCAGATCTCCACGTAGGTGCAGGGTCCCAAGCACTTGGGCCATCTTCCACTGCTTTCCCAAGCCATAACCGGAGAGCTGTATCAGAAGAGGAGCAGCTAGGACATGATCCAGTGACTTTATGGGATGCTGGCACCATAGGCGGAGGCTCAGCCTACTATGCCACAGTGCCAGCCCCAAAATTATAAAATATTTTGAAAAAAAGAATTTGCTTCACAAAACATGGTAGCTAGTTATAATAAGAGGTCACAGGTAACTTCAGGTTTTCAAAATGACTTTTGGGTAGGAAACATGATGAATGATGATTCAGATGATTTTTTTCTATTTATTGAATATCAGTTACTAGACAGGTATTTTTGTGTTATTTAGTTCTCATAATTTGCAAGATAAATTGATCTCCATATTTTGCATAAGAGGAAACTGAGGCCTGTGAGTATGCAGTTACAAACATTTGGCTGAGTCAGGATTCATCTCAAGGTTGACCGGATAACCTCTTTTTACTAGATTTTGGATATCAGTAATAGAAATGTTTGAGACAGGGAGTCTGCTGAGTGGTAGAAATTGGGGGGGGATGAATTTAAAATTCAATGTCTTAACCGTTTTTCAGTGTAATTATCATCCATTTTTAGAACTATTTTTATCTTCCCAAACAGAAACTATATCCATAAATACTATCTCCATATGCTGGCTTGCCCACAGGCCCTGCCTTTCTACTTTCTGCCTCTATGAATTTGACTACTATGGGTATCTCATAAAAGTGGAACCATACAGCAGTTGGGCTTTTGTGACTGGCTTTTTTTGTTTAGATTTTAAGGTTCCTCCACAGTATAGCATGTGTCAGAATTCCTTTCCTTTTGAAGGCTGGATAATATTCCACTGTGTAACATACATTTTACTAATTGGGGACACTTGGATTATTTCTACCTTGAACTTTTGTAAATAATGCTACTCTGTATATAGCTTTATAAGTGTCTGTCCAATTCCCTGCATTCATTTTTGGAGAGTATATACCCAGAAATGAAATTTCTGGATCACAAGGTAATTCCAGGTTTTAATTTTTAAAGAATCCTCATGGTGACAGCACCATTTTACATTGCCACCTGTGGTGCACAAAAGTCCCGGTTTCTACATAGCTTCACTAATGGGTATGAAGGGGTACCTCATTGTGATTTTGATTTGCATTCCCTTAACTAGTGATATTGAGTATCTTTTCATGGATTTATTGGCCATTTGTATATCTTGTATGTCTACGTTTCTTTGCCCCTTTGTTAATCTGCTTTAGTAATAGGCATTCTTTATATCCTAAGGATCCTAACACCTTTTCAGTTATATGATCTATATAATTTGCAAATATTTTCTTCCATTTTTATCCTTTGATGCACAAAAATTTTTAGTTTTTATCTAGTTCATTTGATTTACTTTTTGGGGGGCATCACTTATGCTTTGGTGCCATTAAAATTGTCATTCTGTTTTCTTCTAAGAATTTTATAGTTTTTACACTTATGTTTAGGCTTTTGTTCCACTTTAAGTTGATTTGTGTATATAATCTAAGGTAAAAGTCCAACTTCATTACTTTGCACGTGAGGAAGCACATCTCCCAGCATCATTTGTTGACAAAACTATCTTTTACCCATTGCATGTTTTGGCACACTTGACAAAAATCATTTTGTCCATATGTGAGAGTCTATTTCTGGAAGCGCTATTCTATTTCAGTGGTCTATATGTCTATCTTTATGCCAGTACCACATTGCTTTGATTAGCTTTGTAGTAAGTTTTGAAATCAGGGAGTGTGAGACCTCCAATTTTGTCCTTGTTTTTCAAAATTGTTTTGGTTACTTGGGGTCTTGTTGTCATTCCATATGAAGTTTAGGATGGATTTTTCTATTTCTGCGAAAGCCTCATTAGGACGTAGACAGGGATTGCATTGAGTCTGCAGACCACTTTGGAGGAGTGCTGTTTTTAGAATTTCTTAAGTTGGCTGAATGTGCAAAAATGCTCAGCCAGCAACTCAGTTTGTGTGAGTTCAACTCAGTAGAGATGTTGCTCCTACACTAGGACCTAAATAAGAATGTATTCTCCTTTATTGTGGTTGAAGCTATTTATCTTATAGAGGCAATTTTCCTAATGTGCTAGTCATGATTAATACATATTTACCTGTTCTATCAGACAGGAATATTGTGCTCACACTTTGTTTTCACTTTCTTTTAAAATATTCTTCTCATTAAGCTTCTAGGGCTGCATAAGTTGGGTTTAGGCTAAAAATAGTATAGCTGCTGTTGCTGCCACTGTTCCATGAGGAAAATACAGCCCACTGCTTAACAACTACAAAAAGCAAAATTTTCTGATTGCATTTTAAAGATATTGTGAGATCCTTGTTCACTGACGAATCACCACTAAATTGACAATGAACTAAGATTTCTGGTACCAACACTTCATGGTTTTCATTATTTTCCTACAGATAGGACAGAGAGCAAGATTCAAGTTCCTTCTTCCTACTACCTTGCAGAGGAAAGGGGCAGAAAATGAAGGACTGAATTTAGGGTTGGGAGATTACAGCTCACTGGCCAAATCTAACTCACCACTTCTTTTTGTAAACACACACACACACACACACACACACACACACGGCCATTCTCATTCTTTTATGCCTTGTCTGAGGCTGTAGAGGTGAGCTTACAAAGTCTAAAGTCCATCCCATCTTTTTTATTATTATTAAAGATTTTATTTCTTTTATTTGAGAGAGTTACAGACAGTGAGAGGGAAAGACAGAGAGAAAGGTTTTCCTTCTGCTGGTTCACTCCCCAGATGGCCACAACGGCCAGAGCTGCGACGATCCGAAGTCAGGAGCCAGGCGCTTTCCCAGGCCACAGCAGAGAGCTGGACTGGTTGTGGAGCAGCTGGGACTAGAACCAGCGCTCATATGGAATGCCGGTGCCGCAGGTGGAGGATTAACCTAGTGTGCTTGGGCCCTGGGCCCCCATCCAGTTCTTTACAGCAAAAGTTGTTGACACCTGGATTAGACTTCAAAAAATGTTGATTAATTAGTTCAGACCTCTCATCTTAAAGATGACAAAAATGAGGACACTGATGTCATACGTAAGCTATTGGCAGTAAAAAGTTCCATACTGGCAGCATGGGACAGACTGAACAAGAAAGATAGATGGACTTCTGCAGACCTTGTCCCCTGCATTAGGGAGCACTTGCAGACAGGAAATGCAAATAACAGAACACCCACAACATGAAGTCAAATGGAGGTCAAACCATGTTTCTCACAATTCCCGATGAAGTGTTCATGAAGTGATAATGAGCATGGTAGCAGGAGGTGGAACCAAATAGTGGGAGATCACTGGTACACGTGGGAGCCCTACTTGTGGAGACTCAGAGAACCGGAGGGGTGCGTAATTCCAGTTACACATATGAGTGAATCCTGGGGGCTGGGTCATATTAGGTATTATTAACCCAGAATATAAATCATGGAATATGGAGAAACACAGAAATCAGAACATATAAAACAACAAGAAGAAGGGGCCAGCGCTGCAGTGCAGTGGGTAAAAGCCCTGGCCTGTGGCACTGGCATCCCATATGGGCCCCAGTTCGAGTCCTGGCTGCTCCACTTCTGATCCAGCTCCTTGCTGATTTGCCTAGGCAGGCAGTGGAGGATGGCCTAGGTCCTTGAGCTCCTGCACCCACAGGGAAGACCCAGAGGAGGCTCTTGGCTCCTGGCTTTAAATCAGATCAGATCTGGCCATTGCAGTCATCTGGGGAGTGAACCAGTGGGTGGAAGACTTCTCTTTCTACCTCTCTCTGTAACTCTGTCTTTTAAATCTTTAAAAAAAAATAGCAACAAGCATTAGGTCCAAGGTGGGTGAGATGAGTCCATAAATAAGACAATTAGTCTTGAAATATATATCAGTCAGGAATCAACAAGAAACACAGGGTTTCTTAAAATGAAGACAGTCTGAGGAGAGCACCAGGATTGGTCTATGTGATCAATAACGTGGCAGAACTGATGGATGGCTTGTTACTTTGAAGACTACGCTATAAGACTGTCACTCTGTCTTGGGGTCTCTCTCGCGGAGATCACTCTTAATAAACTTACTGGATGTGTGAATAAATGAAAAGGAAAAGGTAAATATGATACCAATCACCTGGTCCACTTTGTTCTTTCTCTGGTTCTATATTGTTGTGATTTGAACTGTCACCCTTCAATGTTTGGCCTTCCCTCATCTCCACCCACTCCCCATCTCTCAAATGCCCAATCATGATACTAGAACCAACTTCTTCCTGGTACTTTTCATTCACAACAGTAACAGTAGAAATGCTGGGGTGGTCCTTTCACTTGTTGGGTTATTTATTTTCATGACAATAAGTTCTAAAAATGAATCAACTATTTCATCCTACTTAGGGGGAAAGTTTAATAAATTAGAAGCATTATTCTGGTGGATTAGGTTGGCCAGTATGAAGCTTTCCTTTGTACAATAAGACACTTTGAGCCAAAACTCATTCACTTTCCAAACCAGAGAAATTAGAATGGGCTTGATTTGTATGTTTCCAAGGGAATAAAAACGATTTGCAGAAGCCTGCTTTGGCTTTCAGATCTCAACTTCCAGTTTTAAATAATCACAAAAAAAGCTTAAAACATACACACGCGCGCGCACACACACACACACACACACACAATGTCCATTGACTTCTTTAACTGTAAGTGGTGCCATAAAGTCATTTTTGCCTATGTATTTATTCATTTACTTTTTAAATATTTCCTGAACAAATACCACTTACTTTTACAAGACACCAGGACCAATAAAACAAAAAGAAAAGAAATCACTGCCCTTGAAGGACTTACAACCACCTATGTCAGGTTAAAACTGGCATAGAAAATAGCATGATGTGTTAAGAATTACAAGAGTACATGCAAAGGGTTATTGGAATAGTTATCCAATAGTTTTGAGAGTCACTGCAACATTTTGATTCTGAGAACAACAAATCAATAGATAGCCCTTACAGTTGTGTTTACTAGGCCAGGAAAGATGAAGATAACTATAGCTATAACTCTAGATATAGATATAGATGTAGATGTAAAGATCTATGAAATTTTACAAGAATAAAAATTATTTATTTTTCTCATTAGGATAGTATTTGAAAACTGCCCAAATTAAAGGTAAGCCACAATTCAAATGGAAATTATGTATTCATATTTATTTTAAAAATAATGTATGCACACATACTAGAGATTTGTTACAGTATTTCACCAATATATCACTTAATGAAATTATTTTAATTTGCTTAGAATCAAGACATAGCAATAGCATGCACAACTCTGGAGAGTTCAGTGCTTTCATTTATTATTTACTTTTATTCTAGGATTTAGTTTGCATTGATACTAAGCTTGAACAGCTAGTTTTGTTTAAGATGTAATAGCTAGATCTCTTTAAAAATCCATAATTTTGTACAAAGCCAGGCAACAATGCTATTATTTTGCTGATGTGGGAGGTGAATACACTTGATACTTGTTTTCTTGGTTGCTGGAGGGAAGTGCAAAGTTTTGGGCTTATCCTTTATCTATGTTGAAAGGCTGAGTGTTAAATGTAAAATCTGAATTTAAGGAGCATTGAAAGTACCTGCTGCCATTGAAATTCTTCATTTTAATTTCTCTCCAAACCATCTGCAGATGTGTGCATGTTAACTGGCTTTGGGCACTCTGTTGCTTAGGAGGTGTAACACATTTGGTAGCTAAAATTAGAAGACAGACAAAAAGGAGGGGGGGAGTGAAAATACAAAGCTTGGTGTGCCAATGTAGGTGGGATGTTACAGCAAGAAACCCTACCAGGCAGGAGGGTTCCTTAATCACTGTGAGATATGAGTGGCAAAAAGTGCTGGAGGCATATCGCTCAAAGACAATGCTCTCTCACACTTACATCTAGAGTTCAGTGTGGAAGGGGAGAGCTGGAGCTAGCCTCCATTTCACACCACCTCATGCTTTTCATTACACGGAGTTGAATACATCAACGATCAGGGTGATGGGTGAGGGGGCGATGGAGGAAGCCAGAAGGAAAATTGGAAGGCATTTTGCTTTCATCTGTTTTACTTGTGTAAGCTTAGGAAAGAGGATCTCCTCACTCCTCAACCTTTTTAAAATAAACATCACAAGCATGAGAATGTTAATAACCAAAATGATAATAGCTCTAAGTCGTGCAGCACGTGCTGTACGCCAGGCACCGTGTTAATGTGTTACACACCATCTTTTCATGTAGACTCTGCTGTGCTTTTCTCACTCCCCCACAACAGGAAAATTCTCTTCCAAAGCTGCTCACTCACTGTCTGCTGGCAGAAGCACCATAAAGAAATTCCACTTTATTTGCAATTCTGACCTTATAGTCTTCCTCACCTTCGGTATTGTTGGAGGTATTTTCTGCATTGAGACGGCGAACAGAGCCTGTCCTTGAGGGAGTGATCCTCCTCTCCTATACACAGGGCCAAATTTAGGTAAAGCAGAGTGTGCTTCTTGGACAGGCCATCCTGGACACTCACCATGCAGAAGGGAGAACCTTACTTCCATCTCCCACTAATAGGGCTGCAAAGCTGCCCTGACTCTAGCTCTCTCTTTCAGGCCTCACCCAATTTTTGGACTCAGAGTCCTCATTCACCTTGTGCTTTTTATAAGCCACCCCGGCAGGGAGAATGGCTTTCCTGTCTCAAGGAAACAGATTGGCCTTGCTAATGCTAACCCCTTGAAATGCCAGTGAACCCTACCCTGTGTCCTGAGCAGAATGTGGTAACAAGGAAGATCTGTCTTGGATGTTTTCCAAGAAGAATATACCACGGGAAAGCCTGGTAAAACCAGGTACAGAAGTCAGAGTCCCAAGTATTGTGAGTTGTTCACTACAGATGCTTTGCTGCATTTCAGAAGAAATCCATAGCCCCTAACTGGTGGATGGAGACCTTCATTCCCCATCCTTTAAGCAAAGAGAGGCTGTGACTCCACTCCTTGCGATGAGCTTCTGAGCCAAGGAACCTGCCTCTCCACCCAAGGTGTTTTCCCTTTTAAAAAGAACTTTCCCTTCCCTCTTTCCTTCCTCCAAGCCTTTTCTCTAAAACTTTGCTTTTGTTGGTGGTATTCAGACATGCTGTTTTCTCTCCTCCGGGTGTGCTGTATGATTTGATCTAATTGTCCTGCTGTTGGAGTGTCACTCTGCATTATTATTGGGAAGATGAATGGGACCCGGGTCAGAGTTCAGCAAGAAGGCATCTGCTCGTTTCCACTGCAGAGTGGAAGTGCGCAGAGGTGATCTTTAATGAACGCTTGGGAAAGATTTGCTCAGAGCAGGCTGTCCTCGCTCTCTCCAAAGCTGGGGTGGCCAAAAGGCCGTCCTTTCCTGGAAGGATGGGAAATGAGTAGACAGGAGGTGGGGAGATCTTCGCAGGGAGTTCCCTGCTTGGATGTTGTTTCTTCTCTAGGAGAGAAAATGGGGAAAAGAGAAGGCGGTTATACAGGGAGGAGTCGGCAAATGGAAGCTCTTGAAATGGGCCCCAAGCATTTGCCTGTTTTGCTCATAGAACAATCTCACCAAAGAAGTTTCCACTCCACTCGGCTGGCAAAGGCTCTCCTGGCCTCAGGTTACTGTGCCTCTGGCTATGGCAGGCTCAGGTTCTCTCACTGGACTCCCTTCCAGTTGACGGTTCTTCCACTCTACCAAGTAGCCAGAAGCCCCACTTACCAAGACCTAGAATTGTTTTGGCATTGGAGGCAAGGGGGGGGGGGGGGGACAATGGATCCATTGTTCTTTTTTTTTCTTCAATAGGGCCATTGTCTCCTCAGTTAACCCCTTCTGCAAAGCAAGCTGAGGATGGGGGCCTTGGAGCCCCTCACCTTCCTTCCATTCCCGCTTTGTTCTTTGCTGAGGGTGACTGCGTGCCTTTCCCAGCCTGCCACTCATCCAACCTGTTTTAGGACTCCAGAGGATGTTGCCTTTTCCTGCTTTTCACACAGTGGAAGTTGGCAGAGAGGAAAGAGGCACACATCGTGCAACTCAGTTCAGGTATGACCTGAAGCCGGTGCTTCCTCTCGGAGCTGTGGGGAGACCCGTCCCGGTGGCTGGCAGGACCCTGGGCTAAACACTAAAACTGCCCCAGGCGAGGAGAGCCGGACAGGGCTGAGGGCTCGTGCAGAAGCAGCAGCCAAGGATGGATGGGATCCCGCCACCCGTTCCCCCTCCTCGCGCGCCACGGAGTCCCAGTACAGAGCGCACCTTGGCCGCGGGTGTCCCCGCTGCCTTCGGGATTCCCGCGGAGCCTCGGCTGCTGGGGAGGGCGCAGTCCTGCTCGCCTCTCCCCACAGCTAGCTGTCTCCCGCGCTGCTTGGGCTCCCGAGCCAGCCCTCAGTGTCCTTCTCTGGGCATGCGCAGCCCGGCGTCCTCCCCGCCTCTCCGCCCCCACCGCGCGCGTCCCCTCCCAGCCAGCCTCTGCTCCGTTCCTTTCATTAAACAAACAGGAGATCCTGAAACCTGGACCCTGGGCGGGCGGCAGCGCCGGGAGGAGGAGGCTGTGCGCGGGATGGGCACCAAGGGGGATCTGTGATCCCGCGCACCCCCGCCCCGCGCTCGCGCGCACACACGCACACTCGCACTACACACACTCGTACACGCCCGCGCCGCGCGCCCGCAGGCTCGCTCTCCCACGCAGGCGGAATGCAGCAGCGCGGGGCAAGCGTGCCTCCAGCCGCCGCCTGAATGCTCCTGGCTGACTGGAGCCGGACGGCCCAGTAGGGCGCACGGGAGGACGCCCCCCGCCGCGGGAGGTGAGTGCGGTGCCAGCTGCAGCCGCCGCCAGGAGGCCGGGGCTGAGCTGGGGCAGCGGGGGGCAGGGACTCGGCCGGACGCAGCGATGCAGGTGACCCACGCCTGGTCTGCGGGTATTAAGGTGCGGAGGAAGGCGGCGCCAGGCTGTGCAGGGGAAGAGGCGATGCCTGGGAGGGTCGCCGCCTGCCAGGTGTCAGACTGAGCCTGCAGAAAGCTCCCCCTGCTCTGCTCGTAAACTTTCCTCTCCTGTCATTTGGGAAGCATGGAGACAAAGGGGGCGTGGAGGCTCCCTCCGTCCGGTCCCACCCTCCTGACTGCATTCCTGGCTGCAACGCTCCACGCTCGCCGGTGTGCGCGTGGGTGGGCACGCGGGCCAGGGCGTCCTGCGGGTAGCTGAAGCCAAGTCCGCCCACCCGGGGCGAGGATTGGGATTTGTAACCCCCAGCTGTAAGCGTTGCCATTGATTTTCCCTGGTCGCGGGCACCTGTCAGCCTCGCTTTCCACCGCCCTGGGCGCATGGTAGTGGTGGTCGGGTTGGCACCTGGAGGATTGGGGGATAGCCTTCGGCTTTCTGATTCAGCGCCAGTGCCAGAGGCGCCGGGGTGAGGCTCGGGTCAGTGCAGGGATGAATGATGAGTTACTGAAAGGCTTGCCATAATCACCTCCCAGAAACGCTGGGCGCCGGGATCTCTGGTCCCTAGGGAAGGTGCTGTCTTCACGCACACAGCTCGGCAGCGCTGGGAGCTGCACTGTGGCTGCTGTGGCAGCGGTGTCAGGGGAGGCTGGGGCTTTATTCCTGAACCGGGGTTTTATGACACACACGTGTGGAATATGTGGAGGATTCTCGGTTATTATTATTCTTTATAGGAATATTATTTTTCTTGTTAACCTCTTTGGTGGGAAAGATTATTATTTTGTTATTATTATTTTGCCGCCTGCAGCTTGGTATCTAGGTCCCAAGTACCTTGCTGCCCAAAGGGAGAAGGTCCTAAGAAAAGGACTCTAAATTGCCAGCCCCGCTGGGGTGGGGTCTCAGTGCAGAGGCTGCCAGCAGCTGGGTTGAAAGCCTGAAAGGCAAGGGCTCTTAGAAACAGCCAGGACAGGGTCGGCACAGGAGGAGCCCACGACCGGGACAAAGGGGACTGGAAGAGGGGTAGCGATAGTCACTTAGGAGACTAAGTGGCCAGAGGCCCATGAAGGCAGGAAGAGGTGGAAGGCGAGTCGGGGGCTGGGCAGCCTTCACTGCATTCGTGTGCCCCTTCTGCTTCTGTGGTTGGCAGCTCCTATCCACAGGGGGCAACTCTGGAGATGTCTGGAAGGTCACATGAGGAGCGTAAAAACTTGATTTCTGGGCTAGCCTCCACATAATCACAGATTCGTTCTTTAGGTCTAGAAAGTGCCACGGTGAAAGTTTCTCCATCTCTGTTTGCTTGTTCCTGGAAGGTGGAATGGGCAGAGAGGTTCATTTTTAGCTCGTCTGTATCTTAGAGCCTTGAATTTGTAAGAGAAGCATGCGAGGGATCTGGAAGCCCAACTGAGGCTGACAGAGAGACCCTGGAAACTCAGGTCCAGTTCTTGTGACTACTGTCAGCAGAGGTCACAGAGCCATCTCTGCTGCTCTTTGGGATGGAGACCTTTTCAATTTTTAACAGTTTGTGTGACTCCTTTGAAGTGGGAGAAAGTCTGATACACAGGAATTACTTGAGAAATTCCCCATATAAGGGAGACTTGGGCTTATAAATCGGCATAGCCAAAGGTAAAGACATTCTTGAGGAAGAAAAGAGGGCAATTGAGACAGTGGTGCACAGTATTCAAACATCTTGACTTCTGTGATTTTTAAAAAAGGGCATTCAGTAAGATAGAAATCTGAGAGTGTTTTTTATTTTTCAAATAACTAGTGAAGTAAAGACCTTTCCAGAAATATTTTTAAGTTGAAATTGGCATAGAGGGGTTTTAAAAATAATTGTAAGCATATGCCCTTTTTTTTTTCATGGTGAACATTTTCATTTTCTTTGCAAATCTTGGAAAGAAAAGATTGGTGTCTTTCTTTTTTTTTTTGCTTTCTACTAAACGCTTTATTTGCTCTGTTATGATGGGATTCCTCCTCTTCCCTCATCTGCAAGATCATTTTGGTGATATTCAGATTCTATTCACATGCACTTATTGCTCAAACTGTATTTCCCACTGAAGGCCATATAAAAGTGTATAACATTGTTCTGGCCAGCACAGATTGTGCAGTCTAGTCACATCTAGGACAGCTCTGTACTCTACTGTGAGCTGTAACATGTACGCATGTACGCTATATTGCAATCTCTCCTCCATCCAGAAAACATGCATTGTCTAGAGGGACAAAAACACATAAGGAAGTAAAAAAAAATAGTTCTAGGCTTCAAAAGGGTGATACAGGTATTTAACTATATATGCTGCAATCTGAGTAACTGTTAAAATTTTAGAGTACACCAGTGCCAATAGGACAGACATGTAAGTGGTTTTTTTCTTCCCCTGGTGGATTTAAGCAGATGATCATGGAGATATTTTTGAAAAGCGAATAGTCTTTAGCAGGTGGGAAAGGATAGAAAGGACATTCCAGGTGGGGGAAATGTGTGAACACTTGATATATTAGGCTAACATTCAGTCATCTCATGTGGTTAGAACCATACAAGGATGAGCAGCACGTGGGCAATGCTGATCAACACCTAACACTGTAGAGCGAGGGACTTCATTGAGATGTGCCTACTATGCTATGGAAACACAAAGGGAGAGTATCCACCTAAAGAAAATAAGAAAATCAAGAAGATATTTTCTTTTTTTTGGGGGGGGGGGTTGATGTGAGCTGAGTCTTGAAAAAGGACAAGGAGAAGAAAAGGGATTTCCAGGCAGAAAAAAAAAAATGTGAGCACTGGAAGTAGTTCTATATAGCTGCAGCAAGAGCAGTTGGTTTCCTAGCTCCTTGGAGTGGCACCACATCAGGCCAAGGAAATAAACGGGAATCAACAGTGATGGAACCAGCCCCAGCAAAGAGTTTCGATGTTATACAAAGGTCTAGGAGCACTGGGAGAGTGGGAAAGTTTCAGATATGATCAGATTTGAATTAGAAAGTGATGACTGTGACCACAGTGTGGAGGAGGAATTGGAGGTGGTGAGACTGGAGGCAGGGAGCCTATTGTGGACAATAGAATGTGGTGTGAAATTGTGAGGGTGGTGGCAGTAGAGCTGCACTGGAGGGAGATTTATGTATCTGGGAAACAAGTCTGAAAAGTGAAGCCTGCTGGTCTAAAAAGGGCCTCTTGCGTGTATTCCTGCATCCCCCTCCACTTCTCTAGCAGTGGTTTGTATAGCTGTCTATTTAGCACTGTGAAGGCCAGGCATCCACAGCTGCATCTTCAGTACTCAGCACTGGCCTGGTTCAGAGTAGAGGCTCAATCAGTACTCGCTGAATAAATGATTAAATAAGTGAATGAGAAAGCTAGTCATGAAATAATGATTCCTGCATTAGTATACCAGAAGCCAACTCATGACTTCCATTTCTCCAAGTTGATCAATTTTTCAGAGGACAGTAATGAAATGTTCCAGGGAAACCACAGTCCCAAACAAGAACACATTTTCTTAGTCACCACTATGGAGAAGAGTGGTCCTCTGAAGTGCCACTGGGAAATAGCCTTGTGACAGCATATTTTTAAAACTAATTAGAAAGAGAGAGGGAAAGAGAGAGAGAGCACAAGAGATTGAGAGAGATCAAGATTTCCCATCCATTGTTTTACTCTTCAACTGAAACCTGGCACCCAGAATGCAGTCTGGATCTCTAATGTGGGTGGCTGGAGCCCACGTGTTTGAGACATCACCTGCTGTCTCTCAGGGAGCTGGAATGGAGAGCAGAACCAGGACACAGACCCAGGCACTCCAATAGGGGCTGCTGTGTGCAATCAGTAGCTTAACCCCTGCCCCAAATACCTGCCCCTGTACTTTTTTAGTGCTTAAAAATTTATATTCACTGTACCTTGGAAACTACAGAACTTAATACAATTCCTGGTACATAGTAGGTTGGTGTAAATGTGAATCCTTTTCCTTTTTTGCTTTTTTGGGAATTTTCTGGCTTCATATACTTTGTGAAACTTTGTAAATAATCTCGTACTTGTCTATAAGCAACAGAGTGTCATTTAATTAACTCATAATAATATTTTGACATCCCACAAGGGCCAGACCACCCATGTACCATGTACTAGTCATCAACTAGGTTCCCTACTGAACCCGGCCTAAATGTGTGTATTGAGTTCCAATCTGAAAATCCCGTAAGAACTGTCAGAATGGAGAATTTTCCCCTAGAGAATTTGTTTTCAGATTGACTATAGAACATGAAGGCAAAGAATCAAAGATGGTACTTTGGGTTTGACCATTGATAGCTGGATGAATGGTGATGGAAAGATGAGGAGAGGGAATGGATCAAGGAAGAAAAACACACGACGCTACTGGGCAGAAGTTAATTTTGGGGTGAAGCTGGAACATCCATATCTGAGTATACATTAATTTCACAGTAAATATCAATCACTGTTTTTATTGACGAAGAGGATAGAAAGAGCAGGAGACCATGGAGCCAAACACAAAAGCTCAGCATTTAGCAAAATTTAAGGATTAAGGAGAGAAACATGCAGTAGAGAGCATGGGAAGGAATTGCTCAGGACACATGGGAAAGAAATGGCCCGAAAGCAAAGGCTCCAGGGAATCATATGAAAGGTGGTCAGGTTGCATCGGAGCAATCCAGACCTTGTCAGACCTCGTGTGAGTTCCTGTGTATGGAATCTTGCTTCACCCCACACACCTAGGATGCCTCTCCCCACTTTATGCCTGAGGCAGCTGACACGAAGTGGTTCCAACTGCAGGTCCATAGTTACATACCAGTAAGTGTCAGGGTTAGATCTCAAAGCCAATTTTGCAATCCTATGAACTGTCTCCCTTCATCAAATAAGTAAATTACGAGGATGATTTTAAGTGACCAGAGATTGAAAAGAGTGAAGTTAGGAAAGTGAGGATGGCTGGCACCGAGGCTCAATAGGCTAATCCTCCACCTAGCGGCGCCGGCACACCGGGGGTGCCGGATTCTATCCCGGTTGCCCCTCTTCCAGTCCAGCTCTCTGCTGTGGCCCGGGAGTGCAGTGGAGGATGGCCCAAGTGCTTGGGTCCTGCACCCCATGGGAGACCAGGATAAGCACCTGGCTCCCGGCTTTGGATCAGCGCGGTGCGCCGGCCGCAGTGGCCATTGGAGGGTGAACCAACGGTAAAGGAAGACCTTTCTCTCTGTCTCTCTCATTGTCCACTCTGCCTGTCAAAAAAAAAAGTGAGGAAAGGAAAGACAATGAAAAGGACTTCTGCTGCAAACATTAGGAAATCAAGTTTAGTACAACAGTGCGCTTCAAAGCTATATTGCAGAGTTGAGTGGGGAATGAGAGGGTAAGAAGAAACAGGCCATGTGTACCTGTCAGTCTTGTGCAGAGTAGCAAGGGAGCGAGTTACAGGACCATAAAGAGAAGCCAAGTGAGCTGTGAGAAAGTTTTTATCAGGGGGCAGCAGATGGGAAGAGCTAGTGTCTCTGGAGAATAAAAAGCATGAGAAATGAGCACAGGAGAGGAGAGGTAGGGAGGAGGAGGATGATGCTTGAGAGTTTGGAAAGATGGATTGAGAGCAGATAGGGGGATGCTTTTCTCTCCTGCAACTAAATGATGGAGGGGCTTACTGGAGCCCAAAGACTTCAGCTCCTTGAGTATCTTGGGAACTAAAGGATCTTCTGAGCGCTCTACTCTTTTGGCGACACTTGGGCAGGCCAAGAAGTCTTGCTTGTTTATGTAGCGCAGTGACTGAGAGCATGACTTTAGAGTAAGATGCTGCCTGAATTGGTTCTGAATCAATTCAGCATTCTTTAATTCTGGCTCTGCCACTTCTCATCCCTGTTACTTTGGGCACAGGGTTTATTTCTATGTGTTTGAAATTACTCCTGATGTTAATAATAACGATGACACTACTAGAACCCATTGCATAGGATTATGAGCATTGCACAAGTTAACAGTTTGCAAAGCTTGGCATAGAGTAAGTGTTCAATAAGTGGTAGGTATTACACATGATTGTAGTGGTGTGAAAACCATAAAGCTTTGATTTTATGCTCAGGACTCTAGAGATGGTGTTGCTTTTGCATTTGCATAATTTTTTTTTTCTGGTTGGTTATAAATAATTGACTCTGATCCTGTCTTCCCAAGTGCAGGAACTAAATCATTAGACACAATATTACAGCTCTGCTGTCATCTGCTGGTGGAGTAGATACGTGTTGAGAAAGTCAGCCAATAACATTTGTCTTGTTGCCTCCTTCTCACACCTGTCTGGGGAGGCTGAAAGTTTGCTTGCCTTTAGGCTGATTCGTACATTCTTCAGGCTCATAGGCATCACACAACAGGGACTTAGCTGTTGAGCAAATCGTTTTAGAATAAATGACTACATGTATGAATTACACCACCTCTTTAGTACTGAGACAGATTAACTCAACCTCATACATGAGGTTTAGAACACTACTTAGGAAATTAAATGTGTCCTTATTTCTGGAAAAGTTTGTGGTGTGTTTTAAAACAGGATTCCAGTGCATGTGGAAAGCCTACCATCTCACTAATTGGTAGCAGGTCTTGGACTGGAAACCAGGTCTGACACATAACCAGTGCTCTTTGCATTACATGCTGTCAAATACTTTTATTACTGCATCATAATCAAAGGCTACTTTTCATTTTTTTGTCTAATCCATCCCATTTATGTCTCAGCGATAGTCAACTTACAGTTCCTCCAATGAGATATTGCATTTTTAACTTCAGATCTTTGGTAGTGCTGTTTGTTCTTTTTGGAATTCCTTTCTTGGCTCCTCTTGCCAGACTCCTTTAATCCTTTAGGTCACAGAAACTTCCTCAGAAGGTTGTCTTGACCACATAACACTAAGGTTGGCTTCTTTTCTTTCCCAGTGGTCTCCGAATTTGTATTTTCAGCACCTATTATAGGCCTGGCACATAAGAAGTGTTCAAAAAACATTTTGGAGTGAATGGCTGAATGAATGTATCCTACACTCTTGAGTCATTGATGATGCCACAAATAATGCAGTTTTATGATAAAGAAAAACTAAGACTTTGCAGGTGAAAAAGTTCACAGGAAGCCATCTCTGACTTCTAAATGAAATCCCATGTTGAAGTGCCTGGGTTTGAGTCCTGCCTCTGCTTCCTATTTAGCTTCTTGATAATGTGCATTCTGAGAGGCAGCAGGTGATGGCTCAAATACTTTGTCCCTGCCATGCATGTAGGACACCTGGGTGGATTTCTTGGCTCCAGGGCTTTCTTGGGTGTTTCAGACATTTGAGGAGTGAACCAGCATAGGGAAGAAATCTCTGTCTCTCCCTTTCTTTCTGTTGCTCTGCTTTCCAAATATATCTCCTGACTAGCTAAAACCAAAGAATATAGATTGGGAAACTGAGAACTGTGTGATTTTCCAGAGGCCTCTGCTTTAAGTGGTGTCAGAACTGAAGCAGCAACCCATGTGTCTTGATTTCTGATCCAGACTCTCCACTGTGCCAAGCACTTAGTTGAATAATTTTTTTTTGACAGGCAGAGTTAGACAGTGAGAGAGAGAGAAGCAGAGAGAAAGGTCTTCCTTTTTCTGTTGGTTCATCCCCCAAATGGCCACTACGGCCGGCGCCGCTGCGGCCGGCGCACTGCACCGATCCGAAGTCAGGAGCCAGGTGCTTCCTCCTGGTCTCCCATGCGGGTGCAGGGCCCAAGCACTTGGGCCGTCCTCCACTGCCTTCCCAGGCCACAGCACAGAGCTGGACTGGAAGAGGAGCAACTGGGACAGAATCCGGTGCCCCAACTGGGACTAGAACCTGGGGTGCTGGCACCACAGCCAGAGGATTAACTTAGTGACCCGCGGCACTGGCCTCACTTGTATAATTTTTAAAAATATTTTTTATCTTTATTATTGAGTGTTTTTACACCCATGTAAATTTTATGGGCAATGCAGATGTGATGTCTCTCCTTTCTGACCCTAGGTCTAGCCCTGTTCTTTCCACAATGATAGGAAAATATACCTCCTAGCCTTCTAATACAGGTAAAGAATGTAATAATCATATGTTTGGTAAGAGCCCTAATTGAAAATATTGAAAGTAATACCACTCTGCATAGCTAATGAATGTTTCATGACCTGGCTGATCTGCAAATCAGTAATCATTACATTCATGTTGTAAAACCAGGCTAGAAGGATAGAAAGAAAAGCTCTTGTCTATCTGTCATCTGTGTCTGTGTCAGGGCTAGAAGAAATCTAGAGATTGTCTTGACTATTTATTTATAAATGTATGTGTGTGATAATGGAAGACCCCAGATGAAAAAGAGGAGAAAATTATTCTGTCCATCAACTTAGCTAGTTTTGGTTTATGGAACTGCTGGCCCATTTTGAAGATTTGAGATCAGGAGGTAGAATGAGTGACTTTGGCTATTTCTGCCTATTTCCCTCCCTTCCCCAAAACAAAAGAGTAAGTGGGAGAAGGGACATAGCTGGAAATAAGGAAAAGAGACGAAGGAAGGAAATGTTGAGTGGTTACCTCTACGTATTATGCAAGGTGGGCTATAGAAGAGGCTTCACAGGCATCTCCTTAATTTGCACAACACACTGGAGAATCGATGTTCATATCCCCACTTGACAGCTGAGAAAACCACGTCTCAGCAAGGTGAGTTAGCTACCCCAAACTCCCGCAGCTAGAGTTGGACTCAAGCCCGGTTCTGAGTCCAAAACCTATACTCATGCCACTTGAGGCTTCTGATTTGCAAAGCCTTGAAGTTTCAGATCACCCCATAAATTTATTGCCGCTCCTGAAATCTTGGGTGGTGAACTTCAGAGGCTCGTCAGTGCTAACTGGATGGGAAGCCATCAGTCAACTCTGCATCCTGCTGTTATTTCCTCCTTGGAGGGTACATTTATCTTTCCCCCTTCATCAGTTACATCAGAAAGAAGAGATACATACACACAGGATAGAAATACCTTTCTTTGTGTGAATGTCATACATTTTTACATGACATGAAAGCATATATTTTATATTGCCTCCATTATGTTACAAAGGGCTTTTTCTTTGGGTATTATGGCTTCAAGTGTTCTAGAAATGCTCGCAGACACCGACTGAGGGAAAGGTGATCGTATTTACTGAAGCAAATCTTTCACAATGAGGGGTAATGTGTTTGGATGACTGACTGTCAAGGGTTTCCGGGTGTCCTTTTTATGGAGTCTCTGTTGAGTAGCATGGAGCAGTGACCCCTCCCTCCACCAACATTTGAATTCAATGAAACACATAATCAAGTGGAATCAGATACAATTAACAAGAATAATATCTGGTTGAGAGGGCTGCTGTCAGCTCCCTGCTCTACAGGCCAAGCATGCTTTATTATCATTCCCATCTTCCAGCCTTTGCTAGCTATCGCTTCCAGGCAAACCCACACACTCAAATGCTCTAGTAATCAGCTTGCCACCTTCTGTCCCTGGGTTATGGAACCAAGGGGAAAAACAAGGAAGACCTGTCCTCTCACAGTTGTATTAACAGAAAAAACATTATCTTTCTCTATGTTTTTTTCTGCAGTATAAAAACAAGGCAGTATTTCTAGCTTTGAGAAAATCTTTTGGTGTTTTACAGGGGTTGACATGTAGCATGTGACAAACAGTTTTTGATCAGACTAATTTGGAGCAATTACAGCATCTTGTCAATTGAAAAATAAATCAAACCAATTATATATGCATTACAATGATATATAAAATGCAAATATAATGAAGTGCTTGGTAGAGAAAGTAAATGTCAATCACATTTCTGCCCCAAACTTTTTCCCACAAAAACCTCCTGTGAATTTTATGGTGTATGTTCATTCAATATTTTTAGCCCATTAACATTTAAATTTTATTTTTTAAAGGTAGGTTTATACTTCACCCATTATTTTATTATTTACTTTTAGCTACAGTTTTAAGGAGAAGCCATTTCTTTTGATTAGTAAACACTTGGTTAAGTACTGCTATTGTATGAGAAGGAAGAGTGATGATTTCTATCTTAAAATAGAGCTCAGCTGACATATCTCAGGTCCTTTGCGATCTGTCCTTGTATATATTGTGTAGACATAGCCAGTGAACAAATATTTCTGAATGTCATCTAAGAAGCCACCTACTACACCATGTGCTTTTTAAGTGTTCATATCCTAACAAGAGATAAAATAATGAAGGAATTTATTTTGAACTTAAGGCAAATAACTGTAATTTCTCCCCAATTCACAGAATGACTGGTAGGAGCAGTCTATTCAATTGTTTTCTTTTCCAGATGAGAAAGTTCAGATCCATTGATGTTAGGTGACTTTTCCTAGGTTCACAACTGGTGATTGGAGATGCTGGGTGAGAGGCAACGTTCCAGCCTCTCCAGCCAGTATTGGCTCCATCATACCTGACTGTAAAACTCCAAGAAGAGGGAAGCAGAGAGCTTACCACACATATTAGCTTGAGCAAGGAATTCCTGGAAAACCAAAAATCATGCTATATGTAAATGTTGTTACAGAGATTGCCTCCCCAACTTCCCAAATCCACCTGCCTATCTAAACTTAGCCATGCTGCATCTTTTCCTCCATGGACTGATATCATGTTACAATAACACTTTAAAGTTAGACAATAATCAGTTGTAATGTTGAGATGAGATGGACCTGTGTTTCCTAGGGAGTGTGTGTTTACAAACCCACTGATGTTTGTTTTTTTGTTTAAATTCTTGCCATCTTGAACCTTTAGGAATGAATTCTAAAACAGTGCATCTTACCTGCCAGCTTTAATCAAATCATGAACTCTTTTATTAACTGATGGTTTTTTTATATATATAAAGCTTTTATTTAAAGAATATAAATTTCGAAAGAACAGCTCATGGACCACAATGGCTCCCCCCCCCACAACTTCCCTCCCTCCCCCCACCCTCCCCTTTCCCGCTCCCTCTCCCCTTCTGTTCACATCAAGATTCATTTTCAATTCTCTTTATACACAGAAGATCAATTTAGTACATATTACGTAAGGATTTCAACGGTTTGCCCTCGCATAGAGACACAAAATGATAATACTGTTGGAGTACTAGTTATAGTATTAATTCACAATGTACAGCACATTAAGGACAGAGATCCTACATGATTTTTTTTTTAAAAAATTGATTAATTGTCTATGCAATTTCCAGTTTAACACCAAGATTTTTTAATCATTTGCAATTATCTTTATATAAAGAAGATCGATTCAATATATACTATGTAAGGATTTCATCAGTTTGCACCCACTCAGAAACACAAAGTGTAAAAATACTGTTTCAGTACTAGTAATAGCATCACTTCACATTGGATAACACATTAAGGACAGATCCCTCATGAGACGTAAGTACACAGTGACTCCTGATGTTGATTTAACAATTTGACACTCTTGTTTATGGCGTCAGTAATCTCCCTAGGCTCTGGTCATGAGTTGCCGAGGCTATGGAAGCCTTTAGGGTTAGCCGACTTCGATCTTATTCCCACAGGGCCATAGTCAAAGTGGAAGTTCTCTCCTCCCTTCAGAGAAAGGTACCTCCTTCTTTGATGGCCCCGTTCTTTCCACTGGGATCTCACTCGCAGAGATCTTTCATTTAGGTCTTCTGTTTTTTCCAGAGTGTCTTAGCTTTCCATGCCTAAAATATTCTCATGGGCTCTTGAGCCAGATCCAAATGCCTTAAGGGCTGATTCTGAGGCCAGAGTGCTATTTAGGACATCTGCCATTCTATGAGTCTGCTGTGTATCCTGCTTCCCATGTTGGATCATTCTCTCCCTTTTTCATTCTATCAGTTAGTATTAGCAGACACTAGTCTTGTTTGTGTGATCCCTTTGACTCTTAGACCTATCAGTGTGATCAATTGTGAGCTGAAATTGATCACTTGGACTAATGAGATGGCCTTGGTACATGCCACCTTGATGGGATTGTATTGGAAACCCCTGGCACAATTCTAACTCCATCATTTGGGGCCGTTCCGATTGAGCATGTCCCAAGTTTTACATCTCCTCCCTCTCTTATTCCCACTCTTATATTTCACAGAGATCACTTTTCTGTTAAAATTTAAACACCTAAGAATAATTGTGTGTTAATTACAGAGTTCAACCACTAGTACTAGGATAAAGAAAAAAAAAATACTACCATGGATAAAGTATTACATTGTACAACAACAGTCAGCACAAGAGCTGATCGAGTCACTGTTTCTCATAGTGTCCATTTCACTTCTACAGGTTTCCTCTTTGGTGCTCAGTTAGTCATCGCCAATCAAGGGAAACAAATGATATTTGTCTCTTTGGGACTGACTTAATTCACTCAGCATGATGTTTTCCAGATTCCTCCATTTTGTTGCAAGTGACCGGATTTCATTGTTTTTGACTGCTGTATAGTATTCTGTAGAGTACATGTCCCATAATTTCCTAATCCAGTCTACTGTTGATGGGCATTTGGGTTGGTTCCAAGTCTTAGCTATTGTGAATTGAGCCGCAATAAACATTGCTGTGCAGACGGCTTTTTTGTTTGCCAATTTAATTTCCTTTGGGTAAATTCCAAGGAGTGGGATGGCTGGGTTGAATGGTAGGGTTATATTCATGTTTCTGAGGAATCTCCAGACTGACTTCCATAGTGGCTTCACCAGTTTGCATTCCCATCAACAGTGGATTAGTGTCCCTTTTTCCCCACATCCTCTCCAGCATCTATTGTTGGTGGATTTCTGAATGTGAGCCATTCTCACCGGGGTGAGGTGAAACCTCATTGTGGTTTTGATTTGCATTTCCCTGATTGCTAGGGATCTTGAACATTTTTTCATGTGTCTGTTGGCCATTTGGATTTCCTCTTTTGAAAAATGTCTATTGAGGTCCTTGGCCCATCTCTTAAGTGGGTTGTTTGTTTTGATGTTGTGGAGTTTCTTAATTTCTTTGTAGATTCTGGTTATCAACCCTTTATCTGTTGCATAGTTTGCAAATATATTTTCCCATTCTGTCGGTTTCCTATTCACTTTCCTGACTGTTTCTTTTGCAGTACAGAAACTTTTCAATTTGATGCAATCCCAGTAGTTAATTTTGGTTTTCAGTGCCTGTGCTTCTGGGGTCTTTTCCAAGAAGTCTTTGCCAGTACCTATGTCTTGCAGGGTTTCTCCTATGCTCTCTAGTAATTTGATGGTTTCGGGTCGTAGGTTTAAATTTTTAATCCATGTTGAATGGATTTTTGTGTAAGGTGAAAGGTAGGGGTGTTGCTTCATGGTTCTGCATGTGGAAATCCAGTTTTCCCAGCACCATTTATTAAACAGACTGACCTTACTCCAGGGACTGGTTTTGGATCGTTGATCAAATATAAGTTGGCTGTAGGTGTTTGGATTGATTTCTGGAGTTTCTATTCTGTTCCATTGGTCTATCCATCTGTTTCTGTACCAGTACCATGCTGTTTTGATAACAACTTCCCTGTAGTATGTCCTGAAATCTGGTATTGTGATGCCTCCGGCTTTGTTTTTGTTGTACAAGATTGCTTTAGCTATTCGAGGTCTCCTGTGTCTCCATATGAATTTCAGCATCATTTTTTCCAGATCTGAGAAGAATGTCCTCGGTATCTTGATTGGTATTGCGTTGAATCTGTAAATTGCTTTTGGGAGAATGGACATTTTGATGATATTGATTCTTCCAATCCATGAGCATGGGAGATTTCTCCATTTTTTGGTATCCTCTTCTATTTCTTTCTTTAAGGTTTTGTAATTTTCATTGTAGAGATCTTTAATGTCCTTAGTTAAATTTATTCCAAGGTATTTGATTGTTTTTGTAGCTATTGTGAATGGGATTGATCTTAGCAGTTCTTCCTCAGCCGTGGCATTGTCTGTGTATACAAAGGCTGTTGATTTTTGTGCATTGATTTTATATCCTGCTACTTTGTCAAACTCTTCTATGAGTTCCAGTAGTCTCTTAGTAGAGTTCTTTGGGTCCCCTAAATAAAGAATCATGTCGTCTGCAAAGAGGGATAGTTTGAGTTCTTCCTTCCCAACTTGTATCCCTTTAATTTCTTTTTCTTGCCTAATAGCTCTGGCTAAGACTTCCAGCACTATATTGAATAGCAGTGGTGAGAGTGGGCATCCCTGTCTGGTACCAGATCTCAGTGGAAATGCTTCCAGCTTTTCCCCATTCAATAGGATACTGGCCGTGGGTTTTTCATAAATTGCTTTGATTGTATTGAGGAATGTGCCTTCTATACCCAGTTTGCTTAGGGTTTTCATCATGAAAGGGTGTTGAATTTTATCGAATGCTTTCTCTGCGTCTAGTGAGATAATCATATGGTTTTTCTTCTGCAGTCTGTTAATGTGGTGTATCACGTTGATTGTTTTGCGAATATTGAACCATCCCTGCATACCAGGGATGAATCCCACTTGGTCTGGGTGGATGATCTTTCTGATGTGTTGTTGCAGTCTATTGGCCAGAATTTTGTTGAGGATTTTTGCATCTATGTTCATGAGGGATATTGGTCTGTAATTCTCTTTCAATGCTGCATCTTTTTCTGGCTTAGGAATTAAGGTGATGCTGGCTTCATAGAAAGAATTTGGGAGAATTCCCTCTTTTTCGATTCTTCTGAATAGTTTGAGAAGAATTGGGGTTAGTTCTTCTTTAAATGTCTGGTAGAATTCAGCAGTGAATCCATCTGGTCCTGGGCTTTTCTTTGTTGGGAGGGCCTTTATTACTGATTCAATTTCTGACTCACTTATGGGTCTGTTTAGGTTTTCTATGTCTTCCTGGTTCAATTTAGGTAGGTTGCATGTGTCCAGGAATCTATCCATTTCTGATAGGTTTCCCTGTTTACTGGCATACAGGTCCTGTAGTAATTTCTGATGATTCTTTTGATTTCTGTGGTGTCTGTTGTTATATTTCCTTTTTCATCTCTGATTTTACTGATTTGGGTCTTTTCTCTTCTCTTTTTAGTTAGTTGGGCCAATGGGGTGTCAATCTTGTTTATTTTTTCAAAAAACCAGCTCCTCGTTTGGCTGATTTTTTGTAATGTTTTTTTGGATTCAATCCTGTTGATTTCTTCTCTGATTTTGATTATTTCTCTTTTTCTACTAGATTTGGGTCTAGTTTGCTGCAAATTTTCTAGATCCTTGAGATGCATTGAAAGCTCATCTATTTGGTGCCTTTCCAGTTTCTTGATGTAGGCACCTATTGATATAAACTTTCCTCTTAACACTGCTTTTGCTGTATCCCATAAGTTTTGGTATGTTGTGCTGTTATCCTCATTTACTTCCAGAAAATTTTTGATTTCTCTTTTGATTTCTTCAGTGACCCATTGTTCATTCAGGAGCATGTTGTTCAATCTCCATGTGTTTGCATATGCTCTAGAGATTCCTGAGTTGCTAATTTCCAACTTCACTCCCTCATGGTCTGAGAAGTTGCATGGTATGATTCTAATTCTTTTGAATTTGCTGAGACTTGCTTTATGGCCTAATATGTGATCAATCCTAGAGTAGGTTCCATGTACTGCTGAGAAGAATGTGAATGCTTTACGTGTAGGATGCAAAGTTCTGTAGATATCTGTTAGATCCATTTGGGCTATAGTGTTGTTTAAATCTACTGTCTCCTTGTTGATCTTCTGTCCTGTCGATCTGTCAATATCTGTGAGTGAAGTATTGAAGTCCCCCAGTACTATTGTGTTGGGGTCTAAGTCTCCCTTTAAGTTTCTTAACAAATTTTTTAAATAAACCTGTGGCCTGTAATTAGGTGCATATACATTGAGAATTGTTATATCTTCCTGTAGTATTGATCCCTTAATCATTATATAGTGCCCCTCTTTGTCTCTCTTAACAGTTTTTGTGTTAAAGTTTATGTAGTCCGATATTAAGATGGTTATACCCGCTCTTTTTTCATTTCTGTTGGCGTGGTATATCTTGTTCCATCCTTTTATTTTCAGTCTGTATGGATCTTCGTTGGAAAGATGTGTTTCTTGTAGGCAGCAAATAGATGGTTTTTGTTCCTTAACCCAATCAGCCAATCTCTGTCTTTTAACAGGACAGTGATAAGTGGTAAGTTTGCCCTGCCATTTGCCAGATATTTTCTAATGTATGCTTTGAATTCCCTGTGATCTTTTGCCGTGAGGTTCCCTTCGTTTACCTTCTTTCATGTTGATGGTCGTGTTTCTGTGTTTCTGTGTGTAACACGTCTTTAAGTATCTTTTGCAGGGCTGGACGAGTGGCAACAAATTCTTTCAATTTTTGTTTGTTATGAAAGGTCTTTATTTCACCTTCATTCACAAATGAGAGCTTTGCAGGGTATAATATTCTGGGCTGGCAGTTTTTCTCTCTAAGTACCTGGGCTATGTCTCGCCATTCCCTTCTAGCTTGTAGGGTTTCTGTTGAGAAGTCAGCTGTAAGTCTAATTGGAGATCCTCTGAGAGTAATCTGACGTTTCTCTCTTGCACATTTTAGGATCTTTTCTTTTTGCTTCACTGTGGTGAGTTTAATTACAATATGTCGTGCAGAGGATCTCTTTTGGTCATGTTTATTAGGGGTTCTATGAGCTTCCTGGATTAGGATTTCTCTGTCTTTCTCCAAGCCTGGAAAGTTTTCTGCTAGTATCTCCCTAAAAAGACCTTCTAATCCTTTCTCCCTCTCCATACCTTCAGGAACACCTAGAACCCGAATGTTGGGTTTTTTAATAGTATCCTGTAAATTCCCGACGATATCTTTTAGTTTTCTAATTTCCTCTTCTTGTCTTTGGTTTGACTGTTTCCTCTCCTGTTCTCTGTCTTCTAGGTCCGATATTCTCTCTTCTGCTTCACCCATTCTGGTTTTAAGGCCCTCAAGATTGCTTGTCACTTGATCTATTGAATTCTTCAATTCATTAAGATTTTTTGTCACTATCGTAGCTTCTTGTTCTACTAGTTGTTTCATTTCGTTTTGATTTCTCCGTAGTACTTCATTCTCACGAGAGAGATTTTCTATCTTATCCATTAAGGATTTCTGTAGTTCGAGAATTTGTTTTTGAGAACTTCTTAATGTTCTTATCAATTCTTTGAGATCTGCTTCTTGCATTTCTTCTATCTCATTATCTTCATAATCCTGACTTGGGGTGTCTTTTCCGTTTGGGGTCATCATAGCATCTTCCTTGATCTTGCTCCCTAGGAATCTGTTTTTATTTGGCATTTTTTTTTTCCCCACACTCTTTCTCTGGGTTGTCAAGGTAACGGAGTTTGTGTGCGCGGTGTGTTCCCAGTTTTTGGATCCCCTTCAGGTTTCTACAGCCTCGGGTTTTTGGTTCCGTCTGCCTCAGTGATGGGCGGGCGGGCGGGCGGGCGCGCCTTGTCCCACTGCGTTTAATCTAGCTCGAATTAGCAGGGTGGGTGACGAGAGAGGCTAGTGTCCGTGCAGGCTCGCCTCAATTGTGCTGTTTCCCCCATGGGGGGTCTGCTTCCCCCCGCCAGTGTCTCGGGATCCCTGTATCGGCACCCGTTCAAGCGCTCAGTTCCAATGGCGACTGTGTTCCACCCGGCTTCCGGTTCAGCTGGCGGGCGCGCCGTCCCACTGTGTTCAGTCTAGCTCGAGTGAGCAGGGTGGGCAACGAAAGAGGCTAGTGTCCGTGTGGGCTCGCCTCAATTGTGCTGTTTCCCCCGTGGCGTCTGCTTCCCCCCGCCAGTGTCTCGGGATCCCTGTATCGGCTCCCGTTTAAGCGCTCGATTCCAATGGCGACTGTGTTCCGTCCGGTTCCCGTCCCTCCCGGCAGCTCCCGTGCCACTAAGGCACGATTTGCCGTTCGCAAACTTACTTTCCCCAAGTCCTCTGCGTCTCATTCACTGGGTCCGGAAGAATTTCCACTGCATTTTTTTCCGTGAGATTTTTCCTGAGGCTACAGTAACTCTGTTTTTATAAAACTATCTTTTTGCGGACTGCTAGTGCGCGTCCTCACTATTCCGCCATCTTGGCTCCACAACCAACTGATGGTTTTTGACCATGATAGGAACAAAAGTAAAATTCAGATTATTAAAAAATTTTTTTTATTAATATAAGGAGAGCAGATTTTATGCATTCCTTCTCTGCTCATGTGGTACATTAAGAACACGGACTGTGGAATTAGATGTAGCTGTATTCTAGCCCCAGCTCTGCTAATCACTAACTTTGTGATGTTAGGCCAATTGCTTGACTTTTCTAAGCCTCAGCTGTCTCATTTGTGAGATGGAAAAGTGAAAATACTCCTCTTCCCACACAAATTTTGTATGGAATAAATAAATTACTTGCTTTAACATAGCTCAGAAGATACATTAAGAACTAAATGAATTATAGCCACTATTATCTTTCATTATTATGATATGCATATGACATGCAGCTGATATAGCACCCAGAACCACTAAGATGTTAAGCTTTAAATACTGGGTTATCATATTTTCTTCCAAAACACCTTAACTTTCTTTTTTCTTTTAAGACAATTAAGATTTAAACCAAAAGACTGACAATTTGACCCATTATGCTGCTAGCCTCCAAACTTTGCCAGATCATTTTCAGAATCTCATCTTTGGTTACTACTGGCCTATGAATCACAGAATTTAGAAACATAGTAAAAGGTGGGGAAAGACAGGATTTGTGTGGTTTGTTGTGCTCTGTCTGGTCTGGGGTGCAGTACTATGGGGTCATGAAAAAACTGTAGACCACCCAGAAACCCTGGGCCTGGAGTCTCTGCTGGGGAAGCTGTATAAGGTAAAAGTCTGGTTTCTTGAAACATACAAGCTCAGAACTCCACCACTTACTTGATTTCTTATGGGGCATTCATCTTTGGATGTTTTATAATTATCTCATTTTGAGCAGGAGTTTTCACTGGTATGTCAACTGTGTAGAGGAAATTTATCAGACCAATTGAAGGGAAATGTGAAGTTCTTGGAAAGTTGAACCATGTTAAAAGATAACACGGCAACTGACACTCTTAAAAGGTGTCAGCCTTTAAAGGTATCATCAGGATGAAATCTTTACTTAATATATACTGAATCGATCTTCTGTATATAAAGGTAATTGAAAATGAATCTTGATGTGAATGGAATGGGAGAGGGAGTGGGAGATGGGAGGAGTGTGAGTGGGAGGGAAATTATGGGGGGGGTGTGACCAATGTAATCCATAAACTGTACTTTGAAAATTTATATTTACTAAATAAAAAAGAAAAAAAGGTATCATCAGGAAAAGCAAGTCTGAAGGCAAATAGTAAAAAACTAAATTCTATGCCTCTAGAGGGGAAAAAAAAAGAGAATTTATAGAAGAAGAATTGAAGGAAGAGAAACTCAATCATTCAGAACCAAGCAAATGGATCTCCTGACATTGAAAGAAGCCTTAAATCAGTAGAATACATGAGAATTTTGTCAGCATGTTGGTAGATTTTTCCAAATAAGACATCTGGGGGAGAGAATTCTACTTAAGGTTTTAACCAAAGGATGAAACTTCACCCTTGAGGGAATCTTCTTCTCTTCTCTCACCTTTGCTGTGAGTCTCTATTTCTATAATTTGTCCTTGAATTTAAGTTTCTTTGTTGTAGACCAGAAGAACAAGTTCATGAGAATAGGACTTCTTTTTCCTTTCATTCCTTCAGAAAGCACATAGGGATCATCTCAAGAATACTTTCTGTCTCACCATTTTTCTGGCCTATTGCATCCTTCTGTAGCAAATACAGTATCTATCAACTAGGAGTTTCTCTCTTGTGGATGCTTGATTTCCCCTCTTACCCTGAAAATAATAGTAGATTACCTTTATGACAGATTCAGCTTTTAAGTAAACCTACTGTTGAACTTCAAGAACTATAGCAAGAAACTTGAAGTTTTTTCTTAATCCTCAAAATTACTCTGAGTTATTTCTAAGTTTGAATTTAGAAAGCTACTATTACTTAAATGATTATGCTTCTAACCAGAAGGACATTTAATAGAATTATAATTTCCTAGATGCTATGGTTTGGGTAGGTTTGATGTATGTGTCCCTCAGGGATTCATGTGTTGAAGGCTTGGTTTCAGTGTAGCAGTAAGAAGTGGTGGACCCTAAGAGGTAGAGCCTACGGGGAGTCCTTGAGTCACTGGAGAGATGTCATTGGAAGGGACGATGTGATCCCAACCTCTCAGCTTCTAGTTTTGTGATGTGATCTGGTCCTTTCACATGTGTTCCTGCTCCTGCCATCCACCATGAGGTGATGTAGCCAAGGGGATAGCCCTCACCAGGGGCTGTGCCATGCTGGTGGACTTTCACCATCCCAAACTGAGCTACATATGCCTCTTTCTTGATAATGTTAGCCTGCTAACACATTTCATTATAGTAATGAAAAATGGTCTAATACATTGGATATATAAGTGAAGATGATTTATATAAGTGAAGATGATTTAAATATTTAAAAAAATGTGAGTTAAAGATAGTAATGGCTCTGTTATTATGGGAGAGGAGAAGCAAACTTCATTTTATCAGTTGCTCTATATGGACTTTGCTCAGCATAGTTTCTCCTCTGATGTTTCAAAGACTGAAGGTCTTTTTCTCCAGAGCTCCGTTTCCCTTGCTTTTGTCTTTGTCTACTCTCTTGTGCATTTTAGACAGCTCTTGCTGTTGATTCCTAATGCATCACTCCCACACCCTCCCCAGCAAGCTTTGCAGCTCATATCTGCTCCTTCGACAAAGAACACAGGGATCATTTGGAAATGATGTAATGTGGTGGAAAGAGTGAGATTTCAGTCAAAAGAACTGAGCTTAAGCCTTGAATATGTCACCTACTCACTATGTAACCTAAGAATCTTCTTACCTTATCTGAGATTTAATTACTTTATTTATAAAGTAGAAGACAAGGGTAACTCAAAAAGAGAGTTTAGAGATAATGTATTGGAGAGTAAATCCTAATATTTTACAAAAGTACTCATTATTACTAATTCAACACCATTATCTTATAGAAGATGATGAGAGATGAAGTAATACTTTCAACAA
The DNA here is from genome assembly GCA_949820135.1 of Sylvilagus floridanus. Taxonomy (NCBI): domain Eukaryota; kingdom Metazoa; phylum Chordata; class Mammalia; order Lagomorpha; family Leporidae; genus Sylvilagus; species Sylvilagus floridanus. Next base: position 67,591,350 of record OX463243.1, read on the forward strand.
TGTGAGGCTCAGATTTTTAATGTTCATTTCTCAATTGAAACCCAGAGCATGTAATGTGATTCAGATGGAGATGCATGTGCTGGTTGATGATCTAAATCAGAATCAGATATATTTCTAGATATATTTCAGATATTTCAGATATATTTCTCTGTAATAGGAAAAGAAAGTGTTCTGTGGGAAACAGTACACATGCTTGGCATTCATACAGGGAATCACTTTACCTAATTTGCTTAAAATTACTTACCTATGGCCATGAAGTTTTATGCTTACTATGTTCCATTTTGAATATGAAAAGTGTCTGAAATTTCCCAGAGGAGTTGAGACTGTCCTCAGCTTTAATTTTAAAACTATAGGTAGGTGAATGGGGAAGCTGCGTGCAAAAGAGAAGGGAGCCAGGGTCTGAGCTGGTCCAGAAGCAATCAGCTATTTCACGGGAATCTAAAATAGAAACACAAAGGCCTTCTCGGTCACGGCTGTTATTCGAAAGCATTAAATTCAGCGTCAAAGGAAGGGCTCCATGCTCTCTAGTTTTGTAGGATTCAAGCAACCCAAACCATTTTGACTAAAATTAGTGGGAAAATTAAACTGGCTGAATAGTCTAGACAGAGTCAGAACAGGCTGATTGAGATCCTCATATTTAGACAATAGATCCTCATATTTAGACAATGATACCTTCGTGTTCTTTGGCTTGTTAGACATATTTAAGTATGTAGTAAATATTTGTTTAATTAGTGAATAAACAGAAGTGTAATGAGTAAGTGAACAGAAATGAAAGAGAAGTGAACTAAAAGAGCAATAAATGAATGGAGTGACTCTGAGCATTCTGCAAGTTGGAAGCTAGATGCCCAGTTGGCAATAGTTAGGAAGAGAGTAAGCCAAAAATACACTGTATTAGATATTCCATGTGATTATTCTATTCTAAAGCGCAGGTCGCAGTGCGCCGGCCGTGGCAGCCATTGGAAGGTGAACCAACAGCAAAAGGAAGACCTTTCTCTCTTGTCTCTCTCTCTCACTGTCCACTCTGCCTGTCAAAAAAAAAAAAAAAAAAAAGAAGAAGAAGCATGTTTTAGCAAGGCAGGGTCAGATAAGAGATTGGCCCCAGAGCTCTGCAATCCATAAGTCATGATGCCACCTGATGCTGGAAGAATTTATGGTATCCTTGTACTGCCCCTTGGACATAGGACAGAAAAATGAGAAGAGCAGGATTTTGGAGCCCAGTAGATGGTTTTCAGTTGATTTACTAGTTTGGGCATGGGCAAGATGTTTAGCCTCCCTGGCCTTCTGTTTCCTTGTCTAAAAGTGGGCTCCTAAAACTTACCTCTATAATTGTTGCAAGGAGTATCTGAACTGTCTGTAAATCTCCTGACACATTGTTTATTCTCAATAAATGTCAGCTGATTTCTCCTTTCCTTATCTTAGATTGTAAGAATGTAATAACCTTCAGATACAGACATGTAGAAAACCAACAAGAAGTCACAGCTTCTTTTTTTTTTCCACTTGACAGGTAGAGATATAGACAGTGAAAGAGACAGACAGAAAGGTCTTCCTTCTGTTGGTTTACCCCTTAAATGGCCACTATGGCGGGCGCTGCGCCAATCCGAAGCCAGGAGCCAGGTGCTTCTTCCTGGTCTCCCATGCGGGTGCAGGAGCCCACTGCCCTCCCAGGCCACAGCAGAGAGCTGGACTGGAAGAGGAGCAACCAGGACTAGAACCCGATGCCCATATGGGATGCTGGTACCGGAGGTGGAGGATTAGCCTAGTGAGCCAGGACACTGGCCCAGAAGTCACAGCTTCTTTCAACATTGTAGAAATCCACATTAATCAGCCAATACTGGTTTACTCCTCTAAAATCTAACATATATGTTTTAAGCTTGTACATACTGTAAATGCACTTTTTGAGGGCCTGTTAAACATGAGCTTTACCTGGTCAGTGGCTCTGTGTGTACTTTCTCCAGGTGGACCCCAGCCTAGTCCATGGAAGAAGCTCAATAAATCACACATTATATACATGTATCAAAACATCAACCTGCACCCTATAAGTACGTACAGTGATCTATCAATTAAAATATATAAAATTCTGTTGACTGAATGAATCACCTCCTCTTTCATCCCATTTGTTGTGCTCAGCTGCCATTTGAGCCACTTTATTTCTTCTTCTTTTTCTGTGCTTTGAGAACTATGTCAGGAGAAATGTGCCAGAGGAACAGGTCCATAAATAGATCATCGCTCACAGGGAGAGATGCCAAATGGCCTTGTTCTGTTTCCAAGAAAACACTCGGCCTCCTGAAAAGCAAAATGGAAAAAAAAATGCCAACTGAGCTTGTCATTTCATTGGGAAGACAGCATGATCCTTGATCTAGTACGCATTTGAGGTAGAATGCACTAAATCTGGCTTGTGCTAATTAAAAGCCACAGAGACTCCAGAGCCCCTGGTCTTCTCAAAAACTGTATGAATTTCTTACAGTTCTCATGTTCCCATGTGTTACTGGAGAAGAATATACCACTTTGGGATTTAAGGCTACCCAGGACAAGTGGGGCTCACAATGAGGTAGTAAATTGCAATGATCCAGAGATTTCTTTTCAGCATAATGTTTCTTTTTCTTTAGGTAAATTATAAAGATTAAGGTGATGCTGTCTCATTTCAGGAAGATTCACAGAAACATTGATAATAGAGAGCACAGACATCTCCTAATGCATTTGTGTCAAATGTTCGTATATAAATAGCCACAAATCCTCAGAGGCCAAGAAAGACTTGATTCAAAGTTATTGTCTACAGTGTGGCCATTCACTAGTACATGTAGACAATAAAACCTTAAAATAAATGAAAATTATAGCAATACATATGGCAGATAAAGGGTTACTAAACTATCAACAACACTACAGAATGATGAGAAGCAGACAATAATAAAATGACCAAAGTGTATGAACAAAATCTTCCTACATGATAAAATTCAAAGTCAATAAATATTACCCATGAATTCAGTTCAATTCCACTAATGTACAGAGAAATAAAAACTCAAGATACCATTTTTGCATCTTTCATATTAATAAAAAACAGTTAAATATTTTCATTAAGTGCTGATGCACACATGTATGATGGTCAAAACAACATAGCAAACAATCCAGTTAAGAAATGGGCAAAGGACTAGAACAGGAACTTTTCAAAAGAGGAAGTTCAAATGGCCAAGAGACACATGAGAAAATGCTCAGGATCACTACCAATCAGAGAAATGCAGATCAAAACCACAATGAGGTTTCACCTCACCCCAGTTTGAATGGCTCTCATACGGAAATCAGCAATTAATAAATAATGAAGAGGATATAGGGGAAAATATACCCTAATCCATTCTTGATAGGAATGAAAACTAGTATAGCCATTGTGGGAGACAATATGGAGATACCTCAGACAGCTCAAAATAGATCTACCATATGACCCAGCCATCCCACTCCTGGGAATTTACCCAAATTACATGAAATCAGCATATGAAAAGGCTATCTGTACACCCATGCTTATTGCAACTCAATTCACAATAGCTGAGATATGGAATCAATCCAGATGTCCATCAACTGATAGTGGGATAAAGAAAATATAGTATATATACACTATGGAATACTACTCAGCCATAAAAAAGAATGAAATCCTGTGTTTTGTAGCAAAATGGATGCAAGTGGAAACCATTATACTTAGTGAAATAAGCCAGTCCCCAAAATACAAATTCTATATGTTTTCCTTGATAACTAAGAGTCCAAAATAATGTAATATATAGGAGCAAAATTGACATTTTGAAAATTGATTGTTTTTTATAGCCCTTGTCTCTACTGTTGAGGAATGGTGTTTTTTCGTTGTCTTACTATTTGTCGAATTCTTTACTTAGTGGAGTGTTGATTTTATGATTATAAAATAAACTGAAAGCATGTCATTGTAAAAATTAAAAGAATAAGAAAGGAAGAAGGAGAGAGGGTAGCAGTGTGGGCAGGAGGGAGGATATGGTGGGAAGTATCACTATGCCCCTAAATCTGTATATATATGAAAACCATGAAACTTGTTCATCTTATATAAATAAAAAATTAAAAAAGGAAGAAAGACACTTTGAAGACCTCTGATAGTCATGTGAATTGCTATAACAATTTTTGGAGCTTAATTGGCAGAACTTTTCAAAACTGCAAGTGCACACACCTTTTTGTTCAATAATCTAACTTTGGGCTGGCACCATGGTGCAGTAGATTAATCCTCTGCCTGCAGTGTTGGCATCCCATATTGGCGTCAGTTCTAGTCCCGGCTGCTCCACTTCCAATCCAGCTCTCTGCTTTGGCCTGGAAAGCAGTAGAAGATGGCCCAAGTCCTTGGGCCCCTGCACCCACGTGGGAGACCTGGAAGAAGCACCTGGCTCTTGGCTTCAGATTGGCGCAGCTCCAGCCATTGCAGCCATTTGGGGGATGAACCAACGGAAGGAAGACCTTTCTCTTTGTCTCTCCCTCTCACTCTCTGTAACTCTACCTCTCAAATAAAATAAATAAAATCTTTAAAAAAAAAAATCTAACTTTGAAGAAGACATTCTAAGGAAATAAGAATGTGAATATTTAAGTATATACAGGAATGACAATGCTTTGATGATTAAATTTTTGACTTTATGATGGCTTAATAGGGCATTAAATGCATTTATGACATATTTTTGACTTATAATTTCGTCAGTATGTAACCCCATATTAAGTAGAGAAGCATCTCTATATTTCCAATGATGCAACATTTAATAGCTCAGATTCCTAAAAGTGTCTGAGTTCTTATCATTTAATAAATTAGGGAGTATTAATTAAATAGGATTAGTATGCAGTTTTGAAAAATGAACTTTAATGTCTTTTAACCTGAGAGGATGCCCTTCCCACTATTTTTCCCAAATAGAAAAAAGAAAACTGATACTATTAACTATTAAGTTTATACTGCATACCATGTATCAGGCACTATTCCAAGTACTTTGCACATGTAACTTCATCCAGTTTTCATGATATCAATTTATGATTGAGAAAACTGAGGCAGGTATAGTTTAAATGACTTGTCCGAGGTCACACAAATATTCAAGGGTAGAACTAGGATTTAAACCATGGAAAATGGTTTGCTAATTAAGTTCCAAAAAGTTGTCACTTTCAGTGGTTCTGGTGTGTTTTTCCTCAAATGATAGAATAATTGGTAGTGCAAGATTCTGATTTTGTATAAAAACAAAATTTAAAAGTCAAACACGGTCTTCAAAATTTTCTTAGAAATTTCATATTGTGAAAAAGTTTTGCATGGATTTCAAAACTGTTTCCGTGAAATAAACTTTAAATAAGTTATGAGAGAGAGCACACTTCCACCTGCTGGTTCACCCCAAAATGCCCATAATGGCTGCAGTGCTGAAGCTGAAGCCAGAAACTGAATCCAGGCCTCTCACATGAGTGGCAGAAACCCAGACACTGGAGCCGTAATCACAGCCTCTCAGAGTCTGCATTGGCAGAAAGATGGAATCAGAAGTCAGAACCGGAGATCAAACCACGATACTGTAATGTGGGATGTGGGCATTCTAATAAGCATCTTAACCACTAGGCCAAATACCCATAAACTTATTTTTAATTCCATTTTCCATGAAATGTATGGATTTTTCTAATGTATATACACATTTATATATTGAAGGAGATGCATCTGATGAGAGCAGTGATTATTTTGTGAAACGAGTTAATGCATGACAACACATGACAGCAGTTCTCAGTGGAGTATATCACGTGAAAAAACAAGAACTGGAGCCTCAAGGAAATTCTAAGATCAGTGATTCTGTAATCTCTGCATTGATTTGAAAAGTCCTCAATGTCTTAGGAAACACAGGCACACACATACATTACATATATGAGAGGTAGAGAGGTGTCACGGGGCAGGTTGTGTTTTAAATATGCAATCATGAGTATAAAAGAAGAAAAAACAATGAAAACTCTGTTTTTGAGCTCTCCAAGGACTTGGGTTTGATTTTTGGTGTCCAGACATCTTTAAAGATTTCCCAAATGAGTAGATGATGTGTTTTCTACTATTTAGCTATTTTTGGCAAAGCCAAGCCTGAAAGGTTAGCAAATGTGATAAGGGTGTGGTAAGTACACATATGAGTGCTGTAATGTGGAGTAAAAGACCACAGAAGACAGAGGAGAGATGAGGAAAGAGCATGCCGTAGATCTGGTTTCTCTATTGGTCTCTGTAGTGATAGTGCCAAGATGATAAAGAATGCCTTTTATGAGAGTCAAAATTGGCCCAGGTTGATACGTATGTGTGGCAGAATGGATGGATCCCATGGAAACTAGAAGTGTCCCACTTCTAAGACCTGAGATTCTTAGGACTCTTGTGACCACAGCTTATTGGCCTTTAATCCCACTGCTTTGCACCTCTCTTTCTTACCTGGCTTTTTATTCCTCCTTCCCCTGCCTTCCCCCATCCTTTCCCCTCCCCCATCCTTTCCCCTCCCCCATCCTTTCCCCTCCCCCATCCTTTCCCCTCCCCTCCCCTCTTTTATTCCTCCTTCCCCTCCCCTCCCTCATTCTTTTCCCTCCCCCATTCTTTCCCCTCCCCCATCCCCTCCCCTCCCCTCCCCTCCCCTTCCCTTTCCTTCCCTTCCCTTCTCTTCTTCTCTGTGTCTATCAGACGTTTCATCCAAACTCTTCTGTCACTCTAGATTTACTTTGTCTCTCTTCATGGCTTCCTTGATATTCTCTTTTCATAGTTTTCCTTTTGTTCTATAACTTATTTTCAGTCTACTTTTCTAGCTTACCTTAATCATCTTCCCTTAAATGCTGATGTTGATGAATATTCTCTACACTTCAAAGAAGTCTTTGTATTGTTTCTGGTTTTGCTGCTGTCTTAGTTAAGGCTATCATCATTTTGCCTACGTGTTTTTCACACGTGTCCTAAGTGATCTTTTGTCTCACTTTCCTCCAGTTCTTTGTAACTGCTACATCTGACCTTCCTCCCCATCTCCCCTTTCACTCTCTCCACACTCCCTTTCTCCCTTCTCTCTGTCTCTCTTAATCAGTCCATCAGTCAATCAATCATACATTTCTGATCCTTGTCACCCCATTCTTCAGCAGTGTTTGGTAGCTCATACTGGAATCTAAGTTCTTTTTGGGCATTCAGTATCCTGTAATATAAGCTGTAGCCTTCTTTCCCATCTAATTGCTTGTGTTCAAGCTGCCTTAGACTTGCCTCTCTGTGGCATGACCTGCATATTTTACTCCTATAACTTAGATCTTCTTATTCCACATGTTCTTGTCAAATTTATAAACTGTCCTTCAGAATCACAAAAAATTCTTCCTCCACCTTTTCAGTTTCTTCTTGTCACATGTAATCATTCTCCACTTAGTTTTCATGATGCATTTGAATTTCTACTAGGGCTCACTTGTTCCTGTTTTATAGTGGGTTTGTATTTGCCTGTGTCATTCTCTCCCACTTACTCTGCTCATCCTTGAAGAAGGGAAAGTGTTTATTTTCTAATTTAGTGATACTGAAAGAGTATAAATAATTCCAACACCCATTGGTGATAACCACTATTAACATTTTGGTGTGTATCCTTGCAGGCTTTATAACTATATACCATTTCCCTCATTTTAAAACAATATCACATATTCATATTCTTATTTTGATATGTAATGAGAAGTCAGAATTAACTTGTAGTTAAGCAAGTTATATTAGAAACAAACTGCCTGAAATTGAATCTCTGCTTCACTACATAGTAATTCGGTCAATTTGGGCAGATAAGGGGGTTTCAAAAAAATTCATGGAAAAATAGAATTAAAAGAAATTTATTTTGGTGCAAAAAATTGAAATATATGCACCGTTTTTCCATAGCATGTGTTTTCTATGAACTTTTTAAAGTATTTAAGCTTTCTGCTCTTCAGTTCCCTAATCTGTAAAATAGACATTGAAAATAACTACTTCTTAGGTAGGTATCTCACAAAATCCACATAAAATATGCCATAGTATACTGACTTACTAAGCACATAATTAATGTTGCTTGTTTCTGTTGTAGGAAATATGTCTTCATCTCTCTCTGTGGCAATGAATGATCCATATCAGTGGTTTTCATCTGGTGGAGATTTTGTCCTGGCTGAGAACTGTTGGCATGGTCTGAGGACATTTTTGGCTGTCTCCGTGGGGGAAGGAGGAGTGCTACTGGCCTCTAGTGGGTAGAGGCTAGAGCTGCTGCTGAACACCTGGCACAGCACAGGTCAGCCCCAACCACACAGAATCACCAGGTCCCAGATGTCGATAGTGGCAAGATTGAGAGAGCACAATCGGGGTGTCTAGGGCCTCACTTAGCACAGATTGGATGACCAAGACAGCACAGATGGCTGACATGACTGGAGAGGCTGGGCCTTCTCTAAATTCTCTCTCTTTTCCTATGTGAATTTGGCCTGAACTTGTTCACGTGGTTCTGGAAGGTTTCCCAGCAATAAGAAAGATCAAACAGCAAGATGCAAACACTTTTATTTTCTCATTAGGTCTATGAGAAAACACATACATACATGCATACAGAGACAAAGAGAGAGAGATCCTCCATCGACTGCTTCATTTCCCAAATAATTGCAACTGCTAGGGCTGGCCCAGGCCAAAATCAGGCACCAGAAATTCAATCCAGGTCCCCCATGTGGGTAGCAGGGGTACAAGTACTTTAGCCATCATCTCTGGTGCCTCCTAGGCTGCTTATTAGCAGGAAGCAGGTTTGGAAGTGGAGGAACTTGAATTTGAATGAGACAATCTGATGTAGAATGGTGGCATCTTAAATGCTGTGCCACATACCTGCCTTAGGTCTGCTTTCTGATATCCATTTGGCCACAGCAATTTCGGTATCCAAGCCCTGATTCAAGGGGTAATCTTGAATCTGTTTCCTTGGAGCTGTAAACTATTATGGCTTTTCAAATTTAATCTACTGCATAGAGTGCAGTTTTAACTGAGTTTTATTTTTTTTAACTGAGTTTCATTCTGCTAAACTGCCCTCCACCAAGACTGTACCAATTCAACAACAGTTACCTATACTTCATTATCTTACAAATAGTTCTAAATGGGTATCAAAATGAGATTAACATTTGAAGTCTTTGATCAGCCAGGTGAAAATAAAATGGCAGGACAGAAACAGAACAGAATATGAACTTCGTATACTTTGTTTTTGATGTTTTCACTGAACCCGCCTTCCTAAACAGCCTGGAAGCCATATAGTACCTCCATCAGACTATGTAAATGGATTTAGCTTCCCCTCTCAGTCCTGCATCTCCTACACATGGCACCACCATTGTCTAAACACTTGAGCCAGAAAACCTGCTCTGTTCCTGCATCTGTCCTCTCCTTACTTCCTAAGTCAGTCACCAAGTCTTCCCTTACTTTAGCTTCTGAAGGTCTCTCATATTGATTCAGCTTTCCCCATTTCCATTATCACAGGATTCATTTAGATGCTTAAGTTTCTTTGCTTGGATCATTCCAATATCCTCTGTGTCTACTCTCAACTCTGTTATACCCAGTCTACTCTAATGCCTCTAGAGTTACCTTTCCAAAATAAAAATCAGAATAAGTCAGTTCCATGGCAAAAATCCCGTGGAGTTTCATGTCCTTAGTGGAATCTCCATATTGTGCAGAAATGAAGTTCAAAGGCCTTAGCAGAGCCTTCCTATCTCTGTTCTGGGAGTAATGATGATATTTACTCTGCACACCTTATAAGACTGTTCAGGTAATTAAATCAACTGCTGTGTGTGTTGAATAAATGAAAGAGTATGTGAATTGAGAAATCAGCGGATACAAAGGAAATGCTTCTGTTTCTCTTATATAAGGGTTTTGGAATTTGTAAGGAAATGATGCAGCTGGAAGGGTAGTCTGTGTCTTGATCCTACATGGCCTGTATCAGACTGAGAAAGCAAGATTTTATTCTGTAAGAAACCAAAAGCATTTGATGGACCCTCCTACTCTAATCCCTAGAAATGAAAGTAACAAACCCCGTTTCCTATACATTCCGATATAAAAATATTAATGTGGATCCTTCTTAATAGCCTGATCTTATAACAAATTCACAAGAGAATGTCTCATGCTTCTCTCATGCATCTGTTACTTTGGACACAACCTTTGACCTGATCTGAAATGGTTCCAGCAGTCCTGAAATCATTGATTAGAACAGAATCCAAATGGTATTACTGTGCTGCAGACATGGTACAATATTTCTGTTAGGCCTTCCTACCTGTCTTTGGTTGTGCTTTTCACAAAACCAGTAGTCCTTTTTCAGACAGGATTTCTTCTTCACAAAGACTTATGGCTTATTATCCAGTGCCCTGTGATCTCTGAGGTTATGCAAAATTGATTTATTCTAGTGCCTTTCCCACTGGTGCCAGCCACTGAAATCCTTGACCATTGGATGGAGAGATTTGCTAATAAATAAACAAATAAATAAATAATCAGTGAGCCGCCTTTGTTTCTCTGACTCTGGCTATCTTGCAAACCTCTTCTGTGAGCATTTGCTGTGTCAGCAAAAAGCGAAGCAGACAGAATGGGAATTGTGCAAGGCTATTAGGAGCTGAACCAGCAGGAATCAGATGAGGAGAGCCCCTGGCCCTGCTGTGAGCATGGAGGCTCCTGAAGGGGCGGGCTCTGGAGGCAGTGGAGCCAAGGTGTGATTTTGCTGTTTTCTTCGCTCCTCAGTCACAACATGGCCATTTCCTAAACAAGAGGCTGCAAGTGGGCTGCCTCTCATGAGTTCCCCAGTTCAGTTTCTAGGAGTTAGAGTTCCTTTTAGGTGACCAGTGTTTGGGTAAAGAGATTATTATTTGGGAAAGGGGTTTTCTCATTTTGAATAAGATCAAGTTCTATTTTCCTGGGAATATTTCTGCATTCTGTACAGGATCATCTGAAATAGTAGTTTGTTTAGAAGTTTTTATGCTGTGAAACAGATCTAAATGTATTAGTTCTTTCTCCCCTGTGCTAATCCAAGGGGGATCCTTTTGATACCGAATCAAGACAATCTCTAAAACCAAATATTAGGCTATGAAATATGTTGTGAGGTTTTATTTCATTCAAGACAGAGAGCTTACTTTTAAGTCTGCAGCTGAGACAGTTATGTTAATCTTTCTGAAAGCAGTTTGGTCAAGTGTTTCGAGTAAATCAAAAGATCAGCTAATCAATCCCTTATAGAATTGGATTAGACACTCTCATTTCAAATGGCAGCTTTATGCTTACTCATTGTCTCGAACAACCTTAAATACTCTATGCTATCTTCCTGCTCCATTATTTATGTAATAATTGGCCCTTGGTTTTCTGCTTTAGGTCATATAAAATCACTTACAGATATTTTCAACACGCACACAGAGGCCTTTTATGTCATGATTCAATTTGATGGGTTTCTTTCCCCCCTGCATTACTTCATGTGGGAATTCTTGTTTTAACTGTATTGATCTGTCTGGTTGATTGTGTTGAGCTATATGGCTCCATATCACGTGGCTGGAATGGAGAGGTACAATGAACAGACATACTTGTTTTGAGGACTCTCTTGCCAGTGGACACAATTAGCTTCATCTCCTTTGAGCTGTCAGTTTTAAAGCCATTGTTTGCTTAGAATACATTTGGAATTTACATTATGTTCCACAAAGCTGTCTCTTCTTCTTGTAGTTGACAACTTCTACTTTATGCAAGTTAGTAACACAAAAGCAGTAATAATAGGTACTTCCAATTATTGAGTCTTCTTAAGTGCCAGATTTTGTGTGAGTACTATGTATGTTTTTTAGCTAATTAGTCCTTCAGTATTCTGGCGAAGTACATACAACTTGTCCTTGAGTATCCATGGGGGAATTGGTTCAGGAATCTCCTTCAGATATTTAAATTATTGAATGCTCTGATTCCTTATATGAAATTGTATAGTATTTGCATATAATCTATGCACATTCCCCCATGTTCTTGAAATCATCTCTAAATTATTGTAGGCAGTATAATGTAAATGCTATATAAATAATTGTTATACTGTAGTGTTTAGGGAATAATGACAAGAAAAAGAGTCTGCACATGTTGACTACAGATGCCACTTTTTCTGAATATGTTTGATCTCTGGTTAGTTGAATCCTTGGATGTGAATCCTAGATATGGAGGCTGACTATAAATTATGATCCATAGTCTTCAGGCAGGAAAACAGACGGCAAGAGAAGCTGAATAATACAACTGGTACATGCTAAACTTCAAGATCCAAAACTGCATTTTGAAAAAGATTTATCTATTTATTTGAAAGTCAGAGCTATAGGGAAAAAGAGAGAGAGAGGGAGAGAGGAAGGGAGGAAAGGAGGAAGGGAGAGAGAGCAGCCCAAGTGGTTGCAACAACCAGGGCTAAGCTGGGCAGAACCGAGGAGCTTCTTCTAGGTCTCATATGTGGGTGCAGGGGTCCAAGCACTTGGGCCATCTTCTGCTGTTTTCCCAGGCTGCTAGCAGGGAGCTGGATTGGAAGTGGAACAGCTGGGTCATGAACCAGTGTTCACGTGGGATGCTGGCATAGCAGATGGCAGATTTACCTGCTACGCCACCATGCCAGCTCCCAAGTCCTTGGTTATTGGTTCTCAAACCTGTAATCCTTTTTTGTTTTTTTTTTCTTAAAAGCATTTATTTTCTTTATTTGAAAGTCAGAGATACAGAGAGAGGGAGGGAAAGATAAAGAGATCTTCCATCTGCTGGTTCACTCTCCCAGATAGCCACAATGGACAGGGCTGGGCCAGGCCAAATCAAGGAGCCTAGAGCTTCTTCTAGGTCTCCCACATGGGTGACAGGGGCCCAAAACTTGGGCCATCTTCTGCTGCTTTTCCCAGCCCACTGGCAGTGAGCAGATTGGAAATGGAGCAACCAGGATATGAACTGGCACCCATATAGGATGCTGGCATTACAGGTGGCAGCTTTATCTGCTATGCCACAATATTGGGCCTCAGACCTGTACTCTTGATTTCATTTTGCATGGTACAAAGGTAGCCCATGCAATATTTCAAGTGTTAAAATATTTTATTTCCAGTATTATTGAATTGTATCTTCCTGTAACTCTTATTCATGGGTCCTATTTTGGTGATTTGGGTTAGGTGGAACAACTTTTGATTCTCTCTGTGGAGTGTATAAGTAAAACATTCCTAATTCTTCTGGAAGTATGTATTAAGCACTTTACCCACAGGTTTTTGTGTTCCTAGGAGAGTGTTATTTATTCTTCAAAACTACATACAATTTTATAGTGATTGATTTTCAGTGTCTCTCCTTCATCTGAATATTTCATTAAACATTGTCTTGGGTTATTTCTGTCTCCCAGTTCTCTTTTTTATGACCATGTGTCTGTCAGATCTGGACCAGGCTGCACCTATAGCATCCTCTTTGGTTAGGAGAAGAGCACCTCCTGGTTTTAGCCATTGCCATTTCATATGCAAGTTCTGAGGCCATCCTGTGGATTTAGATCAGCCAAAGGATTGTCAGGGGATCTGGTTTGATCTGGGAAATCAGGTCCTCGCTTTTCCAGGTAGAGCCAAGATCTTACACCTACCCAAATTTATCTGAGCTTCCAAACCAGGATTAAATTAGCATTGGGTCATTGGCTATGGGGTCTACCTGAAAGTAAAGCATGATACATATGTGTGTGCACACACACACACACACACACACACACTCTTTTAGCATTTTGTAATCAGTTCTCCCATGTCCCTAGTCTCATTGTTTTTTTAAAAAAAATATTTATTGTTAAGGGTCTGGCGCTGTGGTGTAGTAGGTTAAGCCTCTGCCTGTGGCTCTGGCATCCCAGATGGGCACTAGCTCCAGTCTTGGGTGCTCTACTTCCAATCCAGCTCCCTGCTAATGGCCTGAGAAAGCAGTGGAAGATGGCCCAAGTGCTTAGCCCCATGTGCCATATGAGCAAGCTCCTGGCTCCTGGCTTCCTGTTGGCTCTGCTCTGGCTGTTGCAACCATTTGAAGAGTCAACCAGTGGATGGGAGACATCTCTCTCTCTCTGTCTCTCCCTCTCTCTGTCTGTAACTCTACCTCTTGAATAAATAAATAAATCTTTAAAAAAATTATTGTTAAAGGGCAAGCTGTTAAGTCATTGATGAAGAGTTAAGAGTCCCACGTTCAAGTACCTCGGTTTAACACCCAATTCCTGACTCCAGCTTCCAGCTTTTGCAGACTCTGGGAGGCAGTGGTGGTGGCTCAAGTAATTGGATTCTTTTCAAGTGTGTGGGAGACCTGGATTCAGTTCCCAGCCCCTGACTTTGGCACCACCCAGCCCTGGCTGTTGCAGACATTTGGGGAGTGAAGGAACAGATAAGAGCTCCTCCTCTGTAATAAATAAGTGAATAATGTAAAATATTTGTTATTTTAATTTTTCATTAGCATGCAGTATCGGTACATTTAATGGGTACCATATAATATCTTAGTGAATAGCAATCAAATCAGGGATTAGCTTTTCCAGTTCCTTAACATTTTATTTTTAGGTTTGTAACCTACTAGTAATATACTACGTTATTGTGCACCAGAGTCGGCCCATCTAGTCTCTTTCTGGTTTTGATATTTGTAAGGCTGGTAAAATTTTATTCTGACAGATGCTTCAGTGTCGTTTAAAATGGCCTGATTCGGTCTGCGAGGGTCGTTCAGCTCCTTGCTGTGCAGTTCCGTACACAGCAGCAGAAGTCGTGACACTGATGGTGAACTCTGTGACTTTCTTGGCTCAGCTTATCCCCAGGGCTTGGCCATCAGTGAAGAAGAAACAGCTTCCGGTAAATGCCACTGGGTCACAGGTCTTTTTGTACTCAGTCGCATTTTCCCGAACAGAAAGGTCCAGTTTAATCCCTCCCGCCTCTTCCTCCCTGGAATATTTAGAAATAGATTTGTAGGTAGCAGATCTGCACTTCCCTTTTTATTCTCCTTTGGGCCATGCGTACCCTTGCCCATGTAACCGAGGAGGGGAAAAGAAAAGCAGCAGAATTTCTTTTCAGCCAGAATAGGAGAGACAAAAGGAAAGATTCCAGACAAATCAGAAGTGCACTGCACAGCAAAAGTGACCCTACTTGTTGCTGTAGAAAAGGCTGAGCAGGCTGTCTCTCCAAGCTCATGACCATCTTCCTTCGTATTGCCAGAGTTGCCACGCCCCGAGAGTTGGGGTGGATGTTTCTTTCTTTCTCAACCCTGCTTTTGTTTCATTTTCCACAAATATCTTGTGCTATGGAGAGCTAGAGGCAGGAACTGAGAGCTTAGCTGAGGATTGGGCTTTGCTCTACACCTTACCCCCTCAAGCAGGGATTGGGTGGTTACTGAAAAAGAAAAGATAGAACTGGGAATATAAGAGCAGAGGGACTTGTGTCCTTCTAGGTAGAACCTAGGAAGGCCTTTGTCTTTAGAATTCCTCCATGCTGCATGTGGCTGCCAAGAGTTGGGTCAGGAGTTGGTGTAAAGTTTCTGTGGACTTCCCTTGGCAAGGGTGGGTTTGTGTTGACATCCAGCATAGTGGGATTTGAACCTCTTCTGGACCACTAGCCATAGTCATTTGTCTTTATCTGTCTCCACTCCATGCCCACCAACCCCATCAGCCTGATAGTTCCAGGATCAGAAGAAATGCCTGGATAGTGTGTCCAGCATGAGGCTGAACGTACATCAAGGATTACCCTCACTGTGATTACTGAGAGCCCAGACATGGCCCAGATATGGCTTAGAGAGTTCCCTGTGCTTGGGAATTTGAGGTACTTCACAACAACTTGAGTGTATCAATATTGGAAGAGCAAGCAGAAATGATTCTCTATCATCTACCTATGATCAGCTCCAGGATTGGCATCCCCACTATTGTGCCTTGGTACCATGTAAGGTCTCTGATATGTAGACAAAACTTCAAGGAAAAGGAGGACCCTGAATTGGTGGAGATAAAGGTTGTTTTTTTTTTCTTTTCTTTTTTTCATTTCAGCAGCCACATGAGCATGTGGCTCATGACAGAAATTTAGCTCAGTTCTAGGAAAATAAAGCAAGTTATAGTTTTCTTTTAAAAGACTTTTTATTTTGAAATATTTTTAGACTTAAAAAGAGTTACAGAAATAGTACAGAGAATTTCTGTGCATGCTTCACCCAGCTTCTCCTAATGTCAACATCTTATATAACGTTATTACAAAGATTAAAAATAAGAAATTAACATTGGTACAATAGTACTGACTAAGCTGCAGACTTTATTCAGATGTTGCCACATGTTCCACTCACGCCCTTTTCCTGTGCTAGGATCCTATCCAGGCTCACACCTTGCATTTGTCTTCTCTCATCAGTGACAGTTCCTTAACTTGCATGACCCTAAAACTTTTTTAAAAAGCTATTTTTTTAAAAAAAATTATTTATTTGACAATTCATTCTCTAAATGCCCACAACAGCCAGGACTACCAGGACTTGGCCAGGCTAAAGCCAGGGGCTTGGAACTCAAACCAGATCTCTCTCTCATGTATACACTGGGGACCCAACTACTGGAGCCATCATCTGCTGCTTCCCAAGGTGTGCATCTTCAGGAAGCTGGAATTGAAAGCAGAATCAGGACTGAAACCCAGACATGCAGACATGAGACGTGGGCATCCCAAACAGTCTTAACAGCTATGCCAAATGCCTGTTGCAATCTTGACACTTTTGAAGAATCTTGGTTAGTTTTTATGGACTGCTTCTCAATTTGGTTTGTCAGTCATTTTCCTTATGATCAGATTGAGGAATATTTTGGAAAGAATACCATAAAAGTGACATCCCCTTTTCAGTATATCCTATGAAGGGCAAGTGATAATGATTTGTCCTAATATTGGTGTTGTTAGCCTGGACTATTCTATTAAGGTGGTAGCTGTAGGGTTTCTCCATTGTAAAACTACTATATTTTCCATTGTAATTAAGGAGAAACAAGAAACCTTCAAAGTCTCAAATGTATATATATATATATATATATTTGGGTTATCATCTAGTACTATCATTATTTCATTTCTCAAATTATCACAGTTCTGGCCATTAAAATCTTCTTTCTGGGTTGGTTCTTGTGTTCTTTTGACATTTTTACTTTTTTTTAAAATGACTTTTTAAAAAGGAAAATGAAATTTCTTTTTTAAAGGATTACCTTTTATTTGAAAGGCAGAGTTACAAAGAGAGAGGGAAAGACAGAAAGGGATCTTCCAGCCATTGGTTCTCATTGGTGACAACTGTCAGATTGGGGCCAGGCTAAAGCCAGGAGCCTGGAACACCATCTTGGTCTCTCACTTAGGTGGCAGGGGCCCAGGCACTTGGGCCATGTTCTGCTGCTTTCCCAGGAGTGTTAGCAGGGAACTGGATTAGAAGTAGAGCAGTGAGGACTTGAACTGGTGCTTATATGGGATGCCAGTATAGCTGGCAGCAGCTCAACCCACTATACCACAATGCTGGCCCCACAGATTTTATTTTTAAAGCAGTTTTAGGCTCACAGAAGAATTGAGATCCAGTACAGAGATTTGCCATATACTCCATTCCCCACTCCCTACATGTACAGTCTCCTCCATTGTCAGTGTCTACCATCAGAGCACCACATAGTGCAACTGGTGAACCTGCATTGACACATGCTTATGACTCAGAGTCCATAGTATACATTAGGAGACATGAAGTTATATTTTAAGGACAAGGGTTTAGTGATATTGTTATTGATTTGGATTTTACTTTCCAGCAATGTTCATTTAATTTTTATTTCAATGGTGACTCATTAATGGTCTCCCTCATTTTCCTTTCACTGTGTATGGGGAACTCGTGCCAGGGTGAGGCTGACAAAGAGATACCATGCTACTGAGGATGGAGAGGAAAATCTGATGTGCTACCAGGTACTCATACAGAGCCTCCACACCTCCCAGTGACACACAGGGCAGAGCCTGCAACTCTAGGTTAGAGGTAATGTTTGTCAGATGAAGGGGTAAGTTATGTGATTAGGTTCAACTAACCAGAAAATTACAGCAATAGATTTTAAAGCAGGTCTTTTCACTTCAAGGCTTGAGTTCTTGCCATTTGAGACAAACCCTGGGAGAATTTGTTTAGATGATATTAAAAAAATTAAAGAGATTGTGGGCCATGCTGACATTGCCATTGGTATGGGCTCTTGCGAATGTCTTGTGACATGGGTTGATACGTTTCCATCTTCCCCCAGGAAGACTCTGTGGCTATTGGAGTGATTAAGCTTAGAGGAGTGAATGAGGATAGTGGCACTGACCTCTCAATATTGTGAAGATCCAAGACTAAACACAATGAGAGTGATCCCATCATAGTAGCTAACCTGAGTAGGGCAAATGCACTAGGAAAAATTAAAAGGGAGTTCATGAACATGAGCCAAGGGGAGAATTTAGTAATTACTCTGTGAACTCCAAAGAGGAAGTTCAATAGGTGTGGAAGAGACAGAGATGCAGGCATGAAGAGACAGAGATCCATGGAATGGTGCCTCTGGGATAGGGGTGCATAGACTGAAGTGTGGGCTACAGAGGAATGTGGAGGAAAAGGAACTTGGAACTCTGCATGGTTATTATTCTCTGCTGCTCCTCAGATCAACATCCCCCATCAATCAAGCCAAGTGTCTCATAACTTCTCCTGATGTTTCCCTTATCCCAGCTTTCCAGGCACAGGTCAGCCTACTAAGCACCTACTAGGTCAAGCCTGCCATTGTTCATGTTGTCCCACCCGCTCTGAAAGCCATCTCCTCCCCTGTCACACCACAGAACCAATGCCTAGTGCAGGGCTTGACATGTTGTTGGCATCAGTCTTGTTCTTTGAATACATTAATGAAGTAATACCTGAATAGCAAATGTTTGAATGAATCATCTTTTTTTTATAGCTTTCTTTTTTGATTATTTTTAAACTTTTATAAGGTGACCAAATCTCACACATTTCATATGTACAGGTTTAGGAGCATAGTGATACCTCACACCATACCTTTAAATCACCTTCTTACCTCTCAAACACGAATCTGATTTTTAAGTGCAATATTATATGTATAAAGATCAAGACAGGTGATCTGATAAAATGTTTTTGCTTTTTAAAAGGGGTAATATTGGGGCCGGTGCTGTGGCACAGCAGGTTAATGCCCCGGCCTGAAGCGCCGTCATCCCATATGGGCGCCAGTTCGAGACCTGGCTGCTCCACTTCCAATGCAGTTCTCTGCTATGGCCTGGGAAAGCAGTGAAAGATGGCCCAAGTGCTTGGGACCCTGCACATGTGTGGGAGCCCTGAAAGAAGCTCCTATCTCCTGGCTTCTTCGGATCGGCACAGCTCTGGCCTTTGTGGCCAATTGGGGAGTAAACCATCAGATGGAAAATCTCTCTCTCTCTCTCTGCATCTCCTCTCTCTCTCTGTAACTCTGACTTTCAAATAAATAAATAAATCTTAAAAAAATAAAAAAGGGGGTAATATTAAGTTCTGACAAAACATAAATGGTGATGCCATTTAAAGCCTACTTTTATAATCAGAAAAGTGGATTATTTCCCTAAAATAAGTCAGAACCTATACTATCAGTATTTATTATTCTAGTAACACTTTAATAATTTTATACTTTTATGTATATATTTAAAGATTTTATTTATTTATTTGAAAGGCAAAGTCAGAGAGGCAGAGACAGAGAGAGCCAGTGAGGGATTCTATTTGTTGGTCAACTCCACAAATGGCTGCAATGGCTGGAGCTCAGCTGAGTGGAAGCTGGGAGCCAGAAGCTTCTTCTGGGTCTCCCACATGGGTGCAGGGGCCCAAGGACTTGGGCCATCTTCTGCTGTTTTCCCAGGCCATAACAGAGAGCTGG
This sequence comes from Sylvilagus floridanus, assembly GCA_949820135.1. NCBI lineage: Eukaryota > Metazoa > Chordata > Mammalia > Lagomorpha > Leporidae > Sylvilagus > Sylvilagus floridanus. The sequence continues at coordinate 67,611,137 of OX463243.1, forward strand.
ATCAGAAGAGGAGCAGCCGGGACTAGAACCTGCACCTATATGGGATGCAGACACAGCAAGTGGAGGCTTAGCCCATCATGCCACAGCTCTGGCCCCTATATTTTTAAAAATATTTATTTTATTTATTTGAAAGAATGACACAAAGAGAGGGAGAGACAGAGACAAAGAGATCTTTCATCCATTTTCACTCCTCAAATGTTTACTTTGGTTGGTGCTGGGCCAGGCTAAAGCCAAAAGCCAAGAACTCTGTCTGGATCTCCCACGTGGATGACAGGAGTCCATGTACTTGGACCATATTCCACTGCTTTCCCAGGTGCATTAGTTAGAAGCTGTATTAAAAGTAGAGCAGCTGGGACTCAAACTGGTGCTCTGTTATGGCACAACAGTGTCACAAACAACAGCTTACCCCACTGCACCACAATGCTGGCCCCTACACTTTTGTATGTTAGTAGACATTATGAAAATACATAACAAGGAAGTTGAGAGTATACTGTAAAAAGATACCTTATTTTTCAACTACTGGTATTTTCAGCGCTTACTATGAGGCAGGAACTATGCTCAGTGTTTTATATACTTTTGCTCATTTACTGAGAGTTCTCTCAATAGCTCACTATAGAAGATTTCCTTAGTATTCCCATTTTAGAGAAAATAAAATTGAGATTCAAAGATGCTGTGTTAGTAAGCAAGAAGCTGGCACATAAATCCTCTTTCTGACTCTGAAGAGAATACTTGGGGCCAGCACTGTGTTGTTGAAGGTTAAGCCGCCTCCTGCAGCACCAGCATCCCATAGGGTACTGGTTTGAGTCCTGGCTGCTACGCTTCCAGTCCAGCTCTCTGCTTATGTGCCTGGGAAAGCAGTGGAGAATGGCCTAAGTGCTTGGGCCCCTGCATCCATGTGGAAGACCCAGAAGAAGCTCCTGGCCCCCTGACTTCGGCCTGGCCCAGCCCTGGCCCTTGAGGGCATTTGGGGAGTGAACTAGCAGATGGAATACCTCTCTCTTTCTCTCTCTCTGTCTCTCCTCTCTGTAACTCTAGCTTTCAAATAATTAAAATATTTTTTAAAAAATATATGCTTTATTGTACTGTACTGTTTCTTACTGTTCTCTTTTCCATCAGAAGGAATGTCTGCTTGGACCCATGTTTTGACTACCTGTATATCTAACGTGTGTGTACTTAGGAAGGGAAGTAATGAGCTTGCGAGCCTGTTGGTCTCTATTTGCGTAAGTCAACTTGTACATGAGAAGGAAGACAAATGGGAACCTGAGGTGTACAACATTACATGATGGCTTTTGTGAAGTGTTTACTCTTGTGATATGCCTCACCCAATGGCAATGGGAACCCATTTCTAATTGATACTGTGGCAGAGCTGTGTGGGAATTTCTGGAACCAAAACCTTCTTTGCTGAATGCAGCTGGAGGGACCAGAGCTTTGTGGGCACTGAGATATGCCAAACTGGAGGTGAATTTTCACTGTGGGTGTAGGGAAGGTGGTAATCAGCAGCAATGGCAGCAGCAAGAGACCCTCTTCAAATGGCTTGAGCATTGACCAAGAGAGCTGGGGCAGGAGAGGCAGAAGCTGACAACTGTCACATCAGTATGTGAAATACAAGAGGTATGTTTTGAGCATACGAAAGCCACCTTGTAGGCCCATGAAATGTAGCTAAGTGAAACTCTAAGGGACAAGAGGTTGATTTCAGGTTCTGTCTGAACAGATGGGGCAGGAACCAGTGAAATTTGATTTATAATAGCCACTGTGAGCCCATCTGTTAGTGAAGCCCAGACAAACTCCAACCAGGCTAGGTTGACGTTACCCAGCCCTCTTTGATAACAGAAGGACCACCAAACTTAAGAATGTATATTCAATCTGAAGTAATATGGGGGTTAAGGTATTTTATTGTTCTTTGTAATACAGACAAAATCAAATTTTGTATTTCGTAACAATTCCTAACATTCCATAGCATTTATATTTTCTGTTCGTCTCATGTATTTATCATGAAGCCAATTAGGAAACAGCCCCATTTTATAGAAGACAAAACTGTACACAGAAAAAAGACAGTTGCTCAACAATAAAAATAGTAATAATAACAGCAGTGAATTAATTCCCAAAGCACTATGGTGTGCAAGTTTCAAGCACTGTTATTTAATTCTTAAAATTACACTGTGAAATGAGTAGTGCTAGTATTTACATATTATTGGTGAATAAATTAAGGCTACAAAAAGTTAATTAACTTGCTCGAGGTCACACAGCTAACAGATTGCTGAGACGGGGCTTAAATCCTTGTCACACCACTTCAAAGTGCACTTGCTGTTACAGGGCAGGCAGAACCAGAGCTCTCGTTCTCTGATGATCGGAAAATAGCCTCTCTGTCTGTTTTCACCTGCAGGGGAGTTTTTCATTGCATGTGAGTCAGACACTTTCTCAAAGAACTGTGTGTGTGTGTGAGCTCTTCATTAATATGTATCAAAAGGAAGCATATGATTTTCAGATAGATTCATTTCTCATTTCTACTGCTTTCATTAATTTGAATATCAAAGCATTTGCTTGTTTGTACTCAGTGAAGAATGAGCACTCTAAAAGGGGACAAAAGCAATTCTCTGAAAAGGTTTTGGCATGTTTTTATGAGTAAAAAATAGTTTCTGTGACTCATTCAGGATTTGTGTGCATTATACACACACACACACACACAAACCGAATGAGTGTAAAAGTTAAATTTATGAATTAAAAATCTGGTAATTCATGAGCCACTTCAGTGTATATAAAATCCTTCATTTAATCACATGTAGAGAATAGGCATTATGGCTATAAAGTAGTAATAAATATAAGAATCTAAATATTTGCAAACCATGCATCTTACAAGTGGCTAATAACTAGAATATATAAGAAACTCAGTAGCAAAACGGCAACTTGACTAAACAAATGGACAAAGACGTGAACAGACATTTATCAAAAGAAGATTCGCAGGTGTCCCACAGGTAATGAAAACTGCCAGGGCCGGCATTGTGGTACAGTTTCCATGCTAGCATTTCCCATCAGAGTGCCAGTTTAGAGTCCCAGCTGTTCTGCTCTGATGCAGTTCCCGTCTGATGTGCCTGGAAAGGCAGCAGAGGATGGACCAAGTACTTGGCCCATGACACCGTGTGGGAGACCAGGATTGAGTTCCTGGCTCCTGGCTTCAGTCTGGCTAAGTCCTGAATGTTGTAGTCATTTGGGGAGTGAACCAGCAAATAGAAGATCTCTATCCCTCTCCCTCTGTCACTTTGCCTTTCAAATAAAGAAAAAAAAATAGAGGAGAGGGAAAAATGGAGGGAGAGGGAGAAAAGAATAGAATAAAAAATGTTCAACATCAGTAATTATCAGAAAAATATAGATTAAAATCACAATGAGATACCACATTATCCTATTAGGGAATTTGTCATATTAAAAAAAAAGATAATGAGTGCTGGTAAGAATGTGGAGAAAACTCTTCTATACTATTGGTAGAAATATAAATTAGTTTAGTCACTATGGAAAACAATATGTAGGTTCCTCAAAATATTAAAAATAGAACTACCCTATAATCCAGCAAAACTACCATTGGGTATGCACCGGAAATAAATGAAATCAGGGTGCTGGAGGATTTCTGTAGGGGAAATAGGTCCATGTTGGGTAAGTTATGTAAAATTTCAGTTAGACGGGAGGGAAACATTCAAAAGATCTGCTGTGCCTCATAGTTAATATTCATGTGTTGTAAATTTGAAAATTGCTAAGAGAATGGACTTTAAGTGTTCACAACACAAGGAATGATGAATATGAGGTAATGAGTAGGTTAATTAACTTAATTTATCCATCTCTAATATACACACTTATCAAAATATGTAATATGCTATACATAAAATTTTATATTTTTTGTTTTAGATATTAAAATATACAAAAATTGAGAGAATCCTTATAGCATATTATTTTCTTTACAATACATGAAACATATATATGAAGTGTAAGCTTTCCCCTCCATAAGAAGCTGGAGGGATTTCCTACATCTAAATGTTCATTTTCCTCTCTAAAGTAGTTCCTTTAGAATGCATATACATTTACTCCAGTCATGCTTCTGTTTCCTGCAACACTTTGAGTATTCCCCTGTGTGAATTCTCCCAAGGCAGTGTTTAGCGTGTACCAGGCTGAGCTCTGAACTGCTGCTGACTGTTTCCAAGCGCAGTTGTCTGGGTGTGAAGATGCGTCACCACTGCCGAGATCTAAAGGGCTGTGGAGAAAGTCTCAAGAAGGCTTCTAATAATAACTTCCCGACGTGGCTCCTACCTTGACGGGGCCTAAGCGCCTGTGAGTGAATCGATTCTGGCCTGCCCCGTAGAAACCTAGTGTACTCCACAGTGTCACATATAGAGCTCAAGGGCTCATTTGATCATTCGGTGACTTGATCTCTCAATGAAACCAGAAGCAAATTTCTAGCCAAAACAAGGTGTCCTTTTGAGCTCTTCCATTAGTCTCATTGATGGTATCTTTTAGAAACTAGGATGTTAATAAGACAAAACTTCTGGCACACTTTCTTTTTGAGAGAGGCTTTCAGGAATTGCACATTTTGGCTGCAGGATATGCTACGGACACCTGATTAGAAACAGCACAGTCAGATGTCTTGAATATGGAACACAAGTCAGATTTTACATCGTTGTCGCTTATTATTTTGGCTTCCTGTTTTGGATTTGAAATAATTTCCACAGACTGGTACAAAGATTCTCTTTACACTCTCGAGACATTTACTTTAAAAAAGCTGTGCCTGTACATACGTGTGTGTGCGCGCACGCATGCATGCAATTTCAGGGGACATAATTTATATAAAAAAGTGGTTTTAGCAGTGGGTTTCAGAAGGAGATTTTACCTTAAATAAAAATAACGAAGTAAGTGAACTTCATCTCTGATGTCCTTTAAACTACCAGAGCCTCTCCTAAGCTCCTGGTGCCCCCCAACACCCATATTTCTACTGTCTGATTCCCACTGTGCAGTGTTCTCATCTGATCTTCACAACCACATTGGAAACTGTTGTTCTAGAAGCATTTGCTAACAAGTTACTTTCAAAGTGATAGATTTGTATTGGTAGGCTCCGTACTGTGCAGTAATTCCGGATAGAATGGTTTCCCAGGAAACCCAAAATACAAACATATTGCTGACTAAACACTCTAGGTACTGGTTAGAAAATGGAAGCTACATTTACACAAATGTTGAAGCATTAATCAGTGTTAGAACTTCAATGGGAAATGTGAACTCTCCCTGAATTCTGAAACCTCTCTTCATTGACCAAGAACTATTTCTTGTCCATATTTCTCCCAAAATTCATCTGTATCCATACCTGAGAGATCTTGACACATTTCCCCAGTGCCTGCATTAGACACCGTGACCTGGCATGGTTGTGCCCTGTAGACTGTATCCATGGTGACTGCCTCAGACCATGGTTTAGTCCTCATCTTTCACCGGGCTGTCCTTATTTTAAATCCACTCTCTCTTCCTGATCCCCATGGCTCCTTTAATACCGACCTTATGGTAATACCTGGTAGCTGGATTTCTAGCTCCTTCTGCTTCCCTGGGCTACTTGAACTTGCTGCACTGTTGACCGTTGTTAGCCAGTCTTTGACGTTCTTCCTTCTCCAAATGCTCTTACCTCCTGATCTCCTTCTCAGTCTTCTTGGTGCCACTTATTTCTCTAGTTTTCTGCCGCTATTGCTAACCCACGTTTTGCCTTTTCTCTCCCTGTGTGCTCTACAGAAATGATCCCCTCAACACTTAATCCCTCCTAACTCTCTTCAATTCTTGTTATTTCCTCTGTCATTTCCTAAACCCTTGCACCTGCCCCAATTAGAATAAACTCTTGAAAACGTGTCTCCTCATCTTATTCTCGCCTTATTTCCTATTCAGTTTCCACTGTGTGCCCAGAAACATCTTTCTGAAACACAGCCCAATCTAAGCATCACACTGATTAGAAATTGTCAATGCATCCTGTTACCTTGAAACAAAGTACAAGTTACTGCAGACTTGTGAGGGAAGGGAGAGGTGAGTAAGGCACAAATGCAGGGATGATAATACAGGTGGATGCTGTACATCCGGCCACTGTTTCATAAAAACCAGAGGAGAACCCATCAGCTGAACAGCACACCTGTCTCCTTGGCTGCACAGGGTATCTTTAGAGCAGCCTGTTCATAGATATCATACCTCAGTGCAGACTGTGGAAAGGAGGGAGGGCAAATTCATCTGGATCTCTAGGATCTCTGGGTTCCCCGCTGTTTGACGTTAATCTGATGGAGTTTAATTCGTTTGTGCTGTGACATCCAGTTCTTTTGACAGTCACTCAGAAGTAGGCTCTTGTGCCTGTGGGGTGATGTTTCATCTCCCTGGAAGTGGCAACAGGAATCAGAGAGCTGGTTGTCCTGAATACACATTGACAGCTATGGTGAAATTGTATTTTCTCAAACAACTCCTTGATTCTGGGAAGAACTGCAGTTACATATAGGGTCTCTTGGTTGCTGTCATAGTGAAGACAAAACAAATGGCTGAGAGTCTGGAAAGAAATCAGGATGAGATATAAAGAGGTCTATGATGTGTGTCCAGTATAATACTCAACCTTATCACTGCTCAGGGATAAATGTTGAGATTCTGTTTTTCATCTATCAGATAGTGCTATGATAAGCCCTGATCACAATGAATTTTTGCTCTGATCTTGGTTTATCTCCACCTCAGAGCCTCTGCAAGTGTTTTTCCTCTTTCAGGAACATTTCTGCTGCTCTTAATGAGACTGATCATTTCTTTTCTTGGGTTTGTCCTACATGTCATTCCCTCAAAGAGATCATTCTTATCCACATGACAAAAGTAAGATTTTCCCAAAATGCCTTTTTGGCTTCTTTTATAGCACTTATAGTTGGTAATCGTTTGATTTATTTCCTTGCTTTTTTCTGTTTCTTCCATTAGAGTGTGAGTTCATGACACTGGATAGATGTTTAACTTTTACACTATTGAATTCCTAATGCCTCTCACAATGTCTGACATATAGTAAATGTTTAACAAATATCATCTAAATTAAGGCAGAGGATCTGGGTAATGAGGAAATAATTACAGTATTAAAAAACACCACTTCCTTTGATTCTGTGTTTATGCTTTTTTGACTCTATGGCCAATTTTGACACAACACAGTCATTATTACCATGTACTTTATATCATGGTGAGGAATGTACAGTCTTCGAGACCATAGAAGGCCTGCAAAGTTGTTTGATCTGGCCCTGCCAAGGCAATTGCAGATGGTACTTGAAATTCAATAAATCTGTAGCAAACTAATTTTTAACTTGATAATTTTTATTGGCCTGCAGATGATATTATAAATATCCAAATGTCCCTTGGCAGGAAAAAGGTTCCCCACCCCTGCTTATATTAACCCAACTGTTTCTTGAATAATCATATCTTGATTATACAGTTATCTGTTGCTGCATAATACATTACCTCAAAATATAGTGGCTTAAAATGGCAACCATGATTTTATCATCTTTCACAGATTTTGTGTTCCAAGAATTTAGGAAGTGTTCAGTTAAATTATCCTGACTCAGAGTTTATAATGCGATTGTGGTCAAACAGTGGCTGGAGCAGGACCAGTGATGGGGCCAGAGCAGACACAGAGGATGCAGTTTACAAGAGGAAGAGTTCTGTGGGCAGTGCAGGAACTCATTGACTTCCATGACCTCTCCTGGAAAGCGATTGATGACTCTGCCCTTTGCTATTGTTTGTAATGACAAAAGCCCTCCCACTTTCAAGCATAGAAGATATAGACCCCAACTCTGGATAGGAGAATTTTCAAAGACTCTGCAGAGGTATTTCTCAACTGTCACACTAACCAGGAAGGAATGAATTCCTGGCTTTACATAATATTTCAAAAAATGATTATTACAAGATTTTCTCTCTCATTTTTTTACGCAAAATGGTGAGGAATCCCATGCTATTTAAGTTTTCTCTTCCTGGACCTCTTTATGCAGCTAAGTTCTGCATATATTTAGGATTTATTCTTTGAAAAGGGCTTCCTCTGCAGGGTATTGTAAATGTCATATTATGAGCACACAGATCTTGCATTGAGTATTCAATTCTTTCCATACATTTGGATTTGAGTTACACTGTCCATGAATGTGACTTAGGCACATGGGTGGGAAAAAGCTTTTTCAGAATAATTGGTTTTGGGTTATTATCCTTAATATTCTACATAAAAATTCCAACTTTATGACAATTTTTAAAGCAATGGATCTAATGTTCTTTATCCTTGTTAGAACTCTAGAAGAAAAAATGACCATGAATTCTAGGTTGCTGTTTTATAACCATCCCACTGAACTTATTTAATGAGATGTTTCACAAGGTGCATAGTTTGCATTAGAAAGCTTGCAAGGTATTGTATTGCTCTTAGCTGCCAAATGCACAGGAAATCCTTAGTCAGAGGTGTAACCTTAACCCTGTCACTATTTTTTTATTTACTATAAAACATTGTTTATATTTAAACATATTATATTGTTCTAATTATGACTTTGAGCAAGGATTCACTGACTTTTAAAGAGTAAGCTGTTTGAGAAGGATTTTGTATTTGTGAATAATTTCAAAGAATGTTACAAAGAGATCTTATGTAACTCTCACCTAATTCCCCCTTTTGTTTACATTAGGATGGTACATTTGTCACTGATGACTGATGACCCAATATTCATCCAGCCTTGTGAACTGAAATCCATACTTTATTCAGAATTCTTGAGTTTTACCTGACATGTGTTTCTTATTCCAAGACACCACTCTATACTTACCTATCATGTCTCTTTTTTTTTTTTTGACAGGCAGAGTGGACAGTGAGAGAGAGAGAGAGACAGAGAGAAAGGTTTTCCTTTGCCGTTGGTTCACCCTCCAATGGCTGCCACGGCTGGCGCGCTGTGGCCAGCGCACTGCGCTCATCTGACGGCAGGAGCCAGGTGCTAGGTGCTTTTTCCTGGTCTCCCATGGGGTGCAGGGCCCAAGCACTTGGGCCATCCTCCACTGCAGTCCTGGGCCACAGCAGAGGGCTGGCCTGGAAGAGGGGCAACCGGGATAGAATCTGGCGCCCCGACCGGGACTAGAACCTGGTGTGCCGGCGCTGCAAGGCGGAGGATTAGCCTGTTGAGCCACGGTGCCGGCGTCTATCATGTCTCTTAAACTTCTCTGAAGTATTGCACTTTTCATACCTTCTTTGTGTTTGATGACTCTACTGCTCAGGTGTTTCAGGGAACATCCTTCAATTTGGGTTTGTCTAATGTTTTCCTCATAATTCGATAGGGGTGGTTTTTTTAGGGGATAAGAAGGCCAGTTCCATTCTTATCACAGCATATCAAGAGTCCATACCACGAACATAATTTAACATAATTGATATTAACCTTTAACACCTGGATGAAATAATGTTTGTCAGATTTCTCCATTGTGAAAAATTAGCTTCGTTCCCACCCCTTTCCTTATACTTTGGAAGGAAGTCATTATCCACATTCCCTCTTAAGGAGCACAGTCACACAATACCTTCATGCATGGGAGTATCCAGTTAAATTACTTGGAACCCTTCTGTGCAGGGGATATATTTATCTTCTGCCATTTACTTATTTAATCATCTGTTTATATAGTATGGGTTCATGAATATTGCTTTTAATTTTGAATAATAATTCAATAGTGTATTTTCTTGCTCAGATTGTTCCATATTTGGCCATTGGGTGCTCTTTTGGTTGGACCCTATGTCCCTTTGACAAATCCCTATTAGCAATTTTTGTGAGTGCATCTTTATTTTATGTCACCAAACAATGTTCCAAAGCCATCTTGTATACTTCCTGCCCCTGACCTAGAATCAGCCACTTCAAGAAGATTTAGTCCTTTTTTAGAAAATGATACAAGAAACCTAGGTCTGGGTACTGGGTGTACTTGTTACCACTGGGATGGGTTTACTGAATTTGCCCAGCTTGATACCTACTATTGTATATTGAACGTTTGCTCCTAGCCAGACATTTTACTTACACAGAATGAATGAATTCTTTCACTGCGCAATGGTGTTCCAGCTGAGGAGATTCTCCAAGATGTTAAATACCTTGCCCGAGTTAAAGAGCTAGTAAATGAGAAAGTCGAGATTCACTCTTTGTTCTGTGTGGTGACAAGCATTGTGTTTGTTCCATTTTGAAATGTTGCCTCAACTCTGGATGGCCATAGATTCTGCCCTGCACAGTAGTCAATTATTTTAAAGGCCAACTGTGGCTGCACTTTACAGTATTTCTGTTTTATTGCAAATCACACAAACAAATCAGTGGTAGAACCTGCAATTAATGAGCAAATAACATCTTACAAATAAAATTACATTATTAATCCTGGTCTACCTTAGGATACAATTTTGGGAAGTGGAGTCAATCAATGCTGACATCCCATATGGGCACTGGTTTGTGTCCCAGCTGCTCTGCTTCCAGTCCAGCTTCCTGCTAATGGTTGGGGAAAAGCAATAGAAGATGCTCAATTGTTTGAGCCCCTGCCACTCATAAGGAGACATGGATGAAACTCCTGCTCCTGGCTTAGGCTTGGCTCAGCCCTGGTCATTGATGTCACCTTGGGAGTAAACCAGTGGATGGAAGATGTCTCTCTCCCTCTGACTTTCTCTTTATCTCTCTGTAACTTTGACTTTCAAAAAAAATAATTCGGGCCGGTGCCGTGGCTCAACAGGCTAATCCTCCGCCTTGCAGCGCCAGCACACCGGGTTCTAGTCCCGGTTGGGGCACCGGATTCTGTCCCGGTTGCCCCTCTTCCAGGCCAGCTCTCTGCTGTGGCCCAGGACTGCAGTGGAGGATGGCCCAAGTGCTTGGGCCCTGCACCCCATGGGAGACCAGGAGAAGCACCTAGTACCTGGCTCCTGCCATCGGATGAGCACGGTGCGCCGGCCGCAGCGCACCGGCCGTGGCAGCCATTGGAGGGTGAACCAACGGCAAAAGGAAGACCTTTCTCTCTGTGTCTCTCTCTCTCTCACTGTCCACTCTGCCTGTCAAAAAAAAATAATAATTCATAAACATTGCATTTTATAGGACAAGTAAGAAAAAATAAATCAATAGGAATTGATGATTTTATTAATAACTAAAGGATTTAAGATGAATGTATGCATCAGTGATTCTTTAGAAGTTAAAGGACCAGGGGGCCAGTGCTGTGGCATAGCACATAAAGCCCTGGCTTGCAGTGCAGGCATCCCATATGGACACTGGTTCGAGTCCTGGCTGCTCCACTTCCAATCCATCTCTCTGCTATGGCCTGGGACAGCAGTAGAAGAAGGCCCAAGTCCTTGACCCCTAAACCCACATGGGAGACCTGGAAGAAGCCCTGGCTCCTGGCTTCTGATTGGAGCAGCTCCAGACATTGTGGCCATCTGGGGAATGAACCATCATGCTGAAGACCTCTCTCTCTGTCTCTGTCTCTGTCTCTGTCTCTCTGTCTCCCTGTCTATCTCTCTCTGCCTCTCTCTAGCTCTGCCTCTCAAATAAAGAAATAACTTTTAAAAAAAAGAAATTAATGGGGCTGGCACTGTGGCGCAGAGGGTTAAAGCCCTGGCTTGAAGTGCGGGCATCCCATATGGGCACTGGTTCTCGTCCCAGCTGCTCCCCTTCCAATCCAGCTCTCTGTTATGGCCTGGGAAAGCAGTAGAAGGTGGCCTAAGTCCTTGGACCCCTGCATCAACATGAGAGACCTGGAAGAAGCTCCTGGCTCCAGCCGTTGCGGCCATCTGGGGAGTGAACCAGCAGATGGAAGACCTCTCTCTCTGTCTCCACCTCTCTCTGTAACTCTGTCTTTCAAATAAATAAATAAAATCTTTTAAAAAAAGAATAAAGGATTAGTAATATTGAGTCAAAAAGGCCCCTTGAAAGGAGATATATTTAAGTATTGATGACAAGTGTGAGGGATGGAGATTCAGTGGATGTGACCAGAACAAATCTCTGTGTGGGTTTTAAGGAGGGACATTGGGGAACAAGATTTTCAACATCATAAAAGGACTTTGACATGTATTTATGATAAAGTTGTTGGTATCTGCTCTTTCTTTTTAAAAATGTTTGTTTCTCTTAAAGGCAGAGAAACAGAGACAGAGATTTCCTATTTGCTTGTTCACTTCCCAAATGCCTGCAGCAGCCAGGGTTGGATTAGGTCAAACCCAGGAACTGAGAACTCAATCTAGGTCTCCCGGTGGGTGGCTGGATGCAACTCCTTGAGCCGTGCCCTTCCGATGCATCCCAGAGTATGCATTAGCAAGAAGCTGCAATAAGGAATGGAGCCAGGATTCCAGCAGTACAATATGGGATAGGTGTGCCAAATAATGTCTTAAATTCTAGGCCCAACACCTACCCCCTATTTTTTTAAAAAAATTTTTCAAGACTTACTAGCCAAGCCTGGTGGCTAGGAAGGGGCAGAATTTGAGGGCTGCCTTAAGGCTTAAATATATGGTAAAGGTGAGGATTCAAAATAATTCATATATATGTATGACTATATATATAGATATTATATATACAAGGAGAATGCACTTACGCCGCAGTGCCCATCGCTAAGTAGAAATGGAACCCTGGCTCCAATGGCTGCTTGATCCCCAAACACCAAGAAACAAATATGCCCATGACTTCCTAATTAAGTGGAACCACCTAATGATTTCACTGCTCTTGCAGCTTCCACTCAGAATGTTTGGTTCATGTGAGGCAATCAAAACTGAAACCCGCTGCTAGTGAATGAAGACAGCTACTCCTAGTGAGTGTTTCTCACTAGTGAGCAAATCAATGAATAAAAAATAAGGAGGGATGGAGAAAGGGGTCTGTTGAAAGACTGCTTAGAATTATTATCTATCACCTTGGGAAATTGTTCATAAAGTAAAACAATGGCTTCTTCCCAGAATAGCTTTGAGAGCTGAGAACAGAGGAGGAAATGAGCTGTTGGAAAACATTCCTCTGCTGATGCTTAGCTGATCCAGGCTTCTCTAGTGACCACTGTTATTTTCCATGTGGGTGCTTTTCAGGAGGAAAGCAAGAGAACTATCTGGCATCTTTATTTTAAAAAACAGCTGCAATCCTGCAAGGTCACATGTTTTATATTAACAATATCCTCAAATTGCTGACTCCTACTGCTTGAGAGGTGTTCAGTAAAATCACCTGTCTAAATATTTCAATAGACCAAAACCAGCATGTTAGATATAATACTTTAATTTTAGAGACAAAGAAATTATACTCCAGACAAGTAAAGCAACTTGGCCAAGGTCAAGGAACGGAGCTGGGATGTGGACCTACACCTGCCATGTCTAAGCCCAACGTAAGAGCAGCTGTGCTACAGACCAGTGTCTAGAATGGCAGTATCTGTGCCAAGGCCAGGCAGCATCAGTGATGCCCCGCCTGGAAAGGCCCAGACTCCTCAGTAATAAGTTTCTGAGTTAGAAGGAATCTTAGAAACTCCAAAGATTCTCAGTCCTCTGGTATATTGGAATCACCTGGAGAGACTGGAAATATAATGGTACATGAATCCTATATTCACAACTTTGGATCTGCTTGGTCTGGGTGTGGCTTTGCTGGTGGGGAAGAAAGGTATTTAGAAGCTTCCTAGGGAGGTTTATAGCAACTAGTGCCTATATCAAGAATTGGAAAGTCATCAAATATATGATCTATCAATGCATCTTACGACCTAGCAAAACAGCAACCAACCAACCAAACTCAAAAGTAATAGGATGAAAGAGATAATTAAAATTAGATAAGAAATAAGAAAAAATTGAAACCAAAAATTATGAAATGCAAGGTCGTGTTTTGAACAAAATAAAATCAGTACACCATTGGCCTAACTAACCAAAAAGAGAAGACCCAAATTAATAAAATCAGAGATGAAAAGGAAATGTAACAATGGATACTACAGAATATATATATATATATATATATATAATATATATTTTATATATACACACACACACATATATATATTAGAGAGAGAGAGCAAGGAATACTACTCAACCATTAAAAAGAATGGAATCTTGCAACAAAATGGATGAAACCAGGAACCTTTATACTTAGTGAAATAAACCAATCCCCAAAAGACAAATGCCACATATGTTTTACCTGATCTGTGGTGACTAATAGAGTAACAAAAAATGTTATGTATAAGAGTGAAATTGACATTTTGAGATGTGGTGATTGTTTACAGCCCTTGTCTCTACTGTTGAGGAACAGTGTTCTTTTCTTCTATTTATTGAATTCTTTACTTAGTATGGGGTTAATCTTATGAGTATAAAATAGACTGAGAGTTGGCCGGCGCTGCAGCTCAATAGGCTAATCCTTCGCCTGTGGCACCAGCACCCCGGGTTCTAGTCCCGGTCGGGGCGCTCGGTCCCGGTTGCTCCTCTTCCAGTCCAGCTCTCTGCTGTGGCCCGGGAGGGCAGTGGAGCAGTAGCGGCCGTTTGGGGGGGGGGGGTGAACCAATGGAAAGCAGAAGACCTTTCTCTCTGTCTCTCTCTCTGTCAAAAAAATAATAACAAATAAATAAAAAATAGACTGAGAGTAAATCATTGTGAAAATTGAAGGAATGGGGAAGGAAGCAGGAGAGGGGATGGGGGGTATTGCTATGGTCCTAAATCTGTATATATGAAATACATGAAATTTGTTCACCTTAAAAATTAAAAATGTAAAACTTAATAGTGCCTCCCACAAAAAAGCTTCCAAGTAGTTCAGATATTATCAAAGGTTGAGAAACATTGAACGACTCTTCATGACTGGCTCTTCATGTGGTCCATGTTTTGTCAGCATCTGTACCACCTGGGAGTTTATCAGAAGTGCAGATGGCCAAATTTCATCTCAAGTTATTTGTATACACACTAAAGTTTAAGAGAATGATTGTGCTCAGCTACCCTGTAAAGTATGAGCAGGTCTTAGATTGGGAAAGAGAGGAAGGGTCAACATTTTAAACAGAACAATATCCAAAAGTCTAATGGAGAAAAGATGGAACTTACAGGAATTAAAAATTGGCTTTTGTGACTGAAATAAGAATTACCAAGGGTTATAAAATCAACCTTTTTATATAGGCTAGGGATGCTTCTGCCCCAGGACTTA
This sequence comes from Sylvilagus floridanus, assembly GCA_949820135.1. Classification (NCBI taxonomy): domain Eukaryota; kingdom Metazoa; phylum Chordata; class Mammalia; order Lagomorpha; family Leporidae; genus Sylvilagus; species Sylvilagus floridanus. The sequence continues at coordinate 67,626,238 of OX463243.1, forward strand.
CCACTGGCATCTTCTTCTATCTGGCTGGTTCATGCTCTTTTACCTCAAGTAATATCTTCTCCATTAAGGTCTACCCTGATGTCCTCATTTGAAATAATCTTTGTTCCAAATGTGCACTCCCAGAACATTTCTGATCTTCTATCATGCTATTTTTATTTATTTATTTATTCATTCATTCCATATCAGCACACTAGAGTGTAAGATTGATGAATGCACCCTAGAGTGCAAGTGTATCTGTCCTCGTCACCAGGGTTCGTCAGTTCATCCAGCACTGAGAATAGCATCTGGAGCTAAGGAGAGGTATGTCCACTATATTTATTGAGGGAATGGATTCATCAACTTATAGAAATCTGGGTAGGTTACTTTATCTAGAGCTCTATAGTGAAATCAGTTAAGAGTCTCTCTAGTTCTTTGGACAGGTAAACAACAAGATCAGATTTTTATTTCATTTTGGAAAGTTTGAATGCTGTATATCTAGTGGACTTTGGGAGTGGAGAGCTTAGGACCATAATAAAGGCATTAAGACCAGTCTGGTGACAGTGTCAGACTGTACTAAGGAGCAGGAGCTGAATAACACAGGATGCATTCAAGTCCTGCTTTGGAAGCAGCATGAGCAGGGAGCAGGGGTTGGCTGGGGCAGTGAGGGAGAAACAAGTCATTCTCTCTTTCTGTTTTAGGCAAGTGGAAAGGTAGAAAGTCATCCTTGAGACAGAGAGAGTTGAGAAAGAAGAGATAGTTGGAAGAAGAGTAAACCTAAAGCAAAATATTAAGCTGTAGGTGGGTATACCTGATAGAAATGTGAATTTGAGAGTCATTAATCTATGGTATATTTAACTTCTAGAGTTATGCCAGGCTCAAATAAATGATTTTTTTATTGAACAAAGTACCTGCTATGTGCCATACATGGTGTTAGCTCCAAGGGATACAGTAGTAGATCTAGATGCATCCTCCCTGTGCTGTAGCACCTATACAATGAGACAAGGGTAGGCATTTGGTGCAGTAGTTATGCTGCTGTTTAAGACACCCATGCAGCATTGTGGCACAACAGGATAAGCTGCTGTTTGCGATGCCAGCATCCCATGTGGGAATGCCAATTGGAGTTCTAGCAGTTCTGCGTCTGACTCAGATGTCTGATAATGTACTTAGAAAGCAGCAGATGATAGCTCAATGGTTTGGGCCCCCGACCCCCACATAGGAGACCCAGATGGAGTTCTAGGCTCACATCTTCAGTCCAGAGCAGCCCCTGCCATTGGGTCTATTTGGAAAATGAACTAGTAGATGCAAAATCAGTCTGTTTCTCTCACTCAGCCTTTCAAATAAATAAATAAATGATTCTTTTATAAAAGAAAAGACAAAAATACTACTTTGCCCCACATCTGACTACTAGGTTCGATTGCTACCTTTTGCTTCTAACTTCAGCTTCCTGGTGTGCAGACTCCGAAGCCAGCTCTGATGGCTGAGGTAATTGAGTTCCTGCCCCTCTCCCCGCTCAGTGTGGGAGACCTGTATTGCATTTCAGTCTCCTGGCTTCAGCCCAGCCTAGTCCTGGCTGTTGCAGGCATTTGGGGGAGTGAACCAATGAATAAGAGCTTTGCCTGTCTGCCTGACTCTCTGCCTTTCACATAAATAAAGAAAATAACTTAAATATTAAAGAGAGAGAGAAAAAAATAAAATCCTTTGGAAGTTAGAGGAGAAGGGTGGGGGTTGACAAGAGGTCTATTTGGAGAGGGGAGAGGTTCGGTCAGCTAGTGGTGCAGAGAAATACAGCTTTCTGGTAATGGTGGCGTTCACAGTAGAGCTTAAAGGAAATATCAGGTTTAGAAACAGAGGACAAAGGACTCAAAAGCACAGAGGCAAACAATCTAAATCATATGATAAGAATAACAAATAATTTGGATTTTTAGGACTTAAGTAGAGGTCAGGAAGGGATGTGAAATGAGGTAGACTTGTAAATGCAGAGATCCTTGAAGGCCACCTGAAAAAATTTGTAAGGTTCTGTAAGAATTTGGCCTGGAATGTGATAGATGCTCACCAACTGTCCATTCTGTACACTCATGAATGATATTATAATGGGGTGATGGTTACAAGTGGTGCTCTGAGAAGATAAACATGATTTCAATATATACACAGCGTGGAGAGGAGAGAAACTGGGAAATGAGGCTATTTTAGTAGTGTATTAGTCGGATGAGCTATTTACTATAACATATATCCTTGCATTCTAGTGTCGATGCCATGCAAGCTGGCCTCTCATTTTTCGAAAGTGCATTGCAGTGGTTCCTGGTTGGGTGACTCATTTGGACAGACAGTTCTTCTCCAAATTGTGGCACAAGCCCTAGTTACCTTATATCGAGTGGCTTAGCCCTCTCCTAGGTCCTTAGATCTCCTGCCTCAAGTTCATTGGTTGGAAAAGAAAAAGGAAAGTACGTAGGAGGGTTCTGTAGGGCATCCATTAGGGGCATACAGTGCTTCCACACACATTCCATGAACAAACACACAATTATGTCTTCAGCTAACTGTGGCTGGAAAGTGTGGTCTAGATGTGTGCCCTAGAGAAGAGAATTGGGTTGGAGTATAACAAGCCAAACTCTTCCACAAGTAATGAAGGTGAAAAATAATAAAGATTACTCAAGAGAACAAAGAGGAAAATATGTACACAATGGGCATTGGGCAAGGGGGATTGACAATAAAATTGCTACTGCTTGAGTCTCAGGTGGAAAGTAGGTAAATAATGCACTTTCTAAATGTAATTACCACCAAGGCAAAAATGTGCATCATATGCCATTGAAGTCATACATAGTACTCATATTTCTGAGCTTAGATTGTCATCGTGGGTTTTGTGTTTGAGAAGGAGACAAGAGACAAGAGACAGTACTCACTCACTGAGAAGGCTCAAAACCTAGAAGCTTTTGCATCAATAAGAAAATTTTTTATTCTCCCATTTTTATCACAGTAAGTAGTTTCACTATTCATGTACACTATTAATTAGGAGACTATGGCCAACTCTGGGAGGCTTAGCAATTCCTATGGATTTTCTAAGGGGTAACAATGCAACAGTTCAACAGGAAAAAAACATAGCTACCTTGAAAAATTTGGAAAACAATAGATAACAACTATTATATGCATATAATAAAACAATTATGGAGGAAAGGATCTGGTTCAAGTGAGCTGAGCACAGATTAATAAATCATGGTCTGTTTGTCTAGCAGAAGGTACTTTACAAGTCTTAATTTTTTTAGGGGGGCGGTTCTTTCTTAAAGGAACTTCCAATTCAATTGTAACTCACCAATGCAGGATTCTTGGTTGAAATGTGTTTTGCAAGCTGCACAAATTGAGGCAGCTGTGCACAGCATGTGTTTCACTTCAATGACTGTATAGTGAGGGGTGTTATGCAAAGGGCCACTAATCAGGGGAGAATCTCTTCCATTGGCACCTTTTCAAAGCCACTTGTAAGGGAAAATTTGCGTTTTCATTAAGAATGAACGAAGCTATTGGCTTGTGTGCAACCTGTACATTTATATTTTCAGTTAAAAAAATGCTTAGATTTGATTTTCAGTCTCATGTCTTATTTCAGTTCATTAGCCAGAATAAACTAAGTTCCCTCAGTGGATAAATTGATTGTAGAACCGTGAGTTCCTTGGGGCTGGTTTTTGCCACATGCCCAGATAACCTTAATAAGATTAGTCTTGTCTTTTCCATTGGGCTTTGATGATGGCAGCCTACCATGTTCTCCAATTAAAATCCTTGTCACACTTGACTTTTGTTTTGCTTAATTTTTAGAGTAGTTCAGCTTGAAGACTAAAAGTAGATTGATCTGTTTCCCTCTGAGTTAAGTTGTTCCTTACACAGACTTCCATGCCCTGGCTTGTGTTTGTATATCTGCACAGAAGCAGCTGGTGCTAATCTATTTGAATCTGTTTTATGGAGAGAGAAGAGAAGATGAAACCATGAATATTAATATTCCTATTATCAGGTGATGATATTCCAAACACATACACCATAAAAATTACAAAGACAGAAAGGAAAGGACCCTAGGTTAGCTATCTAATTCCTGTCTCAAAGAAAAGAGCCAAGAAAGTGTGGGACAAAATGTGATTCCAAGCTTTGCCATAGCAACAAACTATCCCTCTGAGATTTCAATTCAAGTTTGTGAAGTCTTAGGAGATATATGGATGCATCAGGACAAGTGAACATGGCATCCAATGTCTTTCTGAGTCAATATAATGCAGGACATTAGCTTGATGATTTGTGAATGCTCATAATACATTTCAGATTAGGGGAATAGTAATTACAAAATGAAAGTACGGTGTTGGGATGTAGCATTTCTTCCCTTTCCTGGAAGGAATTATTAGAAATGCACCTAATTGTTGAGCATGGGATTTTGGATCTCATTTATCAAAAAGGAAAATGACATCCAGAGAGGCAAAATAGCTTGCAGAAAATAACTCTCTTAGTGAATGACTGTGCTTTATCATATTATAGGGAGGTCTATTTGCAGTAACAGGTGTACAGATATTCTTCTCTGAATAGGTGTCTGTCCACCTCTGTCTTTAATAAGTTATACTATGAGAATTAATGGTGAGACTAGTCTTCAAACACTACTTTATACTTTGTGTGTCTATGTGGGTGCAAACTGTTGAAATCTTTACTTAGAGTTGGTCTTCTGTATATAAAGATAATTAAAAATGAATCGCAATGAAGAATGGGATGGGAGAGGGAGTAGGAGGTGGGATGGTTTGGGGGTGGGAGGGTGGGTATGGGGGGAAGAACTGCTATAATCAAAAAAGTTGTACCTATGAAACTTATTAAATAAAAGCTTTCTATTAAAAAATTTCCTCTGAGAACATGGGACAGTACTGGCCATGTAAGAAACAGTTTTTCTTTATCTTTTTTTTTTTTTTTTTAATAAAGCTTTTATTTAAAGAATATAAATTTCCAAAGAACAGCTCATGGACCACAATGGCTCCCCCCCGACACAACTTCCCTCCCTCCCCCCACCCTCCCCTTTCCCGCTCCCTCTCCCCTTCTGTTCACATCAAGATTCATTTTCAATTCTCTTTATACACAGAAGATCAATTTAGTACATATTACGTAAAGATTTCAACGGTTTGCCCTCGCATAGAGACACAAAATGATAATACTGTTGGAGTACTAGTTATAGTATTAATTCACAATGTACAGCACATTAAGGACAGAGATCCTACATGATTTTTTTTTAAAAAAATTGATTAATTGTCTATGCAATTTCCAGTTTAACACCAAGATTTTTTAATCATTTGCAATTATCTTTATATAAAGAAGATCGATTCAATATATACTATGTAAGGATTTAATCAGTTTGCACCCACTCAGAAACACAAAGTGTAAAAATACTGTTTCAGTACTAGTAATAGCATCACTTCACATTGGATAACACATTAAGGACAGATCCCTCATGAGACGTAAGTACACAGTGACTCCTGATGTTGATTTAACAATTTGACACTCTTGTTTATGGCGTCAGTAATCTCCCTAGGCTCTGGTCATGAGTTGCCGAGGCTATGGAAGCCTTTAGGGTTCGCCGACTTCGATCTTATTCCCACAGGGCCATAGTCAAAGTGGAAGTTCCCTCCTCCCTTCAGAGAAAGGTACCTCCTTCTTTGATGGCCCCGTTCTTTCCACTGGGATCTCACTCGCAGAGATCTTTCATTTAGGTCTTCTGTTTTTTCCAGAGTGTCTTAGCTTTCCATGCCTAAAATATTCTCATGGGCTCTTGAGCCAGATCCGAATGCCTTAAGGGCTGATTCTGAGGCCAGAGTGCTATTTAGGACATCTGCCATTCTATGAGTCTGCTGTGTATCCTGCTTCCCATGTTGGATCATTCTCTCCCATTTTCATTCTATCAGTTAGTATTAGCAGACACTAGTCTTGTTTGTGTGATCCCTTTGACTCTTAGACCTATCAGTGTGATCAATTGTGAGCTGAAATTGATCACTTGGACTAATGAGATGGCCTTGGTACATGCCACCTTGATGGGATTGTATTGGAAACCCCTGGCACAATTCTAACTCCATCATTTGGGGCCGTTCCGATTGAGCATGTCCCAAATTTTACATCTCCTCCCTCTCTTATTCCCACTCTTATATTTCACAGAGATCACTTTTCAGTTAAAATTTAAACACCTAAGAATAATTGTGTGTTAATTACAGAGTTCAACCACTAGTACTAGGATAAAGAAAAAAAAAAATACTACCATGGATAAAGTATTACATTGTACAACAACAGTCAGCACAAGAGCTGATCGAGTCACTGTTTCTCATAGTGTCCATTTCACTTCTACAGGTTTCCCCTTTGGTGCTCAGTTAGTCATCGCCAATCAAGGGAAACAAATGATATTTGTCTCTTTGGGACTGACTTAATTCACTCAGCATGATGTTTTCCAGATTCCTCCATTTTGTTGCAAGTGACCGGATTTCATTGTTTTTGACTGCTGTATAGTATTCTGTAGAGTACATGTCCCATAATTTCCTAATCCAGTCTACTGTTGAAGGGCATTTGGGTTGGTTCCAAGTCTTAGCTATTGTGAATTGAGCCGCAATAAACATTGCTGTGCAGACGGCTTTTTTGTTTGCCAATTTAATTTCCTTTGGGTAAATTCCAAGGAGTGGGATGGCTGGGTTGAATGGTAGGGTTATATTCATGTTTCTGAGGAATCTCCAGACTGACTTCCATAGTGGCTTCACCAGTTTGCATTCCCACCAACAGTGGATTAGTGTCCCTTTTTCCCCACATCCTCTCCAGCATCTATTGTTGGTGGATTTCTGAATGTGAGCCATTCTCACCGGGGTGAGGTGAAACCTCATTGTGGTTTTGATTTGCATTTCCCTGATTGCTAGGGATCTTGAACATTTTTTCATGTGTCTGTTGGCCATTTGGATTTCCTCTTTGGAAAAATGTCTGTTGAGGTCCTTGGCCCATCTCTTAAGTGGGTTGTTTGTTTTGATGTTGTGGAGTTTCTTAATTTCTTTGTAGATTCTGGTTATCAACCCTTTATCTGTTGCATAGTTTGCAAATATATTTTCCCATTCTGTCGGTTTCCTATTCACTTTCCTGACTGTTTCTTTTGCAGTACAGAAACTTTTCAATTTGATGCAATCCCAGTAGTTAATTTTGGTTTTCAGTGCCTGTGCTTCTGGGGTCTTTTCCAAGAAGTCTTTGCCAGTACCTATGTCTTGCAGGGTTTCTCCTATGCTCTCCAGTAATTTGATGGTGTCGGGTCGTAGGTTTAAATTTTTAATCCATGTTGAATGAATTTTTGTGTAAGGTGAAAGGTAGGGGTCTTGCTTCATGGTTCTGCACGTGGAAATCCAGTTTTCCCAGCACCATTTATTAAACAGACTGACCTTACTCCAGGGACTGGTTTTGGATCGTTGATCAAATATAAGTTGGCTGTAGGTGTTTGGATTGATTTCTGGAGTTTCTATTCTGTTCCATTGGTCTATCCATCTGTTTCTGTACCAGTACCATGCTGTTTTGATAACAACTGCCCTGTAGTATGTCCTGAAATCTGGTATTGTGATGCCTCCGGCTTTGTTTTTGTTGTACAAGATTGCTTTAGCTATTCGAGGTCTCCTGTGTCTCCATATGAATTTCACCATCATTTTTTCCAGATCTGAGAAGAATGTCCTCGGTATCTTGATTGGTATTGCGTTGAATCTGTAAATTGCTTTTGGGAGAATGGACATTTTGATGATATTGATTCTTCCAATCCATGAGCATGGGAGATTTCTCCATTTTTTGGTATCCTCTTCTATTTCTTTCTTTAAGGTTTTGTAATTTTCATTGTAGAGATCTTTAATGTCCTTAGTTAAATTTATTCCAAGGTATTTGATTGTTTTTGTAGCTATTGTGAATGGGATTGATCTTAGCAGTTCTTCCTCAGCCGTGGCATTGTCTGTGTATACAAAGGCTGTTGATTTTTGTGCATTGATTTTATATCCTGCTACTTTGCCAAACTCTTCTATGAGTTCCAATAGTCTCTTAGTAGAGTTCTTTGGGTCCCCTAAATAAAGAATCATGTCGTCTGCAAAGAGGGATAGTTTGAGTTCTTCCTTCCCAACTTGTATCCCTTTAATTTCTTTTTCTTGCCTAATAGCTCTGGCTAAGACTTCCAGCACTATATTGAATAGCAGTGGTGAGAGTGGGCATCCCTGTCTGGTACCAGATCTCAGTGGAAATGCTTCCAACTTTTCCCCATTCAATAGGATATTGGCCGTGGGTTTTTCATAAATTGCTTTGATTGTATTGAGGAATGTGCCTTCTATACCCAGTTTGCTTAGGGTTTTCATCATGAAAGGGTGTTGAATTTTATCGAATGCTTTCTCTGCGTCTAGTGAGATAATCATATGGTTTTTCTTCTGCAGTCTGTTAATGTGGTGTATCACGTTGATTGTTTTGCGAATATTGAACCATCCCTGCATACCAGGGATGAATCCCACTTGGTCTGGGTGGATGATCTTTCTGATGTGTTGTTGCAGTCTATTGGCCAGAATTTTGTTGAGGATTTTTGCATCTATGTTCATGAGGGATATTGGTCTGTAATTCTCTTTCAATGCTGCATCTTTTCCTGGCTTAGGAATTAAGGTGATGCTGGCTTCATAGAAGGAATTTGGGAGAATTCCCTCTTTTTCGATTGTTCTGAATAGTTTGAGAAGAATTGGGGTTAGTTCTTCTTTAAATGTCTGGTAGAATTCAGCAGTGAATCCATCTGGTCCTGGGCTTTTCTTTGTTGGGAGGGCCTTTATTACTGATTCAATTTCTGACTCACTTATGGGTCTGTTTAGGTTTTCTATGTCTTCCTGGTTCAATTTAGTTAGGTTGCATGTGTCCAGGAATCTATCCATTTCTGATAGGTTTCCCTGTTTGCTGGCATACAAGTCCTTGTAGTAATTTCTGATGATTCTTTTGATTTCTGTGGTGTCTGTTGTTATATTTCCTTTTTCATCTCTGATTTTACTGATTTGGGTCTTTTCTCTTCTTTTTTTAGTTAGTTGGGCCAATGGGGTGTCAATCTTGTTTATTTTTTCAAAAAACCAGCTCCTCGTTTGGCTGATTTTTTGTAATGTTTTTTTGGATTCAATCCTGTTGATTTCTTCTCTGATTTTGATTATTTCTCTTTTTCTACTAGATTTGGGTCTAGTTTGCTGCAAATTTTCTAGATCCTTGAGATGCATTGAAAGCTCATCTATTTGGTGCCTTTCCAGTTTCTTGATGTAGGCACCTATTGATATAAACTTTCCTCTTAACACTGCTTTTGCTGTATCCCATAAGTTTTGGTATGTTGTGCTGTTATCCTCATTTACTTCCAGAAAATTTTTGATTTCTCTTTTGATTTCTTCAGTGACCCATTGTTCATTCAGGAGCATGTTGTTCAATCTCCATGTGTTTGCATATGCTCTAGAGATTCCTGAGTTGCTAATTTCCAACTTCACTCCCTCATGGTCTGAGAAGTTGCATGGTATGATTCTAATTCTTTTGAATTTGCTGAGGCTTGCTTTATGGCCTAATATGTGATCAATCCTAGAGTAGGTTCCATGTACTGCTGAGAAGAATGTGAATGCATTACTTGTAGGATGAAAAGTTCTGTAGATATCTGTTAGATCCATTTGGGCTATAGTGTTGTTTAAATCTACTGTCTCCTTGTTGATCTTCTGTCCTGTCGATCTGTCAATATCTGTGAGTGAAGTATTGAAGTCCCCCAGTACTATTGTGTTGGGGTCTAAGTCTCCCTTTAAGTTTCTTAACAAATTTTTTAAATAAACCTGTGGCCTGTAATTAGGTGCATATACATTGAGAATTGTTATATCTTCCTGTAGTATTGATCCCTTAATCATTATATAGTGCCCCTCTTTGTCTCTCTTAACAGTTTTTGTGTTAAAGTTTATGTAGTCCGATATTAAGATGGTTACACCCGCTCTTTTTTCATTTCTGTTGGCGTGGTATATCTTGTTCCATCCTTTTATTTTCAGTCTGAATGGATCTTCGTTGGAAAGATGTGTTTCTTGTAGGCAGCAAATAGATGGTTTTTGTTCCTTAACCCAATCAGCCAATCTCTGTCTTTTAACAGGACAGTTTAGACCTTTAACGTTCAATGTGACTATTGATAAGTGGTAAGTTTGCCCTGCCATTTGCCAGATATTTTCTAATGTATGCTTTGAATTCCCTGTGATCTTTTGCCGTGAGGTTCCCTTCGTTTACCTTCTTTCATGTTGATGGTCGTGTTTCTGTGTTTCTGTGTGTAACACGTCTTTAAGTATCTTTTGCAGGGCTGGACGAGTGGCAACAAATTCTTTCAATTTTTGTTTGTTATGAAAGGTCTTTATTTCACCTTCATTCACAAATGAGAGCTTTGCAGGGTATAATATTCTGGGCTGGCAGTTTTTCTCTCTAAGTACCTGGGCTATGTCTCGCCATTCCCTTCTAGCTTGTAGGGTTTCTGTTGAGAAGTCAGCTGTAAGTCTAATTGGAGATCCTCTGAGAGTAATCTGACGTTTCTCTCTTGCACATTTTAGGATCTTTTCTTTTTGCTTCACTGTGGTGAGTTTAATTACAATATGTCGTGCAGAGGATCTCTTTTGGTCATGTTTATTAGGGGTTCTATGAGCTTCCTGGATTAGGATTTCTCTGTCTTTCTCCAAGCCTGGAAAGTTTTCTGCTAGTATCTCCCTAAAAAGGCCTTCTAATCCTTTCTCCCTCTCCATACCTTCAGGAACACCTAGAACCCGAATGTTGGGTTTTTTAATAGTATCCTGTAAATTCCCGACGATATCTTTTAGTTTTCTAATTTCCTCTTCTTGTCTTTGGTTTGACTGTTTCCTCTCCTGTTCTCTGTCTTCTAGGTCCGATATTCTCTCTTCTGCTTCACCCATTCTGGTTTTAAGGCCCTCAAGATTGCTTGTCACTTGATCTATTGAATTCTTCAATTCATTAAGATTTTTTGTCACTATCGTAGCTTCTTGTTCTACTAGTTGTTTCATTTCGTTTTGATTTCTCCGTAGTACTTCATTCTCGCGAGAGAGATTTTCTATCTTATCCATTAAGGATTTCTGTAGTTCAAGGATTTGTTTTTGAGAACTTCTTAATGTTCTTATCAATTCTTTGAGATCTGCTTCTTGCATTTCTTCTATCTCATTATCTTCATAATCCTGACTTGGGGTGTCTTTTCCGTTTGGGGTCATCATAGCGTCTTCCTTGATCTTGTTCCCTCGGAATCTGTTTTTATTTGGCATTTTTTTTTTTTCCCCACACTCTTTCTCTGGGTTGTCAAGGTAACAGAGTTTGTGTGCGCGGTGTGTTCCCAGTTTTTGGATTCCCTTCAGGTTTCTACAGCCTCGGGTTTTTGGTTCCGTCTGCCTCAGTGATGGGCGGGCGGGCGGGCGGGCGGGCGCGCCTTGTCCCACTGCGTTTAATCTAGCTCGAATTAGCAGGGTGGGTGACGAGAGAGACTAGTGTCTGTGCAGGCTCGCCTCAATTGTGCTGTTTCCCCCGTGGGGGGTCTGCTTCCCCCCGCCAGTGTCTCGGGATCCCTGTATCGGCACCCGTTCAAGCGCTCAGTTCCAATGGCGACTGTGTTCCGCCCGGCTTCCGGTTCAGCCGGCGGGCGCGCCTTGTCCCACTGCGTTCAGTCCAGCTAGAATTAGCAGGGTGGGCAACGAAAGAGGCTAGTGTCCGTGTGGGCTCGCCTCAATTGTGCTGTTTCCCCCGTGGCGTCTGCTTCCCCCCGCCAGTGTCTCGGGATCCCTGTATCGGCTCCCGTTTAAGCGCTCGAATCCAATGGCGACTGTGTTCCGTCCGGTTCCCGTCCCTCCCGGCAGCTCCCGTGCCACTAAGGCACGATTTGCCGTTCGCAAACTTACTTTCCCCTAGGTCCTCTGCGTCTCATTCACTGGGTCCGGAAGAATTTCCACTGCATTTTTTTCCGTGAGATTTTTCCTGAGGCTACAGTAACTCTGTTTTTATAAAACTATCTTTTTGCGGACTGCTAGTGCGCGTCCTCACTATTCCGCCATCTTGGCTCCGCCCTCCAGTTTTTCTTTATCTAAATATGACTTTTCTTCTCCTGTGTTTTGATTGCTGTATTGGTTATTCATTCATTTAGTACCCGCTGAGTAACAGAAGTGCGTGTGAGTATGTTTATGTACCAAGTGGGGCAAAGTATTGTACTAATTATCAAGTAATTACCCAGAAAAAAAAGTCCACATAGTAGAAGCTCATTTGCTGTGATGATTACAAGGAGGAGGACTGCAGATACGAGTTTATGAAGTGCTATTAAAAACCCCCAGCTGGATCTGACTCTGAAGTGCAGTGTTTTACTTCCCTTCCCAACCAGAAGAAATTAAGGGAAATCACTTACTGTGAGCCACAGAATTGGATTGGAAGCAAACATTAAGAATCTTCTGAAAATAAATTCTCATGGCCAACAGTGGGGAGAAACACTCAAATGACTGCTATAAAAATTAAGTTTTTTGTAGGATTTGGGAATTTTTTTTCATAGTTGTTAAATGACCCAGTGTCTAGGAGAAATGATCTTTTATGTTTTTGTTAGAGTTGAAACCGAGTTGTTCAAATGGCCCTAACAACATTAAAAATAATCTTGAAAATCAGCATTTCCTTTTACAGATTTGGAGTTTGATGATTTGTTAAGGGTTGCTTGCCTAGGATCACAGAGAGTAGCTTCACATCAAAATACATTTCAACTGTGCTTCATTTGAAAATATGTTTAATTTGCTCATATAATCAAGCTGTTTTGTAGCTTTGTTAAAATAAGGCTAATGCCACCATATTCATTCTGCTTCACATAACTGATATTCCAACAGCTTTGTGCTAAATTATACCCCCTGATCTAACTAAATTACAAATGACATGTGAAATAAATTTTCTAATAACGGATGACATGGAGAACAAAAGGATCTTCAATGAGAGTAATGGAAAGAGAATAATAAAAGTAGAATTGTTAGGTGGCTATCTGACTAATTATGAATGCCCTCTTATAAGTAGAAAACTCCAAATTGCAGATCTAGTCTCCTTCACAGATTTAATGGTTAATCCCCAAATTATTAGCCATGTGCCTCCAAGTGCTACAGTTAAACCAGAGAGCCAGAGGATGTCTCTACCTACATGAACTTTCTCTCCACAGAGGAGACAGATGACAAGCAGATAAACAAATAATTGGAGCCTATTTCAGATAAAGTACCAGTTATAGGAAATACAACAGGAGGATGATATAGACAGAGAGAGGTTCATTTAGCCAGCGTGACTGAGGAGGCCTTTTTGAGACCATGAGATTGAGCGGGGAGCAAGTTTGGCAAAGGGAACTTAAGTTCGAAGACACTGAAACTGGAGTAAGTATGGAGTGGTAAGGGTCAGGATGAAGTCCAGTGAGGTGAAGCATAGTATCAGTCAAGAGGGAGCGGAGTAAATGAAGTTAGCGCTTTAAGACGGACCCGAGCAGATAGAGTAGAGGTTCTCAAAGTGTGGTCCCTGGCCTGCCCCCCTCCTCAGTTGAGAATCTGTGAATAAAGCCACGTTGTAGCTCTGCATGGATGTTCTGAGTCAGAGTCTCTGGAGGGTGGCCCAACAGTCTGTGTTTTGGCCAGTCATCCAGGTAAAGCCAGTCCCTGCTGGTACTTGAGACCCACAGGTCTGGAGCCCTGTTTGCCCTGATGTCTGAGTTTTATTCTCCACAGGAAGCATTTAAGCAGGAGAGTGAATGTGAGTCGGGCTGTGAGAAGATAACTCTGGCCTTTGTGAGAAGAACGGACAGATTGGTGCTTACTCTTTTATGTATCTGTTCTCACTAAAAATTGTAGCTCAGCGGGAAAGAACAATTAGCAGATTCATGCGGAGCTCTGTTTACTTTTATTGTGAAGGATAATTGTGTTCAGTCTCATGCCTGAATTCCAGATGTCCTACCTGAAAATGCAAATAGTAATTCCCTACTGTGAAATGCCAGGTAACTGGAATTCAAAAACACTTGTGGAAATGCGAATCCACTATCAACTGTGTTCGGGTACTAATGCGCTATGTAGGGCAGATTTTATAGTTGAACAATTTGCTTTAGCAATGGAATATAATTAGGACAGTTTTATAAATTAATATTGGTTGTCTATTTTGCTGTGGATAGCAGCTAATATGTGATAGAAAATGTGTATGCATGTATGTGTCTTGTAAAACATATTTCTTTTTTTTAAGATTTATTTTATAGAGTTATAGAGAGAAGTAGAGACCCAGAGAGAGGTATTCCATCTGCTGGTTCACTCCCCAGATGGCTGCAAGGGCCTGAGCTGCGCCGATCCAAAGTCAGGAGCCAGGAGCTTCTTCCAGGTCTCCATGTGGGTGCAGGGGCCCAAGGACTTGGGCCATCTTCTCCTGCTTTCCTAGGCCATAGCAGAGAGCTGGACTGGAAGAGGAGCAGCTGGGACTAGAACCAGCGCCCATATGGGATGCCGGCACTTCAGGCCAGGACTTTAACCCACTGTGCCACAGCGCCAGCCCCATTGTAAAACATATTTCTAGAGTCCAAACTTCAGCTTTCTACCCTAAAATTCCTCTGATGTTATGCAGTTTCCAAGGGACACTCCAAGAATATTTTTAGAACAAGTCTTCTCAGCCACTGCCTACATTTTCCCTCTACTTCTTTGCTACCTGCCTTTCTTCCGCTGGATTTGCTCAGGAAAATTCTAGGAAGCTGTCATATCTTTGCCACAGCGACCGCACGTTCTTGTTACTAGAGGTGCAGACTTTCGTAATATGCCCCTGTGCCAACAGCCCAGTGGGCTATTGCTAAGGCTGCTTTGCTGAGAGACAGATCCCCATTCCCTGCTGATGCTGTAATCAGAGAGACCCAAAGAAGAGCTGCCTTTACTTCTCCACATCTTACAGATACTGTGAGAAATAACCGCATTGCCCATTGCTGCATATGCTCTGCATGGGGCTCAGACAGGATGGCTAGTACTGGCCACAGGCTAATTCTCCAAGGCTGACCCTTAATTGTCCTTCCTTCCCATGTTCTCTTTTGCCATCAGCTACCTCCTCTCTTCAGCCACTCATCCTATTGAAGCCTTTGTGTTTACTTGGGAACTTTGCTCTTTTTCATAATTTATTCTTTATGTATTATAGACACAGGCACCCATATTAATAGGTATATTCTGCATGAAGTCTGTAACTGACCTGGCAAGAAGAGATGGGGATTGGGGGGGTGGATATACTGTATCCACTACATTTGCAAAAAGAACTTTCACTTCTCTGTGTGAAGGGAAAGGTCATTTCTAAATGTTGGTGATCATTCCCTTTCATGCCTGGAAAGTAGACCTGGAGGAGCTAGAAGAGAATCAAATGGCTTGACTTGTACAAAGAGAGAGTCTGGACTGGAGGAGCAAGGAGAAAGTTCTAGGTGGGTGCCAGTGAGGCTGAGTTCAGAGAGGTGGTGACAGAATTGGGCTCTGTTAAAGGGTGAGCAGATGGACTCTTACAGAACTTTTGATATCAGCATTGGATTTTCCTCTCTGGTTTTCTAATCCCCTGCCTGGCTGCTGACCTCTGAGAGCTGAGATGTGCAGTGGGACTGAGGTCTGAGCAGTCGGTATGCAAATGCTCCACTGTAACATCGTTGACCGGATGGCACTGCCCAGGACTGGACCTGTATCCAGTTCAGGGACCTTTGTTCCTCTGGCTGAGCATAAGTCACCAGACTCTGCCACAAGGGAAGGAGAACAATGGGGAAGGACTTTGGGGAGCCATGTGCTGCTTCAGGACTCCTCTAACAAAGCTTCCTAGTTTTAGCCTAATCGTCTTCCCCTTTATGGAAGGATTTGCTGTCATCGATTTCCTGAACCTACTGGGAGTTCTGCGATGTAGAGCACATAGCTTCTTGAATTTCCCTGATGCTTTCCAATTCTGTTTCTCTGCCTACCCAATCGGTTCTAACCCATCCGCGTACTTGCTAGCCCCCAGCATGTGAGTTTATTGTCTCCTCTCCCATTTTCCTTTGTGAGCTCATGTGTCAAAAACAAAGCAGAACAAAAACAAACAGAAAACCGCTTTACCTAGATTTAATGAGATTTGGGAGAGAACAGAATTAAATGCATGTGTTTAATTCGCCATTTTAAATCAGAAGTATCTTCCAAGTTATTTCTTTCCCTCTCATCTCTGAATTGGTTTTGGAGAAGTGGAGAATTTTATGAATTATGGCATCTCTACCCCTTACTTCCCCACTAGAAATCAGAAATCAGAAATAGCTCCAGTAAGTTTAGATTAAATTTTTCCCCTCTGTGTTGCCCCGACATTGTCCAGTTCTGTTTCTGCTTAACATAAGATGAGCAGGGATGTATTTAAATCTCAGAAAGAGGAATGGAGATTAGGTACTAGCAGAACCTGACTGTGTGGGATGTTGAAATGTGCTATCAGGGGAATCCTCTGTAGGCTGTGAATAGCTGAATTGACAAAGAGCTAGGAGCAGAAGCATGGATCTTTACTTGGCTGGCATTGCCTCTGTAAGACACTGCAATTAGTGCAGGAAAACGCATACTCTTCTCTTTGAATTAAGAAATAGCTGCAGATTTAAATAAATGGAGTTCTTTCACTGTCACATGTTTGAGCATCACAGAGTTGTCCCTGAGATCAAGTTACGGTCATCTAATGAGAGCCTGGGCTTCATTTCTGAGTGGTGGCTACAGCTCCTGCCAGATGGGAAGAGTAACTGAGGATTGTGGAGGGGAGGAGGGGCTCTAGCATTCATTATGAGACACTTCCCATGTAAGCCACTCCAGTAGTAAAATATCTTCCAAATTCTTGCTGGAAAAGTGCTGGCTGATGATACCTCTCCTTCCCTATCTTTAGGTTTATCTGTTCTGCCTTTTATTTCCTCTTTCCCATTGCTCTTCATATTATTTATAACATAATTTTACCTGGATATTTTGGAGTAATTTCTCTCCCTCTCCCCTCTCCCCCCTCCCCCCTCTCCCCCTCTCCCCCCTCTCTCCCCTCTCTCCCCTCTCTCCTCTCCTCTCCTCTCCTCTCCCCTCTCTCCTCTCTCTCCCCTCTTTCCCCTCTCTCCTCTCCTCTCTCTCCTCTCCCTCCTCTCTCCTCTCTCCTCTCTCCCCTCTCCCCTCTTCCCTCTCCCCTCTCTCCTCTACCTCCTCTCTCCCCTCTCCCCTCTCTCCTCTCCCCTCTCCCCTCTCCTCTCTCCCCTCTCCTCTCTCCTCTCTGTTTCCTCTCTCTTCTCCCTCCTCTTTCTCCTTGAGTGTTTGTGTGTTGTGAAACCAGTGATACAGGGAGAAGGCTATCTCTTCCTTGCAGCAAATCACATTGAATTTATGTTTAACTGCAAAGTCAAACTCATGAACATAAAGTTATCACCTTTAGCTTTGTACTGCAAGTTTGGCTACTCCTTGCTTTTCTGGATTTTGCATTTAAAAGGATAGAACTGATATAATGCTTTTTATTTGGCCAAAAATTTGTCAATCCTGTGTTTCTAGAAGTAAATGGTATGAGTTTTGGAGTGAGACAGAACTGAGCCCAAATGTGTGTGACTTTTAAAAAAATATTTATTTGAAAGATACATAGAGAGATAAATAGACCCGAAGAGACAGACAGGCACAGAGAGAAAGAGATAGACAGAGATCTCCCTTCCTTTGGCTCACCAAATGCCTGCAACAGCTGGAGTGAGACCAGAGCTACAGCCTGAGTCAGGAACTCAATCCAGGTTTCCAGTGTATATGACCATAACTCAACTACTCGAGACATCGTTTGCTACCTCCCAGGGGCTACATGACTTTGATCAAGCAAGTTAATTTCTCTAAATCTAAGCCTACTTTTTTTTTTAAAAAAAAATAGATGTATCTATTTATTTGAAAGAAGAGTTACAGAGAGGCAGAGAGAGAGAGAGAGAGAGAGAGAGACAGAGAGACAGAGAGACAGAGAGGGAGAGGGGAGGTGGTCTTCTATGTGCTGGTTCACTCCCTAAGTGGCCACAATGGACGGAGCTGTGCCAATCTGAAGTCAGGAGCCAAGAGCCGGGAGCCAGGAGCTTCTAGGTCTCCCAAGTACATGCAGGGGCCCAAGGACTTGGGCGATCTTCTGCTGCTTTCCCAGGCCATAGCAGAAAGCTGGATCAGAAGTAGAGCAGCCAGAACTCAAACGGGTGCCCATATGGGATGCTGGCCCTGAGGTGTTGGTTTTACCCTCTATGCCACAGTGCTGGCCCCTCAGCCTACTTCTTTTTAAAATGGGGATGAACTTAGTATTCTCTTCAGGGTTGCTGTGAAGATAACTGAGCAAATATAAGTAAACTACCCAGCACATGCCAATGAGGGACAGCCACGGTCATCAGTAACTTGGAAAGAAAAAGTGAGAAAGTCAGAAGGGAGAAAAAAGGTAGAGGAAGGAAATTCAGAAGTGTTATGGGAGTGAGAAAAGATGAGACTCACAGTTCTCCCACAGACTTCAGTTAAGCCCAGGCCTGGCCTGGCCCAGGCCTGGCTGTTGTGGCCGTTTGGGGAGTGAACCAAAGATGGAGAATGGATCTCTCTCTCTCTCTCTCTAAGCTTTTCTATATTTATTTGTTATTCTGTCTTTCAAGTAAACAAAGTTAAAAATAAACACGTTTCAAAGAATCAGTGACTCAGAAGTGGGTTTCCAGCATTTTATAAAAAGTGAATACAAAACTGACGGAAAGGCGTAGCACTTAGTAAACGAATCCTTTTCTTCTGCCTGTCTATCAAGAGCAGTGCCTTTCATAAAGGAGCAGGAATCACTTCAGTAAATGCGATGAAGCTGCCTTCACGCATTTACTCCAGGGACTAACCAAAATCAATTGGCTGCTCAAGGTGGATCTTTAATAAAAGATTGAATCAAAATGGAATTGAAAACTGCATCCATGCCATCAAGAAGTGGCCCTTAAGAGAGGTGATAGCTCACCAGGCAGCAGCCTCAGTGTGGCTGTTACTAATTTTAAAGGAGAAGATTTGACTGAGGAGTGCCATGTTTGGTATAAAAGTCTTGTCTTCCATCTGTTTACTTATTAATGATCAGAGCCTCTATCTTAAGTAACTGGGAGAAGGAAGGAATGTTTCGGGGCCTCCTAATCATGAGAGTGAGTATATGTACGTATAATCCTCAGGAGAACTCCACTTGGCTGATACTACCTAATTAATCTTTGCAGTTTGTCTGTAAGGAGGATGTAGTTTTAATGTCCTGGGTCTGTAGATCTGGTAACTGAGAAACATAGAAGCTAAATTGTGTTGCTCTTGAATGGCTTGTTTTAGAAGAGTTCTCCACAGCCACAATAATGAAGCCTATTCTAAGCTTTGGACACAAGGGAGTTTGACTCAGAGCCTCCTGGATGAATTGTAGGAGGCTGTTTAAATCGGAAAAATCTGTTAAAATGTCCAGGTGGTCCTAGCTCTTTGGGGAGCAGCATAAAGTGTGCTATGCTTTTGGGACTTGTTAGGGCTTACTCTGTTTTCTAAGCTCCTGGGTCTGGATAGGTTGGCGATACTGTGCCCAGGAAGGAACGTGGAGAAGTGCCTACTAGCGGGGAGAGAAGGACTGAAACTTTCTGGTACATCGCTAGATATCTGTGGATGTGCTGTGTTAGGAATAAAAGCACCATGGCAATAATGATGATGATGAGGAGGAGGATGATGATAACAATCAGGATGATGACTTACTTTTATTGAATGCTACTTTGGTGGGCCCACACCGAAGTGCTCTATTGGCTTTTTCTTGTAATGAACACAATATTCGGGACCAGCACTGTGGCACACCAGGTTAAGCCACAGCCTGCAGTGCCAGCATCCCATACGGGCGCTGGTTCATGTGCCCACTGTTCCACTTCAATCCAGATTCCTGCTAATGTGCCTGGGAAGGCAGTGGAGGATAGCCCAAGTGCCTGGGCCTCTGCACCAGCAGGAGAGACCAAGAAGCTCCTAGCTTCAGCCTGGCCCAGCCCTGGCCGTTGTGGCCATGTGTCTTTTTGTCTCTCTCTCTATTCTGCCTTTCAAATTAAATAAATAAATCTTTACTCTGTGAGGTTAGCACTATTATTCTACCTAGTTTCAGTCTCTTATTTCTTTAGAAAAGTGAAATAAAAAAGTGAAAAAATCAGAGCTTCACAGGGAAAGTCATGCTTTTCTTTATTTTTATTTTTTATTTTTTAACTTTTATTTAGTAAATATAAATTTCCAAAGTACAGCTTATGGATTACAGTGGCTTCCCCCCCACCATAACTTCCCTCCCACCCACAACCCTCCCAACTCCTGTTCCCTCTCCCCTTCCATTCACATCAAGATTCATTGTCAATTATCTTTATATATAGAAGATCGATTTAGTATATACTAAGTAAAGATTTAATCAGTTTGCACCCACACAGAACATAAAGTGTAAAATACTGTTTGAGTACTAGTTATAGTATTAATTCACATTGAACAACACATTAAGGACAGAGATCCTAAATGCGGAGTAAGTGCACAGTGACTCCTGTTGTTGACTTAACAAATTGACACTCTTGTTTAAGGTGTCAGTAATCTCCCTAGGCTGTTGTCATGAGTTGCCAAGGCTATGGAAGCCTTTTGAGTTCACGGACATCGATCTTATTCCGACAGGGTCATAGTCAAAGTGGAAGTTCTCTCCTCCTTCAGAGAAAGGTACCTCCTCCTTTGATAGCCCCGTTCTTTCTACTGGGATCTCACTCGCAGAGATCTTTCACTTAGGTTTTTTTTTTTTTTTTTTTCCCCAGAGTGTTGGCTTTCCAAGCCTAAAATACTCTCATGGGCTCTTGAGCCAGATCCGAATGCCTTAAGGGCTGATTCTGAGGCCAGAGTGCTGTTTAGGACATCTGCCATTCTGTGAGTCTGCTGTGTATCCCACTTCCCATGTTGGACTGTTCTCTCCCTTTTTAATTATATCAGTTAGTATTAGCAGACACTACTCTTGTTTATGTGATCTCTTTGACTCTTAGACCTATCAGTATGATCAATTGTGAAGTGAAATGCTTTTCTAATGTGTATGATAACAGTTTACTTTGCAATGCCTCCGGCCTTTCAACTCAGTTCAGTTTTTGATCCAAGAATTTATCTGGCACCCTGTTTGCAGGTTTTGGGCTGGGTAGTAAGCATAGAGAAATGGAAATGCCTGGTGCCTATACTTAAGAGATTCAGTGTATTTTGGACTATAGACTCAAATTCTTTGAAGGAATGCCACGTAGCATGACCTCCATGAGTGTGACAGAGCCTGAGATTGACTACAGAGTACATATCCTATCAAAGGTGTTCCAGGTGAAATAAAGAGTAATAACAACAAAACTCCCTGACAGAGCATTAGTATACATCTCTGGGCTGCGTTGGGCCTGGTCATTACTCATGGGATAGTCACTTTCTACTTTCTTGTCGATAAAATGTTTTCCCTGTGATTTTTCAAATTAAAAATAAGGAATTTTATCTGTACTTCTCTGCTATGGATATTTGATTACACGGGCTTAGGAACTACTAGTGTCTACCGCCACAGTCTCCTGTTTGAAGAATGCTATTCTTTTTTTTTTTTTTTTTTTTTTTTTTTTTTTACAGGCAGAGTGGACAGTGAGAGAGAGAGACAGAGAGAAAGGTCTTCCTTTGCCGTTGGTTCACCCTCCAATGGCCGCCGCGGTTGGCGCGCTGCGGCCGGCGCACCGCGCTTGTCCGATGGCAGGAGCCAGGAGCCAGGTGCTTTTCCTGGTCTCCCCATGGGGTGCAGGGCCCAAGCACCTGGGCCATCCTCCACTGCACTCCTGGGCCACAGCAGAGGGCTGGCCTGGAAGAGGGGCAACCGGGACAGAATCCGGTGCCCCGACCGGGACTAGAACCCGGTGTGCCGGCGCCGCAAGGCGGAGGATTAGCCTGTTGAGCCACGGCGCCGGCCGAAGAATGCTATTCTAATAAGAATGGGGCGGGATCACAGAGAAAGACAAAAGGAGGAATGAGAGTCCAATTTACATCCCTGGTCCCAGTTTTCTGTAAGGCCTACTGGTACATTTCCTGCTACTAAGTTGTTTAATATTTCTTTAATTACAGAAAATGATTCTTTAAGATATCTTTTGAGAAATATTCTCTTTCTTTTAGCCAAAGTTGGCATAAGTTGGATTTCTGCTGCTTGCAACTAAGAGTGACTTACCTAATTCTCAGAGCTACCCATGATGTTAATAACGAGGTGAAGGAGATGGAAGGTGGTCGAGAATGATAGAATGGTATGCGTGATACTAAACATAGATATATGGGGTATCAGAAATAAGAAGTTGGGGGTCAACATTAGAAGACAAGTCTATGGAAATTTTGTTTGTTGGGAGGGAGTTAATGGAAAAAATCCAGTTATCTTTTGGAGTTGAAGACAAAGTCGTTGGAAAACAGATTCTGGCATTCCTGGGTGGATCATGTTTAGAGTCTTTAAAGGAAGATAAGGGCCAGCGCAGGGGCGCACTTGGTTAATCTTCCACCTGCAAAGCCGGCATCCCATATGGGCTCTGGTTCTAGTCTCAATTGCTCCTCTTCTAGTCCAGCTCTCTGCTGTGGCCTGGGAAAGCAGTAGAAGATGGCCCAAGTGCTTGGGCCGCTGCACTTGCATGGGAGACCAGGAAGAAGCACCTGGCTCCTAGCTGCAGATTGGCACAGCTCCAGCTGTAGCGGCCATCTGGGGAGTGAACCAATAGAAGGAAGACCTTTCTCTCTGTCTCTCTCTCTCTCTTTAAAATCTTTAAAAAAAATTTTAAAAAAGGAAGATAAGCTGGGCTATTTTCAGAAAGAGGAGGCAGTAGAGGGAGCACTAGGGCGATCTATAAAGTGGACTGACTTCTTTAACTTGTCCCCAGCACCTACTGTTGCTTCCTGGGTTATTTTTCCCCCACTGGAGGTGGACCAAGCTCTCCTGGCTTCACCTTACAATAGGCCTGAACCATAAGGATAAAATTGCCTTGTTCCTTATCTTGTGGGTTTCCATCTGTCATCATTCAATATAAGATTAGCTGTGTTTTGTATGACGCCTTTTATATAAGGTTGAAGAAGATCCCCTGTATTTCTAGTTTGTTGAGTATTTTTTTATCATGAAAAAGTGTTAGATTTTATGGGAAGTTGATCACATGGATTTTGTCTTTTAATCTAAGAATATGATGTATTTTATACATATATATAATCTGACTTTAATTAACTTTTTAAATACTTGAGTAAGTTTTCCTTTGTTATGTTCAAGCTATGTCATTGGTGAAGTTATATAGAAGCAGATATTAATAGAGTTTGGGGTATAAGAAGTTTATTAGGGAACAATAAGGAGGTGGGTGAGAGAAAGCAACATTGGGCAGTGAAGAAGTTGAACTATAATACGCATCTGAAAAATGTCTTAGCCAATCTGACAGGGAACAGAATTTCCCATCAGAGGGTCTTACAGTGTGTCACAGTGACTTGACCTTTTTGTCCCATCTTGCTCTGTAGCTAGATGTGAGCTGCCTCTTGAAGTGTGTGCCCCAGGGCCAGCTCTCTTCAGTTGAGGTAACCTGGAAAGGGCTGATATTTGAAGCCTGTCAAGATAACTTGGACAGTCGGTCCTCCTTATATAGGCTTATATAGTTTGTATATCACTGTGTCAGTCATATCAACACTCAGAAATCAGAGCCAGTGACCCAAGATTTGTTGCTAGTGTCAGAGGCTTGAATCGTAGATTAGAGAAGAACTGTGTAACTAACCCAAATATACTTTGATAAAGCTGTGGAGGCCAATGGCCACAAATCCACAAGCTGGTCCCCATATTTCTTAGCCTTCTGAGCAGCACACAAAATCTATTACCCACACTATCCAAGACTTTGGTGACTAATTTAAATTTTATCTCATGAGAAATAGGACTACTCCAAATCATAGAACATTCAAGAGTAGGTTTGTTTTTTAAAGGAATTTATTAATGTATTAGGTTCTCAGGGTCACAGAAAATTATGGTTTTTATGAAATATAGAAAGTGAAGTTTGATTTATATACCCTTCATTTGGGAAAGGCAGTCTTTAATTGAAAATGTACCCTATGTCCCATTTTATTTTGTGTTTATTCATCCTCATGGTATTTTCTCATGCTTCATTTTCCTATTAAGAGTCACCGTATAGAAAATGAGATTTAAAAGTCACATTCATACAACCCAGCCATCCCAGTCCTTGGAATTTACCCAAAGGAAATTAAATTGGCAAACAAAAAAGCTGTCTGCACCTCAATGTTTATTGCAGCTCAATTCACAATAGCTAAGACCTGGAATCAATCCTAATGCCCATCAACGGTAGACTGAATAAAGAAATTATGGGACATGTACTCTATAGAATACTATACAGCAGTAAAAAAAAACAAAAAACAAAACAAAAAAAACAATGAAACCCAATCATTTGCAACAAAATGGAGGAATCTGGAACACATCATGCTGAGTGAAATAAGCCAGTCCCAGAGGCACAAATATCCTATGTTCTCCCTGATTAGTGACAACTAACTGAGCACCAAAAAGGAAACCCATAAACAAGAGTGTCAATTTGTTAAGTCAACAACAGGAGTCACTGTGCACTTACTCCGCATTTAGGATCTCTGTCCTTAATGTGTTGTTCAATGTGAATTAATACTATAACTAGTACTCAAACAGTATTTTACACTTTATGTTCTGTGTGGGTGCAAACTGATTAAATCTTTACTTAGTATATACTAAATCGATCTTCTATATATAAAGATAATTGACAATGAATCTTGATGTGAATGGAAGGGGAGAGGGAACAGGAGTTGGGAGGGTTGTGGGTGGGAGGGAAGTTATGGTGGGGGGGAAGCCACTGTAATCCATAAGCTGTACTTTGGAAATTTATATTTACTAAATAAAAGTTAAAAAAAAAAGTCACATCCGAGGACAGGCAGGGCCTGTGGTATGCCCCTCATAAGCAGGAAACAGCTACAGAAGATGTGATGATTCTATGACCTTCAACATCGCTTAGGATTAAGGGAATGGAGTGTGAGGGGGGAATTAGATTTGTGAGCTGGAAGGCCATGCCTTCACCACGCCCCTGTGTGATCTCATCCCCCTACCTGACCCCACCTGTATGCCCACGTGCCAGTCAGCCAAAGTAACCACTTTTATCCCCTTTGGAAGTGAATAAAAGGCCTTGAACATCCAAAAATCGCTCTCTCCACCTTTGCTTTGCTGCTCCTGCTAAGCTTGTGGGTGCTCATAACCAAACACTCGCTGCACGTGGCTCCTGGCCTGCTCTCTTCTCGGTATATACCCCAACTTAGTCTCTAGACTTTTCTTTCTCCATTAGATAAAGCCTTCACTCCCCTATGCATTTCTCTCACTAAATAAAAAGCTTCAAAAGACTTTAAAAAAAAGTCACTTTCACTTCTATCAAAAGAAGTTCATGTAAATCTAGGACACATATTTAGCTTACCTAGGGTTTCACTTTCCATTCTGGCTTTGTTACTTTTGTTGAATGTACATGTTTTGTACTTTCAGAAAATGTGGTGAAATGAGCAGGAAAACACATTTACACTAATTTGAAGTATTGATACATTATATGTAAATAATTCCTTAAAGTCTAACATGCTAGATTATCTGGAAATTGGACAACGAGAAATTAACCCATTTCCATGTTCCTAAGATAACTCATCTAATCTTTTTTTTTTTTTTTTTTGGACAGGCAGTTAGAGAATGAGAGAGAAAGAGACAGAGAGAAAGGTCTTCCTTCCGTTGGTTCACCCTCCAAATGGCTGCTACAGCCACCGCGCTGTGCCGATCTGAAGCCAGGGGCCGGGTGCTTTTTCCTGGTCTCCCATGCGGGTGCAGGGCCCAAGCACTTGGGCCATCCTCCACTGCCCTCCTGGGCCACAGCGGAGAGCTGGACTGGAAGAGGAGCAACCAGGACAGAACCAGTGCCCCAAATGGGACTAGAACCTGGGGTGCTGGTGCCACAGGCAGAGGATTAACCTAGTGAGCCATGGCGTCAGCCCCTAATCTAATCTTAAACTGAGAGTATTTCCTCCAAAATTTTCTAGTTGTTCTTCCACAAATGATGTAACTGATCAGTCCTTTTTTTTTTTCTTTTAAAGATTTATTTATTTGAAAGAGTTACACAGAGTTAGAAGGAGAGGCAGAGAGACAGAGAGAGGTCTTCCATCCAATGGTTCACTCTCCAATTGGCCACAATTGCTGGAGTTTCGCCGATCCAAAGCCAGGAGCTTCTTCTGGTTCTCCCACGCAGGGGCAGGAGCCCAAGGACTTGGACCATCCTCTACTGTTTTCCCAGGCCATAGCAGAGTTGGATCAGAAGTGGAGCAACCGGGACTTGAACCGGTGCCCCTACAGGAAAAAGCTGCAGGTGGCAGCTTTACCAGCTATGCCACAAGGCCAGCCCCTCTGATCACTCCTTTCATGTGAAATTTGACTCACCAGTAACAAATATCTGACTCCTCTTTGTCTCTTTGGTAAATGCCAGTGCTAAACACAGCAGTGCATGGTTGCGATTTTGTCAACCCCAAATGAATAAATATGCTTAGATTTTGTCAAGTATGAATTAGAAGAGGGCCCTATCAGCAAAGTGTAAAATATGAGCAGGAGCATCTAGGTCTCTCCTGCCTTCAACCCTACCGTGGAAATGACCAATTGGATTTAAATAGTAAGAGACTTCAAGTAGTTTCTACTATAATTAATGAGATGCATCCAAATAAAGAGGGAGACAATCTAGGCCAATAAAGAAATCGTGGTAATTGCACTCTGTCAGCAAATTTCTAACCATGTGAGAGGATAGATATACTAATTTACTTCATTGTAATAATCACTTCACTATATATATGAAACCATCAGATTGTATGCTTTAAATATATAACAAGAAATAAAATGATACTAAAATTTCAGAAATTCTAATAAAAATGAATTTATTTCCTTGTGAAATGGCTGTCTGCTTTCCAATGCCAGGAGTCAGGTAGGTGCTATGGCAGGCAAGTGAAATGACCAAATGAATAGAATAAAAATTAGACATAGCTTAACTATCCTTACTTTGTGTTTTCCTTCCTTTTTTCTGGAAAGCACAGCATCTTGTTCTGTAATAGTGAGCAATTGCTAATTTCCATGAGGATTATATCAGACCATCTTAAATAACGTTTTCCATTGTTGAGCTTCATATGAGCAAAAAAGACATTTTTCATTGCTCGTACTCCGTAAATTGCTTTGAGGAAATTACATCAAAGATTATAATGGGAAACGGTTGGCAGTGATATCTCAGCTGTCATTCATCTTACAGTAACCAAACATTTTTAACCTGCTTAGCCTTTTATTATTCTCTTTCTAGACTTTTTCTTTATACTGAAATTATAACTTTAACGAGAAATCCATATCAGGAGCACAAAAGAGCTGTTTCAATTTGCTGGGTTGCATTGCTGGTTCCTGAATGTTAGTACTCAGTTAATAAAACAAATATTTTGACACCTTACAGCAATTCCAAATGGTGAGCATTCAAAATTCACAGGGAACTGCCTTTTCTGGCAAGCTGGCATGAATCTCTGATTCCTAATAAACTAATCCTAGGGGGCATGCATATAATGGTAAGATTTATTGACTACTTACTGTTTTCCAGTTGGGCTAATATGTGCCATAACAATTATCTCATTCATGCCTCACAACAACCTAGTAAGAAGTTTCTCATTCCTATTTTACTGAGGATTAAAGTGATGTTTAAAAAGCTAAGGAAATTGCCCAAGAATAAGAACTAATTGAACTGGGATATAGATGGATAGATAAATATACCAGTAGACAGATAGCTAGATAGATAATAGTGTTTTTATATATACACCCGAAGTACAAAGTTGGAGTAGTATTGGACAGAATGTAAACTGCTTTTTCGCGTGAAAATACTATGAATATTTTATCATTAGTTATTTTCTAAAATAGTTGTATAATAGTATTTGACATGTGGTATCATATTCCAGGTTATTAACATTTTATTTGTTGTTCCTGATTTTATTATTATAAATATGTTGCCATGAACCTTCTCTTTAGTCTCATTTTTAGCATAGATTAAGTAAAAATGTTATTTTGATTATTCAAAATTGAATCAAAAATTGTGTCAAGATACTTTAAGAAAGTATTTAATGTATGTTTCTAAATTCTCCTGGAGCAGGTGGCTGCATGGTATATTAGTTTTCTACCACAGCAGTAGCAAAGTATCACCAATAAGTAGTTTATAAGAACAGAAATTTATTATCTCAAAGTTTTGAAGACTAGAAGTTCAAAAGCAATGTATGCGCCCTACAAAACCTGCAGAGGAAGGAGCCTTCCATGCCTTTTCTGGGCTCTGGTAGCCCCAGACATTCCTTGGCTTGTGCAGCTCCACGGCAATCCTCACAAGGTCTTCTTATGTCACTTCGCATCTTGTGCTCTCCCTTACCCCAGTTGTCACCAACCCCAGTCCGGCTTCCACTCTTCCCTCCTCTCTGCACTTACCCTTTCCAGAGTGCCATGGCTGCCTTCCCAGAGTTCAGGGTCTGCTTCTCAATCTTTGATGTCCTTGACCTCTTCAGTAGGAAAGCATACTTAGGATCTAAACCTTCCTTTTTCAAAATGTGTTCTAAATGGTTTGCATGGCTGCACCTCTCTGGCTTTCTTCCTTTCTTCTTGATTTCTCCTTCAAAACTTTGCACGCTTCTTTCTCTTTCTCAGTCCTCTCAATTCTGACTCTCTTCGTGGTAGTGTATCCCCCTTCCCTTCCATTTCATTTTACTCTTTCTGTCTGGATGATCAGTAATACTTGAAAGCCTAAGTTATTACACATCTCAATTAAATCTACAGTGAAGAACTCTTTTCTAATCTCCCAATGCACACATTCATCTGACGCTAGTATTGCAGAATCTCCAAATCAATGTGTTCAAAAGTGAATCAACATGCATCTCCCTTTTTTTAAAAAAAAAAGATTTAATTTAGTAATTTAAAATACAGAGTTATAGAGAGGGAGGGATAAACAGAGAAAGATTTTCTATCTGCTGGTTTATTCCCCAAATGGCTGTGATGGTCATAGCTGGTCTGGTCTGAAGCCAGGAGCCCGGAGCTTCTTCTTCCAGGTGTCCCACACGGGTGTAGGGTCCAAGCACCTGGGCCATCTTCTGCTGCTTTCCCAGGCGCATTAGCAG
This sequence comes from Sylvilagus floridanus, assembly GCA_949820135.1. Classification (NCBI taxonomy): domain Eukaryota; kingdom Metazoa; phylum Chordata; class Mammalia; order Lagomorpha; family Leporidae; genus Sylvilagus; species Sylvilagus floridanus. The sequence goes on from OX463243.1 coordinate 67,655,421, forward strand.
AGAGCTGAATCAGAAGTGGAGCACCCAAGAATCGGACTGGCACCCACTTTGTGTGCTGGAGCTGCAGGCTGTGGTGTAACCCACTATGCCATGACACCAGCCCCAACATATACCTCCTTAATCTATTCGTTGTCTTATGTTTCCTGGTGGAATCATTCTCCCATGTAGTTGCTCATGTCAGATTTTTGACGTCATCATCAAGCTATCACTCTGTCACAGTGTCAGTTTCATACTGCTCAAATTATCATAAATTTAGTGACTTAAACATGTACACTAAGATTTACAGTTCTGGAGGTCAAAAGTCTGAGATGAGTCCCACTGGGCTAAAATTAAGATGTAGGCAGAGCTACATTTCTTCTGGAGGCCCTAGGAGAACCTCCTCTCTTGGTTTTGCCAAATTTAGAGGATACCATTGTTCCCTGGTTCATGTCCTCCTCCATCTTCAAATCCAGTGAGATCATGGCAAGTACTTCTCACACTGCCACCCCTCTAGGTCTCTCTTCTGCCTTCTTCTTCTACTTTTAAGAACTTGTATGGTCATCCTGGGCCTGTCTATTAATTATGTAATACCACCTGCAGCCTGAATCCCCCTTTGGTCTATAGCCAGCATAGTCATAGGATCCAGGGATTAGGACATGAAAATTTTGGGGAGAGCTACAATTCTGCCGGTCATACCTCTCTTAACTAACCAGTCATTTTATTGAAATCCATACATTTTTGAAGATGTATTCATCTGAAAGGAACATTACTATAAGAGTGGGAAAGGGAGAGGGAGAGATAGAGAGATCCTCCATCCTCTGGGTCACTTCCCAAATGGTCACAACAGTGGGGACTGGGCCAGGCTGAAGCCAGGAACCAGGAACTCCATCCAGGCCTCCTGTATGGGTGGCAGGGTTCCAAGCACTTGGCCCGTCTTCTCCTGCTTTCCCAGGCACATTAGCAGGGAGAGGGATCACAAATGGAGCAGTCGGAGCTTGAACCAGCACTCATACTGGGTGCTAGTGTTGCAGGTGGTTTAACCCACTGTGTCTCATAAAACATATTTTCCATGAGATTTTTGTGGACATTACATATGGGATAAAATTATTCTGTGTGCTCCATGAATCCTTTAATATATACTAATTATTACCAGCCTCTCCCTTGCCCAAAACTCTGTTCTAAGTTCTATTCCTTTCAACAATCACCATCCTCTTTTCATTTTGAGTTCATGCCCTTGTTTTTCTCCCTGTATCTTTCTTTCATTTTCTCCCTTCTTTTCTTTCATCTTTCTATTTTTTTTCTGCCTTCTTATCTTCCTCCTTTCTTAACTTCATTTCCTATTTTTCATCCATTCTCTTGCTTCCCACCACCCTCTGCTTTTTTCTTCTCGTCTTCCTTGTCTTCTCCTCCTCCTCTGTTCACTTTCCTGCTTAGTTCCTCAAAAGCTATAATGCAGGCAGATGATCTCCAGTTCTCAGCTTCCTCTTAAAGGTCAGACATGATCATCACAGAAAACAGGGGAGGAAAGAGAGATGGAAGTTACCAGCTTTGGGTCAGTGTTCAGATTTGTAAGAAGTCATTCCCACAGTGGCAGGTCTCTGCCCACTCAGAAGTCATATAATTACTTTCCTGTTTGTTATATATGATCAGCACGGGTGCCCTGGCCACTGACCAATTTTGCATTGGATCCTGGGTTTTTCTGCTTTAGCTTTAGTTTCCATTCATTGACTCAGCTGACATATAAGTGAATCAGTAAATCAGTATCCAGCTGCATCTGTTGTCTTTGCTTCAATGAAATGGAGTTTGTGACCATCTCTATTCATTATATTAACCATACTGCTTTCCCAATCCAATAGAAGCAGTCAAAGACCCAGAATGCATGACTGCCTGGGAATCTGTGAATCAGGCTAGTGTTCCTGAGTCCTTCTCCAAGGGAGATTCCTAGGCCCACTGCAACGTTTGGCTTACAACTTGTAGTTTTTCTGCAAGTATGACAGGACACATTTCTACATCTTTCACACCATTATTCATGTGATCACCAAATCCTGTCATGTCCGCCCATTAACTTACATCTGCATCCCACCCACTCTGCCTTTATCTAGGCTGTCATCATCTTCCATCTGTATTGCATCAGAATATTGTAACAGGGTCCCTTCCTCCTGCCTTGTCCTGCTCTGATTGTTGTTCACATCGTAGCTGGAGTGCTGTCTCCCAAAGACAGATAAACTCTAAGCCACTGTCCTGCTTAAACACCTTCTGGGGCTCCCTGTAACCTACAGGCTCAGGTCCAGGTTTTTATTAAGACATTCAAGACTCATTATAATTTGATTCTAGCTTTTCTCTATAGCTTACCCTTTTCCCAGTCTTGATAATATTAAGATATTTCAGAAAGTTTGTGGAAAATAGAATTAAAAGAAGTTTATTTTCATATAAAAATTTTGAAATTCATGCATATGATGGATCTTCAAAAAAGTTCATGGAAAATGTGTTTCTTAAACTATGCATGTAACACAGATCTCACGAAACTCAGGAAGAACCGTCTATGCCTTTCCTTACAATTTTACATTTTATAAAATTAGATGAGATTAATAGGAATCTGTTGAGAGTGAATTCTGTGTTTTACTTTTCCATATCTCCATCTGATTAAAACTTAGCTGATGGCTGGTGCCGCGGCTCACTAGGCTAATCCTCCACCTGCGGCGCCGGCACACCGGGTTCTAGTCCGGTCGGGGCGCTGGATTCTGTCCCGGTTGCTCCTCTTCCAGGCCAGCTCTCTGCTGTGCCCGGGATTGCTGTGGAGGATGGCCCAAGTGCTTGGGCTCTGTAGCTAATGGGAGACCAGGAGAAGCACCTGGCTCCTGACATCGGATCAGCGCGGTGCACCGGCTGCAGTGCGCTGGCCGTGGTGGCCATTGGAGGGTGAACCAATGGCAAAAGGAAGACTTTCTCTCTGTCTCTCTCACTATCCACTCTGCCTGTCAAAAAAAAAAAAAAAAAACTTAGCTGATACACATTATATAAATATTGAGTTAACTGATAAATGTTCTCATACTACAAAATGCTTCTGCAGTCCCAAGTCTATGTCAGGTACTCTTCTAAGTATGCTACAAAGTTGCCTCATTTAAAGAGTAAATGCATACAACAGATGACCCTTTTGTCCAGTAGACATCAAAACTGGGATTTAAATGTTGTACTCTGTCACCAACCCACACCCTCATTCTTGATTTTTACCTTTTTTAGCTCATTATTGACCTCCTTTCAGGCTTCAGTCTCTGTTCTAGAAACAATTTGATATTAAAACAGGAAGTTTAATGTACATAAACTGTCAGGCCCAAGTGCTGACTGCAGGCTCCAGGCTATATGTCAGTTAACTTGCTGCTAATCTGACTCAGAATGAGATATGTGAGTGATGAACCTATGGTCCATATTTATCTGGTGCTCTGTTGCTCTGACTTTGAAATTGTCTCTCCCAGAATAATCTACTTCTGCTCAGTTTTCCAAGCATAACATCTCCTGTTTTCTATCCTTATGCATGTCAATCAACAGGATGTGACTTCTAACTTAATCCTATTCCAGGATATTTTTTCAGTGACACCTGAGATAACTGGGACTTCTGTGTATCTTCCCCTGGCCCTCTGTCCCTATTGGGAAGTCCCTTAATATCTGTAGATAAAATGAAGTAGCTAGTGATTTTTCTGGACTTCTTGATTTCTGAGCATTGTCATGACTACCATCTTGGAAACCCTTGGTCTGGAGCTTTCATGAGACTGTGATGGGATTGCCTTTATAAGCTGAGTTTATCTCTAAATTTAACCTTTTCTGGTATGTATTATGATAGCTCTATTGTGATAAAGTGTAATTTTTGCCTTTGTTAACCTTACAACACAATGCTTTTCAAAGCTAACTTTCCTTGTCCACATGTTTTGTGCCAGATGTAAAACCCTCACATAAAAACTTCAGGGTAAACATAATCCCCACCACACATACAGATGTACAGATTAGGAAATAAGCTTCTGAAATATTAAATGATTTTTCTTGGGGCTGGCACTGTGGCTTAGTGGCCTAAGCCACTGTCTGCAGTACCAGCTTCCAATATGCATGCCGGTTCATGTTCCAGCAGATCTACTTCCCATCCAGCTTCCTGCTATTGCACCTGGGAAACCAGCAGAAGATGACTCAAGTCCTTTGGTCCCCATGTGGAGACCTGGAAGAAGCTTCTGGCTCCTGGCTTCACCCTGGCTCAGCCTCAGTCGCTGTGGCCATTTGGGAGTGAACCAGCAGATAGGAGATCTTTGTCTCTCCTCTTCTCTCTCTCTCTGTCACTCTACCTTTCAAATAAATAAATGTCTTTAAAAAATGATTTTTCTTATAAAGTCATAGTAAGTGGAGGCGCTAAGATTCAAATTCGTATCAGTCTTGGCTGCAAACACAAAGCTCTTTCTCTGCAAACTGGAAGAAGAAACACTAGGAACAGAGAGAAGTGTTTCTGGCCACTGAAGGAGGCTGGGTAAATAATAAGTGCTCAATCGATACTCCTTGCTTTAGATGTTGACCTAGTCTTGCTGCACAAGCCTTTCTTATTGATTGTGGTTAAGACAATTGTAAAATTATGAAGCAGAACCAATCAAACGCTTCCCTGAAATGAATCAGCATGGGATGCCTGGTAGTTATGACTGTGGGTTGCCAAAGATGATGAAAGATGTGGTTAAAAGCACATTCAGACCCAGAGAATGTCTTATAGTTGATGGAGCACATTTCTTCAAGTAGATGAGGGTATTTGAGCATAGTAAACTTCAAGTAGAGGAAGCCATTGAGTTTGGTATCAACTGTTTAAACAACGGCATGGTTGGGTTACCTTGAAGATCACACACACACACACACACACACACACACACACACACACCAAAAATAAAAACCAATGAGGCAGCAGGTAGACCAGCAGTTCTGCAAAGGCACTGACATTTTAGCAGCATCGGGAGAGAAGCTTGGTGCTGTAGGGGATTTAGTTGGTCTTTCTGAAGAACAGCTTCATAATGAAAATGAGAATTGCACAGAGTAGGAGCTGCCACTCATTTATCTCTAGCATAGCTTGGTGAGCAACGCATGCTGGCTACAGGAGGAGTATCTGAATGAGTGAACATTTGACCAAGGGATCTCAAGGACATCCGTATGAGAAGTGTGATCTAGATAGGCATACGTAACATCAGAACATGTTCGTGAAACTGATGTGAACATATATAAGAACCAGGGGGCAATGTGAATCACCTGGAAAATGTGAGGTAAATAAGCACATGAATATCAAACTAACAGTTCAGTATGTGTAATTACAATTTAAGTCAGTGTTGTTAACAACATGGTAAATGTTTGTATCATTTCCATCTGCATGTGTGTTGTCTAATGAGAGTTTGTGATACCTCAACTTCTAAAGAAGCCCATGCACTGAGTATCAATGTGTCATGTTGGGGGTGTTTACCATCTAAATGAATATTTTTTAAAAAATAGCATGTGTAGGGGCTGGCACTGTGGCTTACTTGGCTAATCCTCCGCCTGTGGCACCAGCATCCCATATGGGCGCCAGGTTCTAGTCTCGGCTGCTCTTCTTCCAGTCCAGCTCTCTGCTTTGGCCTGAGAGGGCAGTGGAGGGTGGCTGAAGTGCTTGGGCACCTGCGCCCATGTGGGAGACCACGAGGAAGCACCTGGCTCCTGGCTTCAGATCGGTGCAGCGCCGGCTATAGCGGCCATTTAGGGGGTGAACCAATGGAAGGAAGATCTTTCTCTCTGTCTCTCTCTCTTACCTAACTCTGTCAAATAAAAAAAAGTGTAAAAGATAGCATGTGTAAAGTTTTAGTGAACACATAGAATATGATCTGAACAGGCAAGAAATGAGTGCATATAGCATCAAAGTAGGTAGATCTCAAATTTGTGTAGGCCCCAGAATCACATGAAGGGCTTGTTAGAGAACAAAATGCAGGGGCCTTACTTACCCCCAAATTTTCGGATTCAGCAGATTGGCTGTACCTCAAGACTTGCATTTCTAACTGGTTTCTAGGTAATGATCTCCTGCTTTTGAAAACTACTGTTCTAGGGGCCAGCGCCATGGCACAGTATGTTAATCCTCCACCTGCGGTGCCGGCATCCCATATGGGCGCTAGTTCTGGTCCTGGTTGCTCCTGTTCCAATCCAGCTCTCTGCTGTGGCCTGGGAAAGCAGTAGAAGATAGCCCAAGTGCTTGGGCCCCTGCACTCATGTGGGAGACCTGGAAAAGCTCCTGGCTCCTGGCTTCTGATGGGCATAGCTCTGGGCATTGTGACTGACTGGGGAGTGAACCAATGGACAGAAGACCTTTCTCTCTGTCTCTCCCTCTCACTGTCTGCAACTCTATCTCTTAAATAAATAAATACAATCTTAAAAGAAAAGAAAACTGCTGTTCTAAGGATATATAACACCTATATGTAATAGATAAGTGAGCTGATTAACATCTAATGAATGTATGTCAGATCTAAGTGAACACATGTAACACCTGAACACGTATTGTGCTGTCTGTACAAGAACATGAAACATTAGAAGAATGTGTGCAGGCTATAAGTGAATCTGTGTTACATATCAATATGTTGGTGAAACATCCAGACAAGGATATGTATAAAATCTGAGGCTATATGGAATGTGTGAATTGACGCCATTTATTAGATTTAGCACCCAAAATGTGTGTATGTATTTCAAACCTGAAAGACTCATTGTCTATAAGACTTGATGACACATGCATAAATAATTAACATACATTATGGGAAATGCAACAACAGGTGTCCAGAGAATCAAGATGCACAAGAAACAGTAGCTATATTAGGAACAACAGCCACCTAGCGGAAGATTTGTGAGTGAAGAGATGACTCATGAGGTCTGTTTTAAAAGCTGATGAGGAATTCTTCAGGACAGTAGGGAAGAGGTTGGTAGTAAAGGAGATAATTCTTTAAGAAGGCCTGGTGTAGGCAAAGGCATAATGAGTTAAATAGCTTGTTATGTTTGAGATGCTCTTTTTTTTTGACTTAACAATTTTTTTAAAGCTTTTATTTAATGAATATAAATTTCTAAAGTACAGCTTAAGGATTACAATGGCTCCCCCCCCATAACTTCCCTCCCACCTGCAACCCTCCCCTTTCCCTCTCCCTCTCCCCTTCCATTCACATCAAGATTCATTTTCAATTCTCTTTATATACAGAAGATCAGTTTAGTATATATTAAGTAAAGATTTCAACAGTTTTCCCCCACATAGCAACACAAAGTGAAAAATACTGTTGGAGTACTAGTTATAGCATTAAATCACAATGTATAGCACATTAAGGACAGAGATCCTACATGATTTTTTTTTAAATTTGATTTTCTATGCAATTTCCAATTTAACACCAAGTTTTTAAAATCATTTTCAATTATCTTTATATACAGAAGATCGATTCAGTATATACTAAGTAAAGATTTCATCAGTTTGCACTCACACAGAAACACAAAGTGTAAAAATACTGTTTTAGTACTAGTTATAGCATTACTTCACATTGGACAACACATTAAGGACAGATCCCACATGAGACATAAGTACACGGTGACTCCTGATGTTGATTTAACAATTTGACACTCTTGTTTATGGCGTCAGTAATCTCCCTAGGCTCTAGTCATGAGTTGCCGAGGCTATGGAAGCCTTTAGGGTTCGCCAACTTCGATCTTATTCCGACAGAGTCATAGTCAAAGTGGAAGTTCTTGGAGAGGCTCTTTTAAGATTGGACTTCTAGAATGAAAAGTATAAGATGGGAGAAGACAGACTAATGTTAAGTTCTTGAGATATCATAAGATGGTTTTTGTGGGCCATCATATAGGATGTGGTTCCAATTTTTTTGACTTCCCAGTAGGAATCAATAGTTTTAACTGAGGAAGTGGTATTATTGGTTTATATTTATCCTGCTACTCTGGAGGCTTAGTGAAAAAAAGATTGGAAATGGACCAGGAAATCTGCAGCATCTGTTTATGCCAGATGATGAGGTCCTAAATTATAACAAGAAAAAAGTAAGGGACAAAATAAGGAACTGTTTTAGAAGATGAAAGTCAACAGGACTTGTGAATCTGTGCACTGGTGCATGCTGACTATCAGGGAGAGTGAGTGGCAGAAGAAGAGAGGACAGATTAGAAGGACAATTCGGCCAGGACCCTGCTCACTTGGCTAATCCTCTGCCTAAGGCGCTGGCACCCTAGGTTCTAGTCCCGGTTGGGGCACCGTATTCTGTCCTGGTTGCTCCTGTTCCAGTCCAGCTCTCTGCTGTGGCCCAGGAAGGCAGTGGAGGATGACCAAAGTGCTTGGGCACCTGCACCCACGTGGGAGACCAGGAGGAAGCACCTGACTCCTGGCTTCGGATTGGCGCAGCGTGCCAGCCATAGCAGCCATTTGGGGGCTGAACCAACGGAAAAAGGAAGATCTTTCTCTCTGTCTCTCTCTCTCATTGTCTAACTCTGCCTGTCCAAAAAAAAAAAAAAAAGGCTCTGAGTCAGTCAGCCCTAGGTTCAAACCCTGAAGGCATCATTTAGAAGGATGTGACATATGCTTCTTCAGATGTTTCACAAACATAATGAGGTATAACACAGGTTTGCTGACATTCTGAATACATCATTCCAATGTTCCCTGTGCTTGTGTAGATAGAATAGTGCTTTTCTGGGTGATACCTAAGTCCCTTAAGTGGTAGCTATGTTTACTTAGATCTGACTTACGTTCATTTGTCTGTTACTCACTTAGACTTTACACATAGATGCCACATACCTGGAACAGAGTTCTCAAGATGTAAGTACTGCTAGTTCATTGACCTTGGGAAAATTTACTTAATCTCTGTAAGTATCAGTTTCCTATAAAATAAGTCTAATAGGTGTTAGTGCTGTGGCTCAGCAGATTAAAGCCCTGGCCTGCATCCCATGTAGGTGCCAGTTTGAGTCCTGGCTGTTCCACTTCCTATCCAGCTCCCTGCTAATGTGCCTGGGAAAGCAGCAGAGGGCAGCCCACCTGTACCTGTTTAGAAGACCCTAAGGAGGCTCCTGGCTCCTGACTTCAGATCTGTTCAGTTCTAGCCATTGTGGCCATTTGGGGAATGAACCCAGTGGATGGAAAACCCCTCTCTCTCTGTGTCTCTACCTCTCTCTCTAACTCTGCCTTTCAAATAAATAAGATAAATCTTAGAGAAAAATATAATGGTGGACTTCCAAAGTATTAGACATGTGTATTTAAAGATACAAGCCATGTAAAGTGCCTGGTAGCATACCTGGTACACAGTAAATGTCCAAACAAACAAATCTGGCAAGGGCAATAAAATCCTATGAAATTGCCAAGCTGCAGGAAGACGAATTAAATAGTCTCTTAAGTCCCTTCTAGCCCAGCACCCTTTGTGTTTTTCTTTTTGACTTGTGATGAACCACTCAGTAGATACTGAAAACATAAACATTGACTAGGAAGAAGGACTTAGTTTCTGATTTGCTATATGCTATTCTGATATGCTATATATATATATATATATATATATATATATATATATATATATAGCATAGTCTAGAGGAAAAAATTCTGATTAAAAAACCATAACCACCTCAGTATAAAATGTAAATACACTAAAAAAGGGACTCATCCTAAGGTTCCTCTCCTCCTACTCTCCCCTTGAGCCAGTGAAGGAGCCAGTGTTGCAGTGAACAACAAGAGTATCTTCCACTGATGACCCATCATAAATTGTTGCCTAGATCCTGTCACTGGGACCAGTGATTATTAGTGTCTCTGCGTTTTGCAATAAAATGAGAGTTATGGATTTGAGGAAAATGTATTGACTGATCATTCCTTTTTCTTTGATCACACCTGTTCAAGTGACTCATTTGCTTCCTTCACAAAAAGTCACATCGTAAGCATTTCTTTCATATATTCAAAATCTAGAAACGTGAACTTTATAAAAAGTAGATTTAAGTATGAATACCTAGTTAAATTTAGGGCCAGCAGGGTGGAACACTGAAAGGATCTGACTTAAGTATATCTTACAGAAAGTGAGAAGATGAGAAGATCTCACCTCTGGAGTGACAGTGACAATTTTGCATTGCAAAACCATTGCATCTCCATTTGCAAAGGCAGGCTAAGGATACCAGGGGTATTAAAGGCTGGAGCTGAGAAAGGAATACAAATTGGTTTTACCTTGTAATTGCTTTTTTTTTTCCTATTTGTCAAAAAACCCAGGATTGTATTTCCTGAGTGTTATTTGAGTTGCCTGCCTGTGTGTAAGTCTTCACCCCAAGTCCTTACACTCTGGCTCTACTCACCTGCTTGAAATGCCTCATCATTGATTTCAACAACCAAAAATATGAATTGTAGAAATGTAATTATTTTCTAATAGTGTATAAGATAAAATAAGCTTAAAGATCGTTCATTAGAAATCATTTACTCTTATTAATGAGCCAGGTGATCATATTTGTTGAGTACTTATGATAGGCAGGTGTTTTCCCAAGCTCTTTATCATTCAATCCTCATAGTTAAGACCCCACAGTTAGGACAATTAGGGCACTGCTGGAATCCTCAGGTAAGGCTATTATTTTCCTATTCTGTGGCAGAGAGCACTATAGTTAGTGATGCGCAGTGTTTTATCCAAAGTCACCTAGTTAAACAGTGGTGGGATAAAATTTGAATACAGATCTGCCTGCATTTTGAGAAATCCACGCTTTGGGCTTTTATCTAATTCTTTGTGCACAGAAGAGCATATGCAAGCATATCAAGCCTTAAGAGATGCACACATTGCTGTTTGTATTGCACTAAGCTTGCTGTGGGAACTTTGTAAACTCCTTTGATATGACACTTACTGCTTTGTGTTATCATTGATTATTTAGTATCCTAATATGAATACTTCATAAAGGAAGCCAAGTCCCTCCCGGAGAATGTCTGAGTGTTTGCTGGAAATGCTTCTGGATCTTTGTTGCCAGATGTTATTACCTCTTGGGCCAGCTGTGGCTCCAGAACCAGCTATAGATAGTAGTTGGCACATTTAGGGAGGACGTGATGTAGCTAGATGTATTTTAAAAGGGAGAAAAATAGAAAAACTAATGCTTGGGCATAAAACAGAATTTCTTACTAAAATTTCTTATTGGATGCTTTACCCAGTATTTAATCATCCTGTTGAGTAAGTATAATAAAAGGATAATGAAAGAATAAATATTAAGGGGCCAGCACTGTGGCTCAGCAGGTTAAAACCCTGGCCTGAAGTGCCAGCATCCCATATGGGCACCGGTTCTAGTCCCGGCTGCTCCTCTTCCAATCCAGGTCTCTTCTATGGCCTGGGATAGCAGTGGAAGATGACCCAAGTCCTTGGGCCCCTGCACCCATATGGGAGACCCAGAAGAAGCTCCTGGTTCCTGGCTTTGGATTGGTGCAGCTCTGGCCATTGCCGTCATTTGGGGAGTGAATCAGTGGATGGAAGACCTTTCTCTCTCTCTCTCTGACTCTATCTCTCTCTGTAACTCTGTCTTTCAATAAATAAAATAAATCTTTAAAAAAAAAGAATAAGCATTAAGATCTTTTAGATATTAATGAACTAGGCAGCTCAAACTCTTGAACAAAACTCTTAAAGGTCAAGATTTTTTTCTGTATTTTCCAACATTTACCTAAAAGCTGGATGCTCAAGAATTATTTTTTGTAGATATTTAAAAAATACATCCATGAACCTACGGAAGATGACCCATTTACAATGGTATACCAACAGAGTAGCTCCTCATGTTTAAATTTCATCCTTTTAGGCAGGCTAGAAGCCCTATAAAGACTATTTCCAAATACAAGAGCAATATTATTCTTCATGGAATTTTATCATTACCTCTTCCATTCTACTTATTGAATATTATCTCTTCCCAGTTATCACTTACCTAGCTGTTTTTAGGTAATTGTATATCTTCTCTATTACAGATAAGCTTGTAAACCCCAAGAGGGTAGGAACCACATTTATCTTATGACATTTAGGTGGAGATGTTCAATAGATATTTGTTGAAGGAGTTTTGTTTTATCAATAAATGGATGATTAAACCAGTTAGCAGACCCATCTACAGACCAGGGCTTGTTTTTGACTAAACATTTTGCAAAAGCTTATTCCTGACCTGTAGCACAGAATCTGGCACACAGTAGGTGTTCAACAAATGTGTGTTAAATAAATACATGCATAAGTGATAGTCTCGGATAAGTAGTGTGATCAGATAATTTATTGTCCATTGTGATTTACTCTTTGTATGTGAAGGCAGACATCATTAACAGTTATGCCAAGATAATGGCTCAGGCAAGAACCACCCACACATGAGAAATCTGGTTTCCCATAGATAAGGATGATGCCAAAGCAAGTAGAAGCTTGTTGAGGGCAAATGAAAGCCAGTAGCATTGGAATATGATTCCCCTGTAACTTTATTTATTGATTTATTTTTTTGACAGGCAGAGTGGACAGTGAGAGAGAGACAAAGAGAAAGGTCTTCCTTTTTCCATTAGTTCACCCCCCGATGGCAGCTGCGGCCAGCATACCGCGCTGATCTGAAGCCAGGAGCCAGGTGCTTCTCCTGGTCTCCCATGTGGGTGCAAGGCCCAAGTACCTGGGCCATCCTCCACTGCCTTCCCAGGCCACAGCAGAGAACTGGACAGGAAGAGGAGCAACCAGGACAGAATCCGGCACCCCGACCGGGACTAGAACCCGCTGTGCTGGTGGAAGATTAGCCTATTGAGCCATGGCATCGGCCCCCTGTAACTTTTTTATTTAATCCCACTTCATGCCATAATTAGCCCCAAACAATTAAGCTACATCTGTTATATGCTTTAGAAGTTCTAAGATCCTTCATACCTTCATGAGGTCCCAAAGATTTAGAGCCAAGCTCCAAACATTCTGGAACTCAATTGAGCATTTGTCTGGTGGCTTGATGGGTAAACTGGCTTTCCTATTTGTATCTTTATTTCTTTGACATCAGGAAAGGGAATAAACAGCTCCTGAAAATGTGGCCCTAACACTTACTGAAAAGTTCCTGGCATGCCCTGTTCTGCAGATTCTTCTTAGGGCTTCTCTAAAGCACAAAGTGGACTTCAGCTCTATCAGGAGTATTAGATCCCCTTACTTAGACTAGAACTGGTGGGGTTCAGAGTTAGTGGTGGGAGTGAATTGTAGCTCCCATTGTGTTCCAGCTTTGGTTTGTAGATTGCATAATCTTTGGTCAAGCTAACTCTCAGACACCATCAGAAAGTGGACTATACAGATGGAAGATGGGATCTGAAACTGTTCTTTGCTACTCAGAAGCCTGAGTGGACCTTCTTGATCCTCCATTCATTTATCTGCAAAGAGGTATAATGTCATATAATATAGCTGCTGTTAATATCATGTGAGAAGAAGGCACATTATAAATGGTAAGAAAGGGCCGGTGCTGCGGCTCACTTGGCTAATCCTCTGCCTGTGGTGCCAGCACCCCGGGTTCTAGTCCCGGTTGAGGCGCTGGATTCTGTCCTGGTTGCTCCTCTTCCAGTCCAGCTCTCTGCTGTGGCCTGGGAAGGCAGTGGAGGATGGCCCAAGTGCTTGGGTCCTGCACCCGTATGGGAGACCAGGGGGAGGCACCTGGCTCCTGGCTTTGGATCAGCACAGCGCGCCGGCCGCAGTGCACCAGCCATGGCGGCCATTTGGGGGGTGAACCAAAGGAGAAGGAAGACCTTTTTCTCTGTCTCTCTCTCTCACGTCTAACTCTGCCTATCAAAAAAAAAATGATAAGAAAGACTATAAAAATGGATAAGAATATTGTAGGTGTTCTCGGCATCACTAGTGATGATAATGTTAAGAGGTTGCCAAGTTTGTCCTTCTCTTTAGAACATGATTAATAATGCCAGTGACTTCCACTGACATAGGTTAATTTTGCCTGTCTTTGAACTTGATATAAATGGAATTCTGAGCATTTTCATGGATTTCGTTTCTTCTATTATGTTTTTGTCCCATATTGTTCTGCATAGCCCAAACTTATGCATATTCAATGCTGCTTAGTATTCCATTGCATTGTTTCCTTTCTTTGTTACTACAAACTATTTCTATGAACAGTCTTGTGTATGTGTTTTTATGTAAGTGTCCAAGAGTTTAAGTGAAAATTTTGAGTTATAAATTATTCACACCTTAAATTTTGCTAGATATGTTCAATTGTTTTCTTCAGTGGGTAAAATGAATTTATATACCCACCAAGAATATATGAATTTTTTGATTCCTACACATTCATATCCAAAACTTGATATTACCAAACTTCTTAAAATTTTCCAATCTGGGGGCTGGTGCTGTGGCATATCAGGTGAGCAGCTGCCTGCGACACCAGAATCCCATATGGGTATTAGTCCATATCTCAGCTGCTCTTCTTCCAATCTAGCTCCCTGCTAATGGCCTGAGAAAGGCAATGGAAGGTGGCCAAAGTCCTTAGGGCCTTGCCACCCATGTGGGAGACCTCGATGAAGCTCCTAGCTCCTGGCTTTGGCCTAGGCCAGTCATGGCTTTGCAGCCATCTAGGAAGCAAACCAGCAGATGGAAGATCTCCCTCTGTCCTCTCTCTCTCTCTCTCTTTCCCAACTCTGGCTTCAGATAACGAAATGAAATGGTATATGCGGTAATTTGTGGTTTCTTGATTATAATAAAAGTGAATGTTTTTTGAACATATGTATGTGCTATATGAGTTCCATTCTGAACTACCTGGTCATATATTTTGCCAATTTTTTGTGCTTGATTGTTGACCTTTTCCTTATTGGTTTGTTTGTATTTATATTTATATAAACAGTGTTAAGTATGTGGCAAATATCATCCCCCAACTTTGATTTCAGTTTTGTGTGTCTTTTTTTAAATGTTGGAATATTTCAAAAATTATACTATGGTCAAATTTAATGACTTCTTTTGATGATTAGCACTTTTGGGATGTTATTGCGGAAACCATTTCCTACGCTAGTCTCATAAAATATTCTCCTAGATAGTATTCTAAAAGCTATAGAATATCCCTTTTTACATTTAAGACTTTACCTAGAATTCATGTTGGTTTATGATATGACATGGAGAACATTTTATTTTATTTTTTCCTGTGGATAACCAGTTGCCCCAGAGCCAATTTTTGGAAAGGCTGTCACTTAGCCTACTAATATTGTAGTGCCAACTCAGTTATGCATCAGATTACCATTCACCTATGGGTCTGTGTTTATGAACGGCATTTTAGAAAAGAAATATTATAATCATTGCAATTCCCACTTAATCAGAGTTTAGTTTGGGCTAGGTAATATGCTAAAAGGTTTTTTATTTATTTATTTATTTATTTATTTATTTATTTATTTGACAGATAGAGTTAGACAGTGAGAGAGAGAGAGAGACAGAGAGAAAGGTCTTCCTTCTGTTGATTCACCCCTCAAATGGCTGCCATGGCTGGAGCTGCACCGATCCGAAGCCAGGATCCAGGTGATTCTTCCTGGTCTCCCACGCAGTTGCAGGCACTCAAGCACTTGGGCCATCCTCCACTGCCTTCCCGGGCCACAGCAGAGAGCTGGACTGGAAGAGGAGCAACAGGAACTAGAACTCGGCATCCATATGGGATGCCGACTCCACAGGCAGAGGATTAACTAAGTGAGCCATGGTGCCGGCCCCGCTAAAAGGTTTTTTAAATGAATGAATTAATTTGAAGAATGGAGAGATAGAGCAGAAGGACAGAGAGAGAGGCTGGGCCAGGGACACAACCCAAGTCTCCCATGTAGGCAGTAGAAACCCAATTACTTGAGCCAACCACTGCTGATTTCTGTCTCCATGGTCTGCATTGGTAGGAAGCTGGAGTGAGGGGTGGGAGCTAGAAATGGAACCCAAATACTCTCATGTTGATTTCTGGTGTCTAAATCACTAAGCTGAACACATACTCCCCTTATGCATTGTTTTATTAACCCTCAAATAATTCTGTTGAGAATGGTAAACACTTCATTTTGTGCTCATTTGGTGAATAAACTGAATCACATACATGAGTTACATAAATTGTTGACTGTTCCTAGTAAGCAATTTAGATGGGAAATTAATTCTATATTAAACCTGTAACATTTATTTCAAGTATATTCTCTGTTGGAAAATGGATATATACAAACTTTCTGCCCCTCTATGCTTCTGCTCTGCCAGCTACAACTTCCATGGAGTATTTGACCAGAAACCACATAGTTAATAAGGATTGATGAGTTTATTGAACTGTGTAAACAGAAGTAGTTCTCTGAAATAAATTCATGTAAGAAATGAATCAAAACTATTTATTAATAATCATAGATACTTTACTTTTTTAAAAGATTTATTCATTTGAAAGTCAGAGTTACACAGAGAGAGGAGAGGCAGAGAGAGAGAATCCTCCATCCGCTGGTTTGCTTTCCAGATGGCCACAACGGCCAGAGCTGTGCCTTTCTGGAGCCAGGAGCTTCCTCCAGGTCTCTCACATGGGTGCAGGGGCCCAACGACTTGGGCCATCCTCTACTGCTTTCCCAGGCCATAGCAGAGAGCTTGATCGGAAGAGGAGCAGCTGGGACTAGAACTGGCGTCCATATGGGATGCCAGCACTTCAGGCGTTAACCCACTGCACCACAGCGCCAGCCCCGATACTTTACTTTTTTAAAGATCTGTTTATTTATTTGAAAGGCAGAGTTAGAATGAGAGGGAGAGACAGAAAGGGAGGCCTTCCATCTGCTGGTTCACTCCCCACAAGTGTAACCACAAGGTTGGGAGATGGGATAATCTGAAGCCAGGAGCCAGGAGCATCTTCTGAGTCTCCCACGTGGGTGCAGAGGCTCAAGTACTGGGCCATCTTTTGCTGCTTTCCCTGGTGTACCGGCAGGGACTTGAATCAGTGCCTATATGGGATGCTGACACTGCAGGTGTCATAGCATCTGGTCCCATCATAGGTGCTCTAGATGAACAGGTGTCTTAGTGCCGGCGTTCGGGTTATCCAGTTTTATTGGAACTTCCTATTATTTTTGACCTGAGTAAAGATTGAAAATGAACTAAATATAGTATTAAATGTATCCCATGTTGGAAAACCCCGATTGGAGATATGAATTATTTGATTATTACAGAAATCCCAACTGTAATAGATAAGCCTGGTCACTAGTGTTGTTTTCTGGTCAGAGATAATCATCTGTCCATGGAATGACAAAAGTATGCACCGTAACAAATCTCAATATATTAATACATTTGTGTCCATATGCATACAATTTATGCTTCTGGGACAGTTATTTGAAGTAACTAAAATTTTCTTCTACCTTTACATACCCTTGCCTACACATAGATTAAAAAATATTATCCATTAAATTGGAGATTTGGAACTTACCTAAATATATATAAAGTAATATCTATTTGATAAAAAGTCAACAATTGGCTGAGAAACACACTGCTTAAAATTTCCAAAATGAAGCTTTGTATGCCATCTGACTGAAATGGACTTCTGGTTAGATACTCTCGTAAATACTTAAAATTTTTGGCTAAATTTTTCTTTCTTTTCTGGAATGCAAACCTGAATTTAAAGAAATGGGAAATTCTAAACGAGAAATGTTTCCTGTGTTTGCTTTCCCTGTTAGACTTTAGTGTGCTGAGTTTCTTTATATTCCTCTATTCTGGTGTATTTTAAACCGGGGAGAATCAAACATTCAGAACCTAACAGAACCCAGTGAGACCTCAGAAATCATCTAATTCAGAATTCTCAATTTGTAGTTCACAGATGCCTAAAACCTTTTTGAAGTCCACAAGACCAAAATTGTTTTTGTACTCATATAAGGATGTTATCTGCCCTTTTACTCTTATTCTCTTGCTTGTGTGCTAGGAGTTTACCAGAGGCTACATGGCATGTAACATTACAGCAGACTGAATGTAGAAGAAGAAAGGAGAATGAGCTGTCTTCTATTTACTATACCTTAAAAAGAAGTGTAAACAATCTGAGAGTGCTAACATTATCATTGTTTTCTGTTTTGAAAATATAACCCTTTCTCATAAAATACATTTTCATTTTATTTTAATATGCACTGGCTTAATTAACATTAAATGAATTAATAAATTGTGTATCAGTATGTTTACTAATCCATAAACCAGTAAAGATTGATTAATATAACCCACATGAACAAAAGCTCTTTTCTGTCCTCAGTAATATTTAAGGATGTAAAGTCATCCTGAGACCTGAAAGTTTCAGAATTCTGATCTGTAAATAAGGAGCTTCATTGTGCATTAGGAAATGGAGACTTAGACTTTACCAAGGGCAATGTGGATGTATTTAAATCAGCATTTTATTCTGCTCTCTCTTTTTATACTGCTCATCATTTCTGTTTTTAAAAAAGATTTATGTATTTATTTGGAAGAATTACAGAGAGAAAGAAGAGAGAACTTTCATTTTCTGGTTCACTGCCCACGTGTCTACAACAGCTAGGACTGAGTCCGAAATCAGGAGCCAGAAGCTTCATCTGGGTCTCCCATGTGGACCATCCTCTGCTGCCTTTCCCAGGCCATTAGCAGGGAGCTGGGTTGGAAGTGGAGCAGCCAAGACTTGAACCTGTGCCCATATGGGATGCCAGTATCACAGGGGTGGCTTTACCTGCTGAGCCACAGCACAGGCCCTCATCATTTCTTTTGTAGATCTAGTACTGGGGGCTCTTACCAAGGATTGAGCCACATACTTCTGGCTTGTAGCACAATTAAAGCTACACAGAAAGAATCCAAAATGTACTCATTGAATGAATAATTAAATTAAATTAAAATCACTATTTTTAAATTAAATTTTTAAAATTCAATTTGATTTAAATTAAATTTTTTAAAATTAAATTCATTAATTTAAAACATCTTTCTAGTATGTTCTTCAAAGGATTGGAGGTAGCAGATTTATGCACAAAGCATTAGCATCCCCATAGAAAGATCAAGAATAATTTAATAATGTGTAGTTTTACAACCCAAGCATAATCATTATTAACATGTTTGGGTATATTCTTGTTGGGTATATTGTTTAAAAATATGGTTTTGATAATTTGGACACTACCTTATATATTTTTCAACTTACTATTGTAAGTTAAAATTGTGATTATTAAAATTTTTTCAGGTAACATTATTATATTATAGTCAAGGCTTAATGTTTAACTAAGTAAAGAATTTGAGAAATAAAAAGACTATATCTTATATTTTAACGAATTCTGAACGTCATTAACTAACTATATAATATCTGCTATTGGCTGGTTTATTTGTGATTCAGCCCTTGCCCAAGTTACTTTAACTTCTTGGCAAATACAAATGACCATTGTTAGGACTCTGAATGACTCTTTTGAGCAGGAAGGAAGAGAAGACTTTAGGTACAATAATTGTCCCAGTAAAGAATCCCAAATCAGTATACTGTGTGACTGCTCTTAATTAAACTAAAACAAAACATCTTTTACTGTCCTAATGATCATCTAAAACAGCAATATACTACAAACATGAAGGAAGTAGTTCACAAAATACCGAGTTCATCAGAAGCTTTTGTACCATAGAAGCATTTATGGTGGCAAGGACAGCTTTTCAGATAGTGTCATTCCTATGTATTATTATGAAACAGGTGTATATATGCATTTATAGTTACATACAAAGGCAGCAGTACCCCCACCTTCATCTGGAATTGCAAAGGGAATAGAGAGGAATCAAAGCCCACCACTGTGAACAGCATTGAGCTAAGACTGTACACAGATGCTGCCCTAATCCATTTAGCATTGGAATCATATTCCAATAGGATGCAATTTTGGACATTAGGCGTCTGGCTACTGTTCCCATCTAAAAATAACCCAGATGCTCAGCTCCAAATGAAACAGTGTTGTTAGCAGTAATTGGAGTGCTTTAGAACAGAAGCTATCTCTTTCTGCATTTGATCATTGTACCCTCACCGCCCCACCCCTGCTTCCCTCACCAGCATGCAGAATTCCCCTGCTGTGCAGAACCCGTGTGTCCTTACTTGATTACCCTACGTGGTGCAGAGCCGAGCGTGGCAGTTTGCCGTTGGGTGCTTCACAAGGTCAGGGAAATGTGGGAATGAGGAGTGCTGAGAGTGCACTTCCACTCCTCCAGATTGAGATCGCAGGGCTGCTGACAGCTGTCTCGCCGAGGAACACCTGAGCAGGTGTGTTAAACCTTCATCTTTGCGCTGTCAAATGCCAGGTGGTACTGCGTGCTTGTTTGCCATTTGTGTTGAAATAAACCAGCAGAAACAAGCCTGTGGCAGTTCACAAGGGAGGAAGCAGAAACTGACTTGACTATGATACTTGACTCTGATACTTGACTCTGCTCTGATATTTGGTAATGTGCAGTGAATATGATGTGGGGTCTGAAAAATGAATCCTTTCCTCCAAATTTTTTTTCACTTTTCTTTTGGATAACTGAGAGATCCAACTGTTATCAACTATTGTAGGTGCTTGGAATCTCAACCATGGCTGTCTCCTGCTTTTAGCTATAGATAGTCAAGTTCAGGAAATGGTACAAAGATAATCAGAACAAGAAGGTGAAATGATTAAAATTTTTTTTTATTTTCTTGCTGAATCCTTGCACATTTTAACCTTTTCTTACCATGGAGGATGATTTAGAAACCTCCAAGATGAAGCCTCCACTGTTTAGAAACCTAAATACTGGCTTTGATTTATCCAAAACCAAACCATATATCAAACCAAACCCCCAAAATCTACTAAGAAATTAGGTCAGTGGTTTTGAATATTTATGCCATCATAGTCTATCAGCGCTCTTTGTTCTTTCTTATTTTATTTTTTATTTATTTGACAGGTAGAGTTACAGAGAGAGAGAGAGAGAGAGAGAGAGAGAGAGAGAGAGAAAGGTCCTCCCTCCATTGGTTCACCCCTCAAATGGCCACCATGGCCAATGCTGCACCGATTCAAAGCCAGGAGCCAAGCGGTCCACCCTGGTATCCCATGCGGGCACAGGGCCCAAGAACCTGGGCCATCCTCCACTGCCCTCCTGGGCCACAGCAGAGAGCTGGACTGGAAGAGGAGCAACCAGGACAAGAACCTGGCGCCCGTATGGGATGCCAGCACCACAGGTGGAGGATTAACCAAGTGAGCCATGGCACAGGCCCTGTGTTCTTTAAAGAAACAAGAAGAGTGGTAGGCGTTTAGCCTAGTAGTTAAGATGTTATGGCCAGTGCCGCAGCTCACTTGGCTAATCCTCTGCCTGCAGCGCCAGCACACCAGGTTCTAGTCCTGGTTGGGGCACTGGATTCTGTTCCGGTTACTTCTCTTCCTATCTAGCTCTCTGCTGTGGCCTGGGAAGGCAATAGAGGATGGCCCTTGTGCTTGGGCTTGTACCCGCATGGGAGACCAGGAGGAAGCACCTGGCTCCTGGCTTCTGATAGGCGTGGCGCGCCAGCCACAGTGCACTGGCCATATTGGCCACTTAGGGGGTGAACCAACGGAAAAAGGAAAACCTTTCTCTCTGTCTCTCTCTCTCTCTCATGTCTAACTCTGCCTGCCCCCCCCCCCAAAAAAAAGATGTTGTGTCCTGTATCAAGACTACATGGGTTTGATACCTGCTCTAGCTCCTGCTATGAGTACAATGTATATGTTTAATTTTGTGCAGGAAATGGATCGCTCATGAAAGGAATTAGAAAATTTACTATCCCCAGGTCTTTACAAATAAAAAGTCAAATGTACCTGTGGAATAATAATTTGCATTCATAGCAGGATTTTCTTTACAAAATCCTCAATATTTCAGTATTGATAATGCAGTATTGAATATGCAGAATTGTGGAGAATCCTCTGCACAGCAGTAAGTGGGGGTGGGCCTGGAAGGCTTGACTGTAGAGGCTATGGACACAGAGGAGGACCTAGAGCCTGGAAGTATCCTCTATGGGGGCCATGGGAGGAAGCACAGAGGAGTGGGAGAAGCAGCAGCAGGGAATACAGCGACAAGGTAGACCTTAGATGCACTCAGGTGGCCCCACAGGAGATCAGGAAAAGGGCATGGAGGTGTCCTGGAAAGGCAGGCATGAGTCTGAAAGTGTATAACATTACAAGCATCAGGAAGGCAAACAGCAGTGACGACCTGGGGTCCCAAATATGGCAATGGCTTTCCGTTGCACGTAAAATAAAACCCCAAATCCCTACCCAAACCTGAAAAATTCTACACAATCCAGCTCCAGCTTTACCCATTAGCCTCGTCTGTACATTGCTACTGCACTGTGGTTCTTCCAAAATGTCAAGGCCTTTTCCAAAAGAAGGCTTCTTCACAATGGCCTTTGTCCTCCTTCTCCCTCACCACTTCTACTTCTCCTCCAAGTTTCAAGTTCAGTATCACCTTATCCAACAAGGCCTTTTCTGATCTTTTGAAAAACTGTTTTTATTAATATCGGGACCGACATTGTGGCATAGTGGATTACACCATCTGCAGTACCAGCATCCCATATGGGCACTGGTTCAAGTCCTGGCTGTTCCACTTCCAATCCAGCTCCCTGTAAAATACCTGAGAAAAGCAGTGGAGGACGGTTCAAGTCCTTTGGCCCCTGCACCCACGTGGGAGAGCCGGAAGAAACTCCTGGCTCATGGCTTTGGCCTGGTCCAGCCCCAGCCATTGCAGCCATTTGGGGAGTAAATTAGCAGATGAAAGACCTCTCTCTCTCTCTCTCTTTGTGACTCTGTCTTTCAAATAAATAAAATAATTTTTAAAAAATTAAGAGAAATGTTAATGTATTTTATATATATAATTTCTATAATTTATTTTAATTTATTAATATAAAAAGAATAGATTTCTTATATTTCATAGGTATAGTTCTAAGATGACAGTCATACTTCCTTCCCTCCACCTCTCTCTCTCATCCTTCCTTTTTATTCTTTAATTTTTATAAAGACATAATTTCAGTATTCCCTATAATCATAGGATTAATTCACCACTAACC
The DNA here is from genome assembly GCA_949820135.1 of Sylvilagus floridanus. NCBI lineage: Eukaryota > Metazoa > Chordata > Mammalia > Lagomorpha > Leporidae > Sylvilagus > Sylvilagus floridanus. Next base: position 67,678,335 of record OX463243.1, read on the forward strand.
ACAATATTCAACAAGAAAAAGTAGGTGTGTAAATAAGAGCTAAAAACAATAATAGCACAGGATGTCCATTTCATTCCTATACATTTTTTTGTATTCTATGTGAATGGCCACATATCAGAGAAAAGATGATGTTTGTCCTTTTGGAACTTGCTGCTTTCACTAAGCACAGTGGTTTCCAGTAGCATCCATTTTGTTGCAGAAGACCGGATTTCATTGATTTTATGGCCATACACTAAGTAAAAGAGCTCAACAAATAGAAAAACAAGACAAAACACTGTTCTTCAATAGAAGAGACAAGGGCTGTAAACAATCATTGAATCTCAAAATGTCCATTTCACTCCAATACATTACATTTTAAGTACTCTATTAGTTACCCTCAATCAGGGAAAACATGATATCTGTCTTTTTGGGACTGACTTATTTCACTAAGTATAATGGTTTCCAGTTGCATTCATTTTTTGTTGCAAAAGACAGGATTTTTTTTTTTTTTACAGCTGAGTAGTACTCCATAGTGTATAAATACCACATTTTCTTTATCCAGTCATCAGTGGATGGACATCTGGGTTTATTCCATATCTTAGCTAATGTGAATTGAGCTGCAATGAATATGGATAACTCTTTCATATGGTGATTTCAATTTATTTGGGTTGATTTTCAGGAGCAGGATGGCTGGGACATATGATAGATTTCTTAATTTAGAGAAGTATATCCCTGTTTAGTTCCACTCTCACAGTCTTCTTGAGCCTAGTATCTGTTCTTTATAGTGGTTGTCACAGTATGGAATTATTTTTCTGTGATGTTTGCATTCCCCAAGACTGTAGGGCCCATTAGAGGCAATGACTGTGTTTTGTTTGATCATTAGATCCATAATTCCCAGTGCAGTACCTGCAAATACTCAATATGTGTTGAATTAATAAATTCACTATGATAGAATGAAAACAAGAAAAGATTTCATGTGAAAACAAAATAGATGCTAGGAATTTGTATGTAGCTAACAGTAATATAGTACTGGAAACAAGGCAAATAATAGATAACTTGAACTAGACAATGATTTGGCCTCAAGAATTCCTGCTTTTTAAAACTAGGGCATGGCCAGCGCTGCAGCTCAATAGGCTAATCCTGCACCTGTGGCGCCGGCACACCGGGTTCTAGTCCTGGTCAGGGCGCCGGATTCTGTCTCGGTTGTTCCTCTTCCAGTCCAGCTCTCTGCTGTGGCCCGGGAGTGCAGTGGAGGATGGCCCAAGTGCTTGGGCCCTGAGCCCTCATGGGAGACCAGGAGAAGGCACCTGGCTCCTGGCTTCGGATCAGCGTGGTGTGCTGGCCGCAGCTCACCGGCTGCAGCGGCCATTGTGGGGGTGAACCAATGGAAAAGGAAGACCTTTCTCTCTGTCTCTCTCTCTCACCATCCACTCTGCCTGTCAAAAATAAATAAATAAATAAAACTAGGGCATCAAGTATTAGCATGAATATTATCAGAACAAATGTGATGCCCAGTTCCTTAAACATGGAATTGGATGTTTAAGTTCTGAATTAAGACATAGCTAATCTTGGGGTCCAAAGGTTACTATATTGACAGGTGAGGTGCTATATGGCTTCAACCTTAGAGAGAAGATTATCAAGAACTTTGGTACAAAGGCTTTCTATAAACACTCTATTTCTTCTCTCCAGGAAACCTTTTTTTTAAAAAAAAAAAAACTCCATCCTTCTACTGAGCTTTTCTAGAATATCCCTTTTATTCTAATATTGTATTGAAATTTTCTCTGTGTCTCTTTCACAGAATATACCTATCAAAGCAGCTCCAATCATTTTTATATCTCCAGTGCTTAGCAAAATGCCTATGTATAAGATAAACAGCACAACCATCCTTTTTCAATTACCATTGAATTTGCAGTTGGGAGCAGCCTGATCTCATTGTTGCCTTTCTAACTACATTATAGACTCCCTGGGGAAGAGATGGATTATGTCTAAACTATTGTTGTGTCTTCTACTTTACCTTAGAAAATGTCCAAATAAAGCTTATGCTTCATCAATTGCCGTTGACTAGTTACTTGATTGATGGTTGGGGAATGTGCGACGGACCACTAGACAGAGAAGAGGTATATTGACATCTTCACTCCATCTTGTGTGCACATGACAGACTCTGAGAATGAATCACAGCTTTCCTCCTGATCCCTTCTCAACACTGTGTTCAGGCAGTTACCACCAGTCCAGCAGAGTCGTCATATGAGATGAAGCCAAACTGACTTCACTCAGTTAAAATCTTGGCCTCCAGAGGAGCTGACTTATTTGGGTTTTGGAGGTGACCTCCAGATAGCTATGGGTTAGACAAGAGACTGCTTTAATGTTCAGTTTGCACTTAGGATTCTGGAAAGAAAAGCAATGCTCGCCTCACATAGTGTGCTCAAGATCAATAAAATGAGGTATAACATGTATATGTGGTTTTTCGCTTTTGTAATGAAGTCAGAGAGAAAGAATGGCTATGAGAGAAAGAATGAGGACAATTTGAGGCTAAGGAAGAGGAATCTTCCCCAACTGAGCTTCTGTGCTAACACTCGTTAATATTTTGTTATGCACTATTCTAACTACTTTAAGTGTGTTATTTAATCCTCACAACCCCCATGTGACCTAAGGACTAGTATCACCCCCAACGTAGATGAGCAACCAGAGACCCAGGGAGGTTCAACAACCTGTTACAATCACCTATGGTAGATTGTGTATCACATAGGATCGCATCAGAGAACAGAGAGCACACTCAGATTTGCCAGATTTAAGGAGACTAAACTTGAAAATCCAGGAAACAGGGCCGTGTAGAGAGGGTCACCCAAACAAGACTTTGGATCTTTAGATTATGAATGCAGCTGGCATAAGACAACTTACAGGAGAGAGACAGAGTGGAGGTGTCAGAACTCACTCTCCTTTCTCCCTCAGTTTCCTAATAGTGATTTCTACTAGGTAGCAGAAGGGTAAAGAAGCTGATGTGATCCACCCATTGGTAAGCCTCTAGAGACCCAGGACAGAAGGGGAAAGGTAGATGGGGGGTGAGCTGCAGTGAGAGAGCGATTTGAACTTAATCTGATTCCTGGACAGATGTTCTTCTCAATTATACACGTCTGCCTCTCTCAGTACAAAGTGCTTAATGAGGGATAGTCCCAATCTAATGAAGGTTTGAATGGCCAGTGAGGGATTCCAGTTTTTCCTGAATTCATTGAAAAACCCAGTAGGTGGATGCTGCTAAACATGCTTCTCTATGGGGAGATCTAGATGCCGTTCATGAATGGCCTGCTTTAGATGAACTTACTCAGTACCTTTAAGAGGTGGCAGGGAGGTCTCCTTTTATTTTGTTACCTCTTGTAGCTAATTATGTTTCTCAGAGGAGTCTGAGCCCTGCAGCTGCTGGAGATGACTCTCCCGGTAACATGAGCATCAGTCTGGGGCCAGCCTGCATTTCATTTTGCTGCCTTGTCATGTTCTGTCCAATCTCCGCAGTACAGGAAGAACATTCATTTACAACACCTCATTCCACTTCCACGGCAAAGCCCCAGAGAAACAAAGTGCTTAGCTCACTCCTGGAAAATGGCTTTCTTTCCAGATGGAGTTTAAGGAATGTATAGGAAAAGAGGCAGCCTAAACATTAACATAGATCTGTGCTCTCGGCTGATTTGCAGAGAGCGTCCGGAGCTGTGTAATGCAGCCTACCATGGAGTTGTGAGAGCTGTGGGAGTGATGAGTGATTTCAGTTATGCAGTTATGTATTGAATGCCTACCATGGAACAGACACAGGCTGCAGTGATGAATGCAGCAGATGTGGTCTCACCACACCATTAGAATTTTATTTTTAAAAGTATAAATTGTCATTTGAGATTGAAGGAGGTATCTTTCCCTCCCTTCAGGAATATAAGAGAGGGCAAGGAATCAAGCTTAAAAAAATCAGAGATATGAGAAACCTAAAAATTCATGTTGCATAATAGCCTTTCTAGCAACCATTACTTAAAACCTGACAGTGAAATGTGTGCATATACCATAGGGCATGTGTGCATTATGCTTTTTATTATATAACGTGAATGCACACTTAGCTGCATCCTGTCTTCCTCAAAGGGATTTCTTGCTTAGAGAATTCCTGCAGATTCAGCTAGGAGAATTGATAATAGCAACAATAACAGCAACAGAAATATTCACTCTATTAGGAGTGAATATTTACCCTGAGTTTCAGGTCACTCTAACTACTCAGTAGTGCATCCTGGACTTTATTCAGGCTTCTCCAATTTTCCATAGAATGCAAAGGGAGTTTCTGTAGAAGCACAAAACTTTAAAGATGATTTATGAATCAATAAACTGTGGCTCTGAGGCCAAATATCAATATCATCTAGAGAATCCAATAAATAGCTATGGAGCACCTACTATCTGAAAGGCAGGCAGCCAGGAAAAGCATGTGGATAAGAGTGCAGAATCTGGGTGTGGGTTTTTGCCCTAGCACTTAAGACACCACTTGAGATGCCTGCATCCTATTTTGGAGTGCCTGGGTTCAAGTCCTGGCTCCACTACCAGTTCTAATTCCAGCAGCCTGCTAATGGACACCCTGGGAGGCAGCAGAACCTGGCTCAAGAACTTGGGTTCCTGCCACCCTGTGGGAAACCTATATTTAGTTCCTGATTCCTGGCTTTGGCCTGGCCCAACCCTGACTGTTGTAGGACTTGGGTAGTGAACCAGAGAATGGGAGAGTTCTCTTTGTTTCTCTCACTTTTTGTCTCTCTCTCTGTTTCTATCTTTGACTTTCTGCCCTTCAAATAAATAGATTTTTTTCTTTGCAAAAAGAGTACAGAATCTGAAATTAGATATGTGAATACCTAGCCAAAAGGTGGAATCTCCCAAGTCTTAGTTTTCTTCACTTGAAATAAAAATAACACCTCCTTCAAAAGATACTTGTAAGTACAAATAACACAATGTAGAGAGCACAGAGCCTGGCACATCATGAACACGTGATGAATACTATCTAATCCTACGAATGTTCTTATAATCACCACAATTTTGCATCATTCCCTCTTCTCAAAGTAAATGAGTCTGAAGGATATTGAGGTTAACCCTGTCTGAGGGCTGCTTTGTTAGACACAGTCAACAGATGAAAAGTTTGTAAGTTTAGCAATGATTTCAAGGTGAAAACACAAATATACAATCCAGATGGTAGCCCATAAGTGAAATAAAATGAAATCAAATGTTCAGAGATGGTAGAGGCTTAGTTAAGAGAAATTACCCAAGATACAGTGTCACTATGGTAGCTCTGATTTATTACTAACATACTAGGACACAGATGGGGAGGAAGCTGATGAGGAGAAGCCCCTGACCAGCTGTAGGCAATAATGTTCAAGGATCTCAAATGCCATGTCATAGATGGGACACAGGTGTTGCCTGGTTGGATTTGGGGGTCTGGCCTCAGGGTGACTGAGCTGAGTGAGTCAAAGAGAAAAAAATGCAACTATCCAAGAGAATGTGTCTGGAGTTGCACTCAAGAGACCAAATTTGCCTTTCTGGAAACAGTCTAAAAAGAAAGAGATAAATAAATGTAACAAGAGGTGGAGAGAAATCAAGGCAGAAATGAAGCCCAGAAGATCCAGCAATAGTCTCTAAACTAGGAAAGGATTCTCTCTCTCTCTCTCTGTCTCTCTCTGTTCTAGCTACACATTGTTTGAGATGAAGATGCTTTTATTTTGTGCTAGGAGATGTTGGATAGTGGTTAGAGCAGCTAAAGAAGTCTGGGAAAGATTGCGAAATCTACTCCAGATCATGCTAAGGGAGTTCCACTTGAAGGAGCTCTGAGTTTGTCCCAGTTCAGATATCTGTGCTAGAAGATGACCCCTAGTAATTGTTTTTACTTCCTGATTCTCAAAGAGCTTGGCTCTTGCCACATCGTGATTTCTATTTTAGTTCATTACTGTTTTCTCTCTCTCTTTTTTTTTTTTTTGACAGGCAGAGTTAGACATAGAGTAAGGTTTTCCTTCTGTTGGTTCACCCTGCAAATGGCCAGGAGCCAGGTGCTTCCTCCTGGTCTCCCATGCGGGTGCAGGGTCCAAGGACTTGGGCCACAGCAGAGAGCTGGATTGGAAGAAGAGCAATTGGGACAGAATCTGGCGCCCCAACCGGACTAGAACCTGGGGTGCCGGCGCCACAGGTGGATGATTAGCCTATTGAGCTGCGGCACCGACCTCTCTTTCTAATTGTGAAACTCCTTGAAGGTAGGCTGTGTATCTTAGACTTTCATGCTGTCAAAACAGAACAAAAAAAAGACAAAGACATGGCAAATGAAGTTCAGTTTTGGATGAGCAGTTTATTACTGGAAACGCCTAAAGGACTTGGGCTTCGGTCTCAGGTAGCAAGTTGCTTTTCTCCTACAGTAGAATTAGACGCCTGGCAATGGGTCATCCATAATTTGGCATGCAGTAATGGAAGCTTCCCAAGTTCCTTTTCTCTGTCCTTTACACTTCTGACTCCTCAGACTTACCGTGTCCTTGGGCCACAGCATTAAATGTGTGTTTAGTGAATGAAAAGCTGCTATTTCCTCTCTGCAGGACAACATTGGATGAAGCCTTTGGAGGTGGAACTTTTTCCTGTGTCATGGTACCCTTGTGTTCCAGGGCAGTAAGCTGTTTTGGCACTGTGGAAATCTACCCCATCACCTGGGAGATGCTTAGAGTAGCCATTTTACCTTGCAGAGCCCAGAGCCAAAGAGCATATCCTGGCCATCACATGTGGCCAGCGGAGGGCAGCAGAGAGCTGTGGAGCATGCTCCAGCTTCCTTTTAGGGGGCATTGAACTACCTTAGGCAACCAAGTGCCCAGACTGTGGAGAAGTTTAGGAGCTGACACTCTGAAGTCTTGAAGTAGATTCATGGGAATGCTCATTAGAAGCTAGAAACCTTGGTGAGCATGTGGAGAAAGGACAAGTGTAGCACCATAACACAATCCTTTTACTTTCTGTAGACCACTGAAGGCCCTGGGGAGCCAGGTGGGGAACATCTGCAGGACCTCAAAGAGAGATTCAGTTGAGTCTTTGGCCCTTTGTCTTCATCTTCTTAGGGAATTCGGTGGCTCAGGATTTTGCAATAATTCTCTTCTCATCCTTTGTCCCCAATTCCTTCCCAACCCAAACTTTCCATTTCTATTTCAACTATTGTTTTGTAATCAGCAGCCACACTGCTGGCCATCTAACCTTAGTTTACTGCCATGACAAGTAGAAGTTAGGAGATACTTCTCTCTGTGTTTAGTCCTTGCTTTATTGAGGTTTAACTTACTGGCTAAATGAGCCTGGGTTCTTTTTTATGACTTGTAAGTCCCACGTTGTGATGCCTCAAGTGATGTTCCAGTCTCTTTTTATTAAGGCTTCCAGAAAGAACATATCTTCACACGTACAATAATAAAAAGCAATCATCTGCCAAGTGTGAGAAAGAGAATACAAATCTCTCACTATTTTTTTTTCTTTATGTCCACTCCTGTTGGTGCGTTCACTCCAGCTGTTAACAGCCAGTGGAACCAATTTTGAGTTCCTATTGTTGACCTTGATGGAATTACTGACATTGGGCTTCTTAACATTTAAAAAAGAGAAAACATTCAAATGTCCAGCCTTATGTTTCTCAAGTTCATTGACCAATAATTATATCTTACCCATGTCTTTGTGCTCTCATCATATATGTTTATCGTTTCCCAAGGAAGCATAATGAATATCCTTATTGGCTTGTACCTCCTTGCCTGGTGAGTTAGCTTTCTAAGTAGCTTATCATGCCTTTCTGTCCTTCGTTGGTTAGCAATAGGTGCTATTGAATGAGTGGATGAGTGACTGCCTATTATAATTACCATCTGCCCTTTCCATCCTAGGATCTTTCTGTCTCCTGAGTTGAATAAAGGAACTGGTGGTTGTCCTATCTTTCCATCCTTCAATAGATCTAAGTGTGAAGTTGGGGACTGGTAGCTTAGCCTCTCATCCTGCTCGACTTAGTTTCTGTACCCTGGGAAAGAATGTGACCCTATGATGCACTTTCTGTTTGATTCTTTTCTATCTAGAATTTGATGGATTTTCTATCTTATCATCACAATCACATCCTCTCCCTTGGGCTTGGTTTCTTACAGGAAAGAATTAGAATCCATCAGTGAGTGGCTATCACAGAGAAGCAAGTTTGGGTTCAATTTAGAGAAGTATTATCTGACAGTTACACCTGCTCATACATAGATGGGGCTGATTCACAAGGGGTGAACTGCAGTCACTGGAGGTTTACATACAGACTGGAAGGCTGCGTGTCACCACTGGTTGTCTCTGATGGACAGATTCTTTGTTTTTAGAAACTACAGCATTCAGTACACGTAGTGATTATGGGAAATATGATCTGCAGAATAGTGCAATGCATTTAAAAAGCAATATCTAACTTCTCTCTGCCAGACAAATAAATTAGCATTCATTGATCTCCTGTGCACTTATGTCCTTTAGTCTGTGCAAATAACTGTTAGGTGAGGTTTATTCTTGTCATTCACAGGTAAAGAAACTGAGACCCTGGAGGGTTTAAGTCAATTGTCTTGATTCCCAATATAGCAGAGTCCAAATCTGGAGCCACATCTGTCTGAAGATCTGTCTTTTCAACACATCAGGCCACCTTTCGTAAGGAAATAATGGCTCTACTTATGAAGTTCTGTCCTTTTGAATGTTAGTCACAAGAAACATTTACAATTGTAATTCATGATCAGGGAGCAGTTTTAATTTTTTAATAAATACTGCAGAGTAAACCTAGACCAGCTTTATTTTACATTTACCTCAGGACATGAATACAGTCAGTTCTCATCTTCATGTCAGCAAACAGAGTGGATGTGGTACTCAAAGAAGGTGGAAAATAATTGACTAAGATTAACCAGAGTTGCAAAGATTTCATGGCTGGCTATGCCGTGAGAATTGTAAGGCAGTGAGAAGAATGACTTCTTCTAGAAGATAGCAGCTTTCATCCTTGCTGTTATGCTTGCTGAGTCTGTCTCTCCTTCTTTAGACACAGCATGTATACCGGGTGAAGCATTTGAGGACAGATTATAAATCTAGCTATGATTATATGATTGATACCATTAATTTGTGATTTGAAGAACTGAGAAGTCCCAGTCACCCAAAAGAACACGGAGATACCATTTGCCAGTGCTTTCCAGAACCCTGGAGCATATCCAGTGAGCTTATTGATGGTTATTTCCTTTTTGTTGAAATAGACATTGCAAGTTGCTGTGTATTCATTTGTTTTCCAGGTTAGCTCTTGCAATTTGCTTTGAATGTGCAGAGAGGGATTTTTCAGGAGTAGCATCCCAGCCATAACAAGAAATAGTGTCTGGCAGTCTTTTCTGACTGCCAGAAGGCTTATCTTGCCACAGGAACACTGTCATATATCATAGAGATATATTCCCTTTCCATGCATTTTAAAACCCTGTTTGTCTCTTCTTTGTTTTGCAAACACTGACATGGTTTACAGCTGTTGGTTTTAATAATAATACTGCAAAGACTGAATTACATCACTCTGTACCTGGCACTTTTCTAAGAGTTTTTTATCACACAAGAACTCAATAATGATTCTCATTTTTTAGAGGTAGAAACTTCAAGTTTATTTTAATTCCTTCATAGAGAAGGAAAAATTTTGGTGAATAAAAATCTCAGCATATTTAAAATGAATATATAATATTAAACAAGCATAACAAAAATAGTTTCAAATAATAATATTCTAGAAGTTATTTGTAGAGTCATATGTACTATTTCCCCTCAGTGTTAGACATGGTTTAACAATTTCTGCAGGTAATCAGAATCCATAGGTCCATTTAATTAAATATATTGTGAAGTTATTGGTAGTTCTGTAAATAAACAGCTTGTTCAGCAATATGACTAGAGTGCAGACAGGGATTCAGGTTGACAGGTTCTCTAGAAAGAATAATTTATGGATTTTTCTGGGATCTAGAAAGATAAAACATTTTGGGTTATGGAAAGTATAATGGAGAACCAGGGAGCTATGTGTAGAGAAACTTTTAAAGAAACACTGGGACCGCCAGCATTGAAGAACTCAGGCAAGTGACTTACATTGCAACCAGAGCATCCAGCTGTGAAGTTCTATGAAGCAGAAGCCTCATTGGACTGACTCTTCCCAACCTGTCCTCATGGCTTTTTGTTTACATTCAGAGTTCTTTCCTTAAATGGATGAATGCTTGTTTTTTTAAGTGAATAGAAATAATATTTCCTTTGAAATATAATTATGATCTTATTTACTCTTGCCAAACCTGTGTGTCATTTGAAGCAATTGATGGCAAACCATTTACACAATAGCAAACTTAGTTTCTTATTGCTGCTTTGAAGCATGGATAACCCACACTCCTTTCAAAGCAGTGATTAGATGCTGCATTTGACATCCAGCAGAATGCAGATTTAACATGACGAAGGTGGCATTTTTTTCTGTCGGTGTGGCTAAGTTACTCTGGTATCTCTCAAAATATACAGATTATTATCCATTTCTTTGCCTAAATCCGTGTAATCTGTGGGGTTGATAATCTCAGTTGAGAGCTTTGGGAAATCATTTCATAGTACTCTGTTTCAAAGTTTAATGAGGGTCATTCACAGCATAATGCTCATTATGAAGAATAGAAAGATTAATAAGCTAACTCAAGTAAGTTTAGTCAGAGGATTCTGTAACATCACCTCTTCTTCTGACAACACAAGCTTAGTATGAAGCTGTTTCCTGAAGCTAAACCTGACAAGCAACTCTTAATAATGCCTAACCTATCCCATGTAGATACCATATTAATTCTCAAAATGTATCCTAGATCATAGATAAACATCTGAACTAAAGGTACTCTAACTACTTCCGTGTCTAACCAGGAAAACATTGACTTCCATGGTGTACAGTGTCATGTCTTCTAATTCTCCTTTGTTCTTATATTCTATTGCATGTACAAAGCATACTGTAGTGGTCCAAAATATCCTTATTGAAAATGAAAAAGACTGACTATATCAAATATTGCCAAAGGTATAGAGCAACTGGAACTCTCACTCACTGTAGATGAGAATGTGAAATGTTAGAGCCACTTTACAAAACAGATGGGGGTAGTGGTGAGCATGTGGAACGGTGGCGAAGATGATTCTGGAGAAGCTGCATCCCCTATCAGTGTAACTGTGTTCAAGTCCTATCCACTTCTCACCCAGCTTCTGGAGAGGCAGCAGGTAATAGTTCAGGTGGTCAGGTCTCTGACATGGAAGACGCAGGTTCTTTCTATATTTTTTAAGATTTATTTATTTGAAGGGCAGAGTTAGAAAGAGAGAAAGGGAAAGATAGAGAGAGGAGAGAGAGAGAGATCTTCTATCTGCTGGTTCACTCCCCCAAATAGCTGCAACAGCCAAGGCTGGGCCAGGCCAAGGCCAAGAGACAGGAATTTCTTTTGGGTCTCCCACAGGAGTGGCAGGGGTCCAAGCATTTGGACCATCCTCTGCTGCTTTCCCAGGCACATTAGCAGGGAGCTGGATCAGAAGCAGAGAAGCCAGAAGACGAACTGGTGCTCATATTGGATTTTGGTACCACAGGCTGCAGCTTAAGCAGCTATGCCACAGCACTGGCCCCAACCCAGGCTTCTGACTTCAGCTTGGCCCAGCTCCAGTGTTGAAGGCATTTGGGAAGTAAATCAGCAGATACAAAATCTCTCTTTGTCTGTCTCTCCATATTTCAAACAAAAAATTAAAGTAAATAAATAAAAATTAACAAAAGCAGTAGTAATTTGTTCCCTTTTTTGTAAGTTAAAACACGCAGAGGCCAGCGTTATGTCGTAGCAGGTGAAGCTGCCAGCTGCAGTGCTGTCATCCCATATGGGAACCAGTTCAAGCCCCAGCTGCCCCACTTCTGAGTCAGCCATGGTCTATGGCCTGGGAAAGCAGTAGAAGATGGATCAAGTCCTTGGGCCCCTTCACCCATGTGCAAGACCTAGAAGAAGCTCTTGGCTCCTGGCTTCAGATCGGCACAGCTCTGGCTGTTGTGGCCAACTGGAGAGTGCCCCAGTGGATGGAAGACCTCTCTTCTCTGCCTCTTCTCTCTCTGTGTAACTCTGACTTTGAAGTAAATAAATTAATCTTTAAAAACAAAGAGTTAAAATATGTACCTACCACATGACCCAGTCATTCCATTCTTAGATATTTATCCAAGGAAAATGAAAGTGTGTGTCCATACAAAGATTTGTTCACAGAGGTTCACAGTGACTTTATTTGTAATACCCTCAAACTGGAAAGCAAATTGTGGTATATCCATACAGTGGAGTACTACTCAGCAGTAGCCATAAAAAAGAACAAACTATTGATATAATAACTTGCATGAATCTCAAAATAGTTATACTGATGGCAAAAGCTCGATAACGAAGAATGTATACTATATGATTACATTTATGTAAAATTCTAGGAAATGCAAACTAATGTCTCATGACAGCAGATAATGTGGTTGCCCCAGGACAAAGGGCAGATATTAACTAATCATAAAGGATAATGAGGGGGTCTGGTGCTGTGGAGTAGCGGGTAAAGCTGCTGCCTGCAATGCCAGCATCCCATATGGGTGCCAGTTGGAAATCCAGCTGCTCCACTTCAGATCCAGCTCTCTGCTATGGCCTGGGAAAGCAGTAGAAGATGGTCCAAGTCCTTGGGCCCCAGCACCCATGTGGGAGACCTAGAAGAAGCTCCTGGCTCCTGGCTTCAGATCAGCTTAGCTCAGCTGTTGCAGCCATCTGGGGAGTGAACCAGTGGATAGAAGACCTCTCTCTCTTTGCCTCTTCCCCTCTGTAACTCTGCCTTTCAAATAAATAAATAAATAAATCTTTAAAAAAAAAGACAATGAGGAATCTTTTTGGGATCAGTGTCTTGATTATGGTGATGGATTCATATATATATATATGTATATAAATATATATCTCAAATGTCATCACATTTACACTTCATACAAGTTCAGTTTGTCAACGATATCTCATGAAACTGGGGGAAAAAAGCAAAAAAAATTACACTGAAATTATTCTACATGTAGTGTTTTCCTTTTAATGTTCTATTACTACTGCTTACATGATGAGACACTTCTCCATTGGGGAAAAAAGGTTTGTTTATTTATTTGAAAGTCAGAGTTAGAGAGAGAGAGAGAGAGAGAGAGAGAGAGAGAGAGAGAGAGAGAGAGAATCTTCCATCTGCTAGTTCACTCCCCAGATAGCTTGCAATGGCCAGGGCTCAAACAGGCTGAAGCCAGGAGACAAGAGCTTCATCCAGGTCTCCCAGATAGGTGGCAGGGGCCCAAGCACTTGGACCATCTTTGGCTACTTCTCCTAAGCCATAGCAGGGTGCTGGATTGGAAGTGGAGCAGCCAGGACACAAACCAGTGCCCATAAGGGATGCTGGCATCGCTGGCGACAGCTTTTCTCGCCATGCCACAGTGCCTGTCCTGAGAAGCTTATCCTTTGAGACAAGCGTGCAGGGAACATTGGTCAGAACAGGCATTCGGGTCAGACAGAGCTTGTAGATTCCTCTCTGCTCCTCAGCAGCTGTGCTGCTCTGATAAATCTAATGTGTCATTCCCCCTCACTTGGCTCTCGTATAGCAGGGACCTACTAAGAGAGCAACCTTAAAGAGGTGTTTCAAGATGAAATTAGCTACAAGTCTGGAATTCCATGAACAGTAGTCATTATTATGGATGGATATATTTTATTGCGCAAAGGTACTTCTGGAAGTTTGTGGAGAATGGAATTAAAAGAAATTTTGGTGCAAATGTTTTTTGAAATCCATGCATACAAAGAGCCTTCAAAAAAGGTCATGAAAAATGGATTCAATGAAAAAAATGCATAGCTTCAAAATTTTTTGTAACAAAGAAAACTTATCTGTTAATTCCATTTTTCTAGACTCTTTGAAGTACCCTCACATGTCGTTAAGAACTTATATTTTTTTTATGAAACTGACACACATTTGCTGAGAACTTTCTCAGCTTGATTTTAATTCTTGCTGATTCTCAACCAGTTACTGAGAGTAAAGTAACCCACAAAGAAAGTAGAATATGCCTAAAAATATAAATAATACAAAATCACCTCCAGACACCTATTCACCTCCTCCACCACTTGTATACGCTAAGCTGTCAGCATAGGTCTAAGTGTGTTCAGCTGCTTTAAGTGGAAATCAGGATAATGCAGCGAATGTGTGTCAGGGCAATGGGAGAACTGCGAGATGGGCGATACAGAAGTACTTGGGAGAGTGTGGACTTTGGATTTGATGCGTCTGATTTCAAATTTGAACTCAGCCACTTATTATTTATATGCGAAGCTCTGGACAGGTTTATTAAACTTCTGTGAACCTGAGTTAATCCAAGTGTAAACTATAGTTAACAGGGCACATGTAAAAAACTAGTATTGAGAAGAAATAGCAGTATTAATATTAGATATACTTTCTAGGATAAATAATGTGTAATGTCTCTTCTTTTTTTTATTCTGGATAAGGCCAACTTATTGATGAATAAACATGTGATAACCCTGACCCTAATATTATTTTTAGAAATTATGCATGTTTTAAAAATTACCTATGATAATACCCTAGTAAGCTGATTCTAGAATAATTATGTATGTGTGTGTGTGTGTGTGTGAAGTGAGATTACCTCCCATTGATAATTATTTTAAGAGGAGAATTCTTGCCACATTTGAAAATTTCTAAATGCAGGAGGGGGTGAAAGCAATTTTTTTTTGTTTAAAAGTAGTGAAAGCAGGTGCCCAAAACTAAACCCCTAATTCCTAAGCAATCCCGAGTTCCTTGGTCCCAGCTGTGTCTATTGTGGGGCGATCAGGTTAAAGGGGCCAGCTGGGGCAGGAAGCAGGCCAGAGGGAGTCCAAACACGGAGGACTCTTCCAAGGAGGAGCGTCCTGGGCCAGCTCTGAGGCCACTCTTTCAGACAGCAGCAGCAGCAGCAGCGACAGCAGCAGCAGCTCGGACGTGGCAGGTTTGCCAGAACTTGCCTTTTTTTGATTTGTTTTCTAAAGATGTATTTATTTATTTGAAAGGCAGAGTTACAGAGAGGTAGAAAGGGGGAGGGGTGGTGAGAGAGAAAGAGAAAAAATGTCTTTCCTCTGCTGGTTCACTCCCACTCGAAAAAGCTGTATATCATATGATTGCAACTCCATGGCATTAGGAAGAGGTAAAACTAGCAACACAGTAAGATCAGTGGATGCCAGGAGTTGGGGGCAGGGGAAGGGGTAAATAGGTGGAACACAGGATTTTTAGGGCTTTGGAAATGCTCTGCGTGACACTATATGATGAAGACATGTCATTGTATATCTAAACCCCTGTAATGTGCAACTCTCGGAGTGAGCCCTAATATAAACTGTGGACTTTGGGTGATTATCAGTGTAGGTCATCAATTGTACCAAAACACCACACTGGTGGAGCATATTGATCATGGGTGAGGATATTCAAGGGAGGAAAGCATGGGATACATGGGAAGTCTCTACCTTCCTCCCAGTTTTGCTGTGAAGTTAAAGTTGCTTTTCTTTTTTTTTTTAAAGCAAGTCTTTTTTAATTTTTTTTGACAGGCAGAGTTAGACAGTGAGAGACTGAGGAAGGTCTTCCTTTTTCCGTTGGTTCACCTGCTAAGTGGCCACTACGGCCGGCACGCTGTGCTGACCTGGAGCCAGGTACTTCCTCCTGGTCTCCCATGTGGGTGCAGGACCCAAGCACTTGGGCCATCCTCCACTGGACTCCCAGGCCACAGCAGAGAGCTGGACTGGAAGAGAAGCAACTGGGACAGAATCCGGGGTGCCGGCGCCGCAGGCGGAAGATTAGCCAAGTGAGCTGCGGCGCCAGCCTAAAAAATCAAGTCTTAAGGAGGAGGGGAAGAAAAAAAGAATGTACTTGGGTATTCTAGTACTTAGGTGGGTTTTATGGTCCCTTCCCTGCTCTTCAGTCTCTGGAACTTTCCTGTGTCTTGAATGATTAAGCAGGGTTGATGGTTTGTGTTCTCTCATGTAGAATTTGGCCACCAGTTAGATTTAATCATGCTACAAAACTGTTCAGCTGAACTAGTGTTTAATGCTGATATAAATCCCTAGGTAACCATGCTCCAATTAGGAAACTTCCAGAAAGATAAGCTTGAGTAACAGTCCTAAGAATAACATAAATTCTTTGTTTTTTCCTATCATTACCCACTTTGATCCACTCCTGAACTCTTTACTGCACATGGTTGTCCCTTTCTGTCACACAAGCTTTTGAAATCTATCCTCTAATATAATTTTCCTTTTAATAAGTGTAGTGTTCAATTGCTGGGGAGAACATAGATTTAATTATTTCCCTCTGATTTTCATGGCCATTATAAAAGATTTGCTATAATTAAATCATCTAAGCACTATAATTTATCATAATAAGAGACAGCAGGAAAACAAACAGGTTGATTTTGGCTTCCAGTATCAGATGGATCTAAAATTGAATCCTCAATTTGCCATCTAAAGCATTTTGTCATTGGATAAATTATTTAGCTCAAGATCCAATTACTTTATGTGTAAAAAAAAAAAAAAAAGTTGTATCTACTATGCATATTTAGAGGACTAGTTTTAGGCTTTTGAAGACTAAAGGATGTGACATATGCAAATAGTGTAGTGCCTGCTCAGAGTGAGCACTAAATAAAGAGTAAATAGCACTGTTGTTCAATGCTGTCAGTTTGAAAAATGTGAAAGTCCCAGGCTGAAGAAGGATGACTTTATTGTGTGACTACTCTTGAATTTAGCCATCTAGGGGAAAGGAACTAGAGAAAAGTTAACCCAGGTTCTGAATTTTAAAAACCTGGGTTTGAGCCCCAGCTCCCGTATTACTACTTTGTGAGTTTGGGGCAAGATATTTAACACTTCTCTGCTTCATTTTCCCCGTCCACAAAACGACATCAATGATGCCTGTTTGGTAGTCCTGACAATGAAGTGAGATACAGATAAGACACTTGGACACTGGAAACTTAGAGCTCGCCCACTAAAAGCATTCAGTAATTTGAATTCCTATTCAAGGACAGTCAAGGAAACCATAGGTGATAAATAGCTAACTCAACTGAAGTTTAGGCTTGGGGTTCTAGGAAATGTGTCTGTTTCTTTCTATAGAAAGGTGAAGTTGGAATCTACTAATAGTTTTCTACTGGTCCTCAAACCCAGTTGTCTACATCTCTGTGTATTAAGCTTTAATGACTGCTTGTTTATGCACCATAGAGAATATGAAGAGTTAAAGAATTTTCAGGGCCAGTGGCTTGGTGCAGTAGGTTAATCCTCCACCTGCAGCACTGGCATCCCATATGGGCACTGGTTCTAGTCCTGGTTGCTCCTCTTCCAATCCAGCTCTCTGCTGTGGCCTGGGAAAGCAGTAGAAGATGGTCCAAGACTTGGACCCCTACATCCACATGGGAAACCAGGAAGAAGCTCCTGGCTCCTGGCTTCAGATCGGCACAGCTCAGGCCATTACAGCCATTTGGGGAGTGAACCAATGGAAGACCTATGTATTAATTTTCTTTCCAGTTAGAGACAAGCCATAAATTAATTTTCTTTCCAGTTAAAGAGACAAGCCAAATTCAAAAAATAATTTGAGGACAAAGTAAGATAATGCAGTCCAAGTGCTAAGTGATATGTTGTTTGTTGTCTGTAAGAAGAGAAGATTGAGAGATCCATTTCAATTGACCAGAGCAGCTAGGAATGACTCGGGAGAGCTTGGTAAATGACTAAGAGTTTGGGAGGCAGTAGGAAAGGATTCTCAGAACAGTGAGAGCACATGGGAGGTGGTGGGGCTGTACCGCTTATGAATGGAAGCAGCAGCTCCCTGATAAACCCTAGGATTCCTCTGAGTATCTGTGGGCAAATAGAACTGAGGCTGGTACAGCACAGAAGGGAACAAAGGACCCAGAAAGAGTGACATGTGAGGCTCAACTGCTCCACCAGGTGGCCCATACTGATGAGTGCCAGAGCTGGTATTAGGCCCACCCTATCAGCCCAGCTCCCCTGCCTAGGGGACTTACAACTGCATCACCATGTGGAATCAGGACAAAAAGAACATAGACGGGGTAAATTCTACCCCATAGTGGTGTTTCTGGTTCTGTTGTTGCCTTTCTGTTTTCTATCTGCATTTCCTAAAGTGAGAAAAGCAAATGTTAGTTTATAACCACTCCCTTCCTCCCTAAAAAAAAGCCTTTATCAGCCCTCATGTGGGAACACCCAGTCCTAAACAGGCCATTTCATTGTTGGGAGTGCTGGCTTAGAACCAAACTCTGATTCCCAGGGCGAAGCGCTTGCCACTGTACCACACCACCTGCGCTAATTGACCATGATTTCACACTCCTCTCTAAAGGGCTTCCTTGTTTCCATGCCTGCCAGGCTGACCCACTCAGTTTTAATTCTTTCCCCTCCAGAGTGTTTCTTTTTCTCACATTTTTACCAACTAGCTCAAGATAAATGAAACATTATCATGTTCTACTTAGGAGAAGCTTCCAGGCTCACACTGCCTGTCACTCCTAAAGGTCTGATGTGGAGTTGATATTCTGGCAGGTGTGTTCCTGAATCGTGTAGGTCATCAGAGTAGAAAGATGCCTCTCCTTCTACTGAGTCGCCTCTGACCAGAGGGCTGCAGGGTCTGCTGCCCAGGGAGACCTCTCTTGATAAAGCCGGAGAGAGACATCCTCTGGGGAGCCCTGTTTGTCATTCCATTCTTGGGCTGGTATTTTCATCTTCACACTTTGCAGTTTCCCCTCCTGCCCCGACTGCTCCACAGATTCTCAATGAGAAAAAGAGCAGTAGGGGAAGCAGGTAAGTCTTTTACTTTAGCACAGCCAAGGGTTATCTTAGTTTTTGTTCTGGGAGGAAGAGGCAGGGCAAGAACTCTGCAGACAAAATACAAAAGCAGGTAGTAGATGCTGTTAAATGTTTCAGGAATTTAGGAAGCCTTCTCTGGCTCCCCCTCATCTCCACCATGTGTGTGTGTGTTCCCCAATCAGCTTTAATTCCTCTCCTTTACCACTGAGTGGGTGTAAATTACTTCAGAGTTCTTTCCTCACCCTCTCCTCCTCCCTCTCCTCCTCTTGCTTCCATTTCCCTTCAGAGCCCTTAGTGGGAGGTGAATTAGAATTAGTGGGGAATAATTATCTCATCTTCTTCTCTTGCACCATTTATCACCGGCCCCCTTTTCTCTGCAAGCTGAGATACTGCTAGCATGTTGGAATTGCTGCAGAGTACCCTGAGGAAACAGAATGTTCCCATGAACGGCTTTGCTGTCAGCCGTGGCGTTGGGAAAATAAATGCATGCGTGTTCATCAGAGCAGAGACTTGTTTCACTGGATATGGAGAATAATGAGTTGGAGAACAGAACAAAACTCTGGGGTTCTTCTTCCTGGTTCTGTCTTATGCCAGTCAACATGTGGCTTGCCTGACGGTGACCTCTTCTCCTGCAACTTTAAGCTGCTTTTATCTCCCTGGTGAAGTTTCTAATTTCACTGCCTTTCCTTACTCCATTGCTTTGGAATCTTGCACTCAAATCCCTTCTTCCCAATTCACTTTTTTTTGGCAACGAAGTAAATGTGTGCTTTTTGTTTTTAAAGAATTGTATTTGTTCTCTTGTTTGCCTCTAAGAACTTTATGTACTTGAATGTATGAAAAGATGTTGAATTATAAGAAGTCTGTTGTACAATGAAAGTTTGAACGTGATTCCTCAGCATCAGCATCCGGCTTTTTGCAATCAAAATGGTCTTCTCACTGAGCCCATTCCTTTAGCTCTTAAGAGCAATCAGACAACCTTGGCAGCCTGGGGGGCCAGATCTGAATAAGATGCTCTGCACATTGGGCTTGGTACATACAGGGAGAGGTACTGTGTTCATTGGAACCACTGTCAGGTGAGAAGGAAAGTGAAGGAGAAGTAAAAAGTATGGATACCAGAAGGGATAAAATGTTGGAGGAACAATAAGTCATTGGGGACAGAAGTAGATGGAAGAAAGCAAAATGAAAGAATACAACATATAATCATGGACACTGCTAGACCATACTCAGCCTTTGGGCAAATTAGAAAAAAAGACTCCTGTTTCTCTCTGGATAGAGCCAATCTTGGGCTGGGGCACACAGCGTGGTGAGTAGAGTTGGCTGTATTTTAGCTTGGATTCGTCGCCTCTCTTGGATGCCCCTCTGCAGTCATAGTCTATATGCCATACATGGCAGTTGTGGGGGTTCTGATCAACAAAATACCTGAAAGAGCAGTGGTACAATTTTTAATATGGGTAACTTCTAGAAAATTACTGGAGGCTTAAATTCCAGAAGAGAAAAGTTTCTGCCTCTGAAATAGTCATAGCATTTCTTCCCATAGTGTGCTAAGAGTTTACAATGTTCCTGAATGTCCATACCTCATTCAATGCTCCAAATATCCTTGAGTGCACAGCTATCCTCATAGTGTAGATGAACAGATAGATTGAAGAAATCAGGTTATTCACAGGTGGTACTTGGTATCAAGTAAGTGGCAGGATTAGGATTGCAATCCAGATCCCCTGACTGTAAGTCACAAGCTTTCCTACTGCCCATGGCTACCCACAGCCCAGAGGTAGAATAAATTAGACTGTATGTGTGAATTATCACTACCACCCTCATGCATATGCATACTTAGGTTATGAATATGCAGACGTTAAGACAACTCTGTCATCTTGTCCATGACCAGTATAACTGGTGTCATGAAAGGATAGCAATCAATGCCTATCGGGGTTCCTGAGACATTTCTTGGCGACATGAATTCCTCTGCCTCAATTTCCTTATTTGTAAACAGAGGCTAGTATTCCTACCTTTGAACACACTGGGTTGTTAAAATTCATAATTGTGTTTCTGAATGTTGAAATCCACATTAAGAGGCTCTGTCTGTTTCATTCATTCTTGTCTCCCCAAAGCCTCAAGCAGCACCTGGTACAAGCGGGTCATGAATGTAAAGAATTAATGCGAATGTTCTCTACATGCTGAATGCTGGGCTAAATGCTTTAAAAACGCATTTCACTCGTTCCTCATCACAAAAGTCTGGTTTCCTATGACAACTTCCATTTTGCAAATAAGGAAATCCAGGAACAGAGTGAAATAACAAAGCAGAGGTCACCTGTCTAGTGCCAGGCAGGTCTGGGATTCAAATGCAAGATTGGTCATAAAGCATATGCCATAGCTACTGAGATTGCTGTAAGTATTAAAACTGAATACTGGGCCTAACACAGTGTATAATGCAGATATGTTCAGTTGATGAGCATTTCTCTTCCAACCTAAACCCCCAAATCATTTGGTTTAAATATTTCTGGCATAAACAAATATCAGAAATTTTACTTGGTAAAGAACTGTAAACACAATTTCTAAAGACTGAGTAATGATGATTTTCTCTTCTCTTCATGATTTTGTTGATGATGACTTCTTGGGGTACCAAGTAATGACTTTTTCTCCTTTGAGCACAAACTCCTCATTAGCTCTGGCAATGCAGCCTCTCACAGGTCTCATAGCATGGGAGACAATGATACTGGCTTGTTTCCAAGGATGTAGAGGAGCAGCCAAAAGTGACTAACATCCCATATGGTGGAGAACGTAGTTCTCTGTCTTTATAATATATTCATCCCAAGAGGCCACATGGCAAAACAATGCTGCACTTGGTACAGGTTTTAAAAATCTGTTTGTTATGAAATAATCTATTTCTTCACCTTTTAGAAATAGGATAAAATAAAGCTGATAAAACATTAAGTAAATCACTGTAATAAATTTAAGGATTCTAATATGGAAAAAACAACTGTACCAGCAATAGTACAGACACACAAAAGTCGCTACAGTTCATAAAGAGTCAGTTTCAGTCCTAACAAATCCCATCCATAGAGAGACTAGAGGAAAAACATGAACTTGGAAATAGAAATATGCAAGTTCAAATTCTAGTTTGTGGGTTTTGTGTGTGTGTGTGTGTTTTGCTTTTGGCTAGAGGAAAGCTTTATGGCTTATGGCAGTTAAGAGACGGTGAGAAGGTCTAGTTCACACCAAAAGACACTGTATTTTAGTTTCGTTGTCTTGGGAAGATACACTGCACTTGGGCTATTATCTGCCATTGAAGGTGATTCCTGCTTCTTGAGTACTTAGCACTTAAGGGATGCAACAGATCAGCACAATGAGCAGAGTACCTGCTGCTCATGATGACTCTGAAGATGGGTCCTTTCTCTGTATCCAGGGTTGGTGGAGTCATGAGGAGATAAGATACTGAGGGTGACTGACAAGAGGGTGAAAGAGTGACCACGTTGCACTTGAATTGGGAGTGCCATCATTATGTTAGCATTTGTAGACTTGCAGGTATACAACAAAACTTCTATACATCTTCATTACCAATGGAGTGACCATTGTTTTTAGAAGTGAATAAATTGTTTATTTTGGGTAATTTGGGTTTACAGCAAAACCTGAGCAGAAAGTACAGAGTTCCTGTATACCCTCTGATCCCTGACCCAGTCACCCTAAAATGGTGCATTAAAAAGTAAAAGATGATGTATGTGGGTCCAGTGCCAAGGGCTGAAGGCCTACGATCTGGTTCCTCACTCTGTGCCTCAACTCCCGCCTGAGCAAGGGGGATGAACATCT
Source organism: Sylvilagus floridanus (assembly GCA_949820135.1). Lineage (NCBI taxonomy): Eukaryota > Metazoa > Chordata > Mammalia > Lagomorpha > Leporidae > Sylvilagus > Sylvilagus floridanus. The sequence goes on from OX463243.1 coordinate 67,700,948, forward strand.
GCCACACATCTGCCATTTGATCGAATTAATGAACCAAAGCTTGTGAATCTACAGTCTCCTCAAATGAGGGGAGCAATGTAAGAGAAGGAAAGGTGTCACTGCCCATCTGCTCTACTCACCCCCACACTCCTGCCTTTTTATCACCTAAAGGACTAAGGCTTTAAATTTTCTCAGAAAAGTTAGTTTTGAAAAATGGGTTTGGTTTTTCCTGGAGAAATGGAAAACAGTTTAAGTAGAGAAAATAGATCCTTCAAATGGACTGAGGCTAATTTCAAGTTTGATCTACTCAGAAGGTATTTGTTGAGCTACTCCATACCAGAATCTGGTTGTTGCTGCAAATGACAGATGGTGTGCTTGAAAAGATGGTGAGAATGAAACAGCATTGAAACCGTCAGGGTGAAATTGTGTATGTATTTTTTTTATTTTTAGATGCATTGGCAAGTGTCTAAAAGGCAGAAAAGGGCACCTCATGTATTCACAGAGCAACCTCTTTCCCCAGGGACATACTCACATTCAAATAGCTCCCTGCTATGTCATCTGTTATAAAAGGACAAGTGTTTCCTCCTAGAAGGTACAGGGTGAGCCTTCGGTCTTGTGGTTAAGACGTGTGTGTCCCACATCAGAGTGCCTGGATTCAATTCACAGCTTTGCTGCTGATTCTAGCTTCCTGTCACTGTGGACCCAAGAGGCGGCAGTGATGGCTCAAGTATTGGGTTCCTGCTGCCCACATGCAAGACCTCGATTAAGTTTCCTGTATCTCCACTTTGGTCATCTCCATCCTTTCCCTATGATAATTTAGGGAGTGAATCAGCAGATAGGAGCTCTGTCTCTTAAAAAAGAAGAGGGGGAGGGAGAGGTAGAGGAGGAAGAAGAAAAATATGGCAGCTACCTAATTATACATTGTAACCTAACATAACAGAAGAAACCAACAAAATTGTTTTGCCTTAGAAATTGTGTGTGTAGCAGGGGTTGCATTTGGTTCAGTGGTTATACCAGTTGGGATGCCCACATCCCATACCGGAGTGCCTTGGTTTAATTTCTGCTTCTGCTTCAGATGCAGCTTCTTGCTAATGCACAAGAGGAGACAACAGATGATGTCTCAAGTAGTTGGGTCCCTGACACCCATGTGGGAGACTTCCTGGATGGAGTTCCTGGCTCCTGGCTTCAGTCTGGTCCATCCAGCCTTGGCTGTTGCAGGCATTTGGGAAGTGAACTAGCAGATGGATGATCTCTGTCTTGCCATGTCTCTCCACATTTCAAATAAAAATATATACAAGTTAAAAAAACTAGTGCTGGAGAATGTGGATACAAAGATAGCAATCAACTATGTACAGTGTAGCTTGGCCAGTGTGTTGTGAGGAAGATTGTTTTGGTAGAGTGTATGTAATAAGACTTTCTGAACTGCCACAATTTGATATGGATGTATTGTGTCGAACCAAATAGGAAGAGTTGCATGGTGCTAGGATGTCAGACTAAAACAAGTAGCAAGATCAAGTAAGGCACATGTGACAAACGTGGAGAATGTCTCCATGAGATGAGTGACCTCAAGTTGTGTAAAGGGTACCAATCTGCTTAGAGGAGTCAAGATGATGACAAGAGGCAGGAATGTCATGAGAAAAGGACCCAAATATAGAAGTTTTCATCTGGAGGAAAATGACACTTCTGTATGATTTATCCTTGTAGGAGTGTCATGTTCATTTAGTAAGAATCCCTTGAGTAGGAAATAAGCATTAATTACCAATTATAAAGGACAAGTCCTCCTGTTGTGGGACAGGATGGGTCTTCTAGGAGAAACTATGAGGACTTCATCTAGCAGTAGGGAAGACTCTGGACTCATGTCACCTAATCATTTTAGAATCATAAATTCTTATGGACTATGAAGATTGATGCAACAGGAATAGTATAATTTATTGATCATCTAGGCTGTGCCAATCACTGGGGTAAGCATTTTGCATGAATTTCCTTATTTGATTCCTGCTGTTACCAGTGAAGTAGACATTGTTACCACCAATAGAGTATTAGGGAGGATTAAATACTGTACCAAAAATCACAATGCAAGTGGCAAATCTCACTACTTACTGTTTAGTATAATTAAACTGAGGTCAAGTTTTTGTTTTTTAAGATTTTTATTTTAAAGATTTTATTATTTGAGAGACAGAGTTACAGAGAAGGAAAGAGAAAGGACTTCCATCTGCTGTTCACCCCCCAAATGACCACAATGGCCGGAGCTGGGCAAATCTGAAGCTAGGAGCCAGGAGCTTCTCTGGGCCTCCCCATGGGTGCAGAGGCTCAAGAACTTGGGCCTTCGGCTTTCTCAGGCCATAAGCAGAGGGCTGGATCAGAAGAGGAACAGCTAGGACAAGAACCAGTGCCCATATGGGATGCCAATGTTGCAGGTGGAGGCTTAGCCTACTATGTCACAGCAGTGGCCCCCAAAAAGATTTAGTATTTATTTGAAGGGCAGAGTTAGGGAGAGAGGGAGAGAGAGATCTTCCATCCAGTGGTTTATTCCTCAAATGGCTGCAAAGGCTGGGGTTGAGCCAGACAGAAGACAGGAGCCTAGAACTCCCTCTGAGTCTCTCATGTTGGTGGCAAGGACCCAAGCACTCAGACCATCTTCCACTGCTTTCCCAGTGCATTAGCAGGGAGCTAGATTGGAAATAGGGCTGCCAAGACTTGAAACCGCTCTCATATGGGATGCTGGATTAACCCACTGTACCACAATGCTGACCCCAAAGTTCAAGTTCTTAAAAATAATTTTTTGTTAACACATAATGAGTAGGAGGATTCTATGTTCTACATGGATGAGCAAGTAAAAATGTGTATTTATTATAAAAAATAATGATTTCATATTTGCTATACCTAGAATAAGACTAAGTAAAAATGGTAGATTTAAAGTTAGTTACCTAGAAATAGGATATACTTGAAAAAGCCATGAATAAATATGTAAGTAACTGAAATTGTGAAATTGTACTGAGACATGTGGGGTACTTACAAAAGCCTATGTAAAAATGGAATAAAATAACCAGCTTATTTTGTGCAAAAAAATTTTTTGATGGGAAATTTTTATATTAAAGGGGGAATATGCCTAATGTGAAAAAAACTGCATGGACTTCAAAAATTCTTTGGAAGTAAAGTAATTAATGCTTTTGATTCCATTCTCCTACAACCTTTCTGAAATACCCTCATACCCAGATTTACCTGACTTTTGAACTTGTTCTGGAACCTTGTATTCCCATGCTCTCTGGAATTTTAGCTCCGATAACTATCAAAGGATTCCGGCCGGCGCTGCAGCTCACTAGGCTAATCCTCCGCCTGCAGCACCAGCACATTGGGTTATAGTTCCGGTCGGAGCACCAGATTCTGTCCCGGTTGCCCCTCTTCCAAGCCAGCTCTCTGCTGTGGCCCAGGAGTGCAGTGGAGGATGGCCCAAGTGCTTGGGCCCTGCACTGCACGGGAGACCAGGAGAAGCACCTGGCTCCTGCCATCGGATCAGCGCAGTGCGCTGGCCGCGGCGTCCATTGGAGGGTGAACCAACGGCAAAGGAAGACCTTTCTCTCTCTCCCTCTCTCTCCCTCTCTCTCCCCCTCTCTCCCCCTCTCTCCCCCTCTCTCCCCCTCTCTCCCCCTCTCTCCCCCTCTCTCCCCCTCTCCCCCCCTCTCCCCCCCTCTCCCCCCCTCCCCCCCTCTCCCCTCTCCCCCCCTCCCCCCCCTCTCCCCTCTCCCCCCTCCCCCCTCCCCCCCTCCCCCCTCTCTCCCCTCTCCCCCCTCCCCCCCCTCTCCCCTCTCCCCCCTCCCCCCTCCCCCCCTCCCCCCTCTCTCCCCCTCCCTCCCCCCCTCTCCCCCCCTCCCCCCTCTCCCCCCTCTCCCCCCTCTCCCCCCTCTCCCCCCCCTCTCCCCTCTCCCCCCTCCCCCCCCCCCCCCCTCCCCCCTCTCTCCCCCTCCCTCCCCCCTCTCCCCCCCTCCCCCCCTCTCCCCCCTCTCCCCCCCCCCCTCTCCCCCCTCTCCCCCCTCTCCCCCCCCTCTCCCCCCCTCTCCCCCCTCTCCCCCCTCTCCCCCCCTCTCCCCCCCTCTCCCCCCTCTCCCCCCCTCTCCCCCCCTCTCCCCCCCCTCTCCCCCCCTCTCCCCCCCTCTCCCCCCCCTCTCCCCCCCTCTCCCCCCTCTCCCCCCTCTCCCCCCTCTCCCCCCTCTCCCCCCCTCTCCCCCCCTCTCTCCCCCTCTCTCTCCCTCTCTCTCTCTCTCCCTCCACTCTGCCTGTCAAAAAAAAAAAAATACTATCAAAGGATTCCCTACTCCAGATTAGTCCCATAGTTGACTTTCTCTAATAACTGGCCTTATCGCTGCATAGTTATTCTTTCCAGTTGGAATCTGGGTCTCTGTGTCAACAGTTCTACTCTCTGTTCGCCATTGGCTATTCCACACCTTTCTCAACAAGATGAAACGATCATTGCTCTCCCTAGATGTGCTTCTTCCTTCACTAACAGAATGTCTCATTAGAATTTATCTTGCAAATTGGTAAACTGAGATACAGAAAGTTCAGGTAACTTACCCATAGTGTTATTACTGAAAATGGCAGAACTGGGATTCACGCTTTTTCAGCCTGAATGTAAACTTGACCTATTAACCACCATCCTGCACTGCCTCTTTCTGGTCATATATTCTGGATGAGCTAAACAGTGATTCGTGGGTTAAAAATAAGAACTTGAAATTTGGGATGCTCTTGTTCAGCTATGCCTGTACTTCTGAAGAAGCTAGGCTTGAACTCAAATGGGGGCTGACTTCACATTGTCCTTGTTTGCACTTGGCTTTATTCTTCTTTGCCTTCCTCAGGAAACCAGAGGAACCCCTACCCTCCTAGCAGAACTTGCTCTGTGTTCCACTATTCTCTTCGACCCAGCAGGCTGTGTGGCCAGAATAGCTGCCCCTCTACCTTTCCCCTACCTCAGATAGCTCTTTTCCCATATTTTCCATTTTACATGAGGGCAGTCTCCTACGTAACAATCCAGGAATAGCCCTAGAATTCTTCCTATTCTCTCCTAAGAATGTATTTCTTGAATGTGCCTTCTCATTTTCCATTGTTCCTGCCTTAATTCCTTCTTTTGGTAGTTTTTTGTTTTGTCACTAAATGCTCAGGGAAGAAAAGGATGGATGAGACCCTGTCTTCAAGAAGGTCACATTACAGTGAAAGGAGAGTGTAACCAAGGTATAATATGTGATAAATGCTATTACCAGAATCAAGTACCCTTGGGAAAAATAAACCTGGGAGAGTAGGGGTGTAGCAGGGTGGCCTGATGGTAGTGAAATAGTCAGTGAGCTGTGTGTTCATCAGTTAATCCTGAGACCAGAGATCTCAACTGAGTGAAAATTTTTTCCTTCTATAACTTGCCTATTTGGAAGAGCCCTGGAGAAGGTTGGTGGGTGACTTTCTTCATTTCCTCATCATTTCTTATTTGGGTCACTGCAAAAGCCTGATCTGTGATCCCTTTACCTCTAGTTCTCACCTGTCTGTGAGTCCGTGTTGATACTACCTGGTCTTTGTAAAGCATATGTGGTATGTCTTATCTTGTGCTGACGAGAAATTTCTAATGCTCTCTTTGCATATAGCAGTGGCTCTCAAACTTTAGTTTAACAATTATCTATGTAGTTTATGAGACAGATTCCTGGCCCTTCTTCAGCATCCCTAACCTAGTTTCTTTTTCAAGTAATCTGGGACACTATTGTGGACTGACACATGTCTCTCCTCTAATCCATATGTTGAATTCCTAACTCTCGGTACCTCAGAATGTAGCTATATTTGGAGGTAGGGTCTTTAGAAGTAATTAAGTTAAAACAGGACATTTTGGGGTGAACCATAACCCAACCCTGGGTGTCTTTATAAAAAGAGGAGGTTAGGATACAAAGAGACATATACAAACTGAGGGGCAACCATATACAAGCCAAGGAAAGAGGCCTCAGAAAAAACACACACTTTGGCTCTCTTGACCTTGGATTTCTAAACTCTACTACTGTGAGAAAATAAATGTTTGTTCAAGCCACCGAGTGTGTGGTGTTTTATTGTAGAGGCAGAAGCAAACTAATACAGATGGGGTGTGAGAATCTGTTTTCCTAACAAGTTCTCATTTGATGCTGATGATCCAGTGACCACATTTTGAATTAGTGCCTTGAGGAACAATTTGTTACCTCTTGTTAAATCATAAACTAAGTGTCCCTATTTCTAATTTGCCCTCCGAGTCACTGATGGGAGGCAAAAAAAATTTTTTGTAGTATGCATTTTCTGTGAACTTTTCTAAAATCCCTCCTGTATCTCTTACTTTGAGGATGTCCAGTGTATTCATCTCTGCACCCTAGCCATCAGCACAGGGCCAGGCACATACTTGTAACAAGTTTTCAAATAAGTGTTTGTTCAATAAATGAGCGAGTAGAGAGATGAGATGGATTCTTATTTGTGAGGGTCCCTCAAAGCAGAGGCTTGAATGAAGGAGTAATGACAATTCCTGATAATATACCAGTATCAAGCCTGACTGGACCTGAGCCAATGGGGTAGACAGAAGAGAGTCCCCAGAAGACCCTACCCACTACTAGCCAGTCCATATTAAGAGAAGGTATCTATAACTATGCAGAAAGATGGAGACAAGGTTTCAAAATCCTACCCTTCTGTTGAATTGTCTGGCTATTTTAGAAACCAGGAAAGCATCATCATTGAAGGTACAGCTGAGCAAAATGGCTGAACAGATTACATGCATGAAACAGGTTCCATTTTTTCACGTGGAAAGAATTTCCTTCCTTCTCTGCTGAGACTCAAGTAGCAATTAGCAGAATGCTCCCCCTGCCACCACCACCCCAGCAGAGAATGTTGCTATGTAAACAGACTATATCACTGGGAAAGTCCTGCCTCTAAGAAACTCAAGATGCCACCAGAAACACACTGCGTTTACATGTGAAAGAGACAGCTGTACTTCCGCAAAGTGATATTGACATTCTGTGATTTTAAGCCTGGTTCTGATTGATTCCACAAGGCATTAAGAAGTTTAAGCCATTTCTGTCTGTGATTTGTGTTGTTTAATAAAAAAAAAAGACTAAGTTCTGTTAAGACCATGTTGTCAGGAAAATGTCACTTTGGCAGTTCTAATGAGGGTCACAGCTCAACCACCTGATGACTTTGTAACTAAATAGTAGCTGCATGTGTGGGCTGAGATTGACTTCCATCCTCACCCCCACACAAGAGGCGCTGTGCTTGGAATCACCTATTAGGCATGCATGGCTTCATGTGAATTTCACTCACATGTTTCTGTCTGTGGCTCAGAGCAGAGCATAGCGGTCTAGTATATTTCCAAAGTGTGCACATTTGTAGTTTCTAAAGGACCTCTTGTATTCATCCACAGTAAGGGCTTTCTGTGGGAATTAACACAGCTTTCTGTGTTCGGATGAGGTTGAGAAAAGTGGTCATTTTAGGAACCATGAAGGTGCCTGTTTCCTTATGATCTAAAGGTAGGATATTTTGAATTGCATTGGATATTGAAAAGACCATGGGTGTATTGGTACAAAATGCCTTTCTGAGTCCTTAGCTTCTTAAGAGGGAAGAGCAGAATAACAAAAGCATAGAAGAGACAGACTCTCACCAACTAAGAAGAATGGAAAGCAGGTTTTAGAAGGAGGAAAAGAGACCAAGAAACAGGACAAAGAGAAGGGAATTCCGGAGACAAAGGAGAGAGGATTCCATGAAGGAGGGAGAAGAGGTAGCTTAGGAATTGCAAGAGACTTTGTAGGAATCCAGCAGAGTGGAGCAAGCACATGGGGAATGTGTGTGATAGGCTCCAGGCACCCATTTGCCAATTGTTCATGTGTCTTGGGCTCTTTCGTGTTGGTTTTACTCTTATTATCTTGTGACCTCCCACAAGATCCCACTGCAATATTAATATAAAGGCTGGCTCAGTTAAGGTCAGTCACTTGCTGAATGTAACTCGGACTAGAAGAAATGGAATTTAATATTTTACCCCAAAGTCCATTTTTTAACTTTTTTAAAATTTTAAGTTGTATAGTGACACTTTTGCCCCCTAACTTCCCTCTCATGGTGTTTTTCTCCTCCCTCTCACATTTCCACTCTTAATTTTTACAAAGATCTATTTTCAGTTTACTTAATGTTCATATAGTTAATCGTACACTAAGAGTTCAACAAATAGTATGAAGAAAAAAACAAAAAATCACTGTTCCTCAACAGAAAATACAATGGCTGTAAATAATCATTGAATCTCAAAATGTCTATTTCACTCCAATACATTGCATTTCAGGCACTCTGTTAGTTAAGATCAGGGAAAATCTGTAATCTCTATCTTTTTGCAACTGGCTTATTTCACTAAGTATAATGGCTTAAAGTTGCATCCATCTTGTGAAAATGACAGGATTTCATTTTTTACAGCTGAGTAGTATTCCATTGTGTATAAATATACCATAATTTCTTTATCCAATAAACAGGTAATGGACATCTGGGTTGATTTCATATCTGTTATTGTGCTTATGCTGCAATGAACATGAGGGTACAAATCACTCTTTCATATACTGACTTCTTTTGGTTTGAGTAAATTCCAAGGAGTGGGATTGCTGGATCATATGGCAGGTAGGTGTATCTTTAGGTTTCTGGGCTATCTCCATACTATCTTCCACAGTGACTGCACCAGTCTACATTCCCACCAAGAGTGGACCAGGATACCTTTTTTCCCCCCAAATCCTCTCCATCATGTGTCACTTGTTGATTTCAGTATGAGAGCCATTCTAACTGGAGTGAGGTGAAACCTCACCATGGTTTTTTGAATCATATTTCCCTAACGGCTAGTGATCCTGAGCATTTTCTCAGGTATCTTTAGGCCATTTGAATTTCTCTTAAAGTGCCAATCCAAATCCTTTGCCCATTTCTTAATAGGATTGTTCTGTTGTTGAATTTCTTCAGCTCTTTATAGATTCTGAATGTTAACCCTTTATCAGTTGGGTAATTTGCAAGTATCTTCTCCCATTCTGTAGGTTGCCTGTCACTTTGCTAACTGTTGCTTTTGTAGTGCAGAAGCTTCTCAGCTTGATGTAATCCCATTTGTCAATTTGATTGCCTGTGCTTCTGGGGTATTTTTCAAAACGTCTTTGCCTATACTAGTGTCTTGCAGGATTTCCCCAGTGTTTGCTAGTAATTTGATGGTGTGAGGTTATAGATTTAAGTCTTTGATCCATTTAGAGTAGATTTTGGGGAATGTATAAAGTTTGGGCCTGGTTTCATACTTGTACATGTGGGGATCCATTTGCCCCAGCACCATTTGTTAAAGAGACTGTCCTTGCTTCCGGGATTGATTTTGGCTCCTTTGTCAGTGATAACTTGGTTATAGATGCATGGATTGATTTCTGGAGTTTCTGATCTGTTCCATTGGTCTATACATCTGTTTTTGTACCAGTACCAGGCTGTTTTGATGATAACTTCCCTCTAATTAGATGACTTGCAATCTAGTATTGTGATGCCTCCAGCTTGGATTTTGTTGTATAAGATTGCTTTAGCTATTCAAGGTCTCTTGTATTTCCAAATGAATTTTAACATATTTTCTAATTCTGTGAAGGATATTCTTGCTTTTTGATTGGAATCATATTGAATCTGTAAATTGCTTTTGGTAGTGTGGGTGTTTTGATGATGTTTATTCTTCCAATCCATGAAAATGGAAGACTTTTCCATTTTTTAATGTCTTTTTCTCTCTTTGGTGTTTTGTAATGTTCCTTGTAGAGATTTTTGATGCCATTGGTTAAATTTATTCCAAGGTATTTAGTTCTTTTTTGAAGTTAGTGCAAATGAAACTGATCTTAAAATTTCTTTCTTAGCCAGGACATTGTGTATACAAAGGCTATTGATTTTTCTGTGTTGATTTTTATATCCTGCCACTTTACCGATCTCTTTTATGAGTCCCAATAGTCTCTCAGTGGAATTTTTTGGATCCATTATATATCAAATCTTGTCATCTGAAAATAGGGATAATTTAACTTCCTCCTTCCCAATTTGTATTCCTTTTATTTCTTTTTCTTGCCTAATGGCACTGGCTAAAACTTCCAGGACTATATTAAATAGCAATGGTAAGAGTGGTCATCCTTTTCTGGTTCCAGATCTTAGGAGGGATGCTTCTAGTTTTTCCCCCCATTCAATAGGATGCTGGCCATGGGTTTGTTATAAAAACGTCTTGATTGTTTTGAGGAATGTTCCTTCTATATCCAATTTCCTTAAGGTTTTCATCATGAAAAGATGTTGTATTTTATCAAATGCTTCTCTGCATCTATTGAGATAACCTTATAGTTTTTTTTGCTAATGTGATGTATCATATTGATTTGTGAATATTGAACCACCCCTGCATATTATGGATAAATCACACTTGGTTTGGGTGAATGATCTTTCTGATGTTTTGTTGGATTTGATAAGCTAATATTTTGTTGAGGATTTGTTATCTATGTTCATCAGAGATATTGGTCTCTTCCTCTGTATCTGTTTCTTGCTTATGAATTAAGGTGATACAGGCTTCATAGAAGAGGTTTGGAAGGATTCTCTTTCAATTGTTTTGAATAGTTTGAAAGGAATTGGAATTAGTTCTTTAAATGTCTGGAATTCAGCAGTGAAGTCATCTGGTTCTGGACTTGTCTTTTTTGGGAAAGTCTTTATTACTGATTCAATTTCTGTCTTGGTTATTATTCTGTTTAGGTTTTCCATGTCATCAGGACTCAGTTTTGGTGGATTGTTTGTATCTAGGAATCTATCCATTTCCTGTAGGTTCCCCAATTTTTTGGCATATGGTTCATTATAGTAATTTCTGTTGATTTCTTTTATTCCTGTGCTATCTGTTGTTACATTTCCTTTTTAATCTCTAATTTTATTGATTTGGGTCTTCTCATTTTTTTGTTAGTTGGGTCTATCAGCTTAGTTTATTTTTTCAAAAAACTAGGTCTTCATTTCACTGATCTTTTGCATTGCTTTTTTGGTTTCAGTTTTGTTTATTCTCTAATTTTAATTATTTCTTCCTACTAATTTTGGGTTTGATTTCCTATATGAAGAAATTGGAAAGGTATCAAATAAATGAACTACCAATGTAGCCCAAGGACCTAGAGAAACAACAACAAACCAAACTCAAAGTCCATTGTTATGGTCAAATCTAAGGTGTTCTCTTTTTCCTAGCTCAGAGTATTCTACAAAGCATGATCATGACTGAAGTTGGATTTGGGGGCTCTTCCCCCTGAGGATGGTGTATGGAGAGGGTCCTCTTAGGTGCAGTGAGTCTGGCATGTACCTGCCTCTCTGCTCCAGGTTGTCTGCATGGTGCAAAATGCCTAGGGTGTAGCTGTGAGTTGAATAAGGTCTCCCATACTCTTAGCAACTTGCTTCACTTTTACTCTCATACAGTTAATGCTCTTGGACCTCGTTCTTGTTCTTATCCTCTACTCCTATGTTTCATTGTTTGGGGACTTTATTCTAGTTAGAAGAATTTTGGTGCTCCTGGTTGTTTCTTTTAAGCCCTTCCCTGGGTTTAGTTGCTTCAGCAATGAAATGACTTTCATGCTCAACTCCTTTAAAAAGAAAAAACCCTTAGAGAGCGAGGAAACTGGAGCTCCCACACAACCAGACCTGAGATTTGGATTCTCCCTCCCCTTTGCATCATCCCTAATTTTCAGCTCTTTGCCAAACTGTTGTTTTTGCCTCCAATGAAATCAATCTCTAACATTCTCTCCAGTTCCCTTTCCCTACTTGCATTGTGTCACGCCAAGCCGCTGCTGCCTCTTTCTAAGCCCTTATGTTAGCTCTATAAAGGGCACCTTGCCTGTCATCCCTCAATAATTCATCCTAAATGTTTTCCACTGGATTAATCTTTGCCAAACACTGTGTTGGTCTTGCTGAAAGCTGATTGCATAGCAACTCACCAGCTACAGAATAAAACTCCGACTTTTTGGTTTGGCCTTTATACATTGCATTTCATCCCACAGAGACCCCTCCTTCCTTACCTTCTGAATCTTCTCTGTTAATATTCTGGATTCTAAGACATGTGCAGAACTGTTCTCACTTCTGTGCCTTTATTCTTACAACCCTCCTCCCCCTTGGAAATCATTTTCCTTTCACCTTCATTCCAAATCTACCTGTAACTCAAGTGGCAGTTAAGACAACAACCTTTCAGTCACACTTTCCTTCTCTTCCTTCTACCCCAAATGATTACTCCCACCACTAACGCCTACTACATTTTATTGAAAGCTCTTTTTAAAACATTTTAAAGTTTCTATTAGAAATAGTTAAGTACTAATAAGTACTGGTACAATGTGTTATTCCCGGAGTTTTATTCACATAATTATGACCAATTGACACATTCTTCCTGTGTTTCCTCTATGCTTCCCAGATACTGGGAAAATGCCCTTATCAAAGGTATGGTTAAAAGAAGTAGTTACCATAAAATACTATAGATCATCTATCCAAAATTAAGTACATATACGTACACACTTAAATATAACCAGGATTCAACGAATTTTTTTGGATGGGTACAAAGATAAGGAAATGAAAGTTCCTTAAGAGATCAGCCTTTAAAAGTCTTTGACTTTATAACCATTACCTTTTCATACACTTCCTGGGCTTATATGAGACAACTCTAGAATTCTATAAGGCCGCATAATCTTCTAGTTATCTGGGGATACCTCTGTTTGAACTAAATGGTATTCTATTTAGGATCGATGCTGGCCACACCTTCCCCACGATGAGTCCCATACCTGACTTGTACTATAGGCTGCTAGAAAATGAGAGCAGTTTGAGTAGTTGGGAAATTGAGTCACATGTTCTCTTTATCAGAATTTTCCCCATATTGTTACATATATTCCATTTTAATGTTCATAGAAATTTTTAAATTATCCTTTTCATAAGGGATATCCATAGCTTTTTAAAAATCTTTATAGAGTTTAAGAACTTCATCAGTACTATTATAGGTTTTGTAAGAGAAAAGTACACATTTTTACCTTCCCTTTCAAATATTTATTGTAGGATTGTTTTTCATATCTTTGAATATTTTTATTGCTTTTGTTTTTCATTTTCAGTAACAGATTCCCTATGTCTTCTACAATAATGTTAATACAATTGTTCTTTTGTTTTATATTTCCTCAAGCCTCTCTACTATTCCTGCCTTTGTTCTCAGTTGTGTTTATTTTACAACTTTGCTTTTAGAGGGGTTTTATCATATTTTTATTTATTTTCCATTTCTTTTCTTGAACTCTTCCAACCTACTCTTTAAAAACATTTAAAAGAATTTTTGAGGAGTCAGCACTACGATGTAGCAGGTAAGAATGCCTCCTGTAGTGCCGGCATCCCATATGGGCACTGGATCAGGTCCCGGCTGCTCCACTTCCAATCCAGCTCTCTGCTATGGCCTGGGAAAGCAGCAGAAGATGGCCAAAGTGCTTGGGCCCCTGCACCCACATGCGAGACCCAGGAAAGAGCACTGGCTTCGGATTGGCACAGCTCCAACCATACTGACAATCTCTGGAGTGAACCAATGGTTGGAAGACTCTTTCTCTCTCTACCTTTCAAATAAATATTTTTTAAAAATATTTGACAGGCAGTGATATAGAGACAGACAGTAAGGTAGCTCCCATCTGCTGTTTTACTCCCAAGGCTCACAATAGCTGGGGTAGAGCTACCTGAAGTCAACAGCTTGAAACTCAATCTCTGTTTTCCATGTGAGTGGCAGAGACCCAACTTCTTGAGCCATCACCTACTGTACCTAAAGTGTACATTAGCAGGAAGTTAGAAATGGGATCACAGCTGGGACTTGAATCCAGGTGTTCCAACATAGATGTGAGCATCCTTAACTTCTAGACCAAATGTTTGTGCCACAACTCATTTATCATCTTCCATAGTCTTATAATAATTACTCATATGAAATTCTGCATCTTATCTTTGAGTTCTTTCTACAGCTATTTGTAACATTTTTGTCAATTGAAATTTACTACAGAATCCCTATTAAGCAGTTCTTTTTATATTAAGTGATCCTAGTCCAAATTTTTATTCATTTTTGGTTGTTAGAAAGTTTTAGTTTTTCTATTTTTTAAGATTTTTCTCACTACAGTTTGGTTTTTATTGCGTAGGCCTCAATTTAGTACCTTTCTGATAATCCGTTATCCTTGATTTGCTCTGCTAGTTTTGGCACAACATATCAAAGTAGAAAGAAAGAGAGCAATGAAATTTGAGCTTGCCACAGTTTTGGTTGAATCTTTTTGACTCAAAGACCTCCTCACCAAATCTGAATTTTTAATTTTTTTTTTATTCTTAGAACCTGACACCAATTTTTAACACTCAAAAATCTGGTCTGGTTTTCAAAAAAAAACCTGTAAGTCACAGTTTGTCAGAGTCATGATCTTGGGACCACAGCCCCTTATCTATCCATCACCCTTTCCTCCAGCAGTCTATAAACAAGGAGGTTCTGCTGTACACTATGGAAAGAGCCACTCGGCTTTAGTTGCCCATCAGATCTATCTCCCTGCTGATCTGTTGGGATATGGCCTGCTTCTCCTATGATGTGCTTGTGGCCTTAGGTGTCATTGACTCAGGCAAAAGGGCCTTTCACAGGCCTTTAAGAGCAGTGGCTCTCGGTGTCATCTGCTTCATGCTGGAGTGCTGAGCAGCATCAGATGTCACACATTCACATTTCATATTCTGATCTCTGCTTCATAGATGGGGCAGCATTGCTATTTCCAACTACATAGAGCTTTCTCTTTTTTATTTTTATTTTTTGGACAGGCAGAGTTAGACGTGAGAGAGAGAGACAGAGAGGAAGATCTTCCTTCCGTTGGTTCACTCCCCAAATGGCCACTACGGCCGGCACACTGCGCCGATCCGAAGGCAGGAGCCAGGTGCTTCCTCCTGGTCTCCCATTGGGTGCAGGGCCCAAGCACAAGGGCCATCCTCCACTGCCTTTCCAGGCCACAGCCGAGAGCTGGACTGGAAGAGGAGCAACCGGGACTAGAACCCGGTGTGCCGGTGTCGCAGGCAGAGGACTAGCCAAGTGAGCCATGACGCCGGCAGCCCTAAATAGAACTTTCTTATTTAACAATCTTTTTCAAATGTAGTATTTGAAAGAAAAGGGTGAAACTGAAACAACTTTACATCTTTAAGCAAAGGCCCTGGTGGTATGTTTCTAAAGGTCAAAGTCGATGAAAATGCCATGTGTGGCTAATGGAAAATATTCTATGAACCAGATAACACCAAAGTAAAGGGTGTTTTTCACCATAATGAGTTGGCTGTATAATTCTTTGGAACCCTTCTCAGGTGTAATAATGAAGGAGAAACAATTTTAAAAGTGTAGGACAATATTTAAGTATAAGGTGGTAACATTTACTGTAGAACAGAATTTATGTAAATCTGTGTCATCCTAAGAAAACTGCTGGAATATCCAAAGGCTTTTTATGTATTTGGATTCAAATATTTATACCTATTTTCAAAGGAACATATGCTACAGTTCTTTAAGCAGGGGAAGATACCAGCTATTGCAGAAATGAAAGATAAGGAATATTGCCTTAAATAGTCCATAGTCATACAGAATAGCAGAGCAGGTTACTGATAAGTAATGAGATAACTGCCAGGATTTCTCACCTAATGAATGTTTGAGCATGCACAAGTGTATATTTCGTGTGGCAGTATTGCTTGTTGACATTCACCACCACCTTATGTAGTTTACAAAGGGATGACAACTAATCACTCAACACTACTAATTCCCTCTTGCTGAATCCATAAATGAGCACTGTACGCTTTACACTGAGAGCAAATGTGGTTTCAGGATCTTAAAGTATCTACTGTAAACCCATTCAAGTTTGCATGACTAAAGAAATCTATTTGCCCCTCTTGTTATAACCTTGAGCTCCATGATTTAACAATATTCTAAAAATAAGAAATGCACAAAATCATGCAAAGAAAATAAGACTTCCTGTCAGCAAATGCCTGTTTGCTTGTTTCTCCAGGCTATATGGATAGGGGAACTTGCTGTTCAATTCAGATAACATATTGATGCCCACTCTGGGCCAATACTGTTGAACTAGAGTAAGAAGATGAATAAAATATAAGGAGTTATCCAGTCAACAAACTTATGAAACATTTTCCCTGGCAGATAAAATGCTTGGCATTGGGGTTATAAAAGTGAACAGACACTGACTTTGCCTTTGTGGAATGTGTACTCTAGCGGGGAAGATGGGAATTTGGAACATATAATAGTTACTAACAAGTACATTGGATATGTCGAAGTAGTAGACTGTACATTACTACTAGTCTTCAACAGAGGTTTTGCAATTGTAGGTGGAGGCACTTGCCACCTAGTATTAGAAATTGCCATAGAAGCAAGTAAATAGAATTTGGTATGATAGAACAAAAGAGTTAAATATACAAGGAATAGACCTAGTACCAAAGACATAATTATGTAGGTCAGGGAAATGCAGAAAGGGGATATCCAAAGAAGGTTTTAATGAATAAATGGGATATCAGCGGGTAGATAGGGAGAGGGTAAAGGCTTTCCAGACAGAGGAAATAGATGATGTTCAAAGCTAGGGAGAACCATTGCCTGGTATTTTCAGATAAGTATATGTGAGTGTGAATAACAACCAGTAGTCAAGGTTAAAATAATTATGGTCCCTCTGCAACATAATTAGTCATCAATACAGGATATATGGATTTGAGTATTGTTAGCATTTTTTACCATAGTAGTGAACTTGATTGACATTGACTTGGTGACACTCATTACAGAAATGTCATTTGGTGGCAGTATTGATGTGTGGATCGGTGGGTGGAATAAATACTGGAGACAAGGAATCCTAATAGGAGGTTAGAACACCATGTGAAGGAACTAATGAGGAATTATAATGAGCTGTTATAATGACAAACTTGAAAATTCAGGGTCTAAATATCTAATCCAATTTACACTTTACTTGATTTTTTTCTGTTATAATGCAGATGGAAGGGAGAGAGCATATTTTAGAAATATTTAGAAGGTAAAATTGACATGTTAATTGATTGATCATGATCCCTTACAGAGAGGTTGGGTGATTAAGCATATCGAGGCTTCATTAAGTTGCAGATTCTAGAAATTTTGAGCTAAAACTTTGAGTTAAGTCTTGAATATATGAAGTTTAAATGCATGTGAACATTCAGCAAAGATGTCCATTGGGGTGATAGCAGTATGTGTTTAAACCCAGAAGAGTCATCATCCTGGATGTATGGATTTGAACACTTCAACACATTGTGGTTGTTAAAATCTTGAGGAGAAATGCACTTACCCAGGAAGAGCATGTATGGTGAAAAGAAAAGTGTGAGATGAGGACCCTGGGTACATCAGTATTTAAATAGAAGAATAGAATCCACAAAGGGGGCAGTGAGGGAATAATCAGAACATAGAAGGAAATCAAGAGTGGTATCACACAAGTCAAGGTAAATGGAACTTGAAGAAGATGGTTTCTGTAGTATCATGCATTATGGAAAAATCACAAATTATTAGATACAGCATTTAGAAGATGTGTTAACATTTAGTGCAAAGAATTTCATTAGTGAGATTGGCAAAGAAGCTGAATTGCAATTAATAAAGACGGGAGAATGACATACAGAGCTCTCCTTAGATTGGATGAAAAGGAAGGGGCAGGGGAGAGTTTGGAAGATAGCTGGAAAGGTACACAAGAAGATTTCACCATAGAGTGATAGATTGGTTCATAGGAAGAAGATATCAATGGAGGAGAGATGTGAGAAGACTGTAATGCAAGTGAAGGAACTAGCCTTAGTTTGGATCTCTAGAAACATGCTGTGAGACAAAATCAAGTACAAGTAGTTTCTTTGAGAAACACAGGAAATATCAGTAGTGGAGTGGGGTAATGAGAAAGGGAAGGAAAACAGCCAACTAAGGATAAACTCAAGTCAGCTACTAATATGGGTGACCGGGGTTAAATACATGGAGAAAGTCTGCAAAGCAATATAAAATGCAGGCTCAATTTTATCACCCAGTGGGTAGGGGAGCAAGGACATTTTGATTCCAATTCCCATTAGACATTGGTTTCGGGCTACTTCTAGGAATTTGAATTCCCTGGTGTTTAGAGTGTGCATTGTGGGTGGCTAAGCAAATGTTCTCTGCTTCATATAAAAGACAGATAAAGAGATATCACAGACACATTGCAGTTGGGAGTTGGGCCATATCGGCTGGCTCAAGGGATATGTGCGAGGCACCAATGGCTTCTCCAATAGTTTGGAAGGTTGATTCCTTCATGAATGGAGTGATGGGATTGAGTAGACTGTCACTTTTCATCTAATAAGTTGATATGTGTGAAATTTAGCTCATATCTTTGTCGTGTGTCCTCAATTTTGTTTAAAAAAAAAAGCCTAAATGTGAATCTGTAGATAAAAACCTTTCTCTCTCATGTACATATACAATTGATAATGATTCCTGATTCCATATTCAATAGAACTTATTTCTTATTTGATTTCTCATAATTGATCTTTCAAGAACAGCTGGAAATGTAATTTCAGTGTGGAAAATCAAGTTTATAAGACTATATAGAAATTCAGAATTATCAATGATTTTGTCTAGGTGTTTAGGAATTGAATTAAGATGGAAATAAAACCCAAACACAGAAAATCCTTAAGCCTTAGTATGCTTGTGTTTGGTCTCTGTTATTATGGCAATTTAAATACAGGCATTGGCCTCAAGTTCTTCCTGTTTTAAGTTGTCCTGATATGAAGGATTTCAGTGGTAGTTTAGGCTATGGCAACATAAATTACTTTTGGTCTTTCTTCTCTGAGGATTGGGTCAAAATGATTTTCCCCTGGGTAATGATGCTAATCACATTATTTTCCCTTTAATTGTGAATCTATTAAGTATTTGAGGAGACAATTAAAATATTCCCAAGTGATTGCTTCTGAAGAATGGGAGGCATGAAACTGAGGAGATGTGGGATAGAAGACTTACTGGAGTGATAAGCCTTGTAGTTTTATTTGACCTGTTAAACTCAATCCATATAGCACTTTATATATAAGATTCTATGAAGAAAGTGATATAAGAACAAAAGAGAAAGGTTAAAAGAGACAAGGGGGAAGCAGTGTTGTGTTACAACTCCAATGCAAAAGAATAAAGAGCCCAACGAGGCAAGGATGACAGAGTAGTCACTTCCACAAGTAAACACAAAGGAATACCAGGTGAAATGCATCCATGAGGAAGCATTGACAGGGGATGTGCTGGTTAAGATGAGCTTCCATTGTGTTTCAGACCTTGCAGTTATAGTTAACCTTGCATTTAATTTTCCAGGGACTCGGAGCTTTACAACTGGACCCTTAAACCTGTAGTTTAAGATTAACCACAAAGAGAAATGATTTTGCCTATCGTGACATGATGGTGCCAGAACAGAGTGTACTGTGAAAAAGTTGGTGGTAGTGATAGTATTATCTTAATAGGTAAGAACCTGAAGAGAGGGTGCAAAGTGTAGATGAAAAAAACCTTCTAAAGTGCATAGCTGGGGAGAGTTTCAGCCTGCTATTGATATAACAAGAAAGAAGAAGAAATTGGTATAACAAGAAAAGCATGGTTTTATTCCCTCTGAGTAATTGCACACTGGCCTTCCTCTAATTATACAAGTAGGCTGGCATTTGAGGACCTGGTTTGAGAACTACTTTTGCTTAGATGCTTCATGATGCTTTTTAGCCCTTAATTTCTTTCACAATTAAATAGGCTGTTAATCTCTATTTGTAAGGGCTCTTATGGGGACCACATGAAGACATCTATATAAATGGCTGCCTGGCTGATGTAAAGTGCCCATTTGTACATTTTGCTCTTGGCTTTTGGGGAATTTGGCATATTATTAATCCTTGAACGAAATGAAAGCTTTCACATGGGAAATCCATTTTGTCATGGAATTTGACTCGTAAAACTTTTGTCCAAAAGTAAGGATTGTAAACTCCGTGATGCAGAATGCATAACAAATGTGAGAACATAAAATGTGGCCTCTAAAGCTATTAAAATGATTGCTTGTTTTAACATAGACCAAATATCAGCAAAAAGCTCAGGTTTGATAGAGAACATAAAATGGGACAAATTCCTGTATAAAAGGCTTGTAATCTAATTAGCCATCAGGATTCCATAAATATTTATGCAAAAAATCATAGTACTGGAGAAAATTTCAGTTAGATGCAAATGTGATCTTTTAAAAGAAACACTCAACTTCTAACCTCTTGAATGTATTCAAAATGCCATTGAAATATTAAAAAAAAAATTTAAACCACTTTAGTGTGACAAGCTGTCTAGTTGGATGCTTGACTGGATATAAAACATTGTACCCCTTCAGCTATTAAAACTGTCCTTGAAAAAGAATATCTCTCAATTTCCTTCAAGATCACTTATCCTTCAGTGAATAATATTAAAGCTCTTTGCTTTTGGTAATGTCACTTTATCAGCATGATTTTTTTGCCCTTGACCTACAAGAGATACAAGTGAGAGGTTCCTAAATGAATTGCATTGCTAGTTAAATACAAGTATGATTTTCTGGTCATTGAGCTGACTACAAATAGAAGCTTTAAGAATGCTTTTATTCAATGCAGAGTCAATATATGATAGTTAGCATGTTGCCTCAATTACACCAAGATATTCTGACTCCAAGAAACCAGAAAAAGAAAAGCATTTGGATAAGCTTTAGATTGAAAAAAGGATTTGGTTATTGGACACCTCTACAAATAGGTACAACTGATGCTTCTATTCTCTAATGTCAAGTCAGAGAATAGTAGGAAGCCATTAGATCCACTTGCTTCATTTCTCTGTGTCTCCTAACAGCTTCAAAATCAGATTATAGACTGGTTTTGTATCCTTGTTATAAAGTATATTGTTGAACCTTGAACAAGTTGGGCAACAACTCTAAACCTCCATTTCCTTATCTGGAGAGTGGAATTTCTTTTAAAGAATTATTTTATTTATTTGAAAGAGTTATAGGGAGGTAGAACGAGAGAGAAAGAGAGAAAGTCTTCCATTCCACTAGTTCACTCCCCAAATGACCACAATGGCCAGAGCTGAGCCGATTTTAAGCTTCCTCCAGGTCTCCCATGCAGGTGCAGGGGTCTGAGCACTCAGGCCATTGTCTACTGCTTTCCCAGACCATAGCAGAGAGCTGGATTGGAAGTGGAGCAGCTGGGACACGAAACAGAGCCCATATGGGATGCCGGCACTTTGGGGCAGGGCTATAACCCACTGAACCACAGCACTAGGCCCTGGGATTGTTAATAATAGTGTCTGCCTTGCACGCTTATCATGAAGATTCATTAAGGCAAACCCAGAGAACTCAACTCTGGCTATTCACAGGAAGCATTCAAAATAGAAGTTACTTATTAAAAGAGTGTCTTATAAGGGGATTTTTCCCCCTCAGACTTTAAGACAGTTTTCCTCCCTGGAATACTGTTATCTTTTTCAACCAATACAAAAGTCCTTTTCTGAAAATCTGAGGTTAGGTATTTGGATAAGATGACTCATGGGATACCTTTCTATCCTGACTCCGTATTTTTAGTATTTAATTCATAGTATTCATAGGGTAAATATTTCAATATTTTTTTCCCCAAAACATTGATAGCCTGGCTGCCCTAAATAAGTAAGATACAGGATGAGGGACTGGCATGGCAAAATAAAAAGGCTGCTGACTTTGTAGCCCAGTGGACCTAGTTTATGTTCTAATTTCAATACTTGCTAGCCTTCTAATCATCGGAGGCACATTATTGAACCTCTCTGAGCCTCAGCATCCATGATTGTGGCATGAGGATAAACTAATATCTTCCTTAGAGGATAGGAATGAAGATGTCATGGAATTATTCCATGTTACATCATGTGCATTGGGTGTCCAGCAAGCAGTCTACTGGAAGTGTGATTTCTTTTTAAACTAGGTGTGTCTGCATGATTAAATACAGCCTGAAAGTGCTTTTCACCACCCCCAAACAGCAGGGACACCTTCTTCCTTGCCTCAGTTGGAAAATTGATCTTGGATGGCACCCAGGGTAGTTAATACAATGGCCTTGAATGAAGGCTTTTGGTAGAAACAGGTTTGGCTCATTCACAAATCAGTGACAAAAGTGCCTGGTTTCCCAAGGGCAAAGCAGATGAGTCTGTGACTCACGTTAGTGACTTAGGGAGGAACTTGGAATTTTGTGCCTACAGCATATGTTCATTGTTTCTTCCCCTTTTCCCAGCCAATGAAGTTCTTAGCATGATGTGCTAAACTAAAGGGAACTGGACTCACTAAATCCTTCACCAGTTTGAGAGCATTCTAACTTCAGTATCACCAATGTTTTTGACTTGCATTTTCTGGGGCTTCTAAAATCTTCAGGGTGTGACCTGCCACTGTGTGAGCATAGCCCATCCCTGAAGTCTACACACTGGATTTTTATTTTCTTGGTTGCCCAGATGGATTTTCTCTGTTTCTGAGAATACGGTGAATTAGGGGCTTCAGGCAGAACCTGCAGTGCTTTTCCAGTTTTTCTTGTCAGTGGGTTCTTTGCTCACCCCATTTCATGATCCACATTTCTCCTCCAATCTCAGAAATGAGTTTCTCCCTCATAAATCACAATCAGAGAACACAGAGCCTGCATACTGCTCACTGATTGACTGCTTGGTGGCTCCTCTGCAAGGAAGAAATATCATAAGAAATTAACTCGTATTCAAATTTGAGGTTTTTCTGAAGACAGATGTGAACAAATTAGGTGTCCTGGGAATTATCCAAAGCTCAGTAATAATCTTTTTATCTGCGTGAATAAGGAGAATGTTTAATAAGTAATTACTAACGTTCTCTGAAAATACTTTCTTCTTAAAATCGTACAGCAGTTTCTTTCTAACTGGCAGTGTCTGGACCCTCAAGGACAAAGTAGAAAATTGAGCAAATACCGAGTGCAAGGAGAATGCATGCATTCAACAAGTATTTCAGAACACCTGGCACAAGCTCAACACCAAACACACCATGCAATTTACCCCCTCCTAGTACAGAGGAAAAGGTTGAAATGTAGCCAGTCTCTGGGACTAAATCTAGTTTATGTAACTGATTCCAGTTATGACCTGGGTGCACAATCACATCTGTCAGACTCCAAAAATTATGCCTCAGTCCATTGAACAGGTACTTTTTCATCTGGATACAAATTTATATATAATTACTCCTGTTATCAAGTCAGTGTAACAGAGGGAGGAAATTCTGCCATCCTGGTGGCCCTGTCATGACATCAGACTGACACAAACTTTGAATCAACCTACCTAACCTTTACTCTGTAGGTTACAAACTAATGAAGTACAGACACACAGGAGGATGTGTTGCTGAGAACACTTGATTAGATGTTAACTTCATCCCAAAGTGTATTTAGAGAAAGTGGCATCATCAGTCAGCCAATATCTACCATTGGAGGTCTAATTTGTATTCTTAACTAATTCCAGTTTGAAAGACAACATAGCATTAAATCCTTGGAAAAGTTTTGAGCATCTTATGCCACGTGGAGTTTCAGTGAGAGAAAAAGAATGCAAGGTTCCCCAAATGTAGTTTTTAGATCTAGTTTGGAATTTGTGGCTGTTGTGTTGTTCATTTGAAATCAGGAAAAACTTGGGGCTGTATCTCAGGGAATTTCAATCTCTGGATTCTTAGTGGATGTTAAAAAGAACCAGTGCTTTGGAGTGTAAAGTGATCATTGAGCAGAAGGCTGATGACCAGGTATGTGAGCTATGACCTTTGCTTCATTTTTCCAGAGAGGAAATAGACATGGTGACTAAGTAGTCATACACAAATGGCAGACACCAAAGGATAAATCCCAGCTCTACTACCAGTTGTGTGAACCCAGGCACCCTGCTTAAACTCTCAGTACAGCATTTTCTCATTTACAAAATACCCTTTATAATTTATGTCATAGGGTTGTAAATATTTAATGAGTAAATAAACATTATATAAAATTTTCCATTCCCATCACTCCTGTGCCTTTGACTCCTTTATGTAAGGGAATCCATCAAAGATTCTTTTTTGAGTGATTTTAGCAAAAGGACCAATGAATCCATTGACCTAAAATTGGGTGGCTAGTTGTGTTCATCATTTTTCCTTCTGATAGGAATATTCATGATTGACCATGCATTAATCGGAGTCTTTTGCAGACATGACAATCCACTTTAGTGAGCATTTACTGACTATGCACCTGATGCACAACTGGTCTTTATTCCAGAGAGTGATGAGATGAAAGGGCAGGGAATTGGTGCTAATATAAACTTTTAGCCATGTTTTCCCCAGATCTCCTTGGAACAATCATAAATAGATCCCATGCGATGTTCATTAGCCAACATTGAAATACTGTGCTAGATGCTGTGAGAGAGACAAAAGAACATATATCTGATCATACCTGTAGTTTGTAATCAAGATGAAAAGATAACACATGTACCTGAGACTTATATAAAAACTTTGGAGTCAATGAGACAAAATAACATAAAAGGCAAACCATCGATTAAAAGAGTTGAAGAGCTTGCTTTCCTACATCCTGTCATTGATGATATGTTGTTGCCTGTGACTAAGCATCAAATCAATGGCTGAGATGGTAAGTGTACATGGCTTATTGGTGGATCAAAGCAAAATTGTTCTGAATGAATGACTGAATTGAATACCATTTTCTGAGGTTTTGTGATAGACAGAGATTGAATGTACCATTAAGGAAGTATAGCAGTTGGAAAGACAATGAGAAAACGAGGAAGGACATTTATATACATTTAGGAACTCCAGCTTATTTGTGGAATAGATTTTGAATAAGGTATTTTTCTGTAAGCCTGGTAGTTTAAAAAAAGATATTATTAGGCAGTGCACAAGCATAGTTTGTTCTATGCTGTGTCTGATTCTGGGCCAGATGAAAACTGAGGGAAAACAGCTGGGATTCCTGTGGAAGGCTGAAGAAGAAGCCGATAGGACCCCAAGTGGAAGGCTGTTTGTCACTCGTTCTTCAGTGTTGTAGAAAAAACCAAAGAGGTGTTATGTTTTAGTTTGGAGGATTTAAATAAGGAAAATAATTTTGACATCCCCACTTTAATCAATTACTAACTTAGCTATTTTTCTATTCCGATTACTTTTCAATTCATGGTCTTGTCTGCTTGTTATTTTATCTGTAACCCAAACCTCCATCTCCTCTTGTCTAACTGATCACAGAAGACTTCAACTGGCCCTCTCCCTTTGTTTATTCCTGCCCCACTCTCTCAAATCAGTGTGTACTATATGAGCAATTTTGAGTAACAGCAAATCGGATCATGTCATTTTTTCTCCTGAACTTTTAATAATTTAGATTGTTCTTTGAACCCATCCCAGACTTTTTACCATGACACCTACCTGGCTCTGTAGCAGTTGTGCCCTGTCTCTTCTCCAGCCTCATGGCATGAACAGTACCTGTGCTCTAAGTCTCAGCCATAGGACTGGCCATATCTTCTCTCGTCCCAGGAACTTCACCTATGGGATTCTTTTTGACAAGAATGCATCATTCCCACACCCCCATCAACTCCTCTGCATCTAAAGAGCAATTCTTAAAGGGAGACTTCATTGACTCCTTGAACTCTGTTAAATACATTACAGGTCTTGAAGAGACATTGGTTTTTTGGTCTTACTTGTGGTTAATGCCATTTTTCCAAGAGATACTTGGGGTACAACTGATGACCTAGATAGGCAAGGAATTGTGAAAGTTACATTCTGGCAGTTGTACAAAGACAATAGATGAGTGTGATAAATAAATTATATATCAAGTACTTGGCATAGATAAAAGCAAAAGTGACTATATGGTGAGGAAGATCAGGAATGTTAGATGAGGGGAGCAATGCAATATTGCAAGAATGGGTGGTGCTTGTCCATACCATATACAAATTGAGATTTAATACAGTGTTAAATGTGAAACCTTAAACTGTACAGTGATAACCTTGTCTGAAGCCTGGCTTGGGATGTTAAATACTTAAATGTTCAAGAGACCAATGAACCAAATTATGTTGTTACATTCATTCAGAATTCTAAGGCAGATCCATCAGAGTACTCATGCGTGCTCCACTCCCCCGATGGTGTAGCCATGCTGTCAAACTGTGGCTGACCTGGTGTGACTCCACTGAAATCGCCCATGGAGAAAGGCGATTCCTCTCCTTTTTTCCTGTCTCTTGTGAGAATCCCAGAGGGTTCAACAGTGCTAATGAAGTAGACTGTCAAGAGGGTCCAGGGGCTTCCTGCTAGTGATTCTGGAGGTCTCCAGTCTTCTGACAGAAACAAAACCACTGTGTTCCAGAGCAGATAAAGCAGAGACTGGATATCGTAGCTCATGGATCTCTCCTCACTCTCACTCTCAATCTCGCTCTCTTTCATGCACACACAGTTTCTCTTCCTGTCTCCCCTCCTGAAAAACAAACTGCTTGGCTCCTGGGCAGCATAGCTTTAAATTGGAAAAGGCAGCCTTGCTTGACAGAGCAAGAGCATCACATCCTCCCGCTGCTCAGAGCAGCTTGTGCTGTACTTCCCTGCAGGCCAGGCCGGCCCATAAAGGGCTGTCTCGTGTCCTGGAATCACTGTCTCCAGAAGGACTTGCTCTGCGGTTTCGTTCACACTCTAATCTATGCACCACTTCCTCTCTTCTCCAGCAAGTTCTCACTCTGGCCTTGACCTTACACTTTTTTTCATGCTGCTTAATTGATAACCCCATCTTTTGGATCAATAACAACCACTGTGGGCCTGGAGATGATGAGCAGAACAGAATTCAGGGGGCAGTGGGAGGAACAGAAGATGGGGGTTCTCAAAGGGCCTTTGGTCCCCTTCTAAACTACTTTAGAGAGGCCTAGCTTCAAGCAAGGGCTTCTATCTACCTCTCCTTCCTTCCATCTGAAAAATACAAATATTTGAACTGACCCAGTAAGGGACTGACCCAGGGCAATTGTGGAATCAGTTGGCAGTTGCACATCTTGCAGGGTTCTGATTACTCTTCATCTAGAAGACAGTAGCCCCTAATAAGTATCCCTAACTCCTGTGGTCACTCAACATCACCCGTCTTGCTGCATTCTCTAAGTCGAAGTTAATGAAGACTATCTAAAATCTTAAGCTTGGCATTCAACAGTGCAGCACCCATCTCCCTTCTGGCTTCACACAGTTCTAGTTCCCTTAGTTCTTATGTGCTGACCGAGCCTGCCTGAACGTAATTCCAAACCGTAGATATAGCATGGGATGCTGTTCTCCAGGTTTTGCTTATTCCATTCCTCTTGCCTTGAAATTCTTTTCCCTTCTCCTAGGCTTCTTCACAATTTGCCTGTCTATACAGGCTCAGCTCAATTGTCATTCATAAAAATCACTTTTCCTTCCTATGGACTGTCACCGTCCGTATTCTTTTACTAGATGTCTTTATTACTATATTTACTACATATTTATTTCTGTCTGCATTTGCTCTCTTGCAGTGTTCTAAGTTACCTGCTTTAGTGCGTGTTTGCATCACCCAAAGCCTGACATGATGCATTGCACCGAGTAGGTATTTAACAGTCTTATTGGATTGATAGGTGAATGGATAAAATGGAAACTTCTTCCCAATGTTTGTCTTTAAAAGTAGTTTAATAAAAGCTATTATGATACTAGCAATATGGCCTTTTTAAAAATAGGCTTTTAACATAGTACAAGTTTACCTTAAACTTTCACACCGTTTCCAATGAAAAATATCTATTGGTAGATTACAATATAGCAATTCCTTACCTTTACTATAGTCAGTCCTATGACATGAATAATGACTGGATAGGAGTTTAATTATAAATTTTATAGTAAAAAACAGCAACTATTTTTTATATTTGAAAACTTAACCAGAGTGAGATGCAAGAGTATATGAAGTATTATAGAATCACATTCATTACTTATCAATCTAGAGCAATTATAACATATTCTCTATTTTTCTTCACACTGTATACTGAGCACAATTTTCCCTGGGAGCTTCCCCAACATTTCAGACTCTCTGGTGTGCATGTGTCCCTATGTCCCTCTCTGTGTTCTGCTCTTTACTCCAGTGCTTCCAAGGTTTCAGTTGAACTGAGCAACAAAACCTCATTTTCTTCTGGCTTTTGATTTTATTGAAGGAAATCATAACTCATTAGTTTGTAGCTAAGCAAAAACCTCTGTGTCCTACATTTTGAAGCAAGTTTTCCACCTTGTGGAAAATTAGAGTAAGCCATATCAGTAGTTTAAAAAGAAATTAGGGTAGTTGCCCTGCTTGTCTGGGGACCATGTCCTCTTGCTTGAGGAGTTGTCCTGGTGGTGGACCATGGGATGGTCCAAGGCATTGCTTGCCATCAGCTGTTTTAATGTTGCCATGATATCTGCCTTTTCCCTAATTGCTTCAGGAAATCCACTATGCTCTGTAGTCGGCAACATTCTTACACTTACTGTTTTGAAAAAGAATAGTCTCTAACGGAGATGGCTTAGTTTTAGATGGAATTGAACGTTTTACAAGTTTTAACTTTGGTTACATTAAATCAAAGTGATTGCATTTCGAAACAGTAATCAAAAAGATGAAAAGGTGGAATTTAATCTCTTCTTTCAATTTTACTTCTCTTTTAAAAAAAAATATTTGAGAGGTAAAGTTTGGAGACAGAGAGACAGAGAAAGGTCTTCCACCAACTGGCTTATTCCCCAAATGGGCTCAATGGCCGGAGCTGAGCCAGTCCAAAACCAGGAGCCAGGAGTTTCTTCCAGGTCACTCTTGCAGGTGTAGGTGCCCGAACACTTCAGCTGTCATCTACTCCTTTCTCAAGCCACAAGCAGAGAGCTGGATTGGAAGAGGTGAAGCTGGAACATGAACCAGCGCCCATATGGGATGCTGGTGCCATAGGTGGAGGCTTAGCCTACAAGGCCACAGTGCCAGCCCCTTCAATTTTATATCTTGAAACATGTTTGAACTTAGATTTTCATTTCTAGGACTTCCAAACACTATTTTTACTATATTTTGCATTCAAAAAATACTGAGACGTGACTAGCTGGATCAAGCAGAAATGATTGGCCCAAGAAAGGGATCAGGGCCATGTTGTTGAGGTCATGCAAAACAGAACAGAGTCAAGACTGAATAATGAGCTAGGAAGTAAAGAACTGAACCAGGGCAATTGTGGAATCAGTTGATAGACTTGGGCACCCGAAGAACATTATTCATGTGAACATTTACTCTGTACCTACTGTGTGCCAGATGCTATATAATGTGCTAAAGTTATAGGCTGAGCAAGACAAACATGATCCTGGCCACATAGAGCAGTATTTGGAGTCTGGAAAAGAAACAGGCGAGAAACAATCATGCATTAAATACTGTGAAGGAATAAGATGAAAATGTATAATAGAGAGACCCAAACTAGTCTGGGAAGGCAGCAAAACTTTCCCATTGAAAATGGCACTTAATTGCAGAACTGAAAGATGGGCAAATAGTTAGGTAAGCTCAGACATTGACCAGGTGGCCTTTTGCCTTGGGAGGCCCACTCAGTGTTAAGAAGTAATATTTTGGTGGAGAAGAAAACAGCTGTCGGCCGGCGCCGTGGCTCAACAGGCTAATCCTCCACCTTGCGGCGCCGGCACACCGGGTTCTAGTCCCGGTCGGGGCACCGGATTCTGTCCCAGTTGCCCCTCTTCCAGGCCAGCCCTCTGCTGTGGCCCAGGAGTGCAGTGGAGGATGGCCCAGGTGCTTGGGCCCTGCACCCCATGGGGAGACCAGGAAAAGCACCTAGCTCCTGGCTCCTGCCATCGGACGAGCGCGGTGCGCCGGCCGCAGCGCGCCGGCCGCGGCGGCCATTGGAGGGTGAACCAACGGCAAAAGGAAGACCTTTCTCTCTGTCTCTCTCTCTCACTGTCCACTCTGCCTGTAAAAAAAAAAAAAAAAAAAAAAAAAAAGAAAACAGCTGTCTTGCATTCTGTCCTTTTATACAGAGCAGTGAAATGTGAACCAACCATAAAGATTCATAGAGGTAAACAGGACAGAGCCCTACTCATTCATTGGAGATCCAGGCAGGTATATACCTCTTGGAAAGAGACTGAGTTACTGTGAAGTGAGTCATCGGGTTCAAGCCACAGGGATAAAACTGAAGACTGGTGTTATGGAAGAGGCCAGTGTACTATAGGAGCCCCAGGGAACCTGGAAGTATTTCCAGGTCTGAAATGCCACTCAAGAACAGTAAATGGGGCTCAGATAGCCTTACGAGACTCCTGAATTTGGTATGGCGAAGAATTTGGCTTTGAGCTGTGTGTTCTTTGTATCTAGCTTCTTCTATTGGGTTTAGTTCAAGGGTTAGACCATGGGTGTACTTGTGAGAAACTGGAAGAGAGCTGGAGAGAAAAGGGAGTGCCAGTGCCACCCTTCTGTTGTGTGTAGGTCTTTACATTACCAGCCTTGACAAGCTTGGAAAAGCATCTCTACAACTGAGCAGAATGAAGTGTTTTTCTTGAAAGCCAAAGTAGCACATGGGTAAATCCCACACCACCTGTTGATGAGATCTATGTGCATTCACCGACCATTTCATTTGATTTGTTCCTTCCCCTTGATATCTTTGTTGTTTTTTTAAAAAAGTAGTAGTTTGGTTTTTCCAGATTTGGGAAATTAAATGCAAACTGTGATCTTGGTTGGAGATCACTTACTGATCATAGAAATGATTCAGAATAGGGAGGCATGCTCAGTGCCACCAAGGAAAGTAAAGTGATAAGGTTGAGCTGCATATGGCTCACCCTGAATACTGGGGAAGAAAATGGAATGTAACTCTCTCAACTCTTTTTTTCCTGAAATTTTCCACTCTAACCCCTTCACTTCCAATTAAGATTTGGTATCATATAGAAAATAATTTTAATCTTAAACCCCATTTTGAGTAACTTCTAGAAAAGTTTCAACTCACTATACAAATTATTTGTTTTATTTGTGTTCTCTTTTTAAAAAGTATTTATTTATTTATTTGAAATGTAGTGCTACAGAGTAAGGAGGGAGAGAAGGAGGGAGGAAGAGAGAGAGAATTTTCCATCCACTGGTTCACTTAAAAAAATGGCGGCAATGGCTAGGGCTGGGCCAGGCTGTAGCCAAGTGCCAGGGCCTTCATCCAGGTCTCCCATGTGGTGCTCATTCATTATCCAAATGACTACAATAATCAGGGCCCAGCCAGACTAAAGCCAGGAGCCAGGAGCTTTCTCTGGGTCTCCCCAGGGTCCCAAGCACTTGAACCATCTTCTGCTGTATCAGGTGCATTAGCAAGGAGCTGGATCAGATGTGGCGCAGCAAGACTTGAACTAGCACCCATATGGAATTCTCATATGGTGCTGTAACCCACCATGTCATACTGCCACCACCTGTTTTCCTTCTTCTATACCTGTCTCCAGCCACAGTTGTAGCATCATTTTGAGTAACTTCTAGAAAAGTTTCAACTCGCTATAGATAAAACTTGCATCGGAGATGCCTTTGCATGACCTTGGCCATGGATCAGGAAGTCACATATACGTGCTATACCACATACTCAGCAGCCCAAAGATTGGCCATACTTGAGAGGTTTTCTGTGGCCAGCATTGTAATACAGTGGATTAAGCTGCAGCCTGTGATGCCAACATTCCATATGAGCACCTTTTTGAGTCCTTGCTGCTCCAGTTCCCATCCAGCTCCCTGCTAATATGCCTGAGAAAGCAGCAGAACATGGCCCAAGTGCTTGGGTGCTTGCTTACTACCCACATGGGTGACCCGAATGACTCTGGGCTTCTGGCTTCAACCTGGGCCCTGTCTAGCCACTGGGGAGTGAACCAGTGAATGAAAGGTGTCTCCCTCCCTCTCGCTCCCTTCCCCTCCCCTCTCTTTCTCTCCCCCCCCCCCCCCAGCCCTCTCTATCATCTACCTTACCCCCATAACTCTACCTTTCAGATAAAAAAGTATTCCAAAAAATAAGAGGAGTTTCAATCAATATTTAGTATTCTGTAACAGACAAGCTAAAGAAAAATTATCCATGCTACAGGGAGTATTTCTCATTGCTACTTGTGGCTTCTGAATGAGAAATGTTTCCATACTGGAGTTACTGTTTAATCACAACTGAAGTGCTCTACCTGCTATCTGCTGAGACAGGAGAGCTTTTCCTTTGGTTGGTGGAAACCAAAGGTATGCTTGGCCCTGTGGGAGCCCAGAGTCTTTGCTGTAAGTTTTTGGGGTGGCTTCCCCATTCCTTTACTCATCCACGCTCTGATGAAGCCTTGAAGACCCTCTGCAAACCTCCCAGCATGTTCTCTGTGCAGCCTTCTCATCTCAGGATCCCTGTCTTTGGAACTCCAGTTGCTTTGGGCGTCCACCCTCAGATCTTTCTACCCTGCTCAGACCCATGCCCACTCATCTGCATTCCTCTTCTTACGTTGCCACCTAGACCCTCTGCATGCTATAAGCTAGGGCAAACACGTGGCTCACCTATTTGTTCCCATCTTTCAGGCTTTACTGCCTTTGGTTACCTCCTGTCCAACATCTTGAATACCAATGTTTCATTTATATTTGTCTTTTTTTTTTTTTAGTTGTTTCACGCATGAAATCCAGTGCTGTTAACTTTATCTTGAGTGGTTGCAAAATCCTTCCATGACTTTTTTTTTTTTGGACAGGCTGATCCGAAGCCAGGAGCCAGGTGCTTCTCCTGGTCTCCCACAGGGTGCAGGGCCCAAGCACTTGGGCCATCCTCCACTGCACTCCCGGGCCATAGCAGAGAGCTGGCCTGGAAGAGGGGCAACCGGGTCAGAATCCGGCCCCTCGACCGGGACTAGAACTCTGAGTGCCAGCGCCGCAGGCAGAGGATTAGCCTATGGAGCTGAGGCGCCAGCCTCCATGACTATTTTAAAGTTGTTAAACTTATGCTCAACATTTGCTCTTTGAGAAACCACTCCCTCTGATAACAAACCTATAGAGAGTAATTGGTGTGGGTATTTGGCTTATTGGTTAAATCTCTAGTTAAGATGCCCATGTCACATATTGAAGTGTGTGGGTTTGAGTCCTGGCTTAACTCCTGATTCAAGCTTCCTGCTAATGCAGACGCTGAGTGGCAGTGGTGGTAGCACAAGTCACTGGGTCCCTGCCCCCAACATGGGAGACTGAGATTGAGCCTGGCCCAGTCTGATGTGTTGTGGGCATTTGGAGAGTGAACCAATGGATAGGATCTCGCCCCCTCTCGCCCCCTCTTGCCCCCTCTCTCCCTTCTTCTCAGAAAAGGTAATCTATATTCAATAGTAAATTTTTATTTTGTGGTAAACTGAAATGAAATGATCATTGTAATTTTATTTAAAAATTTTGTTATTAATTTTACAGTTATCTCTGCAAAGAAGTTTTTAAAATGAAAACTCTCACAGATCATTTTCAAATTAATTAAATTTTATATACTCTAAGTTGAATAGTTAATGATGCTAGAGTTATATCTTTGCAGACATCTTACATGGTTATTCATTTGGCTTGGCATAATTTTGGTGCTTAAAAATATCTTACATATTTTTGTGGATTTTTAAATAGTTCATAGACCCTGGGAATTGTACCTACTAATACCAAATGGATAAAACATCCCTGACTTCTTTTAGAGTTTAAACTAGCAGGAGCTACCAGTTATAGTAGCTTTAATATCACCCCAACTGTGGTCTCCGGACTTGGGGAGCCCTTTGTTTTCCCAAATACCAGTAAGGCACTTTGATAACTCCCATATTCCCCACTGTTAGGTACTAGACAAAAACAGGTTTGTCTCTTATGCCAAAACTGGTTTTTATCCCAAGCGAAACAGTTTCTTCACCAGCTCAAAAATTCTCTCCTCCTGGGGCTCTGTGTTCAATCCTGAATGAGTGATTCTCTCACTCCTCTACCTGAAGGGGACCTCTGGCATTGTCTGGAGATGTTCTGAGTTGTCACATTTAGAGTGGGGGGAGGACTGCCACAATTGGCACTGTTATAAACATCCAGCAGGGCTCTGGACAGCTCCTCACAACACGGAATATTCTGGCCTTCAAGGTCAACAAGCGACAAGGTTGAGAAATGTCCTAGGTCAGTGACAACTCAGTGTACAAAATTCTTGGGCTTGCCTGCTGCTTTTGCAATTGTTGCGTCGTTTGTTTGATTTTTGTTGTAGTGAACTCCCACAGTCCATGTCATCCTAACTCTGAAAGCAACTACCATGGCATTTTTAACAAATTTAGGTCAACATACAGTGTATCCAAGAAGCAAGCTCTTGCTTCCATAAACTCGGATTGCTGACCCTTGAACGACTGCAGGCTGTGACTCTGACCACCAGCAGTTTAACGTACATCAAGACTGGACATACAGGCCTATTGAGTCATGGAGACTGTTTCTAGATGACATTTCTTTTCTTTGCAGCTTCCTTGACTAGTCAGTTAGATCCAACTTTGCACAGCTCACCCTGCTGTCACTGTGGTCCATCACCATCCATTTTCAGTATCACTAACACAGATACTTTGTAATCACTTTTTATTTGTCCTAGGAATTGTAATGCTTCCCACAAACAAGGAGAAATTGTGTGGAAAATTCAGTGAAAACACTTGAGGTAGCATGGAATCCTTCTTTGAGATTCATATCCTAATTAAGTCTAACTCGTAATAGACTTGCCTGCTTAGAAATGAAGAACTTCATCTGAGTTAATTAGCAAAATCATTGTCTGCCAATACACATCCCCCTCTTTTTTCTTTTATGTTCTTATTCAATATGGAAATAACCAATGCCATATTCTCTTTGCTGTATTCTGAGGGTGACAAGTTTCGCATAAGGAACTACATGCATATAAACAAGTTTTGGAAGCATCTGTGGCTCTTCCTTGGGTTTCATACATCTGACTTGGGTTTTGAGGGTTTCCCAAACATGTTGGGTTAATTCACATCTTTGGGACCCTTGCCTCTGTTCAAGCTGAAGTGCTCCTTCCCCTTCGTGTGATAGGAAAGTGCCTGTCCTGTTTTAATCAACGTAAAGAGTCATCTCATCTAACAAGCCTGTGATAGGAAAGTGCCTGTCCAAGCCTTTCCTCACCTTTCTCTCAACGTGGGCTGCATTATTCCTTTATGGACCGTAAGCAGGTTGGACTTCATGGATGGGTCCCTTCTTCCCTGAAGGAAATTTAAAATTTGTGTTTTATGATTTAATTGGTATAATACTGAATATATTAATATTACATGGTAAAACTTTTTTTCTACCTAAAACTCAATGTTTTCTTCTGCTTTTTAAAAGAAAGTAAAACATTTTCAAATGCTCCTAAAGAGTATTGTGGGTCTTGAGCTTGTTTGTGGGCATGCAGTTCTTTATGCAAAACTTGTCACTATCAGAGTACAGCAAAGAAGAGATACGGTATTGGTTGTTTCCATATTGAATAAGAACATAAAAAAGGGGGGATGTGTATTGGCAGACAATGTTTTTGCTAATTAACTCAGATGAAGTTCTTCATTTCTAAGAAGTTCTTCATTTCTGTCCACTGTACCCAATAGATGAGAGATTTCTACCCTAAGAGTTAGGCACTCCTTTGTGCTACCATTTTCCCTCTTACATTAGTAGCTATGTTGTGTTATGCTTGTTTATATATTTGTTTTTGAGTCTTGAGATCTGTCAGTCCCTGGAACACAAGGTATTTGACTAGTTCATTGCTTCTAGTCATGCCATATGGGATACTTGGCACAAATTAGGGTCTCACAAAGAAAGAAAGAATAAATGAATAAATTAGGTGGTTTGTTTTGGTATTTTAAAACTTTGGTGCTCAGAAACTCAAATTCATGAGAACACAGCAGGCTGGGGTACACAAGAATCCCAGTGGCTGCCATATGCAGTAATCCCTCAAAGAGCCTGGTAATGACTGCTTCTGAGAAGATGGAGAGAGGCCTGTTTTTCCCTCATATTCTAAGTACAACTTCAAAAAAAAAAAAAACCCTGGGAATTATGCATAAAACAAACAAAAGCAGACCCTGGGAGCTAGGGAGAAAGGCGGGCAGAGTGAGGGCCTCCGACCATGAGGAACAACACAGCGGTGAGTTCCCAGGACTTTCTTTCTGACTCCTTTATCCCAGACTGGTATTGGAGAAACTGGCGACTAGGAACATCAATAGGAGCAGACCAAAACCAGCCCCGAAAAAGGCAGCTTATTGTGCACAGCGAGTCCGGAAAAGCCCAACGAGCTGGAAAGCTGTTCGATGAGAATCCCTTGCCTGCAGCCACGCACTCGGGAAACGCTGAGGCCCCATCTCTACCCCTGCCAGGGCAGCTGAGGGGAGAGCCTGGAGTCCCACCCTCGCCAGGCAGTGGGAGGCTCCCCAGACTCCTGCTGGGTTGGGAGAGAGAGCCACTGGGAGGAGCTGGGACTCCCATTCCAGCAGGCAGAATTGAGGCACCACTCCCCCTCCTCACTAGGATGCTATGGGAGGAAGTCTAGTGGAAAATCAGGCCAAGGCCGCTTCCCCATATTGTCGGTGGAGACCATGTGTGAAGCTCTAAGAGGCGCCTCTCGCTCTCCCTACTACTGTGGTTTCAGTGGAGGTCTCCTGGCGCCCGGCCTCCACCTCTGCCCCACCATAATGGGCCCACCCCCAACCAGCTAGTTTAGGAGGTCAAGTGGAGAACCTGGCTTTTGAGCCTCCTGTGGCAGTGACAGGGTCACATTTTCCCCTTCATTCAGTGGCTCACTGTCAGGGGAGGTCTGGTCAAGCAAGACTTAAATAAAATCATGAGCCCTATAACAAACCCAGGTTTCACTCAAAAATAAGATTTCCTATGAAGAATCGGAAAGATCTCAAACTGAATAAGATCAGCAGCAAATGCCAAGATAATAGAGATACTAGAATTACCTAGCGAGACTTACCACAGCAAACCTTACACAAATGCTTCAATGAACACTTACAAACGTGGGTGAAATGGAAGAAAAATTCAAAGTCCCAGCAAAGGGAGTTTCAATTACTGTGGCTTTGTAATGTATTTTGACTTCATAATATGTACTTCCAGCTTTGTTCATTCTATTCAAGATTGCTTTGGTTATTTTTTCTGGTTCCATGGAAACTTTAGCATGTTTTCTATTTTTGTGAAAAAAACTACTGAAACTTTACTGTGTATCGCATAAGATCTGTAGATCACATTGGGTTGTGTGGACATTTTAAACAATATTTTATCCTTTTAATTCATGAACATAGAATACCTTTCCCTCGTTCTGTGACTTCAATTTCTTTCACCAATATTTTATAGTTCTCTTTTACAGATCTTTTACCACCTTGGTTAAATTTATTCTTAAATATTATGTTTTTGTATATTATACTCTTTTGAGATTTTCCTTTTAGGATAGCTCATTGTTAGTATATAGAAATGACACTGATTGTCTTATGATGAAAAGTTTTCTAAGGGTGTGTGTGTGTGTGTGTGTGGTCAAAGAAATAAGCCACCTTCTACCTTAGTAAATATTGCTAAATCATTCTCTTTTATTTATTTTTATTTAGTAAATATAAATTTCCAAAGTACAGTTTATGGATTACAATGGCTTCCCCTGCATAATTTCCCTCCCACTCACACCCCTCCCATCTCCTCCTCCCTCTCCCATTCCATTCACATCAAGATTCATATTCAATTATCTTTATATACAGAAGATCGATTTAGTATATATTAGGTAAAGATTTCATCAGTTTGCACCCACACAGGAACACATAGTGTAAAATACTGTTTCAGTACTAGTTATAGCATTACTTCACATTGGACAACACATTAAGGACAGATCCCACATGAGAAGTAAGTACACAGTGACTCATGTTGTTGATTTAACAATTTGACACTCTTGTTTATGGCATCAGGAATCTCCCTAGGCACTAGTTATAAGTTGTTGAGGCTGTGGAAGCCTTTAGGGTTCGCTGACTTCGATCTTATTCCTTCAGGGTCATAGTCAAAGTGGAAGTTCTCTCCTCCCTTCAGAGAAAGGTACCTCCTTCTTTGATGGCCCCGTTTTTTCCACTGGGATCTCATTCACAGAGATCTTTCATTTAGGTCTTCTTTTTTTTGTTTTTCAGAGTGTCTTAGCTTTCCATGCCTAAAATATTCTCATGGGCTCTTGAGCCAGATCCGAATGCCTTAAGGGCTGATTCTGAGGCCAGAGTGCTATTTAGGACATCTGCCATTCTATGAGTCTGCTGTGTATCCCACTTCCCATGTTGGATCATTCTCTCCCTTTTTGATTCTATCAGTTAGTATTAGCAGACACTAGTCTTGTTTGTGTGATCCCTTTGACTCTTAGACCTATCAGTGTGATCAATTGTGAACTGAAATTGATCACTTGGACTAGGGAGATGGCCTTGGTACATGCCACCTTGATGGGATTGTATTGGGATCCCCTGGCACAATTCTAACTCCATCTTTGGGGCCGTTCCGATTGAGCATGTACCAAATTGTGCATCTCCTCCCTCTCTTATTCCCACTGTTATATTTCACAGGGATCACTTTTCAGTTAAAATTTTAACACCTAAGAATAATTGTGTGTTAATTACAGAGTTCAACCACTAGTACTAGAACAAAACAAAGAAAAAATACTGAAATGGAAAAAGTATTACATTGTACATCAACAGTCAGCACAAGAGCTGATCAAGTCACTGTTTCTCATAGTGTCCATTTCACTTCAACAGGTTTCCCCTTTGGTGTTCAGTTAGTTGTCGCTGATCAGGGAGAACATATCATATTTGCCCCTCTAGAACTGACTTAATTTACTCAGAATTATGTTTTCCAGATTCCTCCATCTTGTTGCAATTGACCGGATTTCATTGTTTTTGACTGCTGTATAGTATTCTATAGAGTACATGTCCCATAATTTCTTTATCCAGTCTACTGTTGATGGGCATTTGGGTTGATTCCAGGTCTTAGCTATTGTGAATTGAGCTGCAATAAACATTAAGGTGCAGACAGCTTTTTTGTTTGCCAATTTAATTTCCTTTGGGTAAATTCCAAGGAGTGGGATGGCTGGGTTGTATGGTAGGGTTATATTCAGGTTTCTGAGGAATCTCCAAACTGACTTCCATAGTGGCTAACTAGTTTGCATTCCCACCAACAGTGGGTTAGTGTCCCTTTTCCCCCACATCCTCTCTAGCATCTATTGTTGATAGATTTCTGAATGTGAGCCATTCTCACCGGGGTGAGGAGAAACCTCATTGTGGTTTTGATTTGCATTTCCCTGATTGCTAGTGATCTTGAACATTTTTTCATGTGTCTGTTGGCCATTTGGATTTCCTCTTTTGAAAAATGTCTATTGAGGTCCTTGGCCCATCTCTTAAGTGGGTTGTTTTAATGTTGTGTCGTTTCTTGATTTCTTTGTAGATTCTGGTTATCAACCCTTTATCTGTTGCGTAGTTTGCAAATATTTTTTCTGTAGGTTGCCTCTTCACTCTCCTGACTGTTTCTTTTGCAGTACAGAAACTTCTCAATTTGATGCAATCCCAATAGTTAATGTTGGCTTTGACTGCCTGCGCCTCCAGGGTCTTTTCTAGGAAGTCTTTGCCGGTACCTATATCTTGCAGGGTTTCACCAATGCTCTCTAATACTTTGCTGGTGTCAGGTCATAGATTTAAGTCTTTAATCCATGTTGAGTGAATTTTTATGTAAGGTGAAAGGTAGGGGTCTTGCTTCATGATTCTGCATGTGGAAATCCAATTTTCCCAGCACCATTTAAAGAATAGTCTGTTCTTACTCCAGGGATTGGTTTTAGATCCTTGATCAAATGTAAGTTGCCTGTAGGTGTTTGGATTGATTTCTGGTGTTTCTATTCTGTTCCCTTGGTCTATCTATCGATTTCTGTACCAGTACCACACTGTTTTGATAACAATTGCCCTGTAGTATGTCCTCAAATCTGGTATTGTGATGCCTCCGGCTTTGTTTTTGTTGTACAAGATTGCTTTAGCTATTCTAGGTCTCCTGCGTCTCCATATGAATTTCAGCATCATTTTTTTCCAGATCTGAGAAGAATGTCTTTCGTATTTTGATAGGTATTGCATTGAATCTGTAAATTGCTTTTGGGAGAATGGACATTTTGATGATATTGATTCTTCCATTCCATGAGCATGGAAGATTTCTCCATTTTTTGGCATCCTCTTCTATTTCTTTCTTTAAGGTTTTGTTATTTTCATCATAGAGATCTTTAACGTCCTTGGCTAGGTTTATTCCAAGGTATTTGATTGTTTTTGTAGCTATTGTGAATTGGATTGATCTTAGAAGTTCTTCCTGAGCCGTGGCATTGCCTGTGTATACAAAGGCTGTTGATTTTTGTGCATTGATTTTATATCCTGCTACTTTGCCAAACTCTTCTATGAGTTCCAATAGTCTCTTAGTAGAGTTCTTTGGATCCCCTAAATAAAGAATCATATCATCTGCAAAGAGGGACAGTTTGACTTCTTCCTTCCCAATTTATATCCCTTTAATTTCTTTTTCTTGCCTAAAAGCTCTGGCTGAGACTTCCAGCACTATATTGAATAGCAGTGGTGAGAGTGGGCATCCCTGTCTGGTACCAGATCTCAGTGGAAATGCTTCCAGCTTTTCCCCATTCAATAGGATACTGGCCGTGGGTTTTTCATAAATTGCTTTGATTCTATTGAGGATTGTTCCTTCCATACCCAGTTTGCTTAGGGTTTTCATCATGAAAGGGTGTTGTATTTTCTCAAATGCATCCTCTTCGTCTAGTGAGAGAATCATATGGTTTTTCTTCTGCAGTCTGTTAATGTGGTGTATCACGTTGATTGTTTTGCGAATATTGAACCATCCCTGCATACCAGGGATAAATCCCACTTGGTCTGGGTGGATGATCTTTCTGATGTATTGTTGTATTCTATTGGCAAGAATTTTATTAAGGATTTTTGCATCTATGTTCTTCAGGGATATCGGTCTGTAATTCTCTTTCAATGCTGCATCTTTTTTTGGCTTAGGAATTAAGGTGATGCTGCCTTCATAGAAAGAATTTGGGAGAATTCCCTCTTTTTCAATTCTTCTGAATAGTTTGAGAAGAATTGGAGTTAGTTCTTCTTTAAATGTCTGGTAGAATTCAGCAGTGAATCCATCTGGTCCTGGGCTTTTCTTTGTTGGGAGGGCCTTTATTACTGTTTCAATTTCTGTCTCAGTTATGGGTCTGTTTATGTTTTCTGTGTCTTCCTGGTTCAGTTTAGGTAGGTTGTATGTGTCCAGGAATCTATCCATTTCTGATAGGTTTCCCTGTTTGCTGGCATACAAGTCCTTGTAGTAATTTCTGATGATTCTTTTGATTTCTGTGGTGTCTGTTGTTACGTTTCCTTTTTCATCTCTGACTTTATTGATTTGGGTCTTTTCTTTTTTTAGTTAGCTGGGCCATTGGGTGTCAATTTTGTTTATTTTTTCAAAAAACCAGCTCCTTGTTTGGCTGATTTTTTAAAATTTTTTTTTGGATTCAATCCTGTTGATTTCTTCTCTGATTTTAATTATTTCTCTTCTAATAGCTTTGGGTCTGGTTTGCTGCAGATTTTCAAGATCCTTGAGATAAATTGAAATCTATGGCAAATGGCAGGGCAGAGTTACCACTTATCAATATTTTCATTGGCCTGAACTGTCTAGTTAAAAGACACAGATTGGCTGATTGGGTTAAAGAACAAAACCCATCTATTTGCTGCTCACAAGAAACACATCTTTCCAACAAAGATGCATACAGACTGAAAGTGAAAGGCTGGAAAAAGATATACCATGCCAACAGAAATGAAAAAATTGGGTGTAGCCATCTTAATATTGGACTACATAAACTTTAACACAAAACTGTTAAGAGAGACAAAGAGGGTCACTATATAATGATTAAGGGATCAATTCAACAGGAAGATATAACTATTATCAATGTATATGCACCTAATTACAGGGCACTGGTTTATTTAAAAGACTTGTTAAGGGACTTAAAGGGAGACTTAGACCCCAATACAATAGTGCTGGGGGACTTGAATACTCCACTCTCAGAAATACACAGATCGATAAGACAGAAGATCAACAAGGAGACAGTAGATTTAAATGATACTATAGCCCAAATGGATCTAACAGATATCTGCAGAACTTTTCATCCTACACAGAAAGCATTTACATTCTTCTCAGCAGTGCATGGAACCTTCTCTAGGATTGACCACATACTAGGCCATAAAGCAAGGCTCAGCAAATTCAATAGAATTAGAATCATACCATGCAGCTTCTCAGACCATAAAGGAATGAAGTTGGAAATTAGCAACTCAGGAATCCCTAGAGCATATGCAAACACATGGGGATTGGACAACATGCTCTTGAATGAACAATGGGTCATAGAAGAAATTAAAAGCGAAATCAAAAATTTTCTGGAAATAAATGAAGATAATAGCACAACATACCAAAATTTATGGGATACAGCAAAAGCA
Organism: Sylvilagus floridanus; assembly: GCA_949820135.1. NCBI lineage: Eukaryota > Metazoa > Chordata > Mammalia > Lagomorpha > Leporidae > Sylvilagus > Sylvilagus floridanus. The sequence goes on from OX463243.1 coordinate 67,743,325, forward strand.
GTGTTAAGAGGAAAGTTTATATCTCTAGGTGCCTAAATCAAGAAATTGGAAAGGCACCAAATAAATGAGCTTTCAGTTCATCTCAAGGATCTTGAAAATCTGCTAAATTATTCTTTAAAATGGTTGTTTATAGCTTTGTCAAACAAATGGTTAAGAATCTTATATTACTCTAGTTTTAATGATCTGTGATTACTTTAAAATTTACTATATATGGGTAAAATTGCCATATATTACCATTTGTTAATTGTTTATAGCTCCTGCCTATATTTCTGTTGAACTAGGTTTTTTTTTTTATTTTAAAAACAAAGTTAAAAGCTTTTATTATTGCATTTTGATCAATCCTTGATGCTGTCAGACTTAAAATTTCATAGGGGGGGCGGTGCTGCAGCTCAATAGGCTAATCCTCTGCCTGCAGCGCCAGCACACCGGGTTCTAGTCCTGGTCGTAGTGCCGGATTCTGTCCTGGTTGTTCCTCTTCCAGTCTAGCTCTCTGCTGTAGTCTGGGAGTGCAGTGGAAGATGGCCCAAGTGCTTGGGCCCTGCACCCACATGGGAGACCAGGAGAAGCACCTGGCTCCTGGCTTTGAATCAGTGCGGTGTGCTGGCCGCAGCGCGCCAGCCACAGTAGCCATTTGGGGGTGAACCAACAGAAAAGTAAGACCTTTCTCTCTATCTCTCTCTTTGTCACTGTTCTCTCTGCCTGTCAAAAAAAATTTTTTTTTCATAGAGGTAAAATATTTCAGTGTTGATTGTTTTAACTTTCATAATCTATTAATGATAATATTTTCTTATAAATTGTTTATTTTATAAGTTGATATTCCATAATATTTAATTTTATTTTGTCTTGACATTTATATTTTTTACATTTTAAAATTCATGTTGAAAGTCCAGATTTGGCATAATAGGGTGATAAATATTTGTATTCAGTTGTTATTGAAATTAGAGATTAACAAGAAAGCTCTGATTAAAATCTTTATACTAGTAAAATATATAAAATGCATCAGTAAGGAAGTTAAAAGGCTAATAGATGACTGGAAGAAAATAATTGCAAAGTATTTATCTGATAAATGGCTATATCAAGAATACACAAAAACCTTTTTACCTTGAAAAGAATGCCAATAATTCAATTAGAAAAGTAAATATTTGAATGGGCATTTCATAAAAATATGAGTATTGTTTTCCCACCTTTTGCTGAAAAGTCTATCATTTCTTTATTAGACTGCGTTTGCATCTTTGTCAAAAGTCCATTGACCATGGCTACGTGCACTTATTACTGGACTCTGTTGTGTTTCATTTGTTTATCTTTATACTTGTATCTCACTGTTATGAATATTGCAACTTTGTTGCTTTGGCTATTCTAGGCTATTTGCATTTCCATGTGAATTATGTAATTGGCTTGTCAAGCTCTACAAAAGTGTCTTCTGAAATTTGATTGGAATGACAAAGAATGCTTTATGAAAATATTTTAAAGATTTATTCTAGAAAAGGATGAGGAAAACCTTAGAAAAGGTAGAAATGAAAGACATTAATTCATGATCTTTAATAAAAGTACTGTTGACATTTGAAATAGACAATCTTTGTGTTGTCCCCCCATCACCGTCCACAAGAACTGATGATAGCGATGATACCAAAACAGAACAAATGGAAACTAATAAGTACCAAGAACAGATACCTGAAACATGTGCAGTAGTCCTTTGGATGGAGAATAAAAGAGATGGTGGGAAAATTCTTTTCATCTGACCTGGAAAAAAAAAGCCTAAAATCTATACCTCTTTGCTTTTGATAAACAGAACCAAAATTAACTGATCTTCTAATACAAAATATTTTAAATCAAAGCAAAACACTGATGTTCTAATAAAATATTTAATAAAAAATGGCTGTTGCCCAGCTCTTTGATTCTTGGAAGTGAAGCATTAATATATTTTCTTATACGTTTTGCACTTGGATCAGTCACATACCAGGGCAGAGTACCCAGAATGAGAAATCAGTGATGTATTTTTTTTAATATCTATTTATTTGAAAGATAGTCACAGAGAGGCAAAGGCAGAGAGAGGTCCTCCATCTGCTGGTTCACTCCCCAGATGCTGTAACCACTGGAGCTGTGCAGATCAGGAGCCAGGAGCTTCCACTGGGTCTCCTACATGGGTGCAGGTGCCCACGGACTTGGGCCATCCTCCACTGCTTTCCCATGCCATATCAGAGAGCTGGATCAGAAGTGGAGCAGCTGGGTCTCGAACAGGCACCCATATGGGATGCTGGCACTGCAGGCGGAGGCTTCACCCACTATGCCACAGAGCCAGCCCCATCAGTGATGTGTTAACCAAAGGAGGTTAATGCTTGTGTACCCAAAAGAAAATAATGGTCAAGGAAGGAAGTTAGAAATTAGTGCTTCAGTACTCAAATGTTAGCTCTGAAGGGAAAGGCAAGGATATAGCAAACAAAGCCTTAGGTTGCAAACTGGAAGGATTAGTCACAGATAGAGAAGATCCATGCAGGATGGACAGTAGCAAATGCTTTATACAAGAACTGTTTCATGGCATGCAGGCAGTCTATTGGGTTAAGTCATTGTGCAGTAATGGGCAATTAGAATGCCATCCACTATAGCAGTGTGCATCAGGGACTCCGTACCTGGTCATTTTGCCTCTGAGACTATTCGTGGCTATTCTGTATTATTTGCTTTTCACTGAAGTGACTATTAGTCTGCCTTGACTGTATTGCAGATTACAATTTTGCCTTGTTTGTATGCAGACTGCTTATCTAGAGGGTAGTTGATATTTTTATTTACGTACCTAAGGGACTTCTCAATATAAGGCTTTTATACCATGCAACCTATTTCTATTTCAGCCTGGACAGTTTTAGACGGTGCAATCTTGCTACATGGTGTGAGAAATGGCTGTAGGAAACAACACTCAACGAAGTTATTCCATCATCCCGTGTTTTATATTTGTTGAGGTATGTGTACTTTTTAAATTTTATGGAAAAATTGGAGTCACAGTAGCAGTTTTTATACTGAGAACTTGGATTATTTTTTAAAAGTATCTGATTGTATGTTTCATTAAAATTTGATAAATATTGATAAAGTATAAACTATGCAAAGTGTTTAAGTAGGAAGCCATGGCATAAGAAAGCTTCAAAATTCATCCTTGGAATACAACATAATTGCTTTATAATACTTTTATTTTTAATGGTGATTTGAAAGCATTAACTATGAAAGAAAATGCAGTATTTTAATTGTGTGTTTTTTTAAAGTGAAAGCCATTTTTCAGGAATTCAATAATTCAGGCTTTTTATATATGATGTTAGTTCATGGGCTTTTGCCTTGGAGCCTTTTGTGTTGATTATCTCTATTGGGCATTTTTCTTTAGTGAGGTATTGGGAGGTTGTGTAATGTATGATTTCTCTGGGTCATAAATTTGTTGAGTTTCTCCAGCTTTGTGCCTTCAAATAGTTTCTCCATGATCCTCTGGGGGTTAAATTTCCTGCACCCCTCCTCTCTGTCCCTCCTTCTCAATGTTTGCTATAGAGGGGAAACCTTAGGGAATTTGTAATCATGTGATCCAAAAGAGAATAGAAAAGCCTGCTCTCTAGGTGGTCACAGAATAAGGTGTTGATTTCTCAGAGATATTACTGTTTTTGTCTTCTCAAGGAGATAGGTATCTAATGGATTGCTTTTTGCTTTAAAGATGAGAATTAAAATGTGTCAGTGGGAAGAGCTGAGAAGTGCATGCCCAGGCTTCCTGTCTGGGTAACTGGCTCGATAATAATCATGTCCTGATAGCCAGCTGTACCTTGTTCTGTGTTATGATACCTTCTGGCTCCGTGTGAGAGGAACATGGATGTTGATCCATTTTATTATCCATGTGAAAAAAAGGAAGCTTGCTTTAAACCACGGTTTATATTGGCAGAAAAATACTTTCAGTACCTCAGTTAATGATATACAATCTATGAATCATTTCGCCAAGTGTATTTGTGTTTTTCTTCCTTGAAATAACATTACCTATCATTATAATCAGAATTTTGAGCATTCTGATTTTTGACCAAAGATGGATATTTGGCTATTCCTTGAGTTTACGTTATAAACATCATTGGGTAATTTTGACAAATAATTGATGGCTTATTCTCTGATGCTGGTTAAGCTATTTGTATCACAGGAAAGGTTGGGGTAGAGATGTTATTATAAATCAAGGTACAAATATAGACTCAATCTAAGCTCTGAAAGAGTAAAGAACTCATCTTTGAACAATAAACACATATTCTTAATGTTATTCTTTAGCTTGCTATACAATGCCAAAGATAACCCCACTCAGCAAATAACTATGTAATTTTAATTTGAATTTAGTTTCTATTCATCTGTTGAAATTGTGATAAGGGAAATAGACTCCTTTTCTTATTGCTCATGTAGAAAGTGCAAAAGGTATAGCACCATCGTTTTCAATGTGTTATTTCTCTTTTGTTAGAAACAAATTGAAATTTTAAAGTTGGGAAATTGGGGAATAAGTCGTCTGTCATCTTCTTTATCCTCCTAGCAGCAATTTTGTTTTAAATCTTCTTAAAACTCAAACAGGAACCAAGCCTCAAAGTAAAGTTTAATTTATTGTTGGACACTGCAGTCTCTGGAGGTTTTCAGTCTCTACTCTATAAATGATGAGCTTGGCTGGGAGAGTAGCAACTAGAGATAAATTAGTTCTTCTGCAGCTGACCTTGACGTACACATAAATATGTCTAAATATCTGGGAAGGAAAGATGGTTTATTCTTTTTCCTACTGTGTTATCGTTCTTACTTTACACAGATGCATAAACTATATATCAGCAACTTCTCTCAGAAACTGACAGGAGAGAGAAAGAGAAAGTGAAGTAGAATAAAGTAAAGATTGAGAGGGAAAGAGGAGAATCTCAAAGCGGCTTTCATGATTTGCATGCATTTCATTCATCAAACACCATTTACCTACATTATTCTAGGCACTATACCATGGCTGTCAGAAAACATGGCCAAAAACAACCATGCTTAAAATGTCACTTTAATCAAAGGATATCTTTTTCCACTGTTGGCTTTTAATTATAAAAGAATTCAAGCACATATAATAATAAAACATACATCCCTGTACCCACCATCAGGACCAAATCTTGAAATTTTGCCATATGTGCTTCAAAAACTCCTTTCAAGGAAAACAAAATGTTGCAGATATGGCTCCAGCCCAACTGACTTGGATCCAGAAATAAACACATATGTGAATCAGGAGCTTCTTTCCCATACATGCATTTTCCCTGCATGTGTTTTCTTACATGTGTATGTATTCATAAATAATATTTAATGGAAATGTTAGATAAATGGTAGCATGCTGAATTTTCCTTTTACAACTTGCCTTTTCCGTTCAACATTATGTTCTGAGACTTATCCAGACTGACATCTTGTAATTATAATTGTTGCATTTTATCCAATTGTGCAAATCTACCTACAAGGGACAACTTAGATCTTTTGTTGGTTGAATACATTTTTCTACCCTTAAAAATGTTTTGCAGAAAATATTATTTATGTCTCAGTGTGCACATGTATACAAGAACTCCCTTAGATTGGTTTGACAATACAATTGTTACATTTTCTAGTTGTTTATTATTGCATTATAGGAATAACACTTTAATTGGCATATCAGTTTATTAGAATTTTTTCAAATTCTTAGCTTTATGAGTGTATCTGTGTGTTTCTTGGATTATATACGGAAATTTACATCTTCTGCAGGTACATATTTTTTCTTACGTGTTAAGCCTTTAATGGTTTTTCTTATCATACTGCTTTGGTTAAGATGTTGTGTGTAATATTGGGTAAAGGCAGTAGTACAGAGTATTTTTGCCCTGTTGCTAACTTTAAAGGAATACTTCAGATATTTCACTATCAAGTTAATAAATGTGTATTTTAATTTTTTATGTTCCTTGCTTTCTGCATTGGCATACCTAATTTTATTTAATTATCCATTTCCTTCCTTTATTGGTTGTTAAAATATGAAGTACGTTTTTTCTTGAAAAGTAGAGCCACAGACCCACACAGAGAGGGAGGCTGGCTGGGGGCGGGTGGGGAGAGAGGGAACCATTGAGAATCACCTCCCATTCACCGAATCACATGCCCACAACAGTCGGGACTGAGCCAGGCTGAAGCGAGGAGCTAGGAACTCAATTCATTCAGTCCAGAACTTCTATGAAGATGGCAGAGACCTAAATACTTGAGTCATCACATGATGCCTCCCAGGGTGTACGTTAACAGGACACTGGAATTAAGAGCAGAGTTGGGACTGAACTTAGGCAGGCCAAAACAGGAAGATATCTATTAGCAACTTTACTACTACATGACTTGTCCACCTATATAAAGTAGATTTCTAATCTTTAAAAAATTACTCCTAAATATATGCCCTTGAGTTATTAAAAACAGCTTAATAGTTCCTTGATTTTTTTAAACAATTAGTGTTCTTTAGCTGCTTTGTGCTCCTTTGTGTCATTCCTGATTTTTTATATCTTCCTTAAGTTCAATATTATTTTCAGTTAGAGCTTCTTTGGATTTATCCTCTATTCATTGGTTTCTTTGCTTACTATTGTTTCTTTTGTTCCTCTCCTCCTTTATTTCCTTAGGAGCTTATCCTTTAGCAGTTCATTCAGCAAATTATAAATGTTCTTAATATGTATGAGGGTCATTTTAAAAGTCATTTTTAAAGTTCATGGAAAATGGAATCAAAATAGAGGTTTATTTTGGTGTAAGATATTGATATCCTTGCATAATTTTTCTATGATACACTTTTTACATGAAGTTTTTGGAGACCCCTTGTATATATGCCTTTCAAAATTTTTCTGCACTGAAATAACTTATCTTAAAAGTCAGTTTTCATTGAACTTTTTGACGTTTCTTTGTTTTGAAATTATTTTTATATTATAATTAATTTGGAATTGTAATCTAACCTGGCAATGAATTCTAGACTGAGTTTTTTTCTACCCTCAGAACTTTCATAGTAATGCCATTTTTCCCTTTGGATTTTGTTGTTGATGAAAACTCTTTAATTACTATTCTTGATAAGTGATCTACTTTTCTCTCCCGTTGCCTTTAATTTTTCTTTGATGTCCTGCAGTTTCAGTGGACTCGGTGTTAGTGCGAGTTTATATCAGCTAGGGTTTGTTTTGTAACTTGAGTATGAAAAGTCATTTTTTTTATCAAAAAAACTGTCATCACCTCCTCAAATATTCTCCTATTCTTTTTTTTTCTGCATTATCACACTTGATCCATATTCACTCTTCTCTTTTTTTCCATACTTTAGGTCTCCTGTCTTATAGTTATTTCTTTCTATTTCTGGAATTTCTGTGTGTGTTTTTAATACCGTTTTTTGTAGTCATTTCCCATGCTAATGGTCTTATTTCTTTTATGGCTTTACTTATAGTAAGTATACTTATGTATAGTCTTTCCTATTAGTCTACTATCTGAAATTATTTGCACTTTGACCCTCTTGTTAGTTGTGTATGCTGGCTCAGGCTCATGGTGCATTGTTTCCTTGTTGGTTATTGTATTTTTTTTTCTTTTTAAGTCATTTTAGCAGGGCTGCCTCTTCTGTAGGTCTCTTACAGGCCTTGGGTTTTGAGAGCATCACTCTGGAGAGATTTTGCATAAATGTCTCCCTGAAACTTGGGCTCTGTACTCACAACTCAAACTTGGGCAGTCCAAGGTATACTTCATTAAAGTTCATCTTTGTAGTTTTCCTTTGTAGGCAGATGGGTTTACATTCAACACTCTTTCTCCAAAGTAATCCTGGTTTTGTACAGGAGCAAGCCTCCAAGAATCCTGGTTTTGTACAGGAATCACAATTCTTTTTTTCCTCTTTTCTCATTATTTTAATTGCACATAGTTACGAGATACAATGTGATTGAGTACACATTAAATGTATAAAGACAAAATCATGTTGGTTAGCATTTCCAATACTTTAAACACTAGCAACAATTAAGCAACAGTCATTGTATGATTTTGAGAGGGATGGTATGACATCAATTCTGACTTGAGTCTTCATGTCCTATTTCCAGGAACATTAAAGACTAAACACTGTTGCTGAGATTGATATGTGTCCCCCTCTACCCTTGCTTAGGTCCATCATGGCATCAATTTATATTCAATTATCAGCACCTTTTTGTTCCAACTTACCTGTGAATTTGAAAAAATGAAATAAAACAGCTATTACTAGTAGCTTTTTGCAGTGGAAAGTTGTCTTGCTATTTTTCTGCTATAAATGCATTCACTTAGTCCAGAAACACCTAGTGCCTGTTTTTCCCCCACCGTAATGTGCACTTTGCCCGTTTTGGATTATTTTGCATAGTAACTACACTTCTTTAAGGGTCTCACCACATTCATTATAAGGCCAGAAGTGATGGAACATTCTTAAGATGTGTATGGAGAACTTAGAATATGAATGAGAGACCGTGCTGCCCACAATGCAGGAGTGGTATGCATTTTCTAGGTGACTTTTAATTGGGTATTGAGTTTTGTCTGGGATGGATATCTGTGGAATTGGTGAGACTAGATGCTAACCAACCTGTACAATTCAAAGTTACTAATAGAGTCAGAGCCTGCCTGGGACCTACTCCGAAGACTGAAACTGGGACATAGAAGTTGTCTGGCAAACTAGCATGTGTATCTAAGATCTCACGATGGTTACTAGTCAGGAGCAACACAGCCCTAGGTAATCCTTGAATGTCACAGACGAGAGCATGAGGTGAAGACATCAATGGCAAGAGAACAGGGGTTGTAGGTGACCAGGGCACGTACAGAAGGTGATGGATTGAAAGGGAGGTGATTAAGAGTGAGAGGAGAGCTGCATGGAGTAAGGATGATATGCAGTGAACAAGGCAGGTGGTTTTAGGAAAAGAAGCATTTGATTGTCAGACAATTGGTAAAATGTCCCTTTTGTACATCTTCCAGTGTCAGCTGTCCTTTCAATTTCCCTTTTCATCCTGACCAGAACCTCTTGAACTGAAAGCCCCTAACGAGAGGATAATGATTTCAAGGGCTAGAATATAATGTTTCTATCATTCATGAAGGGGAATTCCAGAATCCTTAAAATTCCAGGATGCTCCATGACAATATTTCTGATCAAAGCTTGTAGCTCTTAGCAGCTGTGATTCAACTACAACAAGCAAAAAATAGCAGGTGCTGAATTAGAAGCTGGAGAAGTCAGGGAGTAAGAAAAGGAGAAATTAAAGGTCTTCACATGGACATGAGGACACTGACTTCTTATTTTGGCTCCTTGAACTCAACATTATTAATTTTTCATTAGGATAAAGGGAACTACAGCAAAAATAACTAAAGTACACATGGTGGTGAAAATCACTGTGTGCTTTCACTCTTTGTCCGTTTTTTTCCTCTGTTCTTTTCCTTCCTCAGACCTCTATTCTCCCCCTCTGTCTCTTTCTTTTCTGTCCTCCCTTTCTCTCTTCATTTCAGCACCACCTCTCATACTGGAAGATCTATAGCAGGCAAATACATTCAAATTAGAGATATAAGCACCTGAAAAATAAGAACCTGAGCTATTTGAGATCTGTCAGGTCCCCCAGAACCAGTAACATATTTTCACAAAATGTTTAAGACTGAGATATCTCTTTTTGACAAATTTTCTCAGATACCAGTGAATTCCTCTCAAGACAATCTTCCTGTATTCTCTGCAAAATCATGAATAACTCAAACAGTCAAATTTCTTTTGAATAGATTTGTGCTAACAGCAGAACTCTTCATGGAGCTTAGCTTCTTCACTTGACAATATTAAGTGCCAGGAGTTTGGATGTAATGAATGCAATTGTGGCCCGATGTGTACAGATGTGACAGTTTTATCATTCTGATGGTTGCTTGTACTTTCAATGTTTATGGCCTGTTTTTGACAACTCATTTTTCTTGGCTAGAATCTACCAGGTGATTGTTATAAATTACAGCTTCAAGATAAACGATATCATGAAGTTCAGCAAGCACTGATGAGTCTGAGTGTCTTTCTCTAGGGCCAGAAATTAAGGAATTCCACGTGACTGCTTTTGGATATTGAGTGTCATCTCAGTGTTTCCCTGGTTTTCTGTGCCTTGGGTTTTGAAAGAATGTCTCTCGGCCCTGCTTTGCTTTCTGCTCTCTACTGGCAAGTGCTTGCGTTTAGCAGCATTTGATTGCTTTCTTTCTGATACTTAGATTCTGACTCTTAGATTTTTATATTTAAGTCACACTGAGACCCTTTTCTCTATTAATACTCTCAAAACCTTGTTGGTTCTTGTTAAGGAGAAAAGAGCAATGTTCTTTTTTAAGATTTATTTATTTGAAAGAGTGATGGAGAAAGAGAGTGAGAGAGAGAGATATCTTCCTTCTGCTAGTTTACTCTTCCATCTGTTTGGTTTACTCTCCAAACAGCTGCAGTGGTCAGCGCTGGGCCAGGCCAAAGCCAGGAGTCAGGAGCTTATTCTGGGTCTCCCATGTGAGTGCAGGGTTTCAAGCACTTGGGCCATCTTCCACTGCTTTTCTCAGGCCATTAGCAAAGAGCTGGATCAGAAATGGAGCATCCAGGGTATGAACTGGTGCCCAAATGGGATGCTGGTACTGCATTCAGTGGCTTAACCCACTGTACCACAGCACTGGGACAAAAATAACAGTCTTATCCTTGTATATAATGGAGTGAAGAGAGAAAATGAGTTGGTGTCAAAAGCATCAGATTTGAGTCCTGGCTCTATCATTCACTGCAACTTAGGTAAATTATGTGGACCTCGCCTCTTTCATCTGTGAAGTGGAAAGAAATTACAACTTCCTCATGGGCAGTTTTGAGAAATAAAAGAATATACCGGATATAATGCTTGCCGAATAGTAATCACTTAATAAATTTTAACATAAAAATGTAGGACAGATAACAGAAGCATCAAGATGAAACAGACCAGCCAATCACATACACACATACGATATTGATATCGATATAGATATCGATATAGATGATATAGATATATAGATATAGATCACGTAAGCAGTGACACTGAGAAATGGAATTTGGGCAGTTTAATACCCAGACATGTGATAATGATGGGCTTGAATGTTTGTAAACATTCAGATTCAGGTGTTACTAAATAAGATTTGAAACAAAGCAATTAAAAAGTTGCAGGCCTTTTAAATTGCAAAGACAAACATAAAAGTACTTTCTGTGCATTTCCTCCATTAAGAATCACCTGACTAGTGTTTGCAGTACAGGAACAAAAGGACAATGCTGGTATGCAGTTATCTATTTTCATAGTACTAAAATACTGGTGTTGATTTAAAATCTTTGATGTGGTGTTCATCACCTGTTTTCCTGGCCCTCAGTTACTCTGGTGTCTTTGTTGTTCAGCATTAGGGCTCACCCAGTTGGATGTTTGGGGATCGAAATCCTAGTTACAAGAAATTACCTTGAGGGGAAAAAATGGATGTTGCCTCGGGGGACATGTAATCAGGAGAGGAGGAAACAGGATTGAGGAACATCAGGCCATTGGATTCCAAGGAATGGACTTGGATTTGGACCTGGGCTTGGAAACCCCCCACCCTCATCTTCCATAATCCCCTTACCCCCAGCCTTTCAAACCAGTAAAAACCTTCAGAAATCTTGCTCCAAGGGGATGCTCTTTTTTTTTCATTTTTTTTTTTTTTTTACAGGCAGTATTAGAGAGAAAGGTCTTCCTTTTTCCGTTGGTTCACCCCCCAAGTGGCCCTATCTGACTTTGGTGAAAATACAAATATCTTTTAATAAAAAATAGGTGCAGCCTCACAAGGAATTGAGAAAATGGCCTTTTAAAAAATTTATTTGAAAGTCAGAGTTACACAGAGGGAGGAGAGGTAGAGAGAGAGAAAAGTCTTCCATCCGCTGGTTCACTCCCCAGTTGGCTGCAGTGGCCAGAGCTGTGCCGATCCAAAGCCAGGAGCCAGGAGCTTCTTCCTGGTATCCCAGTGGGTGCAGGGACCCAAGGACTTGGGCCATCTTCTACTGTTTTCCCAGGCCATAGCAGAGAGCTGGATTGGAAGTGGAGCAGCTGGGTCTCAAACCGGCGCCTATATGGGGTGCTGGTGCTTCAGGCCAGGGCATTAACCTGCTGCACCACAGTGCCAGCCCCAGAAAATGGTCTTGATGATAACCATCAGGCACCATAGGAGCATTCTGAATGGGGAAAGTATGAAGTCAGAATGAAAGCATTTTTGTGCATATCAGATCTGAATGAAATAACTCCCTGCACACATTTGTTAGTCGGAATTCAGATTTTAATATCCTAAGATAATGTTATACCATTACATCTATTATATTTGATATTTATGATATTTTATCATAAAAATTGAGGGCTAAAAATATCAATAGATTAATATTGACCTTATGCAGTAGAAATTTGTCTTAACTTTTTAAATTTCAAATAAAAAACTTGAGGTACAGAGAAGTTAATTGACTAGCTGAAAGCTACATACCCAATAAGTATTAAAGTTAGAACCTTGCCATAAATCCAACTCTTTTGTTTCTTCTGTTATACCAAGGGGACTCAAAGTTTATGGAAAATTGTATTATAAACTTATTTTGGTGCAAAAATGTTAAAAATTCATGTTTTTTCATAGTACACATTTCTTATGGACTTCTTAAAGATTTATTTATTTATTTGGAAGTCAGCATTACAGAGAGGGAGGGAGAGACACAGAGAAAATTTCCATCTGCTGGTCGCTCTCCAAATGGCCACATTGGCCAAAGCTGGGATGATCTGAAGCCATGAGCCAGGAGTTTGTTCTGGGTCTCCCACGTGGATGCAGAGCCCATCACTTGGGTGATCTTCCACTGCTTTCCTAGGTACACTATCAGGGAGCTGAATCAAAAGTGGAGTAGCTGGGACTTGAACCAGGACCCATATGGGATCCTAGCATTGCAGATGGTGGCTTGACCAGCTGCACCACAGCGCCTGCCCCTCTTATGAACTTTTTGATGACCCCTCATACATAGGCCTAAAAATTGATCTCATCGTTACATTGCAGAAGTGAACTTTCTTGAAGAAGTGGAGAATTACTGTAGCCTAAAGAAGTCCTTTCTGATGTTTTCAGAAATAAGAATTCAGACATCTAGAAATGTTTCTGCAATCTGCCTTCCCTTAAGAGTTTCAAGAATATTTAATCTTATTCCAGTAAATCTCAGCTATCCAGAACACCTTGGGAAATAGTCGTTTTGTTTGATGGAGGATTAGGTTAACTGATAACAATCATAAGCCCATTTCATTTCTGAAACTGTTGTTAACTAACATCCTTTTTAAAATGAATTTTGAGTGAACTATATAATAGAACATAATGACTCAAGTACTTACAACCTAGCTGTATGAAATATTAGCACTCGGGCATTATTTGATGCAGGTTTAAAATACAGTAACAGAAAACGTAATTGATGCAGTAGGAGCCCCCAGCTGCTCCTCCTTGCAGGATCTCATTTTCTTCTTTGCCTCCTCGGAGGTAACCACCCTGCTACACTTGGTGTACACAGTTGTCTAGGATGTGAACCACTTTCTAAAATGTGTTACTCTATGTTGTGCCTTCATAAGTTCAAACTACTAAAAACAATTACATGTCTTTTAATGTTAAGGTTTCTGAATGTAAGTTATGATCGCATGCTACCATGGCTGTAGATGCACAGGAATCAGGACTTGGCGTTTTGAAATAATCTCTGGTACAACTAACTCTAACACCCAGAATGAGACAGATTTTGCCATGGTAGACTGAGCTTAATCTCAGCAGCTTGACTCAGCTCAAGCTGATTTGTTGCCTTGCAAGTCCAGGGTATACTGCAGACAAGGTCTCTGTTCATCATTGCCACTTTGGGCTACATCTGCTGGAGCCTCCATCTCAACATGTGTCCATAGCCACTCTGGTAAGTGGAAGCAAAGGTGGTGATTCACAACATAGGCTTTTAACACTTCATATTTAATTAATATAGGTACCATCCACTTGCATTTCAGTAGACAGAAACAACAGTGTGTTCACGCCCCAGTTCAAAGGGAACAGGGAATTCCATGCTGCAAATGTACTGAAGGGAGAGGGATTCTTTGTCACCTCAGTGACCACCGCAGTACTCTCCTGATTTATCCCATTTGAACAAAGGGTAAAACATCCAGCTCATCAGATGATAAAAGGTTTTACTATGTCATCTTCCAATTAATAGGGATACTTACATGTGTTTTTTGAATTTTGTATTCATGACATTGATATATTAAGTGACACAGATAGAATTCTCTTCACTGGTGAATTCAAGCAGAGACTAGGTGACTGAGTGGTAGGAAGCTGAGGAGGAGACTGTAACACCACGGGAATCACTGGACAGGGAGACCATTAACATTCCCCTATGACCCTGAGTTCTATTTGTTCCAAAGATGACCATCGTAGTGAGAACCACACAGGCCCAAGTGAAACTTCCCAGATTCTACTCCATAATGCCTTCTATAAACTGCACTACCTCGTGTCATTTTCCAGGTCATTTTGTCCTCACACTGCATGCCATTTGGTAACATGCTCGCTGACAGTTTCCCTGAGAATTAGCATTAAATTACCCTAAACCAAGCATTTTTCATAATGTTGAATGAATACACCAATGCTTTAACATTTTTAATACTTTTTCTCTAGGGAACATGTGCCTCGACAACCATACCAAGATGATGACAGACTTTGAAATGAGCATGTTATATTTTTCAAGAGCTATAACATGCTATTTTGTGTAATATAGTGTGATATTTTGTATAGGTGGTAGGTGAATCTATTCTTTGGGGATGATGCATTTTTCTTTCATAGAACTCATCCCTCTTTAAATATAATATGAGCCTGCCAAGATTGTCATTGGTATGTGTGGCTGGCTCTTTGTACTTCTCTTGGGATTTCCACCTGTGCTTGTCAATTGGTCCCTGGATGCCCAGAGAACAGCCATCTTCTTCATTAACTCTGGCCATGGACATCCATTTCCTCGAGCAAAGAAACCCTCTCCCTGCCATTGCTAGAACTGCTCACAGGGGGAATGCTGGTATCAGTATTAAGGCTTTCTCTACACACAGGTGGGAAGAAGGCTGGCTCTCAAACTTGATGTCTGCTTTGTCACTGCACATCAACCAGGTGCTGTGTGCTAAGTTTCTGCCTACAGCCCTTCTTTTCACAGGATTCAGACATGAATCCATGTACCTATGGAAAGGCCAATACTTATGTCTCCTACCATTTTTTCTTTCCGCTTTCTTCATGCCAATGAATGGAAAGTGTTTTTATAAGCCATAGGTCTCACTGACTTCCCAAACATGCCAAGTTTGTTAAAGTCATGGCAAATAGGTACTACAGGCTCTAAGCCATATACCCTTTCCATTCAAATTGGGCAGCACAAGCACATACATCTGATGCCTTTTTTGAACAATATATACATTCTCATACAGCTGTATGCTTAGAAAAAGTATGTGCAAAAGTCAATGTCTCTGAGTGTTGGGATTAAAAGTACATTTTTTACATTGAATTTCTAATACTTTATTCATTATAAAATTTAATGACTAATATTTTAAGTTGATATATGTTGTGTGAAGTAGAGAATTCTTTATAGAAAGTAAAAAGTGGTTATATGTTATATGATTTAAAAACTATATTCACAAAAAATGAAGTCTCACATATTTCTCAGAGCAGAATTAATATAAGCAATAGTAATAGTTGCTTTTTGTGACATTTGATTACTTCTACAACACATTCTACATGGTCTTCACCAATACCAAGCTTTTGGGCTTTACTAGAAATAATTAAAATCGTGCTTTGCTTTCAGGTCTTGTTGAGGAAAATGTATTTCAGAAAATATAGTTGTGTGCTCTGAAATTCTTACCTCCTTATAGCTTGATAAGTATTTCATTATGCAGAATAAATTATTATCCTTATTTGCAGGTTTAGAACTGATACTATTTCCTATACATATCTGTGGAACTTCTTTTCCACTCCGATGACAACTCTGGCCTGAGTACTTACAAGTGTTTCACAGTTGCTTTTGATGAGGTGACATCAATAAAAATTTGCGTCCATTCCCACCACCATTGAAAACATCTTTCCCAACAATTAATAACAAAAGCATAGACTGTTAGAGTTGAGTAAGTCCTTAGATCACTTTTGCCAATGCCTCTTGTTTCAGATAAGTTGAAGTAACTTGATTCTGAGAGGTGAAGTAACTTGCCCAAGGTCACACTTAGTGACTAAGTTTGCAACAAAACCTGTAACTCTTGATCATGTCACAATCAATGGGAAATTAAATTATTCAAAGCCAAATTTCTTTTTTGTTTTTTATTTAGTAAATATAAATTTCCAAAATACAGTTTATGGATTACAATGGCTTCCCCCCCCCCATAATTTCCCTCCCACTTACACCCCTCCCATCTCCCACTCCCTCTCCCATTCCGTTCACATCAAGATTCATTTTCAATTATCTTTATATACAGAAGATCGATTTAGTATATATTAAGTAAAGATTTCAACAGTTTAAAGCCAAATTTCAAGAGCAGAACTACAAAAATTATTTCAAAATGTATACCGCAAAATGGACTACTGTTGTGACGTGATGAGTTAAACTTGCAATGCTGGAATCCCATATCAAAGTTCTAGGCCAGGTTCTAGCTAC
This sequence comes from Sylvilagus floridanus, assembly GCA_949820135.1. Taxonomy (NCBI): domain Eukaryota; kingdom Metazoa; phylum Chordata; class Mammalia; order Lagomorpha; family Leporidae; genus Sylvilagus; species Sylvilagus floridanus. Next base: position 67,759,970 of record OX463243.1, read on the forward strand.
TCACTTCTGAGCCAACTTCCTGCTGATGTGCCTGGGAAGGCCACAGAGGATGGCCCAAGAACTTGGGACCCTGCTTCCCATGTGGGAGATCTGGATGGGATTCCTAACTCATGGCTTCAGCTTGGATCAGACATGGCTGTTATGAACGTTTGGAGAATGAACCCATAGATAGATAGATCTCTCTTTCTCTCCCTCTCTCTGTCTTTTGCATAGATCTATAAAACTCTGTACAGCAAGAATGATTACGTACTGTGTGGGATGGCATATCTTAATTATATACTATTATATGAAAAGGTCCTTTCAAAGTAGAAGAGTCCAGGGCATACAAAGTTTCTGTAACAGCTCTGAATCACCTGTCTTAAGGGGTCAGGGAAGCATCCTAGAGGAGCTTACATTTAGACCAAAACATTAGCACTTGTGGAATGCCATTCAAGTGAAGGAGTAGGCTCATGGGAGCAGTGCTTCAGAAAGAAGGGGCAGCCTGGCACAGACCAAGACCCTAGAAGGAACCTGGGAAGGTACTGAGAATTTGAACAGCTGGAAGTTTCAGCTTAATGGACAAAACGGGGAGTAGAGACAGAGGAGACTGGCAAAGTTGAGGCTGAGTCCAGAAGAAACTCGCGGGCCATTTTATGCAGTTTCTTTATCCTAAGGGCCTTGAGAAACTGGAATATTCCTGGATATTTTAAGTTTTTCCCCTAGCTGTAGATGTGAAATGGCAGAAGTGGTGCTGAGAACTGCCACCATGGAGAGCAGGCAGAGCTTGGATCTGTGCTATTTACCAGCTCTCTTTCCAGACGGATCCCATGGCTGCTCTCCCTAATACAATAGTAAACAGATGTGAAGAATGTGAAAGTGACGGGAAAACTTCTGAGTATAGTGAATTGCTTTCAGAAATAACATTTATTAGAACTGAAAAAGTCTCGGTGATTTGGCTTTGGAGATTTGAAAAGTCGTACTGGTTTATGTGTGCATTCCCTGTGGTGGGGGATTCAAGACAGTTTTCCTTAAGATTCCCAACCAGCAGAAGTAAGAACAGTATTAGAATACTTTCTATCTCACTTTCAATTCTGTTTTCCCTGTAAATTGACTCCTTCAGCAGACCATGAATTGGAAAAATGTGGTCATTCTATCATAGGGTATCTGGTAATTTTTCTCCTGATGCATGATCAGTTAGATGTATGAGTAATTCTCCATCCAAGTTGTTTTCCAGAGTTATACCTATAAAACCCTAACTCATTCTCAGATTCATTGTATTACTTTGATGAACAATAGCTCATATTTGAAATATGAGGCTCAGGAATGTAACATACATCTGTGGTCAAGATAGAGAATTTTCTCCCTGAGTTGCTGGTTAGGTTAACTTGGGGATGAATTGATGGTTTTTGGTTTCACTAGGGCAGTACTTTCACACTGTGGCCCGGAGACCACTTGCTTTGGAGCAGTTAAAGTGCTTGTTAAAATTCAAGTTTCTGAACACAACAACTGATATTAATCAGAATGGAGGAGAGGCTAGTCACATTTTTGTGTTTCAGGACACTGTTACATCCTGTAAAGGTTTAAGTAAATGTCAGTAGAGAAGTTTATCGTGGAAACGTACACCAACAGACACACGGTAGTGAATGCTGTCAGGGCCCTGTCCATTTTCTCTTGGCTCATTTTCAGGGTCCTGTAAAAAAAAAGTTCTGCAATAAACATAAGGGATTTTCTGTCTTCTGCCTGAAAGCATTTTCTAACTGTAGAAACATGCTGGGTCTAGGCATTGAGTATTCCATCATTCCTGGGGCATTAATCAACCTAGGAGAGGTTCTCAACCAAATATGGAGTAGGGCAGATAAATAATCCAGCTTCCTCCCTCATCCACGGGACAGGTTCTGAAGGGAACTTGGTACAGTTTCATGGAAGTCCCCAGCAAGATAGAATGCTGGTTGCCCATAGCGATAATCTGCTCATTAATGGAACTTAGGGGCTTTTCACCCTTCACCATCCCTGATGTACATCCTGGGATCACATCACAAATAAACTATTTGTGCCCACATTGTTGTCTGAAGATCTATTTGGGGGTAACCCAAGATAAGGAAAGAGAATAAACATGGAGTAGAAGAATTCCTTTCTAACAGAATTAGCTATTAGGATGTGAAGAATGGAGGGCTAAAAAATTTTATAGGGATTTTATTAAGGTAATCTTACCAAATATGAGAGTTGGTTGGCCCAGGATACTTATTAACTAATTTTTTTAATTTATTTATTTTACTTGAAAGTCAGAGTTACACAGAGAGGAGAGGCAGATAGAGAGGTCTTCCATCTGCTGGCTCACTCCCCAAATAGCTGCCACGGCCGGAGCTGTGCCAATCCGAAGCCAGGAGCCAGAACTTCTTCTGGGTCTCCCACACGGGTGCAGGGGCCCAAGGACTTGGGCCATCTTCTCCTGCTTTCCCAGGCCACAGCAGTGAGATGGATTGGAAGAGGAGCAGCCAGGATTAGAACCGGCACCCATGTGGGATGCTGGTGCTTCAGGCCAGGGTGTTAATCTGCTGGGCCACAGCACCGGCCTCGCTTATTAACTAATTAAAATCCAGTCAGTTTAGGCTGTTTTATTTTTTTGTGTTGTGCTACTGTCATTTCTTTTGGATTATTCTTCTCTGAAATCCAATGTGTTCACTGCACTTCCTAACCAGTGTGTTTTAATCATTGGATATTAAATCCTAAGGCTTTCTTTAAGGAAATGCTACAGATTTTCTGTGAATAAGTATTAATATTATAGGTACTACATGGGATTTAGATCACTTAAAATTAATTTTATAGGGGTCAAATCAATGCTTATACCCAAAAATAGCATTTTAGAGACTGATTTTCTTTGGACCATTTTATTTGATCTTAATCTGTGCTATTATAACAACATCTAAGACTGATTAATTTATAAAGAACAGAAACTTATTTTCTCACAATTTTGGTGGGTGGAAAGTTGGACATCACAGTGCTGGTAGGATTCAGTTGTCTGATGGGGGCTGCTCTCCCTGCTTCCAAGATGGCGCCCTGCAACCTCTGGAGGAGAGGGACACTGTGTCTTCACAGGGCAGAAGGGATGGGAGAGCAAGAGCGTCAAACACTGCATGAAACCTATTCTAAAGAGCCTTAATCCCATTCATGAGAGAGGAGTCCTCATAGCCTAATCACCTCATTAATTCCCTTCTTCTTACTAGTAATCACCTTGCTCATTAAGTTTTAATACTTGAATTTTAGAGAGGACACGTTCAAGCCTAATAAGAATTTCAACTCTGTTATTAAAATATAAGTTCTCAGCTGATGTTTTGTCAAACTCATCTTTGGCATCATCTAAGACAAAACACTTTGAAACCAAAATACTGCTGTGTTTTCTCTGCCCTGAAAGAAGACAGTGTGATATCTTAAGGATAGTTTGTATTTGAGGATCTGTCAAAATAACTCCAGGGCCTTGGGTGGGTAACTAAGCATCTGTGAGCTGCAGTTTTCTCATCTACAACAGGGTAGTAACAATACTACTTGCTTTTCTAGGCTTTTTTGTGGAATTAAACAGAATAGTTTTTAAAGATTTCACACATGACACGCTAATGTTTAGCAACCATCATCTCAGGCAATAATTCCATGAGAACCTCACACAGTGAAACACCTAAGATTTTATTAGCTCAGGGATGCTCTTGAGGCTTCGTGTGGCACTGTTTTATTTGACTTGTTCCATTCAGTCATTTTTATTTAGTAACCTGTCTGGCACTGAAGAGTGATTATTTGTAAGATTCTGTATACTCAGTGTCCCCAACACACAGGCATTGGACTGACTTTGGCATGGACACTAACTCAAGTGATTTGTCAACTCAATGGCATACACAGAATTGAACTATTTAATTTGTTTGATTTCTACAGAAATTAGTTTATTTTGACAGAACTGAATGAAAACATAGGTAGCTTGGACACTCTTAAAACACAAGATGAATGATAGCCAGTTTGGGGTTTTATGTGCCTACCCTTGCTATTAAAAAATAAGCCCTAGGAGCTGGCTCCATGGCTCACTTGGTTAATCCTTTGCCTGCAGCACCAGAATCCCATATGGGCCCTGGCTGCTCCTCTTCCCGTCCAGCTCTCTGCTGTGGCCCAGGAAGGCAGTGGAGGATGGCCCAAGTGCTTGGGCGCCTGCACCTGCATGGGAGACCAGGAGGAGGCACCTGGCTCCTGGCTTCAGATCAGCATAATTCTGGCCATGGTGGCCATTTGTGGAGTGAACCAACGGAAAAGGAAGACATTTCTCTCTGTATCTCTCTCTCACTGTCTATAACTCTACCTGTCAAATAAATAAAATCTTAAAAAAAAAAAAGCCCTGGTTGAATGAAATGTTTCCTTTTGGCTTGATCATTCCAGCTTGCATTTTATAAATAGGGACACATTCTGTAACAGATATTTCCAAGGTAAATTAGGAACTTGGTTGTTTATTTGATGTGTATAAGTTAATACTTGGTCTGTTTGATTCCTTCCTGCTGTACAGAATTCCATGCTGGTTCCGTAATAACAGAGTTTTGAATGTTTTTCTGGTTTGTTGTATTTAAATTTTCATTTATTTATTTGAGAGGCAGAGAACTCTCATTCACTGGTTTACTCCCTAAATGCCCACTATGGTTGAGGGTGGACCAAGATCAAAGCTGGGAGCCAAGAACTCAATCCAGATCACCTGTATGATCACCTTGTGGCTAGAGTCCAATAACTTCAGCTATCATTGCTGCCTCCCTGGATCTGCATTAGCAAAAAACTGGAGTTAGGTATTAGACTTGGGTACCAGAATGTGTACTGTGGACTTCTTAATCACTAGGCCAAATACCTACTGAGTTCTTAATGGCAAATCTCACTTTGCATTGTGGGAATGCTTCATTTGTGAACACATTTTCATTTCACATATCCCTTTTTCCAAAATGTTGTTTTCTTATCTACATTATTACATGTGAGGATTTTCAAAAACTTCATGGAAAATGCGTGTTATTTTCTAATTCCATTTTCCATAAGCCTTTTGAAGTGTACTCATATGTAGTCTTGTCCATTTGGAGGGCTGGGACAAAATCTTTTCTATCCTAATATCCATGGACATGTGTAGACAGTGATTTGCAGAGTTTATGCCTATCTTAGATTGGACTCCTCTAGAAACAGATCCTAAGACAAGTAATTGAATGCAAATCCAGTTGTGCCTCTCTTAATGACAGAGATGTTATGAAAAATGTATCCTTAAGAGATTTTGTGTTGTGTGAACATCCTAGTGTATACTTTTATAAACCTAGATAGTATCTTCCATTATACAGCTAGGTTATATGGTGTGTGTGTGTGTGTGTGTGTGTGTGTGTGTAGGATAGCCTATTACTCCTAAGACCATATTAAGCACAGTAGCACAAAGGAAATGATGCAGTCAATAGGTTGAGAATCATAGATGTATGATGCCGCTGACAACATAACATGACGTATTCTTTCACAGCAAATATTTTGACATAGGAGTATACTTCAAAATGATAAAAAGCGTATTGTGCACATAAACCAGTGATATTTATTATCATTACCAAGTATTATGTACTGTATATAATTGCATTGCTATACTCTCATATGATTGGTAGCACAGTAGGTGCTGGCTTATATCAGCATTAACATAAACATGTCATTAATGAATTGCATGATTGCGTCACAGTGACTCTGATGTCTCTAGGTGGTAGGAAGTTTTCAGTTGCAATGTATCTAATGGGATGAGCATTGTATATGTATCCTTTCATTGTCCTAGACATCATTATGTAGCACGTGATTGGAGTTTACATGGGTGTCAATCCAGAATCTAGCTGTAGAGAGAAGGGAAATGGAAAAGGAATGGAGTTCATGCAGTGTACATTAAAGAGCAGGTTCTCATTGTGGAGAATTGGGGCCTAATGCATGTTGGAGACATCTGGGAGGCTGCCTAGAATATGCCTCAGTGTTATACCAACTGAGGGATAAGGAACTAAAGTATTTATCATAGTAACTGCATCATTGCATGAGGTTTTCTCCCGGGGCCGTAATTCCTGGGCTCCTCCGCCAGCCCTGCATGCCGCCAGTTTACTCTTGAACCTCAGAAGAGCCTCAGGCAGAGAGTCACTCCTGGAAAAACACTGCAAGTGCTGAGCTATGACAGGGCACTAGCTGTCTCTGCTGTAATGCTCAGTAAACTCTTAATCCACAGAATTGAGTGGTATTCACCAAGAGCTTTAAGAACTGTCAAATGACCTTAAGACCTCAAAGCATTGGTTTTTCACTCACCTCCTGCAGATCCATGTTTTCAACAGTATAGACTCTGGCGGTACAGAGTGATATGGAGGTAGTGCCACCTCTAAAAGCAACAGTGAGGCAGTTTTTTCTTGTAACATACAATTCTCTCACACTTTTGGTGTGCCTTCCCAGCCAGTTGGTGTTACAGATGGAGCAATAAAAGTACTTTTATGCTGCTTTTTGTAAAAAACTAAGCTATATGGGATAAGCAAAGACCCTAGTGGAAGGAAAGATGCCCTGGTTCTCTGCAAATAGTGCTAGACCAGGGTCAGGGAATTTGGGATTTTATTAACAACCCCTGTGACCTTGCAGCCATGTGGCCTTGAAGAAATCACTCTGCACCTTCTGGGTTTCATTTCTTCCATCTATAAAATGTATGGGCTGAATACTATATTTCTTCCAGATCCAAGCATAATTATCCTATGAAATATGGCAATGTGGCTTACATTCGTAAATGTTATGTGGATTAAGTAGGAACTGGGAAAAATATGTATGTGCAAATACACATATCTATTTCTGTAACATGTTTATATACCTATCCTAAAGTTATTTTTACTCCAAAATTGAGAAAGCAAGTCTTTTATTGAATTCAGAATATGTGCCTTGTGAATATCTTTTCCTCAAAGCAAAAATCTTCCACGACTTACCAATGAGAATATGTTTGCCTTGTGGGATCAGAACAGGAAAAGGAATTTGAGAGTCTTTTGTTTTGCTTATGAGTGGCACATTAAAGAGTCCATGAAGATGAATGTTGTTCAAACTGTGTGTGAAAATAATGTGTGGTTGATTCCCATTGTGATGTCAGTTTCTCTTAATTTCCCACTTGTCCTCAGAATCTCAGTGTTATGCTAGTATTAAAGAATTCCTTATCTATCTCTTAATTTTAAAAAGAATACTTGCAGTTTCTTTGCTGATTTAACCTCATGTTGGTCTTATGACCTGTTGTTAGATTTTATCCTATTTGTTTTCATGAAGTAGAGTGATCTATAGAGGGTGACAGCAACCAGCTCAAGCCCACTGCAGATGTGTGGGGTTCAACTACATCTACCTCTCTGCCCACGGGGACTTTATATCACACTGTGAATATGGGAAATCAGATGTTTCAAAATATTTCAAAATAAGGATAAAAATTGCATTGTGGTAGAGAAATCAGAGAAGGAAGAATCATTCTATGCTAGCACTGTGCTGTGTCGTCCCTGGCTTTCACTTTTGCACCTTGATCCTTTAGGAGAGTACATAGGCTTAGCTGATGCTCATATGAAATGCAGAATGTTATTAATTCTGGTTCTGGCCAAGCTGATGGACTGTCTTCAACTGCTACCCCCATGCACTGAGAACGAAAAGCCATACCTGGCCCTTTCTGTTAGACTTGGCTGTTGTGGTATCTGTTCACTTCCCTGGACACCAACCCTATTCCAAACTGGGTCTTCAGGGCCCCTGAAGTATTGATTATATTTCTCAACTTTTCTGGCTTCTCTAAGGGATCAATATTTCTTACTGGGCTAAAAGGAGGAATGTCTGAGACCCCCAAAGGTTTTGGAATGAAAATCAGCTTTGGAACTTTTTATTAACCAGGGATACCTAGGTAAAGGAGCTTATGCTCACCCCAGTCCAGTCTAGTCCAGCACACATCATCAAGTGAGTTGTGCTCAGTTTTACCAGGGTGTCTGAAGGAAGCTTAGGTTGGAAGGGATATTTATGTGTGTGTGGTTAGTAGTGTGCTAACCAATTCATTTCAGTTTCACTTGGAGTTTATTTTAGTAATTAGAAAGCTAGATTTGTAACCTTGAAGGCACTCCTGTTTCATATAGTTTTAAATCCTTGTTGAAAGCAAGAATGGGGTCATGGTTGCAAAATCTTAGTGTCCATCTACAAGGGGGCCTCCTACATTCAGTGTATGTTTTATGTCTTTCTGTAGATTGTCTTTCCTACCCTGAAGCTCTTGGAACAGTGGTTCTAAGACTTCAGTACGCATGAGAATCACTGAAAGAGTTAAAAGGCAGATTCTTGACTCTCCTCTCAAAGACTGCAGTGGGGAAAAGTAGTTGATTAGGAATCTGCATTTGAAGTAATTGCCCCAACTGATGCTAGTTGGCAGGAGGGTCTTATTTTGAAAAATGAGATTTGGAGACATTCATATCAAAAATGTTTTGAAAAATCTCTTTTCGTTAAGATATCTTGCTACTGCCAGAAATTGGATTTTTTTTATAGATTGATTGATTGATTGATTTAAAACGGAGGGAGGGAGGGAGGGAGATAAGGAGGGAAGGAGAGAGAGTGAGAGAAAGTGACAAAAGAGCTATCTCCCGCCTGCTGGTTCACTCTCTAGATGATTGCCAGGGTTGGGCCGGGCCAGGCCAAGCCAAGAGCTCCTCTCGGATTCTACCACACAGGCAGCAGGAACCTATCACTGAGCTATCATCTACTGCTCCCCAGATGCATTAGCTGGGAACTGGATCAGAAGCAGACTAGCCAGGACTTGAACAGGCAGTCTGACAAGGGATACAGGTGATTCAAGCAATGGCTTAGCTGACTGCACCCCAGTACCTACCCCAGAAATTGTTTTTTTCCAAGGATTAAATCATAGATAAGTAATAAATTGTCAATTACAGGACAGTAACAAGCAGCTATGCAAGGCTCATCTGAAAGTCACTGTTGATGTTAGGGGTGCATGCACTAACTTAAGCATTTTGGTTTATGTGGTCACTTTTCTTTTTTTCTTCTGAGATTTATTATGCTCACATTGAAAATTTCCTTTGGACATGACAAACACAGCCACTTAAAAGACCTATCATGTCATAGACTAGCCTGTGATCTTAAAAATGTTCAACTGAATATTCTTCTTAACCCACATGTATTAAATACACATTTATTGAAATTTTTTTGTGCTGTGCCCTATGCCAGCCACTGAAGTGATGCTGCATTTGAAGTCTCCCATGAGTGTCACAAAGTGTCCTGTACTTCTGGGCTTGTGTAAAGAACTCGAGCTTAGTTGTATTCAGTTTAGTGCTACAATCTTTCCTGTACTTGTGAGGAAGGATAAGGTCTGTCTCTTTGTAGAGAATCTCCAATGATGGTTGGAAAAGTGTAAGATAGAAATGGGTGCTGTCCACAGATTACACGACCGTACGTATGTCACTGAGGAGTATGCTAAATGTGGGAATTAAAGTCTTGGTATACAAATATAAGATCTAAACCACTGATCAAAGTGATAGAGTTGAAAAAGGTTTAAAAACTGAGCTGTGATGAGTTCTTGTTATCGTTGTATTTATGAAGTTCTATTTGTGAATGTCTCAATCCATTCTAATCCATTCTTAGGAATGGAAGATACTCAGGACCAGGTTTGGCTCCGTGTGTGCATGTGAGCACACCCAGCCCCAAACACACTGCGCGTGCAGTTTCAGAGCCCATCCCCTCAGTGTGCTGATGGATTTCCTAGAAGTTTGTGTTTGAATATGCACAGCCCTTTGTATCAAGTGATTCTCAGGAAATGCTCTGAAGAAAAGCAGTGAAGTGGCCACCATTCTTATGTATTAACCCGAGACTTCTACAGCATGTGCTTTCTCCTGAGTCTACGTCTCTGCTGCCTGTCCAGGCGCATGTCCTCTTTTGTGCTTTTGTGGTGAGTGCATTGGCCAAGCTTCTCTTATCCACAGCAAAAGGTAGAGTTGGGGATGATAGAAAGGATCAGGTTAAACTTTCCTTCTTTTCCAGTAGAGCCTCTTCAAAAAAATATTGGGAAGTGAAAATTGATTCAGCTTCTGATGGCAGCACCTAGGTTTTCCTACTGAACTCCTAAATGTCTAACTATATGAGGACTAATTATATTTTCCCTGTTACTAATACCATGTATACCTGGAGGTACTCTTTCCTCTAGGACTGAGACCAGGGCACCTCTGTAATGATGTAGAGCAATCCTCCCATTGCCATCCAGGACTTAGTGAATACAGAGATGCACTATTGGAATCCTTCCAAAAAGAGAAATTACCTGCCCCTTTCTACTCTAGGCTGAGAGTATAGCCATGAAATAAATACTAAGATAGTCTTCCTCTGTGGCTGGCATTATCTAAGTTATTTTCCAGATTGTACTGTGATAATCTGACTTGTTTTATGATGTTATGTTTGCTTTTTATTCTTTTATTTAAAAAATATGTATCTGAGAGGCAGAGACACATAAGGAGTCCAATAGATAGAGCTTCCATCTACTGGCTTACTCCCCAGATGCCCTCCGGGCAGTGGAGAGCTAACAACTCAATCCAAGTCTCTTATGTGGTTGGCAGGAACCCAACTAACTTGAGCCTTCACCACTGCTTCCCCAGGTCTGCATTTACATGAAGCTGGATTCAGGAGCTAGAGCCTGGTATCAACCCAAATATTCCAATATAAGATGTGAGCTTCTCAACTGCTCGACAAAACACCCAACCCATTAGTTTTATATTTTGTCGTGTCACTCAATAGGCAAAGTTCCATGTATGACAAGTGTAAGACAGTCCATAGGGGCTGGCACTGTGGCGTAGAGGGTAAGGCTGCTGCCTGCAGTGCTAGCATCCCATATGGGCATCAGTTCAAATCCTGGCTGCTCCACTTCCAATGCAGCTCTCTGCTATGACCTAGGAAAGGAGCAGAAGATCGCCCAGGTCCTTGGGCCTCTGCACCCACGTGGGAGACCTGGAAGAAGCTCCTGGCATCAGATCAGTGTAGCTCTGGCCATTGTTGCCAATCAGTTGGAGAGTGTACCAGTGGATGGAAGACCTCTCTCTCTGCCTCTTCTTCTCTCTGTGTGTAACTCTGAATTTCAAATACATAAATAAATCTCTTTTTAAAATTCCATAAATATGGGCCAGTGCCGTGGCTCAATAGGCTAATCCTCCACCTGCAGCGCTGGCACACCGGGTTCTAGTCCCCGTCAGGGCGCTGGATTCTGTCCTGGTTGCCCCTCTTCCAGGCCAGCTCTCTGCTATGGCCCGGGAAGGCAGTGGAGGATGGCCCAAGTCCTTGGGCCCTGCACCCCATGGGAGACCAGGAGAAGCACCTGGCTCCCGGCTTTGGATCAGCTCAATGCACCGGCGGCCACTGTGGGGTGAACCAACGGCAAAGGAAGACCTTTTTCTCTGTCTCCCTCTCTGTCCACTCTACCTGTCAAAAAAAAAAAGAAAAAAATTCCATAAATATTTGTTAATGAATGAATAGAAAAACTCTTCAAAAAAATCTATCTAGTCCTTTTCTTCCCCTTACGTATTTCTCTTATGAGAGATGAAAGAGAAAGAACTAGAAGTATTTTACTAGAATGACCTGCACAATTATTACAAGGAGGACTTCCCTCTTTCCTTTAGTTGTACCTGGATTGGAAGAATTAAGCAAGGATGCCTTCAAATCCTTTATTCTTTGGTTTGGTTTTTATCAAAACCCAGCTAGGAATTGGTAGTTATCATACTCTGAGCATTTTTAGAAAGCTGGTCCCAGGCCCAGATGGGGTTAGAATGTAAATAGTAAGTAGGCGTGGCTATAGGGACTAAAATCCAAGCTTCTTCCCCTTAGGTTGGGTTCTTTACCAGGCTTCAGGGGCATTGGGCCACCCACATTCACCAGGGACAACAAATTCCTGGCTAACAACAGGAAAACAGAACCAAAGGATGCCCAAGAGCTCCAAGGGAGATCATACCACACATTCATTAGGTTCTAATCTCCTATTATTTCACCCCCACACCCAGAGTCAGGTTTTTCTGCTAGGCTCAGGGCCGGTGCAGACCTGAGGTTGCCCTGCTTATGATGTATGTCCAAAATGGCGCCTGCTCTTTGTCTTGCTCACCTTTGAGAGGTGGGCGGAGAGAGAGAAACTCGTGTCTGTATCGGTCACTTTTTTCTCTCTCTCTCTCTCCTAGTTAGCCTGGTGAACTTTTCCCCCACAGGGTTTCAAGCCTTGTTCGCTCTAGTCTCCTCTCTCCGCTTCCCTGCCAGTGTCTCAGGCTATTGAGGTTCGGCTCACCTCGCATTCCAGCGCTGGTGCGTTGAATCTGCCACTGGTGTCCCAAACTGCGGGTTCCCACGCTCTCCTCGAAGGTCCACTGTGAATCACTAGCTCTGGAAGAGTTTCCTCTGCTGTTTCTTCCCCTACTCTTCCTTGAACCTGCAGTATCTCCACTTTTATTAAACTGTCTCTCCCCGGACTATCAGTGTGATCATACCAACAAACATTTTATTTGGGTCACACAGTGTTTAATAGTCAGGAAACTTCATATGAAAATCTGAATTCTGATACCTCTTGAAAATTTGGAAGATCTGGCAACCCTGGGATCACATCCTATGGAGCAGCAATCTCTCAAAGAGGATGCAGCTATTTTTTGGTCAACCAAGTTCAACTACTGCCTATTATCTTATGGCGTTCAACTTTCACTCTTATATTGGCTCCAGTAGGTTGGGAGATTTCAACTCTTGTCTGTGAAATATATATAAAGATATTTAAAGGGACACTGAGTATTTCATTGACAGGATGGCATTAGGTGGACAGTCACTATTTGCCTGACTCTATTGAATAGAAGCAAAACCTTTGAAAGCATATGGTTTTTAAATAGTGATTAAGAATCCTGAGCCACAAATGTCTCTTGAAGCTAAGCATCTGTCAGTGGTTTAGAATTTCCTGGAGGTAGTAACGGTGGGTGTCCACCCCATGAAACAGTTTTCTTTATCGGCATCCTTACCTTTGCATCTAAGTCAATTTTTGCTGATCTCTTTGAAAAATACTCCTACCTCTTTGGGACATTACAGCTATTCTTTAATCTTTATAACTCAACTTACATTTGTTCCAAATGACTAAGTATCTCTCCACTGGAAAATTTGCTTAGTCTCTTTAAATGTGTGCCTGTTATTAGTCCAGATTAGTTTTGCTAAAGTACTGAATATAATATCCTCAGGGTAAAATAAATTAATATATTTGTAAAGGTAATTCCACTAAGTATTTTTTCTACAGCAGTAAGAAAAAGGAAATAGATATTTTTAATGAAGTCTTTAGAGTAGTTTTCTAAAAGACATAAATTCTTATTAGTTGTAAATTATAACTTGGTACTTTTCAAAGATCATTATCTCTGGACACTGTCGCCTCCTTTATTGTTTCCCTCTTAGTTCAGGCTAAAAGAAAGAAATTTCAAACTTGAGCAAGACGTTTGGTTTCTCTGTGCCTCAGTTTCCTTATTGACACACAGTCATTTATTGAGCGTATGTGGAAAGTCATTTATTGAGCATATGTGGAAAACATTGGACAAAGAAATAGGTCATGTCCTCAGAGAAACTAATGAAGTGAAGGAATTAGACCTGTGGTATTCAAAACAGAGGTCTCTGACCAGTCACATCAGCATTATCTGGGAACTCGGAAGAACAAATCCAGTGTCTAAAGGGTAGGGCCAGTAAATGGTTTTAACAAGCCCCCTCGATGATGATGTCACATACACAACTTTGAGAACCTGAGTGTTCTGCTTTCCACTTACATAAACAGTTCTCTGGGCTTCTTCACTGAACTTGCTCTGGCACAAAAGAAAATAAGCTGAGGCGTGCTTCCATAGTATTCAAAGAAGCAACCTTTTTTTGTCTGAATTTTTTTCTATCTAATACGTCACATAATGTGTGTGTTATTTTTTCCATCCATAGCTCTTTTAAGCACAGGACCAACCTTTCAGCTAATTGTGGAATGGGTGAAGCACATTGACCCCTAGTTTATTTCTTTATTTTGGGTTCTTTATTGAATTTCTTGGTCACATTCAGTCTACCTGCAATCTGTCCTTTTTTACAACCTCCTTTCTTTTGTTGATTCATCAGAAAGGTAGGCTCAACCAGCTTTCAACCAGGGTCTGATAATTTATCCAAACCATGAAGATGCATGTAAAACCTGAAACACATTTTGAGCAACTGACAATTAAGTTTTCCTGCTAACCAAGGTGTTTGATTTCCACATCAAACATCAAAGAATTCAACTATTTAAGGTTGTCCATTTTTCAGCTTCTAAGATAGTCACTCTAAGAAATTATTACAAATATGGGTAAATTTTTCAGTGAGATATTTTAGAAGTTGCCCACCAGCTATCTTCTGGGTCACAGCCTTGTTGATCTAATCATTTGCCAGGTCTTCACAATTGAGATTCCTGCAGACAGATTGTACAGTGGCTGTTAATTCAGGTATAAACCGGGGAATAATTGTGCCATAGATAGGATGAATGAGCCGTACCTCCTGGAGTTATAAAGACTATTGTCATAATTTAAATTTTATTAATTTATTTAAATTAATATGTAATTTTAATTTACTTAAATTTACTTCAGATATAGAATTATTTTTAAGACCATAAAAAGTCTCTGCTATATCCTGATAATTGCTTTAGGTTGTGATCAACCACAAACAGTGCTCAACTGACTATAGAAGGGAATTTTTCCTTGAACAAAAGTCTCTCTGGCTTCAGGGTACTGACAGATGAGTTGTATACACCTCACAGAAATGAATGTAACCCATGCTACTTCTTCAGAGAACTATTGGATATATGTGATAGAAGACAACAGCATGGATAGATAATGATGCAAGCAACACAGTGGCCTCTAGATCCTTAATGCAGGAGGCCTAGGAGCCACTGCACTCTGGGGTTTGAATAGGAAGTAGTCAGTGACTGAGAACAGACTGGAAAGGCAAATCTGTGCACCCATATTGTATCTACTCTCCTGAGCCCTCTACAGGGGGTACTTAGCTTGCTTTCTTTTATCTCACACTCTGTGTATTAGTCTTTGGGATAAGAAGACTCATCATTTCCAATCAATTTCCTGCCCTGCTCCATATATTTGGCCTTGCATTACATTTACACATGTCTGACCAATGTTGTTTATAATAATAGAGGCATTTAAAATCTGGATTTTGGAACAACAATGCAATCTATTTTTCTTTACAGTTGAACTTGGACATTCTTCTATTTTTAAAATTTTGATTAAATTTAATCTTATGTTCATGCCAGAATTACAGTTAAGGTTTTATTAGCCTATGGTTAATTTCATAATTTAGGTGTTAATTCTGAATGTAATCAGTAAAGATAGGACTGAAGATTTCCTAAGGGATTATTCACCCAGTCAGAAGTAAAATGCAAGTATGGGCAGTTAACCTAGCAGATAAGATGCCTACATCCCACATCTCACATCAGACTACTGGTTATTTTGATGTCTAGCTCCCCTTCTGATTTCAGCTTCCTACTAATGCATACCCTGGGAGGCAACAGGTTATGGCTCAAATAGTTGTGTCCCTGCCACGCATATGGGAGACCAGCTGGCATTCCTGGTGCCAAGTTTAGACTTGGCCCAGAATGAGCCGTTGTGGGTATTTGGGTAGTGAACAAACAGATTAGAGTGCTCATTCTCTTTCTGGATCTCTGCCTCTCAAATGATAAACGAATAAGTTAGTAAATGGGAAGATATGTGAAAGAAAAATATCTTCTGATGACCAGGAGCTAGCCTAGGGCCATCAAGTGGGCTTTGGCATTTCCTTGTTAAACATAGACAAGTTCATAGTCATCATCATCAGGCAAAAACATCCTGTGACCTTTGGTGGAGCAAGATACAAACAAGACTATTCTAAATTCACATTTGAACACAGACAAACATTAATTTTATCCACCAACAAAATTCCAAATATCTCCTCTGTCAACTAAATAGGAGTGAGTGCTCTTTCTTAACCAATTATAGCTTTAGTCTCCCTCTCCTCTGCCCTGCCCTTGGGAAAAATCTGTTGAAATATCTAATAATATTATCCCTGCTTTCTGAAGGCATCTAAGTGAGGCGATCTCTATTCTATGGACCGTCCTCAAATCACTCAAAGTCCCAACCTGTCAGTCCCTTCTAATACCCTCTTCATGAGCCACTACAGTTATCCATGTTGTGCATTATCCCTTTCTGCAACACATAACAAATCCAACTTGTTCAACGTTAGGGATATTCTGGGTGGGTTTTGGTTAGATAACATTCTAGATATCAACTGAGTAGTAAGTTATATCCATTCTGGACAACAACCCTGAACTCTGCCAGTTGGGCCTTGTAGCTTGTGGATATAACAGCTCTGGGCTCTCCAACTTTAGTTCTTTAAGGAGACGACTTTTTATTCTCTTAAAATATTTTTGTTACTATAAAGACAACAGACTTTGTGTATTTCATAGGTACAGTTCTAAGGAGTTATCCATACTTCCCTCCCCCTCCCTCAATCCCCCTCATTCCTTTCTTTCTATTTTTTTCTTTAATTTTTAAAAAGACATAATTTCTTAATGGGGTTGTATGCTGAAAAGATTTTAGTTCTCTAGACAGAAAGAGTCACTTCCTCCTTAGAATATAAACTAAAAATGGATCTTTATAGAAGATTGGGGTGGGCCTTGGGATAGTAGTTAAGCCACTCCTTAGAAACCCCCACATCCCATATCAAAGTGTCTGGTTTGAATTGTGGCTTTTCCACTTCTGATCTAGTTTCCTGCATACACCATGGGAGGTAGCAGGTGATGGTTCAAGTACTTGAGTCCCTGCCACCCATGTGGAAGACTTGAATTGAGACCCAAGCCATTTGCAGGTATCTGGGGAGTGAAACAACAGACAGAAGATCACTGTCTCTGTCTCTCTGCCTTTCAAATACAATGAAAATAAATAAGTAGAAGGCAGCAGCTAACAGATAATGCTAATATTGACTTTATGTCAGGCACTGTGCTAAGTATTTACATGAATTTACTCGTTTTAGTCCTTACAATAAGCCTATGAAGTGGATACTATTTTTACTACCATTTTACAGATGGGGAAAACAGAAGCAGAGAGGCAAATTACATTGCCCAAGAGTATACAGCTAATGCCAAAGCTAAGGATCAAATCCAAGACGTATAGCACCACAGCCTCTGCTCTTACTTGTTACTGTCTACTGCTTTTGTGATCTATTTATTATCAGTACAGAACTACAGGTTTCAGATTCTGTTTACAGATACTGTCCACAGTATATTCCTCTGAGTTATCAAGGATCATTGTAAAACATAAATATACAGGAAACCATGCTCTTTGACTATGACAGACATAACTGCAGCAGAGAACTGAGTAACATGAGAACTGAGTACCAGTGCATTATGGTGATGTTTGTGGTGGTGCATTTTCTATGAAATTCTCTTCCTCGTTGATAACAGCTTGTGGAATATTTGTACCTAGAAGTGCTATTCGATTTGCCCTAAGCTGTTTCTCTTCTTTTATCTAGTTGTTCTCAGTCTTCAAAGTTCTGCATCTGCCATGGTCACAGTGGGTTTTATTATCATCTCATTGTCTGTGATCACTCCTTTGGTGCCAACTTACCGTGCTTAAAGAGTTTGTCAATTTTTTTTATAATGGTTTGTTTTTACACCTCTTCAAACCTTTAAACCTTTTATCAAGGTTAGCTGATAAACTAAGCTTGTTTGAATGCACCAATATTTATAAAATACTGAGTTTGTTAATTCATAGTATTGGTGTACTCAGAGATGTCATCCTTACAAATACTTTTAAAAAGCACTCTGTTAGATTCAAAATAAGGAAGGTGTTTAAATTTTATATACCTGCATACACATGTATATATCATGTATACCCTAGAAATTCTAAATTCAATATTAAAATAGATAAATTGAATAAACATAAAATTTTACCTTTTTATTACTTTTCTATATTAACTTTATAAATTCTGTTAGACATGACTATTATACATTTTTACACCCATTATCTGCAATAATCATTAAAAAACTTATGAGAATATAAACCTTGGGGACCTAGCTTAGGATTTCCTGTATGGAATACTCTGAGTTCCTACCTGATATCATTTGGGTTGGCATTCATTTTCACAATCATTCCATTGTTCCATATTGCCAGTCAGATTGTGAGGCTAATACTCTGTACCTACAAAGGGAAGCGCACAGTGAATAAGCAGAGGTAATGTTAGTTTAATCACAGGCACTTCAAATGCAAATTACCATCATTTTAATATTATTCACAGAAAGTTTAATACTGAAAGTGCATGATAATTTGAGTTATATAATTCATCAATATTAAATCTTAGACTGTAAACTTCCATGACTCCTTATATTCACAGAGAGAACCAGAAATGTGGATCATTTTGGAGAGGAGTGTTCGTCCAGAGTTTTGATCTCTGACAATGTGCAGTTCAGTCACTCTTGACTGCTCTTGTAAGGTCTCCAGACAAATCTGTAAAAAGATGGATGAGGTAGCAAAGCAAAGGTTGGGGGGACTCCGGGATTCTTATCAATAAAAGATTAAGGATTAGGTCAAAAGTGTTATTGTTCAAGTCCATTCAAGAATCAATCATGTTATTTGCAGGAATGTTGTAGGAAATTACAATTTGACCTCCTACAGAGGAACATTTTACCCTTGATGACTTGTGAATTTCTCCTTGAAATTCATCATCACAGTGCCAACATACCCTAACCTAACTGACACCTAACATTTTGCCAAGTCACATTGATTTTTTAGAGACCTATTATATGCATGAGTATGTGAGTAAATATGTATACACATATAGACGAAAATCTGTACTGTGCAATATATACTTTAAAAAAAACTAGAAGAAAAGATTTCAAATGTTTTCATTGTAAAGAATAAATGTTTGAGGAGAGGTGGGCACTTGCCCAAGTGGTTAAGATACCAGTTAAAATGTCCCAGCTCTGGCTCTTGATTCCAGCTTCCCACCCGTGCAAACTATGCGAGGCAGCAGGATATAGCTCAAGTGGTTGGGTCCCTGCCACTCATGTGGAAGACCTAAATTGAGTTTCCAGCTCATGGCTCCAGCCCCAGTCCAGCCGTGGTTGTCACTGGCATTTAGGGAGTGAACCAGCAGATGGTGTCTGTCTCTCTGATCCCCAAAAATAAAGCAAAACAAAAACGTCAGTGACTTAAGCATTTATTTAAAAATGTGTGTGAGAACATTGGTATGCTTTTGCTGACTTAGACATTTTATGATGTCTATAGAATCAAAATATCACATTGTACTCTATAAACATGTACAACTTTTATGTGTTGGTTAAACATTTTTTAAATTAAATTTTTAATATCAAAAGGCCAGCACTAACTACTTTAAAACAAAGATCCGGAACTGAAATTTTTTATATTTTTAATTTTTTTAAATGATACATGAGAAATATTCTAATCAGGAATATTTTTAATAGTTTTTTTTATTTGAGAGCTAGCGTTACAGACAGTAAGAGGGAGAGACAGAGAGAAAGGTCTTCCTTCCATTGGTTCATCTCCCAAATGGCCACAACCGTCAGAGCTGTGCCGATCCGAAGTCAGGAGCCAGGTGCTTCTTCCTGGTCTCCCATGTGGGTGCAGGGGCCCAGACACTTGGGCCATTCTCCACCACTCTCCCAGGCCATAGCATAGAGCTGGATTGGAAGAGGAGCAGCCAGGACTAGAACCAGCACCCATATGGGATGCTGGCACCACAGGCAGAGGATTAACCTACTGAGCCATGGTGCCGCCCCCCCAATATTTTTTTTAATATTTGTTTATATATTTATTTGAAAGGCAGAGTTACAAAGAGGCTGAGGCAGAGAAAGAGAGGTCTTCCATCCGCTCATTCACTCCTCAGATGGCTGCAACTGCTGGAGCTGAGCCAATCTGAAGCCAGGAACCAGGAGCTTCTTCCAGATCTCCTATGTGGGTGCAGAGGCCTAAGGGCTTAAGTCATCTTCTACTGCTTTCCCAGGCCACAGCAGAGAGCTAGATTGGAAGTGGAGTAGCCAGGACTTGAACCGGCGCCCATATGGGATGCCGGCACTGCAGGCAGTGACTTTACCGACTACGCCACAGTGTCGGCCCCAATCATGAATATTTTGTTTGGGGCCTCGTTGTGGCATACCAGACTAAGCCACCACCTGGTGGTGGATTCATCTGGATTCATCCTGGCCTAGCCCTGACCATTGTAACCATTTAGGAAGTTAACCAGTGAATAGAAGTTATTTCTCTCTCTCTCTCCCTCCCTCCCTTCCTCCCTCCCTCCCTCCCTCCCTCCCTCCCTCCCTCTCTCCCTCTCTCTCCCTCCCTCCCTCCCTCCCTCCCTCCTTCCCTCTCTCTTTACTCCTCCTCTTCTCCCCCCCCACTCTCTCCCCCCAAAACTGTCTTGCAAATAAATAAATAAATCTTTGGAAAAAATGCTTGTTTAATTGGGAAATAGTTTATCTTTTTAATTGCTTCAAAATGATCATTATAATTAGTTTGGAAGTCTATGCTGTAGGAACTAAACAGAAGACAAATATTAGAAAAAGCCTGGAAATTAGAGTACTTTATAGCTTGAAAAGCTAAAGAAGTCAGCCAAATCCTCCTCAAATTATAACTTGTAATAAAGTTGTTTGAAATAAAATGCAGGGAGTTAGCATTGAGGTGCAGTGGGAATGCTGCAATGCCAGCATTCCATACGTGTGCCGGTTCAAGTCCTGGCTGCTTCACTTCTAACCAGGCTTCTTGCTAATGTACCTGGAAAGCAGAAGAAGATGGCACAAGTCTCTGGGCCCCTGCCACACCCACATTGGAGACCTGGGTAGAGTTCTTTGGCTCCTGGTTTCAGCCTTCCCAGACCTGGCCGTGGGAGTCATTTAGGGAGTGGACTAGAGGATGGAAGTTTCATCTTCTCTCATAATCTCTCTCTCACCCTGCAATTGTTCTACCTCTCAAATAAATAAATAAATCTTTACCAAAAAAAGAAATGAAAAGTAGTATCCACAAATAGCCATTTATAATTAAAAGATCATATTTTAGAAGAAATGTATAAAATGCAAAGGAAAACTAGAAAATTTGACTAGAAAATTTAACTGGTAAAGACTTGCATAAAACTAGAGTTGTAGTTGAAGGTTGGCAGGAAATATAAGTTGTTTTGTGGTGTTAGTTCAATTTTGGCCAAAATCACAGAATTTTGTTTTTTAGTAGATGTTATAAGTTTGTAAAAATTAAAATCAAAAACATTGATACTCTGAAAAGTAACAGAAATGAGGGAAGTAAATTGGTCTTTACAGTAAATGAAAAAGTAAATTCATTTCATTTCAGTAAATGAAAGCCAAAGCTATAGCCAGATTTCTCAACCTCAGAACTATTGACATTTGGAGACAGATAACTCCTTGCTGTGGGACCTGTCCTGCTTAGCTGCATCTTGGGCCTGGTCATACCCTCTGATGTTGTGATAACCAAAAATGTCCCCTGAGGAAGAAAATTGTTCCTGGTTGAGAACCACTAAGCTAAAGATAAAACAAAATTGAATCAAAATTAATAAAAATAGATGGAAAATCTCAAATTAAATTGATGAATATATGGATAAGAAATCTATTTATGGTAAGGTAGACATCACTAAGCAGTGAATAAGCTTTAGACCTGTCTTAATTAATTAATTAGAAAGGCAAAGAGATACAACACATACACACACACACACACACAGAGAGAGAGAGAATTTTTCCATTCACTGGGTCACTCCCAAGATGGCCACAGTGGCTGTACCCCAGAATTCCATCTGTGTCTCCAATGTAGGTGGCAGGGGCTGAATCAGTAACAGAGTACCTGGACTCAACCCTGCACTCCCTTATGGGATACTGGCATTGGTAGCTTAACCCACTATGCCATGACACCTGCCCCTGATTATTTTAATATATTTAATTTTATAATATATAATCATGTTTCATGCTACACATTAAAATTAAAGTTATGAATATAATTAAGTATAAGAAATCACATTATTGAAAGGAACTAGCAGAGAACAGATTTTACTTTCTGCCCTTTGAGGCAGTAATCATTGAAAGAAACTAGAGTCTATAGCATATAAAAATAATCATCAGTGCTTTAACACAAATGGCATTTAAAGCAAAAGGAAAGATTGTTAACGTAAAATATTTGAACAGACTTGGATTAATATGTTTAACAGAGTTCAGCAAACTTTTAGTAAAAGAATTATATAGGACATATTTTAGGTTTTATGGGCCAAGTGAGCTTCATGAGCATGTGGCCAACATATGGTTTAATCTTCTATTATTGCTATGTTAAAATGTTTTACAATTGTTTGACAAAGGGCTCCACATTTTCATTTTTTACTGGACACACAAATTATGTGTTTGGGTCTATTTGTGGGCCAGGTAATCTGTATTGCAACTAATCCGCTCTGCATTGTGGCACAAAAACAGATCAAACATAAATGAATGAGTGCAGCTGTTATTCTAAAAAAAAAATCATTTATAAAATAGGTGGTTGACCAAAGTTGGCCCATGAGCCATTGTTTGCCAATCCCTTGTCTATACAATTTAGACTGCTTCAATTGTCCAACCTCAATAATTTTCAATTTTTAATAGTCTGTTAACTGAAAAAAATCAGACAATAATGTCAATGCTGTGTTTCCAAAAAGCATAAAAATTATGTTTGCATGGTGATAAGTATTGAAAGGAACCAGAGAGAAAGAAACTAGAACATAATCTTTCAGTTCCTACACTGGCAACAATGTTAGTCTAGCCCCCAGCTGAAGGTCTCCCCGAACTCTGGTTGGCAAGGCACCATTTGGCATGACCCCAGGCAAGTTGTTCAACCTAAGGCTCAGTTTTCCCTTCTACAAAATACATATAAGTAACATGATATTATCTATCTCATAGGAATAGTGTAACACTTATGGGAAAAAAATCACATATGGCATACATAGTGCTTAGCACATAAGCTTTCAAATGTTAGCTCTTGTTATTATTATTGCTATTTTATTAGCATAAAAGGGAAATTAAAACAATTTATTTCATTTTTAGTTCAGTTGTTACGATGTTGTTCAGTTAAAGAAACTTAAAACAGCTGGCTTTTAAAATGCAATGATTAAGGCTACAGCATTCTCAGTAGGCACCAAACTGAAACTGTTAAACTAGGCACCATCAAAAGAGATTTTAAAGATTTCAGCAGCATAAAAGAGAAAAGAATTGCTTAAAGGCCTTAAAATAAGTTGCAAGGCACAGAGACAATTAGAATGAACGCATGGAAGCGTAATGAGCAGTGATAATTAAAGCTGCCACCAGATACACATAACCTGCACATTGATGAACTTATGTCTGTCCTTTATGGAAGTTGATTCAGCCAGCTGAAGGGCAGACTCTGGTTATTAAACCAGTCATGTAATGAGCACTCTTCCACCCAGCTTCTCCTGGGTTGTGAAGGGAGAATAGAAGCCACTCCGTCATCCTTAATGCCCAGAAACTTTGCTCTGGGAGCTTGGTCCTTATCCTTGTCCTCACTTCTCACTGTAGGTGAATGGGACTCCCAGAAACCATGCAGATAGATGTCTGTGTGAGTTCTCTGTTGGGTTGTTCTAAGCATCTCTGGCCCACGTCTGGGAGATGAGTATGTGATACTGACTTCATTACAGCCGTTTGGTGCCAGAAAGCTTTTTGAGAAAAGCATTTAGTGTCAAAAATTTAGAGGCTTTATGCAACTTCGTGGTAATTACCTCTGTCACAAAGGGCCAGAGAATGACTTTAGGACTATCCTTCCACTTTTCTCTCTATTAATACTGAGAAATTTCTATTAGACTAACTTGGTAGTATTTTTTTCCTCACCATGCCAGAATGTGCACACACTCAACACAGGTGTGTGTGTGTGTGTGTGTGTGTGTGTGTCTTTAAGTGATACTGTTTTCAAATCGCTAGAGAAGGTCAGTAGTTGGTTAATGAAATGAAAATGCCCTACTCCTTGTGACACTAAATTCTCAGCATTTTGGCTATGCTACACCTGACAATACCAGGAGGTGGAGGGAGCAGACTAGTCCAGACATGGAATGGTTATGCCCCACCCCCTCCTAAACAGCACCCATTCTGTTGTTGCTGCACTGCCAGGAGTCCTAACTGGGTCCTCCAGTGTGCATGTTGTAGATTCCCATTTCTTCATTTCATCAGCTGGGCTCTTATCTCCCTCATTTACTCTGAAGTCCACAAGTTAGAGGTGAAGCTCTCTAAGCCTTGGCAAAGGGGCAAGTTTTGCCTCGTGGTGTTATCTTACATGCATGCTCATTGTACCAGATTTTCATCCTTCTTTGTCCCATGGTGTTGTGGCAGAAATAACAGTCCCAATTTGAGCAATTTGTTGATGTCAATCAACATGCCTTAATAATCCAGGTTTCTTGGCCGGCACTGTGGCTCAATAGGCTAATCCTCCGCCTTGCAGTGCCAGCACACCGGGTTCTAGTCCCAGTCAGGGGGCTGGATTCTGTCCCAGTTGCTCCTCTTCCAGCCCAGCTCTCTGCTGTGGCCCAGGAGTGCAGTGGAGGATGGCCCAAGTGCTTGGGCCCTGCACCCCATGGGAGACCAGGAGAAGCACCTGGCTCCTGGCTTCAGATCAGCATGGTGCGCCGGCACAGCTGCCGTTGTGGGGTGAACCAATGGAAAAGGAAGACTTTTCTCTCTGTCTCTCTCACTGTCCACTCTGCCTGTCCCAAAAATAATTAATTAATCTGGGTTTCTTAACTTTGGCACTTGGAGACATGTTGGACTGGATAATTAATTCTTTGTTGTAGGAGGTTGGTGGGAGTGGACTATATTCCACATCATAGAATGTATAGCTTCATCCTTGACCTCTGCCAACTAAATACCAGAAGCAGCTCTTTTCTAGTTCCAACAACAATGTCAATAGCTGTTGCCAAATGTCCACCAAAGAGGTAGGGCACAAAGCTGCTCCTAGTGAGAACTATTCCTGATGGTACTCTGTATGACCTGCTGGTTTCCTTTCTGTTAAAATACCATTTAATTTAACACAGTGGTTGAAATATATTATTTCACTGTTGATCACCTCAACTATAAGAGGTTGTTTTATTGAAATTTTCTTTCAGGTGATGGAATTGAGGCTGTTTGTCAGTTGTTACATAGCTAATAAATAGCCATACCAGGAAAACCTGTTTTAAACTACTTGGTTCACATAACCTAATAGTCCCTATTGAGACAGGCTTCAAGTAAGGCTTGATCCAGCAATTCAACAATTTTAAGAAATTCCTGCTCCCATCTCTTTGTTCCCTTTCTTCCTCCTCATGTTTGGCGTTGTGGTCCAGCAGCTCTAAGCTTTCTTTTATGTGGTGATCAGGCCTTGCAGCTTTCCATTATACCATCCTAAAGGTAATTCCACAGAAGAAAAGATCACTGTCTTTTCACTGAAGCCAAAGAAAACATTTTGTTGCCTCTCATTGACGCAAAATGTCCATCTCTGAACCAATCATTGCAGCCAGAAGGTTGGCTATGTGTTTGGCTTTAGTCAATCCTGATTCTTCCCTGGAGCTATGGAGAAGGATAATTGCCCTCAAATTGTATAGCCAAAACTGAAGAGAAGCAATTTCTCAGAAGAAGTGTGGAGTATAATGCCAAGAGATGGAGCAATGGGTGCTGGGGTCAGCAGCAAGTATCATGCTTCTACACCGCTTTTGCTACCATGCTGCCTACAGTTGGGACGTTGTTTTAACCTTGTTCCTTTCCTCATCTTATCCCTGAGACTTCATCTGTAGACCTGTCTCCTTCACTTGGCGTCACTGAAAACTACTAAAGAAGTAGAGACATTTGTCGAAAGAAGAAATACAAATTGCCAATAGATACGTGAAAAAATTGCTCAAGATTGCTGAGTATCAGGGAAATGCAATAAAAAACCATAATCATGTATCATCTCACTCCAATTAGATTGGCTCTATCCAAAAGTCAAAAAATAGCAAATGGTGTTGAAATTGTAGAGAAAAGCATACCCTAATACACTATTCTTGCAAGCATTATGGAAAACAGTATGAACAGTATGGAGAGTCCTCAAACTAAAAATGGCCTAACATATGACTGGGCCATCCCACCTGCAGGGATATATAAAGGAAATGAATATGAAAGAGATACCTGAATGCCCAGTTCACAGTAGTAAAGATATGGAATTGGCCTAAATGTCCACTAACTGATGACTGGATAAAGAAACTGTGGTATATGTATATACATATGATGGATTATTAGTCACATAAAATGAAATCATGATGTTTACAACAAAATGGATGGAACTGGAGATCATTAATAAGCCAGACACAGAAAGACAAATATCGTATGTTTTCTCTCACGTGGAATTTAGTATATACAAAGAGTATAAAAAGTGTAGACTGTCATATTATTTGGTTTATATAAATATTGTCTTCAATGAATTATATCATCTTCTCATTAATATACCCTTCTTCATTCTTTGATCATTGTGAATACTATGTTATGTGAATTTGATATTCATATACCTGTTTTCAAGAAAAAATGTATAATATCTACAAATTAAGTGAATGTGACAAAATGTTTAAAACTTCTAAATGTTAATTAAAAATAAATGAACATTAAAATGAAAAAAATGCCCAGTTATTATCCTGTAGTCAGTAGACCAAAATCCAATGACTTCCCATTTCTCATTGGAGAGACCTCCCCAGTTGGTCCCTGTGGGATTTCTAGAACCTATCTGGATTATGGGAACTCCTTGAAGGGCAGAGACAGATTAACCCCAGTGGATTTTAATCTTCAAGGACAGCAATGTACTTTAATATGAATGGCTTGTTAGTCACATACACTGTATTATTTCTTCCTGCAGCCATGCTGTGAGCTAGGTGTTATTTCAGTCTGAAGATGAATGGAAGCTCAGAGAGGTGGAGTAGCATCCCTCAAGTCATATCCCTGTATGAAGAAGAACATGAATTCACACAGGCCCAAAGCCTGTGCTGTGTTCCCAAAAGTGAACACCTTAGAGGAATATAGATTTATGAAAAAATGCAAATACTAAGAACCCATTATTTCTCAAAAAATATGCCCAGCAATATTTTGATAAGAGAAAAAACAAAACCTGTTCCCTTTTCCCCAGGAATTAAAGAAAGGAGGGAGCCTCTTGCATTGCTGGCATCCCACACCAGAGGGTGGGTTAGAGTGCCAGCCACTCTGCTTCTGACACAGCTTCCTGCTGATGCACTTAGGTAAGAAGTGGAAGAAAGCCCACGTACTTAGGTCTGTCACCTAGGCTCCTGACTTTGGCCTTGCCCCAGCCCCAGCTATTGCAGTCATTTGGGAAGAGAACCAGTGGATGGAAGATCTGTGTCTGCCTTTCGAGTAATTAAATCTTTAAAATAATCACCAAAAACATAAATTTAATAGAAAAACATAAACTGGAATTTATCAAAATGTAAAACATTTTTTTAAATCAATGAAAGACAGAAATGAGGAAAAATGTCAGTAGAGGATTCATGGCATCATAGTGGTATGGAGATTGCATAGCAACCTGGTGCTTTGGAGACTACATAGCAAACCAGGATCAACATGTAATGGCAACAGCATCTGTGGCAATGAGGATCAAGGCTTTTCCATTGCAGTGCACTGCAGTGCATGGTTTCTTTATGTAGCAATACTAGTGCTCAGGGAAATTAACAGCTGCTAGGGCTGCCCTGCAGCAACTGGGGAATTGACCCAGCACCTGAGAATTAAGGAAGCCAGCAGTACATGTGACAGTCCCATTACATAGTATCTCCACTCTGCCTCCAGGTGGATGTGCCCAAGGGGAATTCCTGTTAGTGAGAGATGGTGCACCGATACCCACCAGCCTGGTGTTTGCTAAAATTCAAGCTCTGCAGTCTGGAAAGGAACAAATAGGAGGAGTATTTGTTTATTTCTGTGTTACCTTGAAAAACCAATGTAACTATGACATTTCCATAAACTTCTCATCTCAGAGAGTAGGTGTTTTTTTCAGCTCTGGCAAGAATATGCTTATGGCTCTGCCAAAAATGCGATAAAACAACGCCCATGCAGCTTAATCTCTTGATACACACCATCTAAACCCACTTCAACCTTTGATGGATTGTGATCTGGAAGTTAAACTTCAATGTTCTTTAATGCATAGTTTGGGTGACCCCTCCCTCCCCAAAAAGCTATTTTTCCATGATTTGTTCTGCAGATAGCCTAGAACAGGAGCATCAAATTGTGTTCCACCAAAGAGTAGGCTTCTGAGAGAGGTCTCAAAGATGGTTAGAGTGGGGCCACAGGGGAGCCCTGTGATTCTTCCGTGTGCTCTTTTCCTGGAGAGCCTGCACTTCGACCTGCCTCGAGCAGTGGAGCTCTGTGTAAGACTGTGTCTGCCAGTGTCACTTCACTATGAACGGTGCAGTCCTCGAAAGAAACTCATAGCTGACTCTGAGATGTCTGACTGTTCTCAGAATAATGGATCCTTAAACAAATGGAAGCCACCTGCCTGGCAACGCCAGCTACAGGTGGCAGTTTGTTCCTGGATTTTGCTAGGATATAAAACTGCTTGTCATAACACCCCAACAATAGATTTCTCAGTATTTTTATGAGATCATCCATCATACTCTGAAGCCCTTCTGCAGTGAAAATTGAATCCTTTCACTAATTCACCTGTAGCCAACAAGGACTTGTGATAATTTCTAAGTAAAGCATTAGGACCTTAAGCCTTGGGTCCATCCCAACTGGTGGCAGTGAAAGGAGACTACAGACTCTCTCCTGACCTGTCACCTAAGAATACTGAAGACATAGGTTGGGAAAATATTTATTTTGGCATGACTTGAACTCCCCTGGGAAGTGATAAAATGACCATGCTAGTGTAAAATGAAACTCACTTCGCTAGCTTCAGTTTAAAGAAATTATGTATGAATATTTACGAAATATGCATGTATTAAGTATGTGTAACCTAAAAATCAGTGGTCTATCATTGTAGAAACAAGTAGTCAGTTTTTAGTCTGCATGCTTTTACATTTTTCAGCATGTAGCAAGATGAAACCTCCTGCCTGAGTCCCTCTCCTATCCTTGTTAGTGATGTATTGCAAACTGTAACTTGGTATCTGTGTCTAATGCACCCCCAACTTGTAGAGAAGGAAAAACAAGCCCTCCAGCCTTCCGAGAGGAGCTGTTGTCAGGAATAAATAAGAAGATTCCACTGTGCCTTTGCCTCTGGCAGTTGACCATGAAAGAAGAGGAAAAAAAAATGCAAAGATTCTGCAAAAGGCTTTTTTCTACAAATCAAGGGGTGCAAATGTGCTTTTGTTGACAGAAACACACTAACAATGGTGGAAAATGTCAGGAAAAATAGAAGTACAGGGCAATATACAAAAATACATGCTCTACTATTCAGTTTTTTTTTTTAAATAACGCTTTTATTTAAAGAATATAAATTTCCAAAATACAGCTTATAGATTACAATGGCTTCCCCCCCCATAACTTCCCCCCCACCCGCAACCCTCCCCTTTCCCACTCCCTCTCCCCTTGCTTCACATCAAGATTCATTTTCAATTCTCTTTATATACAGAAGATCAGTTTACTATATATTAAGTAAAGATTTCAACAGTTTGCCCTCACATAGCAACACAAAGTGAAAAATACTCTTGGAGTACTAGTTATAGTATTAATTCACAATGTATAGCACATTAAGGACAGAGATCCTACATGATATATTTTTTTAAAAAATTGATTAATTTTCTAGGCAATTTCCAATTTAACACCAAGATTTTTTTTTCATTTTTAATTATCTCTATACAGAAGATTGATTCAGTATATACTAAGTAAAGATTTCATCAGTTTGCACCCACACAGAAACACAAAGTGTAAAATACTGTTTCAGTGCTAGTTATAGCATTACTTAACATTGGACAACACATTAAGGACAGATCCCACATGGGACATAAGTACACAGTGACTCCTGAAGTTGATTTAACAATTTGACACTCTTGTTTATGGCATCAGGAATCTCCCTAGGCTCTAGTCATGAGTTGCCGAGGCTATGGAAGCCTTTAGGGTTCGCTGACTTCAATCTTATTCCGACAGGGTCATAGTCAAAGTGGAAGTTCTCTCCTCCCTTCAGAGAAAGGTACCTCCTTCTTTGATGGCCCCATTCATTCCACTGGGATCTCACTCATGGAGATCTTTCATTTAGGTCTTCTTTTTTTTCCAGAGTGTCTTGGCTTTCCATGCCTAGAATATTCTCATGGGCTCTTGAGCCAGATCGAAATGCCTTAAGGGCTGATTCTGAGGCCAGAGTGCTATTTAGGACATCTGCCATTCTATGAGTCTGCTGTGTATCCCACTTCCCATGTTGGATCATTCTCTCCCTTTTTGATTCTATCAGTTAGCATTAGCAGACACTAGTCTTGTTTGTGTGATCCCTTTGACTCTTAGACCTATCAGTGTGATCAATTGTGAACTGAAATTGATCACTTGGACTAGTGAGATGGCCTTGGTACATGCCACCTTTGATGGGATTGTATTGGAATCTCCTGGCACGATTCTAACTCCATCATTTGGGGCACGACTGATTGAGCATGTCTCAGATTGTACATCTCCTCCCTCTCTTATTCCCACTCTTATATTTCACAGGGATCACTTTTCAGTTAAAATTTAAACACCTAAGAATAATTGTGTGTTAATTACAGAGTTCAACCAATAGTACTAGAATAAAAAAAATTACTAAACTGGATAAAGTATTACATTGTACAACAACAGTCAGCACAAGAGCTGATCAAGATACTGTTTCTCATAGTGTCCATTTCGCTTCAATAGGTTTCACCTTTGGTGCTCAATTAGTTGTCACCGATCAGGGAGAACATATGATATTTGTCCCTTTGGGACTGGCTTAATTCACTCAGAATGATGTTTTCCAGATTCCTCCATCTTATTGCAAATGACCGGATTTCATTGTTTTTGACTGCTGTATAGTATTCTATAGAGTACATGTCTCATTCCCATTAATGGTGGGGAACATAATTAATGAACAGCTTCATTTGGATGACTTTGAAGTGGTTTTGCTTCTCTGTACACCCAGAGTTACTGAGGATGCTCAGGCCTCCATCATTGGGTCATTAGTGGAGTGTTTTATTCTTTCTAAAAGATACGTTCCGGTAGCTGTGCCACTTGGGAAATAAACTACATTGTGTCTCTTTCTTGCTGCCCATAGAGGACTTAGGATTGGGATTTACAAACACAATGATGGAGATATGTGGGTGTAAAAATCTGCATTTCTGTATTTGACTTGAATTCATATGTTGAGGAATCTGTCATTTGGGGAATGAATTTCACCAGCAATTCCTCCTGAAGTGAAAAGAACCATTAAGACAACTCCTTTCAAGCACATGGCGTCGTTCATGTTCTTAGGGGCAGTTGGTGGAGGGAAATCCTGTCACTGCTCACACTGCAGCTTCCCGAAACAGGCACACTGGTGACTTTAATGAGGGGTCATGTCACCCTGCTGTGAGGAGTTGGTTGGCTCATCCCAGCCCCCACACAACTCAGGGAAGCAAGAACCAGACCACAGCCAGGCAAGGACTCGCTCACAAACTCTGGATTTCCAAAACACCTCACCGGAGCTGCAGACATCGCCTTTGCAGCTGAATACAAAGAAGGAGCATGCAGTGAAGAGGGCTGAAATGAGCGGTGCCCAGAGCGCCCCCAGGGGTTTGTAAGGGTCAGGTGCTTTTGACAGGAAGTCTCCACCCCATACTTGTGCACCGTGTTTACTCTTGGTGTCTCCAAACATCCACTGTTACTATTACTGCCCTGTACTTGTCGAGCGAATAATGTTAACCTAAAGGTGTCATTTATTAGAGTCAATGATTTGGTAATTATTAAGATGCTTTGTAAAAATGGCAGATCCATTCTTGTTTACCATACCAGTTACCAACATTGAGGCTTGAAGAACATTTAGGATCAGCACATCAGTACCAGCAACTGTGCATCTGGGTAAACTGAGGGCCAGAGTAACCAAGTTACTTGTCCGAGAGCAGGCATTTGCATAGTTGTTAGGATACTGCTTGGTCTTCCACTGCTGCTCCTGATTCCAGCTTCCCACTAATGGCTCAAGTAGTTGGTTTCCAGCAACCCACACAGGAGACCTGGATTCAGTTGGTGGCTCCTAACTTTGGTCTGGCACAGCCCTGGCTGTTGCAGGTATTT
Source organism: Sylvilagus floridanus (assembly GCA_949820135.1). Lineage (NCBI taxonomy): Eukaryota > Metazoa > Chordata > Mammalia > Lagomorpha > Leporidae > Sylvilagus > Sylvilagus floridanus. The sequence goes on from OX463243.1 coordinate 67,792,218, forward strand.
GGGGAGTGAACAAGAAGATGGAGATCTGTTTGTCTCTGTCTTCTCCCTTTGTGTGTGTGTCTGCCTGTTTCTCTGGCTTTCAAAGAAGATCAATGAAATGAAGTCACTTGTCCCAGGTCCCACAGGAAGTTTACTGAGAGAATTCAGGTTTAACCTCATGTCTCCTGACTCTCAATTCAGTGTTCTTTCTGTAGAACCAAAGAGTCTGGGCCTTATTTTCACTTCCTTGTAATCTCAGTTCCTAAGCTTATGCTGTGACACAATGGTTCAGCTGCGTGTATGAGGACTATGTGTCATCGTAGATTTCTCTAAAGGTGAATTTCCTGGGGACCATGTTGCTTATGTGACAGAACATTTCGAGATACACCTGCATACAAGCTTGTGCACACATTAGTGTGTATTCTCTCCCTCACTTACCCCCCTGCATTCCAACACCCTTAAATAGGCAGGGCCACAGGATGCTTCTTCAATCACAGGAACACAACAGAAAACAGCTGAGGCTGCTGACTGACTCCTCTCATCTCAGTTTGTGCTGCCTGCTGTAACGAACTGCGTAGCCGGGGGATTTACGAACAGCAGAAGTGTATTGCTTACAACTCTGGAGGCAAGTTGTCCATGGTCAAGGCCTGGCAGACTCCGTGGCTGGTGAGGGCCTGCTTCCTGGTTCATAGGGGCCCACCTCTGTGTCCCCTCCCAGTAAAAGAGATGAGGTGTTCTCTCTCAGGCCTCTTTTACAAAGGAATTCTTCCCTTTCATGGGGGCTCCCCCTCTTCCCTGGCCCCTTCTCCTGTGACCTAATTGCCTTGAAGGCTTGAATTTCAACGGATGAATGGGGGCACTTGTAGTCCCCACCTCCCCATAGCATATCTATTATCAAAGCTTATGTTCCTGTGGTGATTGTATTAGGAGACCTGGAGGAGCAGGGAAAGAGGGGATGACTTGGCCAGGAAGAAGGAATATGCCCCCCAAAACTAGAAAAAAAAGGCTCAGCCCTTCAATCAGGTGGAAAATTTTCTGTTAGGTGCCAAGAGCTCAAGGGGATGACCGTCTGGGGCACCAAAGGAAGCTGGACTTGGACCCTGGGGCTTCCAGCAACAGCAAAGTTGCCAGTGCTCCAGTCATGGCACAGAAGCAGCAGAGCCCTGCAACCTGTCAGTAGACCCCCCCGACTACAGAGCCTACCGGTTAGATCTGCATCCTGAGGACGAGTTTTTTGCACTGAAATCCTGTAGGGAGTCCTAAACTTAAGAGTAGATTTCCTATGGCCCAATGTGATAGTGGTTTGATAAATTGACTTTAAAAAATAGAATTGTTAACACCTTAGTTAACAAGCAATATTTATACCTGCTGCATTTTTATTACATTCTAGCATTAAGCTAGCATTAGGGTTACATTTGCCTTAATAGCTGGAATCTTAACATTTTTTCTCAATATATAAAAAGGCTAAACTTTTAAACTAATGATTTTCCCCTGGTGATGTTTGTTCATTTATGATGATCTTGTGTCTGTTTCTAGCCAGGCACACCTTCTTTGGGCTATTGCTGTATTTGTAAATGCATCTCAACTTGCACTTGACCCTCTGCATTGTTATTTGTGATAAGGCTATCTCCCCTGCTAGACTTCCAATTCATTAAGAGTAGTCTCTGCTTTGTTTTACAGGATGGCCCAAGGAATCAGACCAAGTGTAGACACAAAGAGGCAATTAGTAATGTCATATTAGGTTTTAGTCTGAGCTATGACTCTCCTGTTACATTTTCCTTCAAAAGAATTCAGAAAAAATTCTAAGTTATTTTGAGGTTAAACAACATCCCCAAACCTGTTGATTTTCATTTCACCTAATGAAAACAGGAGAGCCCAAATTTATTTAGGTGTGAAGTTTCTGTCCTTTCAATTTCATTGCTGTTTTTCACTTTCAACTCAATCATTTTGACAAACTCAAGATGAGTGCCTAATACATTTAAGGTTCTTTGTCGTGAGCTTTGAGGAAACGTGTACATACTCCATCAAGGAACTCCTAGCCTATTGCTGTGTGCAGGTAAACATTAATCTAACTGGTGAGAAAATAATATTGCAAATTCCCTTACCCATAGGTTTACAGAGGCATCCCCTTCCAAATATAACATAAGCCCACCTGATTGACACTCTCGTACAAATGCCAACACAGGCTAGTCACTGTGTAGGGGTACAATTGTACAAAGGCTGGATTTTGAAAACAAGAAGTTAGGTTCAAAGCCCTTACTTGGATCTTTCTTCAATCCCTTTATCTGTTAATAAATGCAATGCTTGCCTTGAAGGTTGAAGAGACTATATCATACTTTAAAGTGCATTGTGAAAAACATTTTTTATAAAAAGACACTGTCAACTAGTAAGACACATAATAGTAAATTAAGTGTAGAGGATAAAAAATAAAGAAGTAGAGTAATACAGTCTATTTAATTGATTAAAAAGAAGAGAATTGGACAGAGATGGAAATTGATATTCTAGTGGGACCATGGGGGAGTGATATATGGGGAAGAGGAGAGTGTTTAAAAGCAAACTGGAGCCAATTGAGCTCACTTTAAATACTGGGCAGAAAAGGGAAGTTATAACCTAGAGGAAAACAGTAAGTGCATTGTAAAAGAAGCAGATGATTGGTCAGGGGAGCTACTAAACATTGTTGAGAATGGGTTGTCTGAGGAAGACCAGTGAGAAGATAATAGGAACTAACAGGGGATAAATACAAGCAGAGTGAGCAAAAAGATTCTAAGTGGGAAAGACTACCCACTCGCCACTTGCCAAATCACTATATTATGTACGTAGAAATCAGTAGAAAGTGTTCTGATCTACAGCCCCATGGAGATTCCTCTGACCAAATTGAAAACTTGTATGACATGCCTGTCAGAACTGGCCAGTTCTAAACTTGGAAAGAAGAAAAATGTTAGATCTGCTTACAGACATTTATTTCGTTTGTTGTGAGATCCAAGGTTGATACTGGATCAAAGCCAAGATAACACATTCTTTTTTTAACCCAGGAATCTTTTATTTAAGGTATACAAACTTCATGCATTTCATAAACATAAGTTTAAGAACACAATGATTCTTCCCACCCTACCCACCCTGCCATTCTTCCTCCTCCCTCTCCTATTCCCATTCTTATTTATTACTAAGAACTATTTTCAATTAAATTTATATACATAAGATTAACTCTATACTAAGTAAAGAGTTCATTAAATAGTATCAGAAAGTAAAACTGTTCCTCAACAGTCAAGACAAAGACTGTTCAAAGTCATTGCATCTCAAAGTGTCAGTTTCACTTAAATTACCTTTTAGGTACTCTGTTACTTACCACAGATCAGGGAGAATAAATGGTATTTGTCCTTTTGGGATTGGCTTATTTCACTAAGTATGATGTTTTCCAATAGTATCCATTTTGTTATGAAGGATAGGATTTCATTTTTTTTAACCATTGTGTGCATACCCCATAATTTCTTTATGCAGTCTTCAGTTGACGGGCATTTGGGTTGATTCCATATCTTAGCTATTGTGAATTGAGCTGCAATAAACATGGGATTATAGATCATCTTTCATGTGCCGATTTCATTTCCCTTAGGTAAATTCTCAGGAGTAGGATGGCTGGATCATATGGTAGATCTATTCAGATTTCTTTTTTTTTTTTTTTTTTTTGACAGGCAGAGTGGACAGTGAGAGAGAGAGACAGAGAGAAAGGTCTTCCTTTTGCCGTTGGTTCAACCTCCAATGGCCGCCGTGGTCGGCGCGCTGCGGCCGGCGCACCTCGCTCATCCTATGGCAGGAGCCAGGTGCCAGGTGCTTTTTCCTGGTCTCCCATGGGGTGCAGGGCCCAAGCACTTGGGCCATCCTCCACTGCACTCCCGGGCCACAGCAGAGAGCTGGCCTGGAAGAGGGGCAACCAGGACAGAATCCGGCGCCCCAACCGGGACTAGAACCCGGTGTGCCGGCGCCGCAAGGCGGAGGATTAGCCTATTGAGCCACGGCGCCGGCAGATTTCTGAAGTATCCCCAAACTGTCTTCCACAGTGGCTGTAACAGTTTACATTCCCACCTACAGTGGATTAGGGTACCTTTTCCCCCACATCCTTACCAGCATTTGTTGATTTCTGTAGGAAAGCCATTCTAATGGGGGTGAGGAGAAACTTCATTGTGTTTTGATGTACATTTCTCAGACAGCTAGAGATACTGAGCATTTTTTTATGTTTATTGGCGATTTGGATTTCCTCTTTGAAAAATGCCTGGGGGTTGGCACTGTGGCATACCAGGTGAAAATGCAGTGCTGGCATCCCATATGGGTGCCAGTTCAAGTCCTGGCTGCTTCATTTCTGAACCAGCTCTCTGCTATGCCCTGGGAAAGCACTGAAAGATGACCTAAGCCCTTGGGCTCCTGCACCTGCATGGGAGACCTGAAGGAGGCTCCTGGCTCCTGGCTGTGAATCAGCACAGCTCCAGCCATTACAGCCATCTGGAAAGTAAGCCAATTGATGGAAGATTGATTCATATTCTCATTCTCTCTCTCTCTCTTTCTTCCTCTGTAACTCTGCCTATCAAATAAATAAGTGAATTTAAAAAAAAATGCCTGTTTAAGTCCTTCGCCCATTTCTTGAATGGATTATTTATTTCCTTATTTTTGGCTTTCTTGAGCTCTTTATAGATTCTGGATATTAATCCTTTATCAGTTGCATAGTTTGCAAATATTTTCTCCCATTCTGTCAGTTGCCTTTTCATTTTACTGATTGTTTCTTTTGTAGTACAGAAGCTTCTCAATTTGATATAATCTTTTCATTTTGGCTTTGATTGTGCCTCTGGGGTCTTTTCTAAGACTCTTTAGCTATGCCAATGTCTTGCAGTGTATCCCCAAATGTTCTCTAGTAATTTGATGATATAGGGTCGTAGATTTTTGGTCTTTGATCTATTTTGACCAAATTTTTCTGTAAGTATTGGGCCAGGGTCTTGCTTTATACTTCTGCATATGGAGTTTCAGTTTTCCCAGCACCATTTGTTGAAGAGAATGCCCTTGCTCCAATGATTGATTTTAGCTCCTTTGTCAAAGATAAGTTGGTTGGAGATACGTGGATTGATTACTGGATTTTCTTTTCTGTCCTATTTGTCCATTCTTCTGTTTTTGTGCCAGTACCAGGCTGTTTTGATTGTAACTTCCCTGTGGTATGTCTTGAAAACTGGTATTGTGATGCCTCTGGCTTTGATTTTGTTGTATAAGATTGCTTTAGCCATTTAGGGTTTCCTGTGCATCCATATGAATTTCAGCATTTTTTCTAGATTTGAGAAGAATATCCTGGGTATTTTGATTGGGATTGCATTGAATCTATATATTATATTTGACAATATGGACATTTTGATGATATTGATTCTTGCAATCCATGAACATGGAAGATTTTTCCATTTTTTATTTTTCTTTCTTTAATGTTTATAATTCATATCTCACAGATCTTCGATGTCCTTAGTCAAATTTATTCCAAAGTATTTGATTTTTATAGGGTAGCTGTTATGAATAGGTTGATCTTAGAAGTTCTTTCTCAGCCATGGCATTGTCTGTGTATACAAAGGCTATTTATTTTTCTTTGTTGATTTTATATACTACCACTTTACCAAACTCTTTTTATGAGTTTCAATAGTCGTTTAAGTGGATTCTTTTGGATCCCTGATATATAGAACTATGTCATCTGCAAATAGGGAGAGTTTGATTTCATCCTTCCCAATTTTTATCCCTTTGATTTCTTATTGCCTAATGGCTCTAGCTAAAACTTCCAGGACTACACTGAATATCAGTTGTGAGAGTAGGCATCCTTGTCTGGTTCTGGAACTCAGTGGGGACACTTCCAACATTTCCCATTTTCCCATTCAATTGTATGCTGGCCATGGGTTTGTCATAAATTACCTTGATTGTGTTGAGGAATGTTCCTTCTATACCCAGTTTGCTTAAAATTTTTATCATGAAAGGATGTTCTATTTTATCAAATGCTTGCTCTGAATCTATTGAGATAATCATATGGTTTTTGGTCTTCAATTTAATGTGATATAATAATTTGAATTGCCAATGTTGAACCATCCATGCATATCAGCAATAAATCCCATTTGATCAAGGTGAATGCTCTTTCTGATGTGTTGTTGGATTCAATTGGCTAATATTTTGTTGAGGATTTTTGAATCTATGTTCATCTGTGAAATTGTTCTGTAGTACCTTTCTCTGTTGTACGTTTTTCAGGTTTTGGTGGTCATGGCTTCATAGGAGTTTGGGAGGATTTCCTCCCTTTAAATTTTTTTAAATAGCTTCGGAAGAATTGGAGTTAGTTCTTCTTTAAATGTCTGGTAGAATTCAGCAGTGAAGCCATCCAATCCTGGGCTTTTCTTTGTTGAAAGGGTCTTTATTACTGATTCAATCTCCATCTTAGTTATTGTTCTGTTTAGGTTTTCTATGTCTTCATGGCTCAATTTAGGTAGATTGTATGTGTCCAGGAATCTCCATTTCTGCTAGATTTCTCGATTTGTTGGCATTCAGCTCATTGTAGTAATTGCTGATGATTCTTTTATTTCTGTGGTGTGTATTGTTATATTTCTTTTTTCAACTCTAATTTTATTGTTTTGAGTCTTCTCTAACCTTTTTTTATAGAAAAAATGGTGTATCAATTTTGTTTTTTTTTTCAAAAAGCACTATGTTTTGCTGATCTTTTGTTTTTGTTGATTTCTTCTCTAATTTTAATCACTTCTTTTCTCCTACTAGTTTTGGGTTTGGTTTTCTGTTGTTTTTCTAAATTCTTGAGATGCATTGATAGATCATTTATTTAGTGCCTTACCAATTTCCTGCTGTAAGCACTAGTTGCTATAAGTTGTCCTCTTAACACCATTTTTTCTGTATTCCATAAGTTTTGATATTGTACTTGATATTTGGTGTTGCATTGTCATCTTCATCATTTCTAGAAATTTTTTGATTTCTGTTTAATTTCTTCTATGACCCACTCTTCATTTAGGAGCATATAGTTCAGTATCCAGGTGTTTGTGTATGTTCTAGAGATTTTTGAGTTGTTGATTTCCAGCTGCATTCTACTGTGGTCAATAAAGATACATGGTATGATTATGATTTTTTGGAATTTGCTGAGACTTGCATTATGATCTACCATGTGGTCTATCCTAGAGGTAGTTATATGCATTGATGAGAAGAATGTGTATTCTACAACAGAATGAAAACTTCTGTAGATATTTGTTAGGTCCATTTGGTCTGTAGTATTGATTAACTCTGTTGTTTCATTGCTGATTTTCTGTCCATTTGATCTGTCCATTGCTGAAAGTGGGGTATTGAAGTCTCCCATTACCATTGTATTGGATTCTATGTCTCTCTTTTGATTTATTAACATTTCTTTCAAATAGCCATGTACCCTGTAATTGAGTACATATATATTTATAATAGTCACATCTTCCTGTTGAATTGATCCATTAATCATTACATAGTGCCCTTCTTTGTCTCTTTTAACAGTTTTTGTGTTAAATTCTATTTCATCTGATATTAGGAATGCTCAACCAGCTCTTTTTTGGTTTCTGTTAACATGGAAAATCTTTTTCCATCCTTTCACATTCAGTCTGTGTGTATCTTTGTTGATGTGCTTCTTGTAGGCAGCAAATAGATGAGGTTTTGTTTTGTTTTGTTTTGTTTGGACAGGCAGAGTTAGACAGTGAGGGAGAGAGAGAGAGAAAGGTCTTACTTTTTCCGTTGGTTCATGCCCCAAGTGGCTGCTACGGGGCCGGCGTGTTGTGGCTGGCACGCTGAGCCGATCCAAAGCCAGGAGCCTTGGCTCCCATGCAGATACAGGGCTGGCCCAAGGACCTGGGCCATCCTCCACTGCACTCCTAGGCCACAGCAGAGAGCTGGACTGGAAGAGGAGCAACCAAGACAGAATCCGGCACCCTGACTGGGACTAGAACCCAGGGTGCTGGCACTGCAGGAAGAGGATTTGCCTAGTGAGCTGCGGCACCAGCCATGAGTTTTGTTTTTTAATCCATTCGGCCAATCTGTATCTTTTGATTAGAGAGTTGAAGCTGTTTACATTCAAGGTGACTATTGATAAGTAACAACTTGGCCCTGCCATTTTCCCATAAATATTCCTGTTGGCTTTTGGATTTGCTTTGTACTTTTACTGGGAGATTTTTCTGCCTTCACCTCCTTTCACAGTGATGATATTTCTGTGCATGTTTAGCACATCCTTAAACATCTTTTGTGCAGCTGGACAAGTGGTGACAAATTCTTTCAATTTCTAGTTTTTGTTATGGAAGGTCTTTATTTCACCTTCATTCATAAATGAGAGCTTTGCCGAGTACAGTATTCTGGGTTGACAGCAGTTGTTTTTTCTTAATACTTGGAATATATCTGATCATCATCTCCTAGCCTGTAGGGTTTCTGATGAGAAGTAAGCTGTGAGTCTAATTGGGGTTCTTCTGAAAGTAACCTGGTATTTCTCTCATGTGCATTTTAGAACCTTTTCTTTATGTTTTACTGTGAAGAGTTTGACTACAATGTGTCATAGTGAAGATATCTTCTGATTATATCTATTAGGAGATCTATGTGGCTTCCTGTATTTGGATGTCTGTTTCTTTCTCCAGTTTGGGAAGTTTTCTCTAACTATTTCATTAAGTAGGCCTTCTTTTTTTTTTTTTTTTTTTTACAGGCAGAGTGGACAGTGAGAGAGAGAGACAGAGAGAAAGGTCTTCCTTTGCCGTTGGTTCACCCTCCAATGGCCGCCGCGGTCGGCGCGCTGCGGCCGACGCACCGCGCTCATCCGATGGCAGGAGCCAGGAGCCAGGTGCTTTTCCTGGTCTCCCCATGGGGTGCAGGGCCCAAGCACCTGGGCCATCCTCCACTGCACTCCCGGGCCACAGCAGAGGGCTGGCCTGGAAGAGGGGCAACCGGGACAGAATCCGGTGCCCCGACCGGGACTAGAACCCGGTGTGCCGGCGCCGCAAGGCGGAGGATTAGCCTGTTGAGCTACGGCGCCGGCCGTAAGTAGGCCTTCTAATACATCCCCTTTTACATGCCTTCAAAAACTCTTAAGACCAGTATTTTGGGTCATTTGATAGTATCCCATAAATCTCCAACACTGTATTTATTTATTTATTTATTTATTTGAAAAACAGAGTTACAGAGAGGCAGAGAGACAGACAGACAGACAAGGGTCTTCCATCCAATAGTTCACTCCCCAAATGGCTGCAACAGCCGGAGCTGAGCTGATCAGGAGGAGCCAGGAGCTTCTTCCAGGGCTCCCATGTGGGTGCAGGGGTGCAAGGACTTGAGCCATCTTCTGCTTTTCCAGGCTATAGCAGAGAGCTGGATTGGAAGAAGAGCAGCCAGGACTTAGAAGCACTCACATGGGATGCCGGCAGTGCAGGTGGTGACTTTATCCACTATGCCACAGCACTGGCCCCTCCAACATTGTTTTTAAGTTTTTTAATCTCTTCTTATTGTTATTATTTTTTCCAGAGATTTTTCTTCTTCTAACTCAGATACTCTTTCTCTTGACTCAACAAATCTTTTCTTAAGGCTTTCCACCACATTTTTATTTGATCTATTGAATTCTTCACTTCTGTTATTTCATTTTGTTTTCTATTTAAAAACCTCAATTTCATGGGAAAATTTTTATTCATATCTTATATGGATTTATTTAATTTGTAGATTTGCTTCTGATTATTTCTATGTAATCATGCAATCAATTTTTTGAATTCTGTTTCCAGCATTTCTTCAATCTCTTCCTCTTCACATTCTAGTATTGAATGTTTCTGTGTCCCTTTGGGGCCATCATATTGTCTTCCTTATTCGTGTTTGTTGAATTTCTTCATTATTTTTAGGCATTGTTGGAGATACTTGCTGGTTTTCTTTTTTCTTTTTCCCTGTGATGGCTTTTATCTTTTGACCATGCCTCTCCAGCATAATGAAGTGTCTGCTCTTTCAGTGAATACCCAATGGAGTGTGTTGGGTGTGGCTAGGGAACTCTGTTCTGTTTTCTAGGGTGAGGGGATTATCCAAGATGACACCAAAATTGGGCGTGGTAAATCTTTTTTTATTAGGTGGGATGTTTGATCAGCATAGTCTCATATTCACCTCCTTACTTCCAAGGAAACCACTAGCCCCAGTGGGAACAGTATTCATCTGCACTGCCACACAAATGATCCATGCAGTCCTCAGTGTGAGCACAGATACTGCAGCAATGACTATTGCCAGGCAGTCAGGGTGCCCTGAGTGTGTGGAGCTGCCCACAGTGGCTGCCCAAAGACCCATCCACACCCTGTGCCCTCCTACACAGCCACCGTGTTTTCACAGTCCATCCCAGAACACAGCCCCCTGTCAACATTCCCAGTCAGACTCGGGTACTTCCTCTCAGCTGGTTGCTGGGCACATAAGTATGTCCAAAATGGTGCCTGCCCTCTCTCCGCTGGTTACAGGATGCTGGTGCCAGGTGTTTGAGGTGAGAGCAATGTGTTCCCTCTTTTTCCCACCTCTAGGTTGGCAGGTACACTGTCCCCCACAGGGCTCCAAGCCAGACTCATGCTAGGTTTTCCCACAGTTTTATATCCAGTGGCTTGGGCTGCTGCTGTTGGTTCCACCTCACTCTTGGTTCCACCTCACTCTTAAAAACTGGTGCTGAGGCTGTCAGCTGCTGGAGTCGTGAGTTGTGCACGTCCACACCCTCCACATAGATCCACAAGGTCCCTCTAATTTGCATGGAGTTTCTTCTGATGTTTTCCCTGAGATTGCGCACTCTCTACTTTTAATCTATCTTTCCCTAGACTAGAGCAGTAAATGCCCTCCCTATGCCACCATCTTGGGATCTCTCTACAATAATTCTTAAGCATGATTTTGTATTTTAATGACAGCAAAGTGTATCTGCAATCATTCAGCAAAAAAAAAGTGCAGTGTAAAGATCAGATGTTAACTGTCATTATTAGTTTGTAATTTCTCAGATTTGCCACATCCTCAAAATATTAGAGACAGAGGCTAGTTTCCCTAATTGCACTGTTGCCAATTTGGGGTCAGTGATTTTTCTCATCCCTGGGAATATCCACAATTTTAGACATTAAATCTTATTTTCTTCGTTTATAAAGCCAATGCATGTATAATACAGAAAAGAAAGAAGAAATAACTGCTCAGGATGCAATCATTCAAAGAAATCAATTTATAAAAATTTGATGTATTTGCTTCTAGAATTTTCTGTGCATATATTTCATAGATCGTACTATATTTCATATGGGGCGTCTTGTATAACAAAAAAAAAAGATACTTAAAATCTTTTTTTTTAAAATAAGATGCCTAATTCTGAAATTCTGTGCTCTTGAATCCTTCCACCTCTGAGGTTCTGCTAAAAGACGTTGAGAATGTCTACAACAGGAAGTAAACCCCAGCATCAAAACTGACCAAACACCTAGAGCGTCCATTTGGAGGGTCACAGGCAGAAAAATCAGCATTTCTTAAGCCACTCCAATTTCTGTGTCTTGCTGCATGACTGAAATGAAGAGGCAATTTGACTCTTGCCTTCTGACTTTAATTAATGTTTAATACTCAGTGGCAAAAGTGCACTTCCTCTTGTATGTTCTCATTAAGTTCCTTTGAATCAGCACTCTGTTTATAAAGATGTGATATTTTCTCTCATTACTGTCTAATTTCGACTACTACTGTAAAAATCAGCACTCTGTGTCACGCTGTCAAAGATCATTACAGACCACAGTCTGCTCCCCCCCACCTCTGGAACCACTCCAGCTATCTCTGGAAATTAAACACATTAAAAGATTTAATGGAAGAAAAGGGAATCCAGACATATCACATCTCATTTCAAGCCATTTCAGAATAAAACCAAGATGTATTCCTCAGGATGCGAAATGTGGTCGATTAAAAAATTAAGGATATCGATACAGGGTTCTGCTACGTGGAATAAATTTCATTATTGTAAAATCCAATTCATTCTGCTGAACAGGAATGAATTGAGATGAATTATGCTCATAGACGCACATTCCCCATGCCTGGCATTGCCTTTCATACAGAGCAATATCCATGAGAGTATGAAATATGGCTTTTTTCCACACCTTTCATTGCTCTTCCCCCAGGAAGAATAAATGATGAGATTGGCAAGAAAAGAAGGAGAATTGGGCATGTGTGGCTGGGCTGCTTCTTTCCCTCCTAGATCTCGAGAGCCAGATACCACAGGACACACATCTTCTAAGCTGCTGCTTCTGTGTGGGAATCATTGTGGTTTTCTACCACCATCTCTGATTGTGTAGGTGATGCTGCCCAAGTCTGTGGTTCAGTAGTAGGAGGTCACCTAAGCCGCAAACTATGTAACCCAGCCCTCAGGAGTACCGAGGTATTATTTTCATCTTCTCCTCTCAACTGTTTTGTGATTCTTGCTGGGTGAAAATGAGTGCTACTTACCTGGCTCTTGTAAAAGTCAACACCACAAAGGCTGGTATTCAAAAACAAAATAAAAACACCATGTTTTGTTAAGATGTGTTTTGTAAAGAGCCTTTTTAAAGATTTATTTATTTATTTGAGAGGCAGAGTGACAATAGTGGAGGCTGAGAGGGAGAGGGAGAGGGAGAGGCAGAGGGGAAAGGATCTTCCATCTGCTGGTTTACTACTGAAATGGTCAAACAGCCGGTACTAGGCCAGGCCAAAGCCAGGAACTAGAAACCCTATCGTTGTCTCCCTCATGGGTGGCAGAGCCCAAGTATTGTACCACAGCTGGTCCCTACCTTTTTCTTCTCATTAATCACTCTGTTCTGTTATACTCTGCATTGTTATACTCTGCATTTTACTGTTTAATTCTGCATCTACTGGATAAAAAGCAAAGGGAGAGAGAGACCTAGCTCTCAGTGCCTAGAATATTCCTTCACAAGAGGCTGTTATTCCTAATGCATTCATATTTTTCTTCTGTTGTATTAGGAATTATTTTTCTTAATTTACTGAGACTGGGTGAGGTTAAGTGACATAGCTGTGCTCACACAGCTAGCTAGCAGCAGCAACAGAGCAAGGATTTGAGTGGTCTTGCTCTAAGGCTAGAGTTTTTCCTTGAGGAAAAATCCTTCATCTTTGCAACCCCCAGCCCATATCATGCCCTTTCCCCATTACAGCCAATAGAGGAAGGGAAGGAAGAGATAAAGGAACAGGAATTGTTGCTCCAGTAAAATAAAATACTTGTTGGAAGGGAGCAGCAGTTCGCTTGGGCTCCATCTGTAGCCTAAAATCTAGCTGCAAATTGGACCATTTTGTTGTTGTTCTTTTCCTTTCCTTCTACCTCTAGATGGGTTAATCCGTATCTGTGAAATAGATTTAGTAAAAATTCTCCTATTGGAAGAGCTTAATCCTCCCAGGTACTTTTTAAAACATTTGAGGGAGATTCCATATTGTTTTTTAGCAATGTTTGATTTCATTATGCTTTGAATTGCTTTGGCCTTACCAAGACTTTTTTCAGCTGTAAGACGATTATGGTGTCTTTGACCTCTTTCTTCCAAATTTGTTCAAATGCTTTAAAATGTTATTAGGAAAATAAACTTTTTTTAGTTTATTATTCCAGAAATTTTTACTCCTATGGAATTTAAGATTCATTTGTGTGGCCACAATAATGAAACCTTTGTTTTAGGGAAACATCCAAATGTGCCCTGTTTTAGTGAACTTTCCTCATTCTTGCTTCACTGGTTGTTGAAAGAGTAGTGCTATTTTACTTTCTCCTACTGTAGACTGCACTAAGGAGAATGTAAAATTTATTCCAATCCATGCCTCACAGTATTCTGAATTACCCTCATTATAGTATTCATTTCTACTTTTTTTCAGTCCTATGCATTAATCTTCCTATTCTGTTCTATCCTCCAACTTTGTGTCCCTCTTAACATATAAACATCAAAGCAGTACACTCTCAAAGACAAATAAAATAATCATGCACACATACACAACTCAGCATTTTTAGGTTTGTAAAAGCATTCTGCTCCGGAGAGAAGAGGCCTAAGTATAGCCCAAATGTATAAACAAATCATTTAAGTACAATCAGTGCAGGAAGATGAACTGATTTGTGGAAGGTCAATTTTTCTGGTGCTTTTTCATTCTTTTAATGTCTGTGAAAGGAAAGAACTAGTTATCTAATAACTTCCTGTGCATTCTCTGAGCCTCACTGAAAAATTATGTAGGATGCAACTCAGCTGCCTTTCTGTAGCAGCAAAAACTTTTCCAAATGAACCAGTGGCCTTGGAGTAATCCCTTCTCCCAGGAAGGCCAGGGTCCTGGTAAGGGTACTGCATTTCACTGCCCTAAAAATGTTCTGTTTGGGGAGCTTTCTTCATCCTGGGTAGGCTGACTAGATGATTTTATCTTCTCTCCTCCTTTTTTTCCTGCATAAATGCAAAAACTAAAGTTGTAGAGTAACTCAAGAGTAAGTTACCTGAGGTCCTAGATGTATCCAGATGTATTAAGCCTGGATCCATGGTCTCATTATGAATCTGTGCTCTTTATGTCACTCATTGTGGAGCCCTGAGCTGTCCCTATGGTTTCATGGAAAGTTCAGAATTATACAAGCATTGAACCCCATTACCACCTCCCCTTGCAATAAGGTCTTAGGCAAGTTGTTTTTCCATTATGAGCCTCAATTTCCTCAATCTCTAAAATGAGTCTAAGAGCAAGCATTTAAGACTCCATCTGGAACACTCACATCCCATATTGGAGTGCCTGGGTTTAAGTTCCAGTTCTGCTCTTGTGTCGAGATTCCTGCTAATGTGCACCTTTAGGAGAGGAGATAGAGCAGGTGATGGCTCAAGTCCTTTTGGTCCCTGCCATCCACATGGGAAACCTAGATGGCATATAAATTTGTGACTTAGCACTGTCCTGCCCTGACTGTTTTGGGCATTTGAAGAGCCTACCAGAAAATCAGAGATATCTCTATCTCTGCCCTTCAGATAAAATTTTCAAATTAGATAGATAGATAGATAGATAGATAGATAGATAGATAAAATGGGTATAGAGGCATCTAACTTTGAAGTTGTTGTAAAGAAAATGCCCAGTTGTTCCCAGGGACCTACACACATTCCTTTATGTCATTTAATTTCCATTGACTTACTTGACAATGGCTGAAGTAAACATGACTGATCCTACACTGAGTGCCATTCTTACCCAATCCAACCACTGGGGCCTCCCCATGCAGATCAGCCTGAGTGTTTAGGACTACTCTGTATTAGAATGTTCTTATGCAGGTGTTTAATCTCTCCAATAAGAAATAAAGCATTCTTCAAAGCTCATTTGGAGAAAGTGAATTAATAGTTAAAAAAAGAGTGGATAAAAAAAAGAAAAGCATATTAGGAGGGTTGATAGAGGGTAGCCTGTGCCATGGACCCTGACAGAATGACCAGAAATGGTCAAGAACAGCTGCTGTTTGAGTGATTGCTCCAAAACTCAGGTTGGGATTTAATTGTTACTGTCTCAGAATTAAGTGGTGGGGTATTTAAGAGGTGGTTAGGCCATCGGGCTCCACAGGTAGAATCAGTGCCATTATGAAAGGGTGAGTTTCGCCCCCTCTTGCTCTCTGACCATCTGCCCATGTGTAATGTGATGCTGCAGCAAAAAGGCCAACCAGATGCCAGCACCTTGATAATGGACTTAAGAATGTGAGCCAATAGACTTCTACTCATTATAAATCACCGAATCTCAGACACTGTGTTATAGGAGCTAAGATGGATGGAGAGACTAGAATTTCAAGAACTCAGTTCAGAAATGGGCCAAAACAAGGTCATGATGGAAGATGTAAGACAAACTGCCATTTTGGGACTTCACAACCATACCATTCCTAAAAAGCCAAGGCCGCTTCATTCCTTAAAATCATGATAACTTTGATTCAATTCTCCATTCCATGCCTGCAGAAGTCCAAAGTCCTACCCAAGATTTCTATGGATTCTTGCAAAAAGAGTTACGTTCTCGTGGTCTCCTCTGGATTCCTGCTCTTGATTCTTCATATGCAGTATAGTTTGTGTGTTATCTTTCTCTACTTCTCTGTCATTCAAATTCCCATTCTTTGCAACATCATCATGGATTTCAGGTTTGATTTTTTTTCCCTTACTATTTTACACTTACACATATCCACCCACAATGCAGTTGTTTGTAGAAGCTTGGGGGGTAAGGAGTGAGTATACCTTGAAATACTGCATATAATTGCAAATTTAGTGTTACCTATTCTAGTTTAATAAGGTCCTCATGATCTGGAAAAAATTTTATGAGCTACTGCATCTCCAAAGAACCAAGCTTTTCACTTGCTTCCTGTCTCTTCTTTATCCCTCTCCATGATCCCCTGCCCCCAATTTCCAAATTCATGATTAAAATGCAAAGCCATAGAGCACAGCAGGATATGCTCCCACCTGCACTGCTGTCATCCCATATGAGTGTCAGGTTCCGTGAGTGCTGGCTGCTCTACTTCCAATCCAGTGCTCTGCTAATGCACATGGAAAAGCAGTGGAAGGTGGCCAGTGTACTTAGGCCCCTGTCACCGATGGGGGAGATCCGTGTGAAGCTCCTGGTATTGGCCCAGCCCTTGCCATTGTGCCCATTATAGGAATGAACCAGCAAATGGAAGATTCTCTCTCTTTCTATGCGTGTGTGTGTGTGTGTCTCCCTCTTTCTATCTGTGCCTTTCAAATAAATAAGTAAATAAATCTCTATTTTTAAAATGTAGAACCTTTTACCCTCTCTGTTATTACCTTTGTTCCTACCAATGCATGCCCTTGGTGTTTTAACTTCTTTCCAATGAGATTGTCTCCAACTATACGTTTCTTTGAAAACAAATAAGAGTTCTTTGCCTTAAATACTATACGGATTTATTAAGCTGAAAACATTTATATATAACTCAACTGGAAACTCCCATTTTGGGAGTTCAGATTATGGCCTCAGGGGTCGAGGCAGATTTTAGAGACGCTTGTGTAGCCTGTATCTGCCACTTGCTTAGAAGGGGCTCTCTCAGTGTGTAACATGAATGAAAGTCATGATCTGGTTGAGCCTTGAAACTGAGTAGGAATTCGCCTTCTCACGTTCCAAATAGACTTGAATCAGGAAAGTCTGCACATGAGCATAAGTGGGTGTTTTAATGTAGCCTTTCTGGTGTTTCTTAAGATACCATATTCTTTTAAAAATGGTTTATATACTTTAAATTTTTTTTCAAAAGTCTGGAGCCAAAAACTCAATCCAGGTCTGCTGTGTGGCTGGCAGGGACCCAAGTACTTGAACAATCACCTGTTACACCACAGGGTGTGCACTAGTGGGTAACTGGGATTGGATGTGGAGCTAAGAGCCTGACATGGGATTGCAAGTCCAAGTAGTATCTCAACCATTGCACCAAACGCCCACAGACTGTGTGTGTGTGAAGTTAAAGAAATGCAGCTCTATGCATTAACCATATATACTGTGCATATTTTTCTTTCTTCCCCATTCCTTTCACAAATAATATGACTGTTCATAAGAGTAGAAAGCTAGAGAGAAAAACAAGCCAGAATTTATTGTGTTGGAGAAGTTTCTAGCACAGACACAACTGTTTGATTTCACTCTCATTACAGTTAAATGGGAGCTCACAAGCATTAGCGACGCCAGTTTGGGTGATGCGAATTCAGCCATCTTCTCAATTCCTGGGACTGGAAGTGCTGAATCTGCAGCTGCCAGGAGCTCTCACTCAAAAAAAAAAATTTTTTTTAAGCCTCTAGCATCTTTCATTTATCTTGAAAGAACCAAATATGTACATGGAGTACTTTCATTTCCTGAAATTTCATTTCGAACAGATGACATTTTTATGGATATTTTTCTAAGAAAAATAGTTTCCTATGTGCTTTGACTTGTTGATCAGTTTAGAGTGCTCAGAATTACCAAGAGCATTTATTCTCTGGGTATAGTTTTGCTGATAGAACACCAATGCCCCCTATTGAAAAATTTCCCAAAACCTCTGCTTGGAAAATGACAACATAAACCCCCTCACTTATAATCAGCAACTTATTCACCAGCCTCATCTGAGAAAGATGGGTGCTCCTGCGGTCCCCTTGGTTGGCCTTATTAGGCCCTCATTAGTGTAATTTCTTCTATTCGTCTTTACTAAGGCAGCTGTGAGATTATTTCGTGCCTGGCTGGCTGTCTTAGAAAAACAATTTTAAAGGTATCAGCAGAGCTTTGTACCTGACAAAATGGGAACCTGAACTAACATTTGATTATGGTAATGCCTCTCTGATGTGTTATTTTCAAGAGGTAAAATCCCTTGAAATACCTTCATATTTGTCTCCTGTTTTTTTAGTATTTATGGAATTGCTGGTACTAAGATTTTAAAGCCTCTTGTTGCAGATTTACTTAAATCTCCTCTAATGGCATTTGCATCAGGTAATTGTCAGCACTGTGTTTGGTTTCCTCTGGTGAGAGAGAATACACCACCTATCAAAGCAACCCAGTCTATCTTTGCACAGTTCCAAGATAATGTTCACGCAAAATTTTTGCTGTCTTCCAAATACAGGGCCGATTTCTGTCCTTTGGCTGCTATAAAAACTTTTGCTATTACAAATCTGATTCTTCTTAATTCAAATATTTGAACAGGGGAATCTTGCCCTTTTCCTGGCATTCTTCTCTTTCCCAGGAAGGTAATGTCAACTGTCAGAGGAAAGGAAAATATATCTATAAGACTGAGAGCAAAGGATGGAATACCAGTAGGACATAACAGAATATAAAATTCCTAATTTCAAATGATGGACTAATTGTTATTTTCTATCTCACACACACACTCTTCATGGCCACCACAACCCACTTAGAAAATTATGTTTAAATTTAGTCAAAGAAGCAAGAGTCAGATTCACCTTCTATTGCAATACAATTTCAGTGCATTCAAAGATCCATTCTCTGGGCTCCTACATGAGTGCCTGGAAATTATCAGACCTCCCTGCTTAGCTCACATATTCTATTTTTTTTTTCTTTTTTTAAAATATTTATTTATTTGAAAGTTTCAGAGTGAGGGGCCTGGTGTGGTGGCGCACTAGGTTAATCCTCCACCTGAGGCGCCGGCATCCCATATGGGCACCGGGTTCTAGTCCCGGCTACTCCTCTTCCAGTCCAGCTCTGCTGTGGCCCAGGAGGGCAGTTGGAAGATGGCCCAAGTGCTTGGGCCCCCACACCCATGTGGGAGGCCAGGAAGAAGCTCCTGGCCCCTGACTTCAGATCGGCATAGCTCCAGCCGTGGTGGCCATTTGGGGAGTGAACCAATGGAAGGAAGACCTTTCTCTCTGTCTCTCTCTCACTGTCTATAACTCTACCCATCAAATAAATAAATAAATAATCTTTAAAAAAAAGTTTCAGAGTGAGAGAGAGAGAGAGATTCTCCATCCAATGGTTCACTCCCCAGATGGCTGCAACAGCTAGGTCTAGGCTAAGATGAAGCAGGAGCCAGGAGTTTCCTCTGTACCTTTGGTGTGTGTATCAGGGGCCCAAGCACTTGAACCATCTTCCACTGCCTTTGTCAGGCCACCAGCAGGAGCTGGTTTGGAAGTGGAGCAGCTGGGACCTGAACTAGAGACCTTATGGGATGCCTGCTTTGAAGCCAACATCTCTACCTGATATACCACAACACCAGCCCCTTTTGTTTTTCTTATCATAAACACTTATTTGACAGAGACAGGTAGAGAGAGTTCTAATTCTCTGATTTACTCTTCAAATGCCCTGAACAGCTGCGGCTGGCCCAAGCTAAAACCAGAAACCAGGACCTCAATCTCGGTCTTCCACGTGGGTGACAGGGACCAAGTTGTTGAGCTATATAGAGAGTGTGTATTAGCAGGAATTTAGAATCAGAAGCAGAGTGGGAACTCAAACTCAGGCACTGAAATGGGATGCAGTGGCATCTTAAGAGCTATGTCAAATACCTGCCCCAGCCCACATATTCTTAAACAAGAAGCATCAGATGAAGATTTCTGAAAAAGTTAAGAGATGAGTGAACTTGTGCTGATGTTTTTCATATCAGCAAATGTGTGATGGGCCCAATAGGATCTTTTTGAGATGCTCATGATTCCATTGAGGGTCCTGTCATTTCTATTCAGACAGATGCAAACTCAAGCCCCTGGTGCTCTGTTGGTATCCCACTCGTCCTCTCCTTTTATTTGAGGTTCTGGTTTTGCTATATCTCTAGGTAGCCAATGATGAATGAAGGCTATTTCCTTGTTTTACTTCAACAATAATAAAGCAAGCAATGACCTTAAGCCATTAATAACTAAGACCAATAGCCACGTTTGTGTTGATGGGCTTATTGTGCCACAATATCTTAAAAGTTATTCTTTGATATTATAATGTTATAATGGTTACATGTATTATACACTTTAGGAAGCAGAGTTGAGAAGGAATAGGCATTTTGAAGGTGTGCTGGGCAATTACATCTGTGAAAAGAGGAGGAAGCAGTGTTAGGCAGGTGGATTCATCAGCCCTTGATGCAGACAGATGAACTCTCTGCTAGCTCTAGAGAAAAGATTGCTCATTTAGGGACTCTCTAGTTGTACAGAAATTGTTTGCTCTTCATACTCGTATTATTCAGCAATTGACTGAAGATGTTCCAAGGGAAATGTGGCCTTGGCTCCCATTGTGTTAGTCATTGACTGGAACTTTACCTGAAAAGAACAGGATCACAGGCAAAACATGAGGTGGACCGTGAAGGATTGAACACTTGGAGGCTACCAGCTAACCACATTCTGTTCATCTTAATCCATTGAGTGTCATTATAACTAAATACATGTGGCTGGGTGGCTTATAAAGTAAAGAGGTTTATTTGCCTTATGATTCTGGTGACTAAAGCATCCAAACAGCATGGGGACAGCATTCTGCTGAGGTCTTTCTGTATCAGGCACAACATGGGGGAGAAATGAAAAGAGAACATGGGTTTTATGGTAAGGCAGAAAGCAAAAGACTGGCAATAGACAAGGGTCACTCTTTGCACAACGACCCATTTTCATGGGAACTAATACACTCCTACCAGACTTGATCCACTCCTCAGAGATAGCATTAATCCCTTCATAGGGCAGAACTCCATGGTCTAATTACCCTCCACTAGGCCCTGCCTCTTAAAGGCTCCATCACCTCCACATCACCATACTGGAGGCCAAACTTCTAGCACATGAACCCCTGGGGGACACAATCAAATGATTGTACCTTACAGCTCAAAAGCAAGTTCTTTCTTGAAGGGAGATCTGAGTGGCATGCCCCTGTTTTTGTCATAGCAATTTATTGATGATCAATAAAAGTCAACATTTTTACTTGTTTTTCAGCTACCTATTGCTATGTAATGAACCACTCATATTTTAATAGTATAAAACTTCAAAATTAATGGCTTAAATATTTTATTCTCAAAATTGTGAATCAGGGTCTGACTATCTGGCTCTTATGTTTCTTATGTGGTTGTAGTTGTATGTTGGTGGAGGCTCCGGTTATCTGAAGGCTCTTCAGGGTTGGGCATCCACAGTAGTTGACAAGTCATTGGCACTAGAAGCTGCCAAGAGTTCACTGGCTCTGTGTCAGACAGTATCTACAGGTGGCCTATTTGTGAAGATGCTTCTTCACAGTATGATGATCACATTTAGATATTCCAAGGGACTGGGACAGAAGCTGGAAGATTAATTCGATATAGTCTTTGAAATTTTATAGTATTCCTTTAGTTTTGTGTTACTGTTGATTAAACAAACCACCTTCAAGGGGAGGAGAACTGGATTCTGTTCTCAACTGGAGAGAGCACAGAATTCATTGTCATTCCTAATCTAACACAGTAGAAAAAGAGAAAAGAGTGCTGCCAGTACTATTGTGGGATGATGAAGGTAATGTTGATGCTAGTCTCACATTAAAGAAGAATTTCCACGTGGACAGGGACAGTGAGCAAAGTAAGGTTTATTGAAAGCAAAAAGACTCCTTCCACAGCAGTCAGGAGGGGCACCCTAAGGGAGGAGTTGCCAGAGAAGCATACAAGTGCTGGCTCTTTTATACAAAGTGGCGCTCTCTGACCACTTTCTGAGGTGTATAGTCTTTACCAATCAGGAGGCAAGAATAACAGCAAATCAGCAGGCAGGGATCAGCCCACTTTCACTCACCCCTCCAGCAATCCCAGACAAATCCCTAAATATGATGTGAGAGTTCTGGAGTCAGTGTTATAGAAGAATCAGCAGCTCTAGTTGCTCAGGTCTGCATCTTGTCTTGGAGAGATGTGGCAGATTCTTCTTCTAGCCAGATTTGTCAGGAGCAGCACAGTTCTTGCCTATAGCTCTTTTTGTTACAGCTCTCTGTATTACAGCTCTCTCCTCTCTGCCAGAGCACAGCTTCTCTTCTCTGCCAGGTTCGTAGACTACTGCTACCTAGGTTACAGCCTCTCTTCTTCACTGGCTTTGTCAAAGAATGCTGCCACTTTCTGTAGTTTCTAGAATTTTCACTTTTTATAGTTTCTAGAAATGTTGATAGAGGCCAAGGCGAAGACAAGCCTTTTTGGAAGTAACACTGTTGTATTTGTGCACATTTGGTTTATCTATTGCATAAACATTGATTAAGTGCTCACTGTCTACCAGGATTACAAAGATAAATAGAAGTTAGTCATTTTTCTTGAAGCTCTCCCAGTACAGTGGTGAAGATATCACACAAACAATTAATTACTCGCCAGTGCCACTTAGTACAATAGGAAAATAAGGCCCTCCATGAATGCAGAAGATGAAGTTTTCAATTTCACTTAGAGAAGACAAGGAGGCTTCATAGTGACTGTGATCAGCTGAATTATGCCTAAAAAGATTCATCAGCAAAGAAGTGGAAAATAGGACAATTGAAGTAGAAGGACACATGAATATTCACAGAAGTATAAGCCAAGACAGACACATGTAGGTAACCTTACCTTAAACAGAAACTGCATGATTTGGCAATTGGATATTTTCAGAGGAGAGCTGTGACATAGGAATTAAAGGTAGGGAGGATCCAACCTCAGTAGAATCTTGGTGGCAAGCTAAGGAGTTGGGATATTTGTCCTCTAGGAAAAAAAGTAAATAAATATACTACTTTTCGATCAAGTGAGTTAGTGGCAGCATGGCAACTGGATCCTTCTGGACCAGAGAAAGACCAGAAGTTAGGAATCTAGTTGAGAGGCTAGTGCTAGAAAGAAGTGATGGGGGCAGTAGGTATGAAAAAGGACATTTCTGAGTGATAATGAGATAAAATTGAGCAGATTTAGAGTCTGACTGAATATGGAGTTGGGCAAAAAGAAAGGACTCAATTATGACTTTCCATTTGCTAGCTTCAACAATTGTATGAATGGTAGTATAGTTTTCAGAGGAGGATATATTGCTAGAGGAAGTTTAAGAAAAGGGAGGGAGGGGAGGAATGATTCATACTGTAAAATCTTTGGTATGAAGTACTTGTGTCTGGCTTTAAAACAAAGGGTTCTAGTTTTCAAAAGAGAAAGAGGTCTGGACTACAGTTACAGATCATTGAATTGTCAAAGTATGTGGAGAGGAATTAGAGAAGCTTGGTGGAAAGTAAGGTTGGAGTGTAGGGAAAGGACTTATGTAAGAAATAAAGATTTCAAGGCAGGCATTTGACTCAGAAATTAGGAAGCTACTTGGAACGCCCACATTTAATATCAGAATGCCTGGGTTCAAGTCCCACCTCCACTCCCAAACAAGCTTCTTTTTAACGTTCACCCCAAGAGGCAACAGGTGATGGCTCAAGTAGTTGGGTCCCTCCCACCCATGTGGGAGACCTGGATTGAGTTCTGGCTCCTGGCTTCAGAGCTGTTGAAGGTATTTAGGGACTGAATCAGCATATGGATGAACTCTCTCTCTCTCTCTCTCCAAATAAATGAATAAATTTAAAAATTTTTAAAAGAAAAAAATTTAAATGTGTGAGATATTAGACCCATATGACTATGTGAGATCTGACAGTACACACAGTGGGGAGACTACAGAGATAGTAGGAGGAGCATGGGAAGCATCAGCACCTGAGATGTGCACATGAGGAGCTAACAAAAGAGGCTTAAGATGGAATCCCAAGAGCCAGGGTAACAAGTACCCATGAAGGGAGTCAAAGAAAGAGAGACCTTCAAGAAAGGAAAAAAAAAAAGTGACCACAAATGTCAAATGCTGCAAACATCAAATAAGCCCAAGACTGAGCAGCACTTACTGAATTTTTCAATTAGAAGGTCACTGATGACTGTCATCAAAGCAATGTGAGAGTGTGAAGGAGCAAATGAAGTTAGGCCCTCCGTATCTTTGCAGTGTAGGAAAGTCAGTGGATTGGGAAGTAGGTAAAAGTGAGAAAATCATGGGAAGAGAGGGTGTGTGTGTGTGTGTGTGTGTGTGTGTGTGTGTTTGCTTGTTTCGAATGTTTGAAATGTATTCAGAAGCAGTGAAGATGGAGAGGTTCAGAACTAAGAAAGAGGAAAACTAACAAATGGAGAGGGTTTCCAGAAAGACAAGTTAATAGCCAAAAATGTACGTTGTTTTTTTTACCTGGGTCTCACTTTTTTAGATATTGCTGCCCCTTTCATTACAATCACTCGGTATTTGAGCAAGAGACTCTTGTAAACTTGTGTTAAGAATTTCCATTTTTTTCTATGAATGTCTTTAATTTGGGGCTTTCTCTTCATATATGAGAAGTCTATAAAAAGTTAACAGAAAATACATATTACCAAAAAAAAGTATACATGTAGTTCAAGCTTGCTTTGTAGTGAGATAATTGTATCTTTGTTATGAAACATTTATTTATTTATTTGAAGTGGGGGGAGGAAGATGGAAAGGGAGCAGGAGTGGGAAGGGGAGGGATCCTCCATCTACTGGTTCTCTCCCCAGATGTTTACAACAGCCAGATCTGGGCCAGGCTGAAGCCAGGAACCAGAAACTCTCCTCTGGTTTCTTGCAGTTGTAGTAGGGGCCCAAATATCTGGGCTATCTTCTGCTCTCTTCCCAAGAAAATCAGCAGGAAACTAGACAGGAAATGGAGCAGCTGGGACTGAAACCAGCACTCCAACATGGGATGCCATGGTTGCAAGCAATGGTACCACAACACTGGCTGCTAACTGTCTTTTTTAAAATGTGTTTGTTTTCATATTATTTGAAAGGCAGACAGAGAGAGACCAAGAAAAATGACAGGGAGAAACTCCTGTCCATTGGTTTACTCCATAAATGCCCACAAGAGCCAGGGCTGAACGAGGCTGAAGCCAGGAGCCCAGAACTCAATGTAAGTCTCCCACCTGGGTGGAAAGTACTTAAGTGCCACCACCCACTGTCTCCCAGAGTGCACATCAACAGGAAGCTGGCATCAGAAGCAGAGTCGGGATTCAAACCCAGGGACTCCGATAGGGGATGCAGTGTCTTAACTGCTGTGCCAAATACCTCCCTTTCAAATGTATTTTTTAATTTCATTCCCCCCATGAACTTTTGGAAGCACCCCCAGGGTGTACAATGTACAAGGAAATAGAAATTAAATAGAAATTCAAGAAAATTGTGACCTCTTTGAGTAATGCATGAGGTTAGGGGTTCAACAGGAAACATACAATAGGCTAAGATTAGAACTACATATACAAGATGTCATTTAATGATGTACTACTTCTAAAATTGGGTACTGTGTCTTGATAGTTATTATGTCTAACTTCACATATACCATACGTACACACATGCATATATAAACATACATATACTATTTAAAAAGATTTATTTATTTGAAAGACAGAGTTCCAAAGAGATGTAGAGACAGAGTGAGAGGTCTTCCATTTGCTGGTTCACTCCCTAGATGGCAGCAATGCCAGAGCTATGCCAGAGCTGTGCCAATCCGAAGCCAGGAGCCAGGAGTCTCTTCCAGGTCTCCCGTGTGGGTGCAGGGGTCAAAGGATTTGAGCCATCTTTCACCACTTTCCCAGGCCACAGCAGAGAGCTGGATCAGAAGAGGAGCAGCCGGGACTAGAACTGGTGCCCATATGGGATGCCAGCACTTCAAACCAGGGCTTTAACCCGCTGTGCCACAGCGCTGACCCCACACATATACTTTTATGCATTTCAAATATTGAGCAATAAAAGTCCACTGGACTTGGAAGAACATTATATTCTTACCCAGATTCTCTTGCTAACTTGTTCTGGAGCCTCAAACAAGTTACTTATCTGAACCTTGGCTACCTCTTCCAAGAGAAACTGGATAATCTCTAAAGTACATTCCTGTTTTAAGAGTCTATAATCCCATGATCCAGAGAAATAACACAGAATGTGCATTAAATAGCTTCCCCAATTAGCTTTCAAGTTGCACATGCTGATGCAAATTTGAAATATTGGCAAAGGGCTGAAGAATATTAATCTGTGAAGTTATTCTAAACAAATGAAACACCCAAATAAGGAAAGATCAAATAAACAGAGCTATATTAGATTATTTGAAACTATCTAATTTTATCCCATGTCAAATAATTGCTTGAACACAAGGCCCCTCCTGTTATCCTTTAAAATTTTTAAATAGTATAAAAATAAGGAAAAGTTGCATAAACACTGAAACCTAAAGAAATGCCTTTCAAATAATAAACATCTCAATAAATTTCTTGCCCACACCGAGAAGCAGCAGTCACATAAGAAAACCAAAAGTTCTTGGAAAAACCCTACTAACATTCCATAACTACAAAAGGAGAAGGTTGTGAATTACATAGGATGAAACCACTGCCTGTTTTTACCAAGCAAATCAACATCATAACAAATGAGAATCTGAGTGGTAGAGTTACAGTCAGAGAGGAAGACAGACAGAAAGTCTTCCATCTGCTGGTCTATTCCCCAAAAGGCTGCAATGAGCAGAGCTGAGCCAATCTGAAGCCAGGATTAGAGCTTCCTTCAGGTCTCCCACATGGGTGCAGGGGGCCAAGCACTTGAGCCATCTTCCACTGCTTTCCCAGGTTATAAGCTGAGATCTGGATAGGAAGAGCAGCCAGGACATGAACCAACACCAATATAGGATTCTGGCACCATAGGCAGAGGCTTAGCCTACTATGCCACAGCACTGGCCCTAATAAAAGCACATTTATAATGGTTACTTTTTAAAGATTATTTATTTTAAAGGCAGAGTTACAGAGAAAGAGAAAGAAAGGTCTTCCATCCACTGGTTCACTCCCGAGATGGCCACAATGGCCAGAGCTGTGCTGATCTGAAGCCAGGAACCAGGAGCTTCTTCTAGGTCTCCCACGTGGGTGCAGGGGCCCAAGGACTTGTGCCATCTTCTACCACTTTCCCAGGCTATAGCAGAGAGCTGGATAGGAAGTGAAGCAGCTGGGACTCAAACCAGCATCCATATGGAATGCTGGCACCGCAGGCAGCAGCTTTACCTGCTACACTGCAGCACTGGTCCCCTATTGTGGTTACTGTATGCCAGAGTCTATTCCAAGCTCTTCAGTATGATTAGCTGGTTTAATATTTGCATTAGCTCCCTGATGGTATATACTATTACCTCCATTTTATAGTTGAAGAAATTGAGGTTTCCAGAAAACTATTCTCCCCAGGATAAAGTTAGTGAGTGGCAGAGGCATAATTTGAACCCAAACTATCTGCTTCCAAAGTCTGTTCCATGTACCAAACTATATCATCCTTCACAGCAACAGTAATTGTATCAGTTGTCTATTGCCATCACAACGCTGCATAACAAACCACTACAGAATTCAATGGCTTATAGTAATGAGCATTGATGAAGTCTATGAGTTGTGAGTTGGCCACTTAGGATGTACTAGGCAATCCTCCTGGTCTTGGTTGGATTCACTCAGGTCTGAGAATTGACAGCTATTTGTGATGCACACAACTGGGGAGATTGCTGTCACTTGGGGTGACTTAGTTCTTTTCCATCTTTCCCATCCCTCTGACAAGACAAGTGTGGAGGTACAATGCAGGGGTAAACACACAAGGGCCTCTGCTTGTCATCATATCAGCATTGATTTACCGCCATTAACTTACCACTGCAGCCATGCTGAGAGGTGTCCATGGAAGCTTCTGCAGCAGCAACAGAGCTCTTCTGTGGAACCCTGGGCAGCAACTCACAGAAAGAGGGAAGCCAGCAACATGCTGGCTGCAGCCAAACACTGAAGACAACTGGACGCAGAAATATGACCTCCAGAAGACTTTTCAATGAGAGAAAGAAACAGAGGAGATGCAACCCAAAGAAACTCCCACTCCCCACGCCCCACCCAGGCTTCTAGATTACATAAATAGGTGCTTCTATCACTCAGGCCTTTGGCATCTGAAAGGAAGAGTTTTACAGCCATCGTGGGGGAAAAGAGGGGAGTCTAAAGACAGACTGACGAGAGCAGTACTTTCAGTTTGTAATGGGGTTGGGTTCATGCATGACGGTCTACAGAAAATTCCTTGTAGTTAATGCTTGTCTGGAGGCACATGAGAGAGCACGGGCTGTAGGTGCAGTGGTTCGTGTATTGGCACCCATCTGGCTGCCTGCATCTGGCCCTTGCAATATTCTGCTCTTTCATCCATTTATTGCCTAAGCACTTACAGAATAACTTGCATAGCACACTGAAACGACAATGACAGTGCTGTGTTTGCTGTCCTGGGGACCTCCAGTTAGGATACTATCTGTACACTGGGGTTGGAGCAGTTCTGTCTGATGTCAAGACAGTGAAGGAACCATTAGTCTTTAACGCGCAGAGTGTTCCACCCTCTGGTGGTCATTCCAAGAGGTCGAAGGCAGAAATTGCTGTCAAAAATGAAAAAGTGTCCTGTAATGAACAATTATTAACTACCTAAGAATATAACTCTCTGCACATTTTCAGCTCAACATTGCTTGGTCTAAACCAAATGCTGTAAACGTGTCTTCTAATGTAATTTCACGTTTCATTGACTAAATTTCCATTGACAGGGCATGCTCAGGCATAAGAACACTAGTATGATAGCAGGGTATTTTAGCACCAAATGATACAGATTATGCATTGTGCCGTGTTCAGAAAGTTTTAAAGTGGAACAATCATTTTCAAAAGGAACAAAAAAATTTATCTAGGAGGGTAAAAGTGAGAAAAAAGAGGCTTCTATTACTTTGCAGAACGTCCAGTCAAGCGTGGATATCCACAGTGACAGTTTTTCATAAAAATTGGAGATTACAGGCTCTGAGAGCCTTTTCCCTATCATGTGTATTAAAATAATTGTTCCTCTAATGCAGATCTCTAAGCAGCTTAATGTCTGCTCTTATCTTATTTCAATTTAGAAAGAAGGAACACCAAAAACATAGTATCTGTTCAGTGTCTGCTTCTCTCTGTGAAACTGTCCAAATGATTCCCGGCTCTGAGCTGCTGAGGTTGACTGAATAACTAGCCATTCCTCCCAAATACAAAAATCTGAGGAAGGCCTCTCCCAGGCCAAAACACAAATGGAAAAAGGCCATAGGTTTTTTAGGATGTGGTAATAACAGCTAGAGTGGAAGACTTAGCAGCTGCAGAGGAGTGCTTTCCTTCATGTACATCATTTTTTGCAGATGGTACGTTACAGGTTACCCAACAAGGTGTTTTATTTTTTTATGTTAGGAGTTGAATGTGTGCTGTCCAGTGCTAGATTGCCACAACTTGGAAAACATTTCACCATTAAAACGTTTTTTAAATGATCACCTTCTGTCACAGGAGTTTGTCACAAAATTAAGACATTCCTTGGGACATCCATATCCCATGTGGGAGCACCTGGGTTTGAATCCTGGCTCTGTTTCCAATTCTAGCTTCCTTATAATGCACATCCAGAGGAAAAGTGATAGCTCAAACAGGTTCCTGCCATTCACGTAGGAGATTGGATTGAATTTCAGTCTCCTGTCTCCGGCCTGGTCCAGCTCCAGCTATTCAAGGGCATTTAGGGAGTGAATCAATTTATGAGAGAGTGATCTCTCTCTGTCCCTATTCCTCTCTCTTACCTTCCCTCTGCCCCCCTTTCCTTTGACTTTCAAATAAATAGAATTTTAATGGTCACCTTCCTACATTGGCACACAGAGACTTATTATTTTTTTGATTCACAGCACAGAAGAGCTCTTTCTTCCTTCTCAATGGATTCCTACCAATCAGCCTCAAAGAACATCAGGACTAATTCTATCCTGTCCTTGGCCCCACTCTGTTGCAACCACAATTAGAAAACAAGGACACCTGGTCCTCTCTCCCCTGTGGTCTCCTGTGCCCACTATCTACATCTCTTATTGAACCAGTCTCCCACCACCCACCACCCTATGAATTACAAAGCTCGCCTGTGGGTCATCAATGAAGTCCCTTGTCTGAGCAGTCCCTGCCTTGTCTCTCAACTAGGTTCTTAAGTGTATTGTTTCCCTAGAGCCCTCCCAAATGCCCATGTTTATTTCTCACACCTCTTGAGCTAATGGACAAGACAGGGTCAGTGTTGTCCTCACTCCTTACTGCTTCTTCTGGACTCTCTTCCCACTTGCTTTCTTAAATCAATCAACTTGAAAACTCATGCCAAAAGTGAATCCCACTCATTTTACCTCCTTGGTGCAGTTATTCAAGATCCGAGACTACCTGTCCCCTTCTTTGGGGATCCTCTGTTGCTTTTTCTCCTGCTCTTTTCTTGTCATCACCTTCTTCAGTCTCCTCCCCTGGACTTTCCTTTATTCTGTGTGTGTTCTGTAACTGGACAATCACATACTCCAGTGGCCCCAGATGTATGTATAACTGAAACTTTCTCTCATATCCAGATGCCCCTCATATCAAATGACAGCTCATCTCAAAATTCATGTGTTTGCAATTAAACCTATTTCCCATCACCCCTAAATTTTCTCTAGCTGCAGCCTCTGTCATGGCGACAGACTTGATTGTGTTCCCTGCTGTTTCCTAAATAGGTGCTCAATAAAAGTTTAGTGAATTATTTTATAGTGTCACAATAATAGCTGAAAAACATGGTATTTTACTTCTGTTTTATCGTGAGTTGAGAGATTCTTTGAGCTTGTTTTGGAAATGTGATAGTACAGCAGTATCACAGGTATTTGTGCACCTGGTAACTGACCTATAAATAAACCTTTGTAACAAATCTGATTTGTCTACCCAGGGTCTCTGCTCCAGCTCACACAGGGTCACCCTCTTCAATGACAGGTCTGATGATGCTACTTCTCTGCTCAAAATCCTTTGATGCTTTTCTCTGGAGTAGGTACTAAAATTTGACTTCCTCCACTTGACATCCAAGGCTCTCCTCTGTTGAATTTTTCACCTGCTTATCTTCCTTAATCCTAAAATAGAGCCCTTGATGCACACAACATAATAACCCTAAAGGTGAATCTTATCCCTGGACACGTCTGTGTTGACCAGGATTCCTTATCTGGAAATGATAGATATGAAAGTGTGTTAGCAAGGAAGGGTACATATTAGCTGATATGCCTATAAATATTTCTCTCCACCAACGTAGAATGATAGTCACAATGTATTAAAACAGAAGCAAGCTGTACAACAGCATGTATAGTGGGATTCTATTTTATATATTTTGAAACTGACCTGTGGTTGTGTTTATATGCTTGAGAAGAAAATAAATCTGGAAGAATAAATACACAACAAATATTAATGATTAACTTTCAGTGAGTAAAAGTAAAAAAAAAAAAAAAAAGAGTAAGTACTCTTCTATGTGCCTGTTCACACCCCAAATGTAATTAGCCAGGATTGGACTGGGCCAAAGCCAGGATCCAGGAATACAATCCACGCCTCTCAAGTGTGTGGCAGGAGCTCAATTGCTGAATGCTCAGTTCTAGTGAGTAAAACCTGGTGGTTTATTTTACAATTTATATGCTTTAGGATAGCTTATGATTAAAAAATCTTTGAATTTTTGCTCAGTTCATTGTATACCTTGCTATTATAATGCATGGCCATTCTATGCCATCCAATATCTAACTATGAGCCATGTGTGGCTGTCTACATTTAAATAAATTAAAATGAAATAAAATGAAGATCCATTACTTGGTTGCACTAGCTGCATTTCAACTGCTCAGTAGATCCTGTATCTTATGGCTGGCACCGTGAGAGCATAGGTATAGAACACTTCCATCAATGTGAAACATTATTCCCATAACGCAAAACACCTGTCAAACTAGCGGAAACTAGATGTTCACCTGATTGCTTTCTCTAGGATAATTGACTTCATTTAGATGCAGCCAGAGGGAAGCAGGTGCAGGCCAGAGCACCTGTGATCTGACAGCCACCGGGAGTTTGAGTGAGGTCCCAATTCGTGTTTATGTAGGTAGGATCTTTAATTTGGTGAGACAGAGGCAGCTTATGGAGTAATTTCAAAGGGAAATAAAAATTTTTATCTACTACTTTTTAAAGGAAAAAAAATCCACGTTCTTCTGAAATGTTGAGAATTATTGTGTTAATTAGAACAAAAGGCAAACTGGTTGAAGAAACAGTTCTTTTCTTATTTGCCTTATTCCCAGCTAACTTAGCAGTGCATTACAGAAAGAAAAATCCTGTAACTTTCTGGCAAGGAAATTAAAGTGGTATCGTATGTGCTTGTGTTTAAAACTGTTTTAGAGCAAACATAGGGAACTCTACCTTGTTACCTTAGTTTCCTTTTTCAGTCGGAAATCTTCAACATTTTGCTCCACATGGCATGCAAAATAAATCAGTGTTTTGTTTTCATTCTAATGTGGAGTCATAGAATCATTTTTCAGTGCCTTTTGTTCTATATAGCATCCATAATTCAAAAACTCATGATGAGAAATGAATTTCTATTGCAAATAACAAATAACTCACATTTTTATGAGATGTCATTTTAATATTTAAATTTAAATCTCCTTTCAAAATAATAAAGTATAGATCTGTGAAAATATCCCTTCATTACTGATATCTTTAATTATAGTACAGGGCAACAGCTTCTTCATGGTTGTAGGCTTTTGTACAAGAGTCTCAGCCATCAGATATCTTGGGGATTTTTCCATATGTATAGAAGATTAAGAATTCATTAGCATACAGCGTAGTCCTTGTTTTATACTCATTCTGTTTCTCTTTCAACAAGTCAGACTTCCGAGCACAAATTCAGAAGGGCAGCATTAGGGATTGGTTATCATTCCAGTTTTTAGTATTTGTGCTGCAGAAGTGAGCACAAATGTTGATTATCAAACTCACTATCCCATTCAACCCCTTAAGACAATAGAATGGTGAATATAGATTGACTTTTATTTGCACTTGGTTTTTAGGTCTACCAAGTTCAGTTATCTTACTGCCCAGCATGTGGCACAATCATTTATTTGTCTTCCTTATTCCATAATCTTGACTCTAATGTACTTACTCCATGTCCTTAAATGTGTGTGTATATATATATATATATATATATCCTAAAAAGTATATTGTGTTTCAGTATGCATTTTTAGTTTAAATATCATCATACTATAGATCTTTACTTCTTTCCTGTTTTTCACTTGGTGCTTTTAAGCTTTAGGCAGTAGAACATATTGAGAGTGAAAAATTTAGACTAGGCTGTGCAGGGTAAATGCTGGCTCTTCCATTTACAAGCTGTGTGACCTTGGGCTAATCACTTAAACTCTCTGATCTTCATGTTCCTGATCTGTATTATTGAGTAACTAATAACATTCACTCCACAGAGTTGTGAGGATTGAATTAATATTAGTAAGGATTTAGAAAAGTATTTGACAGTTGATGACTCATGTATTTTTCTTAGGAATATTTATTATTCAAACAGTTGTGTAACACTCCATCATACACAGTACCTTATTTTATTTATCTTACTTCCAGCTCTTCCCTTTTTCATTAAAAAAAGGCGCTATATCAACATTGTTACTTCTTCACACAGATCTATGGAATACTTCTCTACCCACAGGGTGATCACTGGGCCACAGGGCATAAACATACTTCGTTTCCTCATGCACTGCCAGATTACAGTCTAAAAAGTTTATACCAGTTTAAACTCTTAGCAGTGCATGATGGTTCCATTTTACTACATCTTTATCAATGTCCCATATACTCAACTTTAATAATTTTTTGCCAATTTTATCAACATAAAAATGACATGTCACTATTGTTTTGATTTTCATTTCTCTATTAGTGAGCTCATGTGTATGATTGTTCCTCAGTGGGGTTTCCCTAATGTGTGGCTGGCTTCGGGAGGTGTAGGCATCTGTGAACAAGAGGAGAGGTGTTTGTTGATTTCAAGATATCACCATTTAGCAGGTAGCTCAACAATTAGCTCTCATGAGAATGGTACAGCCCAGCCGCAGCAACCACTGGGTTGCCCATTCTGTAATAGGCTTATTCTTAACTTTTGCTCATACTTCTACCTTTCTTTCCCTTATCGGTTTACATGAGTTTATCATATAAAATAGATGTTAATTATGTCTGTGTTTTGAATATGGCATATATATGCTTGTGGTCACCCTTCTGTTAACTTTGTCGAAGTTATTTTACTGAGCAGAATGCTTGGATTTTGGGGTAATCAAATATTTTTACTTTTCTCACTGTGCCTTTTGCTTTGGGGATTAAACAATGCACCCCACTCCAAGTTCATTTATCAGTATTGATTGAATAACCCCCAGGTCCCATTCTTGCTGCTTGAGATTTAAGGTGAATTTCTGAGCAGTGTGCCATTTACTGGCAAGAAAAACACAACTAATGGCAATACACTGTGGAATGTGCTTATTGTTGCTACATTTTCAGATATTTAGATGTGTCATCACAAAGCAAAATGATTTCTCCCAACATTTCTTTTAAAATTTATTTTTTTAAAGGCAGAGTTACGGGGCCAGTGCCTTGGCTCACTTGGTTAATCCTCTGCCTGCGGCGCCGGCATCCCATATGGGCGCCGGTTCTAGTACTGGTTGCTCCTTTTCTAGTCCCGCTCTCTGCTGTGGCCCGGGAGGGCAGTGGAGGATGGCCCAAGTGGTTGGGCCCCTGCACCTGCATGGGAGACCAGGAGGAAGCTCCTGGCTAACGGCTTCAGATCAGCATAGCTCCAGCCGTAGCAGCCATTTGGGGGTGAACCAACGGAAGGAAGACCTTTCTCTCTGTCTCTCTATTTTATTATTATTTTTTTATTTATTTGACAAAGGCAGAGTTACAGAGAGAGGGAGAGACAGGAATATTGACCTTCCATCCACTGGGCTACTCCCTGTGCTTCCTAAGCAAACCCCCTCCCATCGTTCTCCTTTGAACCACTTGTGTCTTAATTTCCCCCAAAATTTGTCTCTCCTGAAATTATTCTACCATATAGCTTTGTTGGTTTCAAAATAGGATGCATGAGGTTTGCATAAGAATTTATAAAAACTCAAGTTTAATTTTTGAAAGACTGTATAGGTACTTCTACTTTCATTGAATGATACCTACATAAACTTGGAGAAATAATCCTAAATCTCTGAGAGATATTAATGGGAATTGTGATGCTGAGCCTGTCAGATGAGCAAGAAGTTATATGGTCGAGGAGTTTCAAGCCATTTGGGGAATGGAGGGTTTTCATGAGCAAACTGTCACTGCAATGCTGATGGTAACTCCAGAACTGTTCATAAGCTGCCCTTACGTCCAAAGGGGAACAATAGCTGTAATCACAGAACTCTGAAGAGTGGTACTCAGTGCCAAATGTGTTCTTATTGCTGCTGTTCCATTTGCCTCATTCTTTGATTCTCCTCTACAGTTCACATGACATATGGATAACAGTGCACCAAGGAACCTCATTTGGGGGTTCTTGGGCATGGGGCTGTAAGAGATCACATGTATCTGAGATCCTCAAAATGGTATAAGCAAAATATTATCACTTTATAACCGTGGTTGTGGTCATTAGATCATTGATCAAGAACAGATAATACATTCATCTTGGTAGAGATTGCTAAAATATAAAGTCTTGTTTTAGGTCATAATTGTAAGTAGGTTGTAACCAACACCACCCAGTAGAACTAAAACCATTAATATTTTCATTCCTTTTCTTTCGTTTGCTATCCTTCTTTCCAAATACAAACTGTGCTAGTATCTCCCAAACCGAGTTTCATGAATCTTCTTTTATGTTGGTAAATAAGTACACTGAGAGGAGAAAGGAGAGGAGCCCTTCCATATTCACATAAGTTTAGAAGACTGCACACTAATATGCACTTCAAGGAATTCCACAATACCAATATGCCCTCAGAATTTTCTAGTAACAGAATCCATTACACTTAACCCAAGATTTCACCATCTCTTCCCCTGCCTCCCACTAATTAACATCTTGCATTTCAGGGGACGCTATTCAGAACATGCTTGTTTATGTTTAACCGATAGTTTAGTTGTAACCAGTAGAATATATCCCCACAGTTTCATCCATTCCTTGAAAAAAAATGACAAGACTTGCTGTGTATAAACACAAGATATGTTTAAATAACTATGAAGTACCTGACCACACTGGGGTTACAGA
The DNA here is from genome assembly GCA_949820135.1 of Sylvilagus floridanus. NCBI lineage: Eukaryota > Metazoa > Chordata > Mammalia > Lagomorpha > Leporidae > Sylvilagus > Sylvilagus floridanus. Next base: position 67,828,589 of record OX463243.1, read on the forward strand.
TTTGAAGAGCCCTTTCTCTTAAAGTCTCACAACTTGGTCAAGGAAGACACAACAAATCAGGGACAGTGTCGGGAATGCACAGGAACTGTAGGAGCCCAGGTGAGAGCCATCGTGTCACACAGTGACATCAGGGAGGTCTTGAGAGCAATCTCAGGAGCTTTAGTGTTCATCTAAGACCTTCTGCTTTTAGGGTCTTCTTCTAATTCAATACCCAGTGTCCTGCACAAGAAATATTCCTGGTGATGGAAAACACATGACATGCTCCCACCTCCAGACAAGAGAAGTACAGAGGCAAATGCAGCATGAAACCCCCATATAGCTTACTCCCACGACAGCCAATCCATAATGACTGGAAAACTTTCTTTTGTTGGATTTAAAACCTTATTCCATTTTCTTGAGATTAAATGGACTAACTTAAGTCTTTAAGTTACCGTTACTTAGGACTTATAAGATCATGCACTAGCATTTTACTGTGACTGTTATCATAGCATGAACAGTCCAGAAGGAATAATAAAAGAATCTTTTCTCTTCCACCAAGGCAGTAGACTCCAAATGATATGTGGGAGGCTAGAAAGCTGTTCTCAAAGCAGAAAGTCACATCGGTCTTCCCAGTGCCCCGTTAGACGACAAAGACTGCAAACACAGGTGATGTCAGGTTTTGCTCTCACAGTAACTGTGCCTGCTGGTTAAGTCTGCATCTCTTATTGAAAACTTTTCCATTATTAATGAGGGAAATTTTAAAGATGGCAAGAAAAGAATGCTTCCTTTAGAAATTTTCATGTAGTTTCTTCAGCTGGTTCTTCAACAGTTGAAAAGGCCTCGCCTCCTACTCAGGCCTCCTTGGAACCACTTATTCACTTCTTAAATCAGCTGCGTATGTCTTAACTGTCAGAAAGGATGCACACCTTATGTTCTTTGAATGAGCTTATTTATATTTTGGCTATTTGGATATTTCAATGATGTTCTCAGTGTTTTAGACTAGTGTCCAGGGAGTATCATAGGCTCTGCTCCCTCATGCTCACCTTTCTCCCTCTCCTCTCCAGGAAGAGAGTGCTGCTTTTGGTGTTACCATAAAGACCAACATTCAAATGTCCTGTTACCCATTAGCTCCCCCGATGGTTCTCATTCTTACAAAAATGTCAGGCACTGGGAGAGTCAAGCCAAGAGTACTTTTGTATTTAGAGGATTGGTCCTAGTCCAGAGCCCTAAATATCCTCACTCCTCTAAGTATAGGATAAGTGGGGTTTGGCCCTGGATCTTTGGATTAAAGTAACAGAAAAAAATTTAACTGTGAATTCAGGAATTTTTATGAGGATAAAGGTGAATCCTATGAAGTCCATGCAGCTTATGCTGACCTCCCATAAATGAAAATGAGAAACTGAAAAGTCATCAAAGTTATTTTCTCTCCAGCCTTGGTCTATTCATACTGCATATTTACTTCATTCTTCTCTCCATATATTTCCCCATTGTTTTTTACATCATTTACAGGTTTAGATGGGCATACAAAAGAGCTCTGTGGCTTTTGGGTTTATGTGTCCTGAATTCAACTGGCAAAACCTCTTACATATAGGTCTACAATTCGCACTTCAAATTCTGGAGAAAAAGTCTCATTGGCCTAACTGAGACCAGGTATTTACCATTATTTAAGTTGGCATCAGTTTAAGTGTACAATTCTCAGAAAAGGGCAGTTCAAGTCCCTTGCTTGAAGTAGCTTGAAGTAGTATCTACCTAATAGTTCTTCATGCTATCTACCAATAAGCAACATGATGCTGGAGGAAGGAAATGCTAGATAAAGGTAAGGATATGTTATTTGTACTCATTCTTTAAGGAGTTGCAAAGTAGGAAGACAGAGGCAGCTCAGACAGAAAAGTAGATCTGTATTTTCTACCAATTTAGGACCAATGCCTGTTGGTATTTGCTAGAAGTATGACTTCTCTATATTACCAAAAAGATAGGACAAAAGTCAGTATGTTCAATGCAAAGAAATTTGCTTGATTTACCTGAAATAGCTGTGAATTAACTCAGGCTACCATAACAAACTGTGCTAGACTGAATGACTTAAACAGCATATATGTATTTCTCATGGCTCTAGAGGTTGGGGAGTCCATGAACAAGGTTCTTTCAGATCCAATAGCTATAAGGGTCCTCTTACTGGTTTACCTTCTTGCTCTATCTGCTCATGGCAGAGAGGGAGAGAGAGTGATTGATTCCTTTCAAGGCAATTGTTATAGACACTAATCTCATCTTGAAAATCTCACCCTGATTATCTCCTAAGGATTTCAGCTCCAAATACCATCACATTGATGATTAAGGCAGCTGCACATAAATTTAGGGCAAACACAAACATTTAGTTCACAGAAACCAATCACTGAAAATTTTGGAGGAGCTTAGAGATAGAATCAGAACTATGACTTTAACAACAGAGTTCGGGCAATGATGACATGGAGAGGCTGAGGTCCTGGAGGCCAGGAGAGTAGGTAGGACAGGATTTTAACAGTCTAGGTGACAGATGGAGTCCTGAATAAGGGAGTGGCAATTGGTATGAAAAATGAAATAAGGGGCGGGTACTGTGATGCAGTGGGGTAAGCCATAGCCTGCAGCATCGTATGGGCATCAGTTCAATTCCTGGCTGCTCCATTTCTGATCCAGCTCCCTGCTAATGGAGTGGGAAAGCAGTGGAAGATGGCATAAGTGCTTGGGACCCTGCACCCATGAGGGAGACCTGGAAGAAGCTCCTAGTTCCTGGCTTCATCCTGGCCCAACCCTACCTATTGCAGCCATTTGGGGAATAAACCAATGGATGGCAGATTTTCCATTCTCATTCATATTCATTCTCTCTCTCTCCTTTTCAAATAAATAGATCTTTTTAAAAAAAAATGAAATATGAGGAGGCATGAAAATAACATTTGGCAATTGACCTGACAGGGCAAGAGTTAGACTGAGAAAATTAGAAGAATCTAACAATGTTGAGATTTCTAGCTTGCATGACTTAGAGGATATTGGTTGGATTTACCAGGCTAGGGAATCTCAAGGAAAAATGAAAGTTTAGGGAAGGAAAAATGCTGAATTCCAGTATAGACCTGGGACACTTGGAGTATCTGTGGAACATTAGATTTGTGGTCAGGAGACAACATGGAACCAAGAATGGTGACCTGAAAGTCAACCCAATCAGTATAAGAATGGAAGCCACAGAAAGAGATGAAATCTCCCAAGAAGAGAGCAGAGGAATAAAATGAGAAGGTGTTAAGGATAAATTGTGGGACAGCACCACTGTTTACAGACCAGGCTGAGGAAGAGAAAAAATGAGAGGTCAGGGAAAGGACAGTCATAAGTAGGTGGAAGTAATGTTAAATAGCGAAGAAAGGAAAATGAACAAAAAAGCTTCGAAGTCTACTGTCACTCCAGTCATAGATAGTAAGAGGCCAGCACTGTTTGAAATGCAGAGTTACAAAGAGAGGAGGAGAGACAGAGTGATCTTCCATCTGCTGGTTCACTTCACAAATGGCTGTAATGGCCAGGGCTAGGTCAGGCTGAAGCTAGGATCCAGGAACTTCTGGGTTTCCACATGGATGCAAGGGCCCAAGTACTTTGGGCCATCCTCTGCTGTTTTCCCAGACACATTAGCAGGGAGCTGGATTGGAAGTGGGGCAGCGGGGACTACAACCAGTGCCCATGTGTGATGCAAGTGCCGCAGCAGCAGCTTTACCTGTTAGGCCACAGTATCACCCCCACTGCTTTAGTATTGCTGCTTATCATGGGTCTGTTTAGATTTTCTGTATGTTCTTGATTTAATATTGAGAGATTGTATATATCCAAGAATCTATCCACTTCAAGCTTTTCTTATTTGTTAGCATACAGTTTATCCTAAGTTTCTCACAATCCTTTGTATTTCAGTAGTTGCAGTTCTAATGTCTCCTTTTTCATCCCTAACTTTGAAGCTTTTTTGTAATTGTATATTTTCTCAAAAAAGCCAGCTTTTTGCTGTCTTCATATTTCTTGGTTTCAATTTCATCATTTCTCATATCCTGCTAATGTTATATTTGGTTTGTTCTTGTTAGGTCATTGAGATGCATCATGAGATCATTTGAGACATTTTAATGGTATAAACTTCCTTCTTTGTGTTGCTTTTGCTGGATCCCATGATGTGTTGTGTTTTCATTTATTTCAAGAAAGATTTCTTCATTGAAGGTTGTTGTTCTATTCATCTTGCTTTTATGTCCTATTCCTTTGATTTCTAGTTTTATTCCTTTGTGGTTTGAGAAGAAACATGGTATTATTTCAATCTTTTTAAATTTATTGAGACTTGATTCATGGCCTTTCTATGCTAGAAAATGTTCTGTAGGCTGATGAAAAGAATGTGTATTCTGTGGCTATTGATTAAAATATGGTGTAAATGTCTGTTAGGTCCATTTGCTCTCTAGAATGATTCAAATATACCTTTGTTGATTTTCTTTCTGGATGACTTGCCTGTGGGTGACAGTGGAACATGGAAGTCACCCACTGTTATTGTATTACTGCTTATCTCTCCCTTTAGGCCTAATAGTATTTGCTGTATGTCTGCGTGGTCTTGTGTTGGGTATTTATACATTTATGATTGTTATATCTTCTTACTGAATTGATTTTTGTCTCTTCTATAGTTTTTTTTTGACAGGCAGAGTGGACAGTGAGAGAGAGACAGACAGAGAGAAAGGTCTTCCTTTTGCTGTTGGTTCACCTTCCAATGGCCACCGCTGCCGGTGTGCTGTGGCCGGCACATCGTGCTGATCTGAAGCCAGGAGCTTCCCCCTGGTCTCCCATGCAGGTGCAGGTGCAGGGCCCAAGCACTTGGGCCATCCTCCACTGCACTCCCGGGCCACAGCAGAGAGCTGGCCTGGAAGAGGGGCAACTGGGACTAGAATCCAGTGTGCTGGCCTCTTTATAGTTTTAAGACTGTTTTATTTGATATATCTTTTTCCAACCCTTTCCTTTCAGCATTTATGTATATTTATTGTGAAGTGAAATCCTGTGGAGAGCATATAGTGGGGTCTGATTGGTTTTCCTTTATACGTAACTTGATGCTTTTCTCTTACTGACTTTAGGATTCTCTTTGTCCTTAACTCATATCGTAGTCAAATTATCAAAAGTAAGTCTGTTAGGGTCCTTCGGGGTTTCTATAGCTGAATGTCCATGTCTAAAGATCTGGGAAGACTTCAACTATCGCATCACTTAGTAGGTTCTCAAAGCCTTTTTCATTCTCTTCTCCTTCAGGGCTCCCTATAATGTGAGTATTTGATCATGTAACGGTATCCCATATTTCACATAGACTTTCTCATTCTTTTAAATTCTTTTCTATTTAGTCTGATTTATTTCAAAAACTCTTGTAATCTAGAAATTCTTGCTTCCACTTGGTCTATTCTGTTGAGGTCCACATGACCATTATAGCATCATGTTTGTCCTCTTCCCTCACTTTCCCATAGAGTCTCTGTTCTGCTCTATAAGTCCCTGTAACTGTGCTTCCTTTTTTTTTCTTATATCCTACGGTTCAGGTCACTGTATTTTCTTACCAGTCAGACATCTAAGGATTACAATTTAAAAAAATTTATTTGAAAGGCAGAGGTGGGGGAGTAGAAGATGTTCCATTCATCTTCATTTCCTAAATGGCCGTAATTCCTCAAGGAGATTCAGGAGGTCCAGGAGCATGGTGGTAGCACCTGCCTCACTCTGATGAGTGCTTTCAGGTTATATAGCTTCATGGCAAAAGTGCATGCAAGAGAGAAAGAGCCTAGGATGAGACAAAGTCCAAGTTACCTCTTTTTATTAAAAACTCTCACATCAGAATTAGCCAGGTCCCATGAGAACTACATAAATACTTCTTAATGTGGTGCCTCCAATGACTGAATCATTTTCTACAGTGCCACACTGCAATCCTGCCACAAGGGGATCAGGATTCTAGTACATGACCCCTGGGAGACACACTCCAACTACAGCAGCAGAACTGGTTTCCAACTCAAGGTATCAGTCTACCATTTCACCACTAATCGTCTCAAGTTCAACCTAGACTGAATCATAATCCCCACGCCCTCTACCCTATACCACAGTATTATTTTTTTTTTGTGAATTCCACTTATATTAAGCCTCTATTGAGTTGACATGAGGTCTCACACAGAACAGCACCATGATACACAACAACTGGATCATTGTTTACTATCACAGCCTTTATGAGAACCCAAAGGAGGAACTCTTGTCTGGCCACTGTTTCACAAATACTGTATTTATCTTTACCCAATGTTTTTTAATCTATGGATACTGTAAGATATGTAACTGACCAGAATTTCCTTATTGCATTGACTGTTAGACAATTTACACTCAAGGGTACAATTCTTATCTCTTTTACATCATCTATCTTATTTACTTTTCTGTTCCAGATTCTTACAGAATCTAGATTATTTTATTTAGTGAAAGCGGGGTATAATAAGAATGCATAAACAAATCCCATGGCATATTTAGGTTATTAACCTTCATAAAAATGAGGAAATGGACATATAAAGTATCAATTATGTAGTATATAATCTATCATTAATATCCTGATTTATATTTGTAATCTGATTTTCCAAATATGAAATGTATTTACAGTAATTATCCTAGATTCACCCCTGTGAGCTCTGTGACCTTATTCAATTCGTATAATCTCTCTGTGCCTCTTTCCTCATCTTTAAAATGGAAACAATATATTATCAAACAAGATAGTTAATTTATGTAAAATATTTAGAAGAACCCCTGGGATCTATATATAGAACACCATTACTCTCTTCTCCTCTTCCCCTTCTTCTTGTCTTTGTTGTTTATGGAGAACCTCCAGTCTCAGTTCATTTTCCTCTCTCAGGGTCCCCAGTGAGGTCTCACAGGGTTCATTATCAATTTTCTGATGTATTTCCTTTCCAATCTACAACACTGGTTTCCACACTTCCATCAATGCTTCTTACTTCCATCAATGCTTCTTCAGCATTTCAGAGCCCAAGACTCCTGGGCAGCCACTGGCACTTGGGACGGGGCGGTTCTTTCTCAATACTGAAAAACATGCAACTCCTTGAGATGTTCTATTCCCTGGAGTCCTCACCCAGACACTGTTTTTGCATCACCAGTCTTTGATACAGTACTCTTTGTGCCCTGAGTTTCCTTATCCCCTCACTCCACAGAATTAAGCACGTCCATGGGGCTGGGACGAGACCGTGTTCTCCCCATCACTATCAGTTCAACAGACATATGCAGCATGCATCCCACTCGAGATCAACTGCTACCTTCCTCTAGATTACCCTCTCTTCCTGTGTTGGTGACCACTCCTTATTGGATCACTAATCACTTAGGTCGGAGGGTATGTCTGAGAATTCTTCACCTTCACAGTACTTCTTCGTTTGAGACTGAGCTCAGTGGTAACTCCAAAAAAAAGTTACTGATTGGCCATAAGATATCCATGCTAATTAGTCAAACTGGAAGGAGAAACTTCTTTGAGGAGGAAACGTTCACTGCTTCAGGAAGGGTGTTCAAGATTGTCCCCGTTGAGCACTGTTTCAGTCCTGTACCCCCAGAGAAGCCCTGTTGTAGGCAAACTGAGACGGGTGGTTACTTACTTTGAAATATGCCCATTGCATTACTGTATCAGTCCTCTCATCCCTTCCTTGTGTGTCTACCCCAATTCTGCTGGAGACACACATGTCATTCCACTATTGCCCAGGGCCCTCTTCCCCCAGCACCTATCAGCTTATACACATTATTGGTCCACAGTTATTCCACACGCTACAGCCTGCAGGAAAATCTTGTTTCCTCTGCCCCTTCTCTCAAATCAGCAGAGTGCCTGGGCAGAAATACAGCAGTCTCAGCCCTGAGAGGCTGGATTGTAGATTTTGCTGGCATCTGGATTCTTCAGAATAATCAGTGCTTGATGCATTTTCTGTTTTGGATTTTCATTCTTGAAGTGACAGCTGAGGAAAATCCCTGGGGTGCCAGCTCCTCACACCTTGTTATCCTCCCGCAGCCTTAATTGCTTCTTTCACACTGACATCTCCAACCCTCCCACCCGTCCTTGGGCCTGGCACAGTCTCACCATCTGCTCATGTGACATCAACATGATGGCCTCTCTCCATGCATCCCTAAATGGGGCTGTGGAAGGCAACGGAGATGACCAGAGTGCCAGCTGGCACCAGTGACACAAACCTAGACAGTGATGAATCATGGCTCAGAACAGGGAGGCAAGAGAGCATACGCTCTTGTTAATTGCGTGGTATCATCAGCGCAGTGAGGCAGATCTCCCCGCACATGGAAACAATCAATCTGGGTTGTTTCTGTGCTGCAGATACAACAACTTTTTAAAATGTGACAAGAGAATGTTCTACAGAAAACTAGAAATCAAGATCTGAATTGTTCTATTTTTGGGGAGGGTGGGGTATATGACATTCCAAAAAATGTTGAGCATTGCTTGAAAATAACAGGGCAAAAACCAAGGCAAGTTGATTTGTACTGGGGGTCAGTTTTCTCGTGTAAGCTGCTGAAGCTCCCACCTACCTCTGCCACTCTTTAGGGCTCCAAGGTTCTCTGTACTTTCCCTTATGTCCTGCAAGTGATTGATTCATTCAGTTCTCTTAATGATGCTCCCAGAATTAAATCAATCAAGCAGCAATTCAAGATTTGTTCTATAGATTTCAAATTTAGACAGTGCCTTTCATTGTTTATATATGTGATGTTAACATACTGATTCTTTTACTACATCTATGTTTATTTTGTTTATTCCACCTTCACCTTATGTTTTGAAGGGAAGTAGTAGCACAAAGGCACTCAGTAAAATTCAACACTTTTTTTCTCTTGAGGAAGCTATATGCCATTTTTTTGTTTGCCTTTTGTCCCAAAAATCCCCATAAAGGTATTGCCTAAGAACTGGAGAGAGAGGGAGGTTTCCAGCCACAGGGATGAGATGCACAAAATGCCAGGTTAGCTTTATGCAGGGGACAGAGACAGCTCCTGAAGCAGACAGAATCCTAGTGTGGTTTTATTTCCAGAATATTCTAATCAGCTTGTTAGATCCCTTCCCACCAGGTCAACTCAGTTGACTGGTCAAGAAAGGAAATAAAAGTTTGAGGGCTTCGGGGCCAGCATTCTGGCATAGTGGGTAAAGCCACTGACGGTAATGCTGGCATTCTGTATGGGCACCAGTGTGTGTTCTGGCTGCTCCATTTCTGATTTAGCTCCCTGCTAATGGCTTGGGGAAAGCAGCAGAAGTTGGTCCAAGTGTTCGGGCCCCAGCTACCCATGTGGAAAACCTGAAGTTCCTGGCTCCTGGCTTCAGCCTAGCCCTGGCCTTTGTGGCCATTTGGAGAGTGAAACAGCAGATAAATAAATTTTTAAAAAAATCTTTATAAAAAGTCACAGATCCTTAAGTCAAAGCCAACGAGTTTTTTTAAAACTGTCTATAGCCAAAACCATCTTTAGCAAGGACAACACTGGAGCCCCTGTCTTTGTCATATAGGAAATACACTCCTAATTATTTTCCTCCTAACAATAAGGAGAAACTTTAACAAACGAAATACTTGAAATAGCAGGGATAGAGGGCATGAACACTGAGTGGCGTGAGTCTCCCAGGCTTCATGCTTTAAAATTTACTCCCCATTGTTATTAAATAAGAGGGTGGTGACTTAATTTAGCTATAATGTTTAGAACTATGGCCTCTGGGAAGACATTAGGATTAGGTAAGGTCAGTGCAGTAATCCTGGTGGGTTTATAAGCAGGAGAGAACAACATGCCCTTAAACTCTTCCTTTTAAAGTAGCCCACCTCAGATGTTCCATTACACTAACAAGAAATGGATTACACAGTGACTTATAGGCAGTACCAATGAACAGTTTCAGGCCTGGAAAAATGAGAGCATCTAAAGATAAGCGGATGGTCAGAAATTTGTGATAGAGCCACTGTGGTCCACTGGATAGAAATGCCAGATACTAGAAGAATCTTATCCTTATATTGCCAGAAACAGTTCAGGGACAAGGGATAGTAATAGAGAGGATGATCTGTGACCAACCTATAATGAAGGAGAAGGTGATAACGGATACAGCAAAGACCTTTAAGGCTGAAGACTTTTCTATAGGGTAGTTAGACACATTACAACCAGGAAACTTGAAGGATTTCTGAGTCAAAGATGGAAGGCATCAAAAGAGAGATTGTGAATCCAGATAATTTAGGGAGAATGATCTTTCTCCTATAGTGAAGAGGAATTGCACAGGTGTTATGCTGCAAGCAGAGGCTGGTTGTAGAATGGGTAGATTGGGCAGGGTGTGAGGGTGTGAGGCTGTGCCTCAGTGTTAGGGGAAAATAAGGGCTAAGAAAATGGGTGGCCAGCACCGCGGCTCAATAGGCTAATGCTCCACCTGCGCCGCCGGCACACCAGGTTCTAGTCCCAGTCGGAGCGCCGGTTCTGTCCCGGTTGCTCCTCTTCCTGTCCAGCTCTCTGCTGTGGCCTTGGAGGGCAGTGGAGGGGGGGGCAGGGCCCAAGGACCTGGGCCATCCATGGGAGACCAGGAGAAGCACCTGGCTTCAGATCAGCATGGTACGCCGGCCGCAGTGGCCATTGAGGGGTGAAGCAACAGAAAAGGAAGACCTTTCTCTCTCTCTCACTGTCCACTCTGCCTGTCAAAAAAAATAAGAAAATAGGTGAGAAGTCCAAGCAGCACCTCTGTGTGCTGCCTTTGAGCTACTTCGCCTCCCTCATTTCTCTCCTGCCTTTTGAATGGGATGCAGCTTTGATCTTCTCTTCCAGATGATTTTTTGGTTTTGTCCTGGAGATCAGGAAATATGGGTTTCTAGTCCTAACACTAACCAGCTGTGTCACCTTGGGTTAGTCATTCCTGGACTGGAATAAAAATGTTAGACTTCCTAAGCCCTGAAAATAGTGTGATTTTCCCCTCCCTGCCCTCAATGAACTTCTAAATAACCTTTCAAAGGCTTTACTTTTCTTGTTCATTCACCTTTAACATCTTATGCATTAAGTCTTCCTGTAACATTTCGTGAGAGTTTCACTATCCGATCTCACACCTCTGTCTTGCCAACTCTTCTGCCGCTGCCCTTTGACATTGCACCTCTGTTCTGGCTGGCACTTTCACCTTGGTTCCCATGCTCCTCGGGAGGGAGCTGCAGAAGCTGAGTCTACAAGTCTGTGCTCTGCCTTTCAGATGGAAGCTGCTCATTATTTGCTGGAAGGTTTCGGTAACAGATGTTGGCAGGCAGGCAGGCAGGCACACTGCTCCGGAGTGTACTGAGCCAGGCGTGTGTGCACTCACCAATGTCAGCGCTAGGAGAGCTGCTGGGTGATGGAGGGAGTGTGCTCTGAGGGGCAAGTGCTGCCCCGAAGCCCTGCTAATGTCTGTGTGGCCATGCTGTATTTTCAGCTTGTCATCATGGCGGGGACAGTGCTGCTTGCCTACTACTTCGAATGCACTGACACTTTTCAGGTGCATATCCAAGGATTCTTCTGTCAGGACGGAGACTTAATGAAGCCTTACCCCGGGACAGAGGAAGAAAGCTTCATCACCCCTCTGGTGCTCTACTGCGTGCTGGCCGCCACTCCCACTGCTATTGTGAGTACAGAAACATTTCCTTCTTTATCGTCTGCTACCAACGAGTATCTCCTGTCTGCTTTTTCTCCTCTTCCCTCCTGTCCTAAGCACTCACCAGCAGCCTTAGCAGCGATATCCTGTTTCAGCCAAAACAAAGCAGAGCTCCGCAGGAAACCTCACTTAAAGTGGGTCTTGTCCTTTATAGGTGGCCTTTGCTTTGGATGACTGAATTAACACATTTTCTTTTTAAGCCTCAATGAATGTCATACATCAACAGGCATGATTGAATAACACATTAGAAACAGCATCTGTACTCTTGAACAAGTGTGCTGTGGGTTTTATGTGTGTTCAGAATAGATCCTACATGAAAGTGCTGACATTGACCTTAAGACAGTGCAGAGTAGAGCAGAAGCCCCCAGCTGGATTGCACACTGCTCTGACTGAACTTCCAGTGAGGTCAGGCTAGGAGAAATACCTTGACCTAGGGTCTGCTGGCTCTGTTGAGATTACCTCACATTTAGTTTAATTGCAACTTTGCCATCCTTTTTTTGCCTCCTGAGAGATGGAATAAAAAAAAAAAAATTGGCCAGTCATCTAGGGAGGCTGTTTTAAGAGTACAAAATTTATACACCTGTGTTTGCTGGTCAAGTGATCTAAGTTTAGACATTGTGTTTTTTAACTGAGAATTTTGTGATAAAGGTCAGATTAGTTCAGATGTAATCCCAGTTACCATTCCATGCTTTCTCTTCTGTCTGCCTCCTCCCCTGCCTGCCCTCCACTCTACTAAAAATACTGCCTGGCATGTTGATGAATAGACCCAGTGTTTAGACTTTCAGTTCAAATGCTATTTTCTATGCCAGTGTTTCACTTCCCTTAAGTTGAGAAACGTAATAGAATTGTGAAGAGAAATTGTATGAATGATAGTAAATCATAATACTTTAAATTCATTTAAACCATTGATCCCAGGCACAGCACTCCCCCCCACCCACCCCTTAAATGGTAAGACTATGCTGTGAGAACTAAGGTTAGTACTGAAAGGCTGCCATGTGAGATAGCATGGCGAGTCACTGGACTGACCCCTTGCAGACAAAATGAGGGAAACAAAGGAACAAAGCTGGAAACCACTGTTTCACTCGCTGGGATCAATGAGCAGCCCTCTTCATCAGAAGAGGAAATCCCACTGCAAAGCCCTGGAAGACTTCTGCATGGTTCCAGAGAAATGGGAGGTGTGCCCCCGTGCCAGAAGGTTAACCTCTTTACTCCCTTTCCCCTTCTCACCACAGTGGGAATAAAGAAGCATAGAAGATGTCCTGCCATGCGCCTCAGAAGGAAACTCTTCCGGATAGAACCCAATCTGACCTCTTGGCTTCATGCTGGTTCTACCTGGAAACAAAGGACTTTGGCTGGGATTGGATCCTAGTTTGTCCCCATCTCCTTGGCCCATCCTTTTCCTACATTCAGATGTGCTTCTCAGAGTGACCTATTGACTACTGACCCATCTTCCTCGGCCAAGGAAATACCATTTATCCCTGCCTAGGTTTTCCTCTAATTACTTTTTGTGATTACAGAGATTTTTTTCTACATGGGAACAAAAATCTGAGAAAAAATATGAGCAGAAAGTTAGAACCAGAAGACAGTATAATTCTTTGAAAAGCAAAATATATACTCATTTAAAATTTCCCCTACTAGTCAGGAGGGAAAATATATATAAAAAAGAAAAGAATATATAAGCAGAAATGAGGGGGCTTTAGCAGGTTTGTGGATAATGTACATTTTCCATGATCTTTTCAAACCCCTGAAAGTCTACATTATGTCCAAATTGTACAGTTCTATGCCAACACCGGGAAAGCAGAAGATGGCTCAAGTCCTTGCACCCCTGTACCCGCATGGGAGAAACTCCTGGCTTCAGATCGGCGCAGTTCTGGTCAATTAGGGAGTGAAACATCAGATGGAAGACCTCTCTCTCTCTCTCTCTCTGCATAACTCTTTTAAACAAATAAATCTTTTAAAAAATAATAATTCTATGCCAACAAATGCTTATCTCAAAAGTATTCTGTGAACATAGAATTTACTAATAATGCCTTAAAATGATATAGCATAGATGAGTAACCAATAGAATAAAATTCTAAACATGTCTAAAATTTATCTCAAAAATAGTATTGAGGAAACATAGCTGTTCCAGTTTCCAGGAATAAAAAAGTCTCAAATGATAGAAAATGTTCCAGAGGCTAAAAATAAGTGGAAGGCTCTTAGATGCATATTATAAACCCAGAGTCTAAAGACTTAGAAGGTCCATATAAATACCCACAAAAGTGAAAATATCATCGATAATGAGTCTCTCTTTAGGAATATTGATACAAGCATATAAAAAGGGACTGGTGGATTTATCTACCAAATTAAAAATTTCTATCTCAAGAAAAGTAAATGAAGACTACAAAAATGTTTGTGGCAGCTGAGGCTCAGGTGTAAACATCCTTAATACAAAAAAGATGAGGTTCCCAAAGTGAAATAAAGGACAAGAATAGACAACTCATAAAATAATAAATATCCTGTGAACATAACCATTTCTAAATTCACCAGCAAAGAAAAATAGAATTGGCAACTGTTTTCAGGGAACAGAGTCCATGTTGTTGAAGGCACAGACCTTTCATACAATTCAAGTGGAAACTGATTTATTCTTTCTGAAGAGCGGCCTCTCAAAGATGTGTTAAGAGCTTTCTAAACTCCAGGCACTATCATTAATTCCTTTCCCTGGATTTTGCATTAAGGAAATGGTCAGCACTTTATAGAAGCACAAAGCTTTGTTTAATTTTAATGGTGAAAGCCTTGGGACTAGCTAAATACACAATGCTGGAGAATTGGTTAAATACATTATAGGACAGTCACATTTTTTAAACATCTTAAATGATTGAAACCTGCTTATGACTTTAGTTTTTTTTAAAGCCAAAAACTACATATAGTCTTAGGCATAAAATCTTCCTGTTCTATAAAATTATCTTAATTTCTTTAGAAAAAGGTAACTATGTCACTAGCAAAATCAACCCCAGTTGGTAAATTACTTCTGTTCCCAGAAACCTATATGACTGGAGGGAGTGCCAGGCTATGGCCTACAACTGCAGTGACTGTGACCTTGGTTGTCTATTGTGGGACCTTGGAAACCATGCCTGTGGAGTTGCTACACCACATAGTGTGTCCTCGAGGGCATGTGGTTCTTAAGCCACATCCTTTGATTGTATGTAGTCTCCATGTACTTGAACTAAACTGCTCTGCTGGCCCACTGCAAGCACACCAGCCCAAGAGCAATGACTAATGCTACCCTGCTGGCAAGCTGTGGTTCATTCCACATGGACTGTTGTCAGATATAGCCTGTGGTTATCTGTGGCTCTGAATATTTAATAAACCCTAAGAAGATACCCTGTGGGTGTTGGAAGTGTAATTCCAAATACATAATTATATAGAAAGACTAGAAAGAATTATATTAAACGTTTTCTGCTATTATCTCTAAATGCTGTTATATTTTCCTTTTATATTATGATTTCCTTTTAAATTCTACATAAATATATATATTCATGTTATTTTAAACTAGTATTTTAAAACAAAATGTGTACTCAAAATTCTTGGCAATATTTATGAAATGGACAGATTTTAATTAGAATTGCCATTTTCAAATCTCATTAACAAAACATGTACACCCAAAAGACGAAAATAGAAAATTAACACTTTGTGAGGAATTTTCTCATATCTGGGCAAAAAATAGATCATCTTTTATTCTAAGACTTCCATCAGAAACTTCCCCAGGCTGTTATGGCTTTTGATCTTGTCTGTTCATTTGATTCATTTTCCCCAAATGCTACAAACTGAAGTGTGGGTCAAGTGCTGCAGTTAGAAGCCTACAGGTTGTGGTTCATGGTCACTGAATGGAGCATTAAGAACCTGCTGCTCTTCCTGTGTCTCAGTTGTGAAACCCTGATTCGGCTTTTGCATTCCTCAGCTTCTCTGGGGGTGAAAAATGTGATCAGTAATGCTGACAAGCTTTCAAAATGCGCACTGAGGAATATCTCATACAACATAACAGTGAGAATAAACCTTAGAGTTTACATATATTCTACATTGCTTAACGTATCCTTGTAATAGCTCAGTGACATAAAAAAGGACATCAAAACAGAGATAGTGTGCGGTCTAACACCCTTGTTTTTGCATTGAGACTCAACCAGGTTAAGTGGATTGCTGAAGGTTTGTTAACATGATTGGATGACAGCCACCCATTTGTCCCATTTTTGTTCCCCACCCCCATGCCATAGCAACATGGGCTGATTCCAGGTGATGGGTTAATGGCACAGAGTGGTGTGGCCTAGCAACACTGCTAGCGGTGCCTCATCTTTCCTCAAGATCTAGAAATAAATGAGCATCAGCAGAGCTCTTCTGATGCTCATGGAAATTTCCTCGGGGTTAAGGACCTGTGTTCACTTCTTCTGCCTCATCCTGGTGAGGTATGATTCAACCAAGAGCATCCTTTGCTGGACCCTTGGGGAGCAGATCCCCAGTGCCCACCTCAGCACACACCCCTGCTTCCAGTGTGCATCCTTCATTCTGCTCCAGAAGCACTTGTCTGCTCTTTGAGTTGGTCTGCCATAAGCAGCCCAGGTCCTAGTAATGGCTCTGACCCTAGTAATCATGCGCCTGCTGGTATGTTGTGTTCCCTCTGTGGGAAAGGAGAGGGTCTGCTAAATTATTTCTAAATCCTTCTAGTTCTCAGATTCCATGAGAACTGAGAGAGGAACATTCTGATTAGAATGCTCTACATGGTTGAGTCCCAACTCCCAAATCACTTTTTTCTGGAGTTCAGTGTTGAACCTCTGTGCCTGGCAAAATGTTTCACAGAACTGGATTTTTAGTCCTTAAAACTGTTCCTATTGTCTCTAGAGTGTAATGAGGAAAGGACTCAATCTTGCCTTGAACTTGTCCTTGTTTTCTTTGCATCCTCAAGCCCATTAACTATGGAGGAACCTCGCACCCTACATTGCTGTATGTTCCTGTAGCTGAGCATTAACAAACCGCATTCACAACCACAGAGATGCACAGGAAAGGCATGAAGGAAAGAAATTCTACTTGTGTGTCAAACCTGTCATTTCTCATTTCTCTGTTTGTGCTCTGTTGTCAGAAAAAATCAACATCATATCGATAGAAGGCCACACGGGATAAACTGCATAGGACCAAGGCCATTGCTGTCCCAGTTCTTTGGGAAAAGTTAGAACATAAGGGATTTATCATGTCCAGAACTATTAAAACTGGTGTCCCATGCTTCAAAGAAACCTGCAGGGTATGGTCTAACCACCTGGAAACCTTGGCTAATAACTGCCTTGGGCCTTCTGAATAACTTTATATACTCAGAGTCAAAGGGAGGGAGCCTGTTTGGATAAGAGGATTTACTTGGTGGAGAATCTGATTTGCCCTTATTTGACTCAGCCCCAGAGGCACAAGGCATGAGAAAATAGCTATTGAACTTTTTTTCTTGGTCTCACAATGAAGTAACAGGGGAGTATTTAGGATCGAAGCAGCAGAACATTTGACTTCCAACCCAAGAGAATTGAAATAGCTTGCAGTTTGCATGCAAGTGGACATGCATGCATTTTAATGACTCACCTAGAATTTCCTCGGGAAGGAAGAGAAAAGCAATTTGATAAAAAGGCACAATTTGCTGGAAATTGTGAATCATCATTTGGGGGTTTCTGAGAAGTACTTACAAAAAAATGTAAAATCAGTGCAGATCACCAAGTGGACACTCTCTCATGCTAGTCTATTGGCTGGCTGACAGGGGCAGCTGCTAAAGCCAAGGAGACATTGTCCTGCCTTATAATCTGCCTCTTTCAGGCTCTGAACAACTTCATCTGTTGAAATGCCTTTTAACATTTTGATTCCCATCTTTTTCCTTTTTGAACATTATCATGTAACTCCCTTTAAAAAAATTCACCATGATTGTGCTTTCTTGGTTGCTAATATGCCCAGTTTCCCCATTTTCTGCCCATAGTGCTCCAAATCTCCTTCATAGATTATTTTTCTCCCTGGAACTATTCCACAGAGACATGCTTCCAACCTTTGAGATGCCACTTTTAGAGTGGAGACTAAATTATTAGTTAAGAGCTTGATGAAGAGATTATTGTATAGGGCCAGCACTGTGGCATGCTGTGCCAGTGGTTCAAATCCTGGCTGCTCCATTTCCAATCCAGCTCCCTGTTTATGTACCAGGAAACCAGTAGAAGATGGCCCAGGTACTTGGGCCCTTGAACCACGTGGGAGACCCAGAAGAAGCTCCTGGCTTTGGATCTGCTCAGCTCCCACCATGGCTGCCATTTAAGGAGTGAACCAGAGGTTGGAAGATCTCCCTCTGTAACTCTGCCTTTCTAATCAATCAATCAATAGATATTTTAAAAGAGAAATAAATATATACCTTAAAGTGTATGATGGTCATTGTGGTGATTTTAATGCATTTTGCCTTTCTTGAAGATTTATTTAGTCAAAAGCCAGAGTGACAGAGACAAAAATATCTTTCACCCCCTGCTTGGTTTACTGAAATGGTCAGGGCTGGGGCAGGCTGAAGCCAGGAGCTTCACACTAGCAGAGCCCTGGATTGGAAGTGGAGCAGCCAGGACTTGTGCAAGTGCTCCGATGTGGGATCCGAGCATTGTAGGCTGCTGTGTCACAACACTGAGCCTGTTTTTTTTTTTTTTCTTTTGAATGTAGTATTTTAGGTTACTCATTTTAAATTCCCATTTCTCTTGTCCCCCTTGTGCAGAAAAAGTGCCAAAAAACACTATGCTACCACCTTGGTACTGTGTTTTATGTCAATTCTCAAATACAGCCTTCTAAATAGGCAGATGTGGCTTCTGCAGCAAGACTGGTAGGGAGGCTCCACTTCACAAACCACTTATGATCCCAGTCACTCCATTATTTTCAAAAACGCTGTCATGCACGTGGCCTAGGTTCCATTTCAGCCTGGAGCTCTGAAGGACATGTAAAGTATATAGAGCTGACATATCATTTACAGGCAGGTATAATAAAGCAGAAATAAAGAACTCTTGAACCAACCAAAGCTTAGCAGTGAGATGAACGGAACCTCTCTGCCGATCTGGAGTTGACAACAATACTCATCAGAAAAATTAAGCAGAAGATGAAGACACAGTCAGCACTAGCAGTATTCTCTGGCATTTAAAGTCTCTAAGGACACTTTTTTTTTTTTGACAGGCAGAGTTAGAGAAAAGTCTTCCTTTGGTTCACCACCCAAATGGCCGCTACGGCTGGTGCACTGTGCCTTTCCTAACACAGGTGCCAGGTGCTTCCTCCTGGTCTCCAATGCGGGTGCAGGGCCCAAGCACTTGGGCCATCCTCCACTGCCTTCCCAGGCCACAGCAGAGAGCTGGACTGGAAGAGGAGCAACTGGGACAGAATCCGGTGCCCTAACGGGACTAGAATCTGGGGTGCCGGCGCCGCAGGTGGACGATTAGCCAAGTGAGCCGTGGCACCGGGTCACTTCTAAATACAATCTACAATAAAGATCATGTCTGCTTTCTTGTAAATGCTCATGACTATAGAATCATAAATTCCAGAGACTGAGAGTTCTGAGGCTACTTAGTAATCTTCTAGAGTGTGTACAGAACTTTTGCTTTTCTAGTGTCAGACATAGAATACCCAGAGAGTAGTAGGCAAGATCTGGTCACTAACCATTGCTGTTATTTAAGAACTAAAGTGACAGATATCAAGAGATGTGATACCTCTGGGGTAGGCTGCATCCACTTTGCTCCCACCAAGTAATCTTCCCTGAAGCAAAGTCACATGAAATTGTAGAAGTGAATTATGGCTTAAGAAGCATTTCAAGAAATTACACTGGCCCTGGAAAGCCTAACTGGTTGAACTGAGATTGAAGCTCAATTATGTGATTTCAGTTCCCCTTAATGAGCCCTCTCTTGTCAGCTCCTATGATAAAGGCATAAATGTTAGAATTCCAAAAAGACCTTAGAGGTCTGCTTATCTAGCTCCTTCATTTGACAGATGAGAATAGAGGTCAAGCAAACAATCCAAGGTCCAACACCTGGCTGTGGTAGAATCAAGCTGGAATTATGCCATGTTCCCTTACTCTAGGTATAGGTACAATGCTTCCTTTCTTCTATTCCTACACACATTCTTGCATGGAGAGACCAGGAAATGAAGGCAGAAAACATTCATTAAACATCTATAGCTGCTTTTACATACATTTTTTAGTTCCCTGGATAGTTTTCTGATATATTAATTATCCTCATGTTCAAATAATGAACAAGAAAAACTGACTCAAAATTTAAATTACATGATCAAAGTTACACATCAAGACAAGAGAGTGAATGGAGTAGGTGTTGTGTGCAGTGGTTAAGCTATCACTTTGGTTGCCCATATCACTTATCAGACTGCTGGTATGAATCCTCACTATACTAGGAGGCAGATGATGGCTCAAATGTCTGGGCCCCGGGCACCCACCCATATGGGAGACTTGGATGGAGTTCTAGGTTCCTTGCTTTAGTCTGACCCAGCCTTAGTTTTTGGTATTTGATAAGTGAAGCAGAGGATAGAAAACTGATCTGTCTCTCTCTCTCCCCCATCTCTATGCCTTTTAAGATGAAAATTATAAAGATAAATCAAGTGGAAATCCTGGAGCTGAAAATCATGAGTTAGTTGAAAATCCAATACATAGTATCAATCATAGAAATGACCCACCAAAGAATATGTGAACTCAAAGGCAGATTATTTGAAAATATGCCTTTAGAGGGGAAAATAAGAGAATGAAGCGGATTTTTTAAAAGCTCATAGAATTTAAGGAGCAATGTCAAAAGAGCAAATGTATAAGTCATAAGAATTTTAAAAAGGTAGAGAATATGAAGGAGCAGAAAATTTATCTAAAGAAATAATAGTGGAAAACCTTCCAAACCTGGAAAAAGATGTGAATATTGGAGACAGAGCGGGAGCAGCGAAGGGGGCGGCAGGGATCCCATGGGCTGCCGACAGGGAAGGCGTGGGTGACGCGTGTGTGGCGCACCCGGAGCCCCGCACTTCAGCCCCAGGGGAGCCAGGCAGCTGGGGCAGACTAACTGATGAAAATTAAAGATCGGACACACCAGCGATGGAAGCCAAGGTGAGACAGGGTGCTCACCCAACACCACCGCCCCTCCCCCAACCCACCCTGGGACAGACACTGTGACACGCATGACTGAGTAGGGGAGGAAATAGGATAAGGGACAGAGTGTGTAGCGCCTGTGGGAAGACTGCGCAACTTAGGGAGACTAATTGAGGGACTAAACAAACCAGGAGCCTTTGGTACCTCCACCTTCCCCCATATCGGAGCAGCAGCGGGCGGGAAGCCACCATCTTGTTTGTTTACATTTGGGCTTAAAGAACTACAGCTGCCGCAGCGCACTAATTGGGAGTGGAGCAACTCTACACTCTTACTCTGGGGTGGGCAGCAAGGGAGGAAGCACAAAGCCTTCCCGCCAAACGACTCAAGTTACCAGAGGGGGGAAAATTTTTTTTGAATAGCCCCTGCTATGCCAAACACATAGAAGCCAGAGATTGGAAACTAACTACCATCGACTCTGCTCAGCTGTGCGGTATTACTTCCCTCCTGAGGGAAAAAAATATAATAATAAAAATAAATAAATAGAGATTTACCACAACTAACACTGAAGAACTAAGCAGACCTCTCTGGCTACACCCATCTCCAAGGCTCCTCCAACAGCAGACAGCCCACTTAACAAAGTCATAGTATAACAAGAAAAAAAATCACAGTAAGGGAAGAAGAATTAAAAGAATCCCTCCAAAATGCGAAACAACAAACACAGAAACCAAGGGAACAAGAACAATGAACACATTATGATGCCCCCAAACGAACAAAACACCCCAAGCCAAGAATATGAAGATGACGAGATAGAAGAAATGCAAGATACGGATTTCAAAAAATTTATTATAAGATCATTTAGAAGTTTTCAAAAGCAAATTCTTGCACTACAGAAATCCTTACCGGACAGGACAGAAAATCTCTTGGGAAAATGAAACCTTAAGGAAGAACCAGAATGCAATGCAGAAATTAGTAGTAGAACAAGGAAGTGTGATAGTGAAGAGAAATCAGTCGGAAATGAAGAACTCGATAGATCAAGTGACGAACACATTAGAGAGTATCAAAAATAGAGTCAGTGAAACAGAAGAGAAAATATCGGACATAGAAGACAGAGCTCAGGAAACTAAACAGTCAAACCAAAGAAAAGAAGAGGAAATTGGAAATCTAAAAAATATTGTTGGAAATCTATAGGATACTATTAAAAAACCCAACATTCGAGTTCTAGGAATTCCTGAAGGCATGGAGAGAGAGAAAGGATTAGAAGTCCTTCTTTGTGAGATACTAGCAGAGAAATTTCCGGGTTTGGAGAAGGACAGAGAAATCCTAGTGCAGGAAGCTCATAGAACCACTAATAAACATGACCGAAAGAGAACCTCACCACGACATGTTGTAATTAAATTCACCACAGTGAAACAAAAAGAAAAGATCCTAAAATGTGCAAGAGAGAAACGTCAGATTACTCTCAGAGGATCTCCAGTTAGGCTCACAGCTGACTTCTCATCAGAAACCCTGCAAGCTAGGAGGGAATGGCGAGACATAGCCCAGGTACTAAGAGAGAAAAACTGCCAGCCCAGAATATTATATCCTGCAAAGCTCTCATTTGTGAATGAAGGAAAAATAAAGACCTTTCACAGCAAACAGAAACTGAAAGAATTTGTTGCCACACGTCCAGCCCAACAAAAGATGCTTAAAGATGTATTTCACACAGAAACACAGAAACACGGTCATCAATTTGAAAGAAGCTAAAGGAAGGAAACCTCACAGCAAAAGATCATAGGAAACTCAAAGCATATATAAGAAACTATATTAGGCAAATGGCAGGGCAAAGTTACTACTTATCAATAGTCACATTGAACGTGAACGGTTTGAATTGCCCAGTCAAAAGACACCAATTGGCAGACTGGGTTAGGAAACAAAACCCATCTATTTGCTGCTTATAAGAAACACATCTTTCTAACAAAGATCCATACAAACTCAAAGTGAAAGGCTGGAAAAAGATATACCATGCCAACAGAAATGAAAAAAAGTGGGCGTAGCCATCTTAATATCAGATAAAATAAATTTTACCACAAAAACTATTAGGAGAGAAAAAGAAGGACACTATATAATGATTAAGGGATCCATTCAACAGGAAGATATAACGATTATCAGTGTATTTGCACCTAATTACAAGGCACTGGTTTATTTAAAAGACTTGTTAAGGGACTTAAAGGGAGACTTAGACCCCAATACAATAGTACTGGGGGACTTCAACCCCACTCTCAGAGACAGACAGAGCAACAGGACAGAGGTTCCACAAGGAGACAGAAAATTTAAATGACACTATAGCCCAAATGGACCTAACATATCTACAGAACTTTCCATCCTACAGATAATGCATTTACATTCTTCTCAGCAGTACATGGAACCTTCTCTAGGATTGACCACATACTAGGCCATAAAGCAAGTCTCAGCAAATTCAAAAGAATTAGAATCATACGATGCAACTTCTCAGACCATAAAGGAATGAAGGTGGAAATTAGCAACTCAGGAATCCCTAAAGCATATACAAAATCATGGACACTGAACAACATGCTCCTGAATGAACAATGGGTCATAGAAGAAATTAAAAGAAAAATCAAAAATTTCCTGGAAGTAAATGAGGATAACAGCACAACATACCAAAATCTAGGGAACACAGCAAAAGCAGTATTAAGAGGAAAGTTTATATCAATAGGTGCCTACATCAAGAAATTTGAAAGGAACCAAATAGATGAGCTCACAGTTCATCTCAAGGATCTAGAAAATCGGCAGCAAACCAGACCCAAAGCTAGTAGGAGAAGAGAAATAATTAAAATCAGAGAAGAAATCAACAGGATTGAATACAAAAAAACATTGCAAAAAATCAGCCAAACAAGGAGCTGGTTTTGTGAAAAAATAAACAAATTGACACCCCATTGCCCAGCTAACAAAAAAAGGAAAAGATCCAAATCAATAAAATCAGAGATGAAAAAGGAAGCATAACAGACACCACAGAAATAAAAAGAATCATCAGAAATTACTACATGGACTTGTATGCCAGCAAACAGGGAAACCTATCAGAAATGGATAGATTCCTGGACACATACAACCTACCTGAACTGAACCAGGAAGACATAGAAAACCTAAACAGACCCATAACTGAGGCAGAAATTGAATCAGTAATAAAGGCCCTCCCAACAAAAAAAAGCCCAGGACCAGATGGATTCACTGCTGAATTCTACCAGACATTTAAAGAAGAACTAACTCCAATCCTTCTCACATTATTCAGAACAATTGAAAAGGAGGGAATCTTCCCAAATTCTTTCTACGAAGCCAGCATCACCTTAATTCTTAAACTGGAAAAAGATGCAGTATTGAAAGAATTACAGACCAATATCCCTCATGAACAAAGATGCAAAAATCCTCAATAAAATTCTGGCCAATAGAATACAACAACACATCAGAAAGATCATCCACCCAGACCAAGTGGGATTTATCCCTGGTATGCAGGGATGGTTCAATGTGAGCAAAACAATCAACGTGATACACCACATTAACAGGCTGCAGAAGAAAAACCATATGATTATCTCACTAGACGCAGAGAAAGCATTCGATAAAATTCAACACCCTTTCATGATGAAAACCCTAAGCAAACTGGGTATAAAAGGCACATTCCTCAATACAATCAAAGCAATTTATGAAAAACCCACGGCCAACATCCTATTGAATAGGGAAAAGCTGGAAGCAATCGCACCGAGATCTAGTACCAGACAGGGAGGGCCACTCTCACCACTGCTATTCAACATAGTGCTGGAAGGTTTGGCCAGAGATATTAGGCAAGAAAAAGAAATTAAAGGGATACAAATTGGGAAGCAAGAACTCAAACTATCCCTCTTTGCAGATGATATGATTCTTTATTTAGGGGACCCAAAGAACTCTACTAAGAGACTATTGGAACTCATAGAAGAGTTTGGCAAAGTAGCAGGATATAAAATCAATGTACAAAAATCAACAGCCTTTATATACACAAGCAATGCCATGGCTGAGGAAGAACTTCTAAGATCAATCCCATTCACAATAGCTAAAAAAACAATCAAATACCTTGGAATAAACTTAACCAAGGATGTTAAAGATCTCTATGATGAAAATCACAAAACCTTAAAGAAAGAAATAGGACACCAAAAAATGGAGAAATCTTCCATGCTCATGGATTGGAAGAATCAATATCATCAAAATGTCCATTCTCCCAAAAGCAATTTACAGATTCAATGCAATACTAATCATATACCAAAGGCATTCTTCTCAGATCTGGAAAAAATGATGCTGAAATTCATATGGAGGAATAAGCGGCCTCGAATAGCTAAAGCAATCTTGTACAACAAAAACAAAGCTGGAGGCATCATAATACCAGATTTCAGGACATACTACAGGGCAGTTGTTATCAAAACAGCATGGTACTGGTACAGAAACAGATGGATAGACCAATGGAACAGAATCGAAACACCTGAAATCAATCCAAACATCTACAGCCAACTTATATTTGATCAAGGTTCCAAAACTAAACCCTGGAGTAAAGACAGTCTATTTAATAAATGGTGCTGGGAAAACTGGATTTCCACATACAGAATCATGAAGCAAGATCCCTACCTTACACAAAAATTCATTCAACATGGATTAAAAACTTAAACCTATGACCCGACACCATCAAATTATTAGAGAGCATAGGAGAAACCCTGCAAGATATAGGTACTGGCAAAGACTTCTTAGAAAATACCCCAGAAGCACAGGCACTCAAAGCCAAAATTAACTATTGGGATCGCATCAAATTGAGAAGTTTCTGTACTGCAAAAGAAACAGTCAGGAAAGTGAATAGGCAACCATCAGAATGGGAAAAAATATTTGCAAACTATGCAACAGATAAAGGGCTGATAACCAGAATCTACAAAGAAAACAAGAAACGACACAACATTAAAACAACCCACTTAAGAGATGGGCCAAGGACCTCAATAGACATTTTTCCAAAGAGGAAATCCAAATGGCCAACAGACACATGACAAAATGTTCAAGATCACTGGCAATCAGGGAAATGCAAATCAAAACCACAATGAGGTTTCACCTCACCCCCGTGAGAATGGCTCACATTCAGAAATCTATCAACAATAGATGCTGGAGAGGATGTGGGGAAAAAGGGACACTAACCCACTGTTGATGGTAATGCAAACTGGTTAAGCCACTATGGAAGTCAGTCTGGAGATTCCTCAGAAACCTGAATATAACCCTACCATACAACCCAGCCATCCCACTCCTTGGAATTTACCCAAAGGACATTAAATTGGCAAACAAAAAAGCCGTCTGCACACTAATGTTTATTGCAGCTCAGTTCACAATAGCTAAGACCTGGAACCAACCCAAATGCCCATCAACAGAGTGGATTAGGAAATTATGGGACATGTACTCTACAGAATACTATTCAGCAGTCAAAAACAATGAAATCCGGTCATTTGCAACAAAATGGAGGAATCTGGAAAACATCATGCTGAGTGAATTAAGCCAGTCCCAAAGGGGCAAATATCATATGTTTTCCCTGATCAGCGACAACCAACTGAGCACCAAAGGGGAAACATGTTGAAATGAAATGAATACTATGAGAAAATAAGACTTGATCAGCTCTTGTCTGGACTGTTTTTGTACAATGTAAATCTTTACCCATTTTAGTATCTCTCTTTGTTGTTTGTCTTTATTCTAGTACTGTTGGTTGAACTCTGCAACTAACACAATTATTCTTAGGTGTTTAAATTTTAACTAAAAAGTGATCCCAGTTAACTATGAGAGAGGGAAAAAGAAAGGGAGGATATGTACAATTTGGGAGAAGCTCAATCGGACTTGCCCCAAATGATGGAATTAGAAACATGCCAGGGGATCCCAATACAACCCCATCAAGGTGGCATGTACCAATGCCATCTCAATGGTCCAAGTGATCAATTTCAGTTCACAATTGATCACACTGATAGGTCTAAGAGTCAAAGGAATGACACAAACAAGACTAGTGTCTGCCAATACAAACAGATAGAACCAAATAGGGAGAGAATGATCCAACATGGGAAGTGGGATACACAGCAGACTCATAGAATGACAGATGTCCTAAATAACACTCTGGTCTCAGAATCAGCCCTTAAGGCATTCGGATCTGGCTCAAGAGCCCATGAGAATATTTTAGGCATGGAAAGCCACGACACTCTGGAAAGGAAAAAAAAAAAAAAGAAGACCTAAATGAAAGATGTCTGCAAGTGAGATCCCAGTGGAAAGAACGGTGCCACCAAAGAAGGAGGTGCCTTTCTCCAAAGGGAGGAGAGGACCTCCACTTTGACTATGACCCTGTTGGAATAAGATCGAAGTCAGCGAACCCTAAAGGCTTCCATAGCCTCAGCAACTTATAACTAGAGCCTAGGGAGATTCCTGATGCCATAAACAAGAGTGTCAAATTGTTAAATCAACATCAGGAGTCACTGTGTACTTACGTCTCATGAGGGATCTGTCCTTAATGAGTCGTCCAATGTGAAGTAATGCTGTAACTAGTACTGAAACAGTATTTTTACACTTTGTGTTTCTGTGTGGGTGCAAACTGATGAAATCTTAATACATACTAAATCGATCTTCTGTATATAAAGATAATCGAAAATGAAAAAAAACTCAGTGTTATATTGGAAATTGTATAAAAAATTAATCAATTACAAAAAAAAATATCATGTAGGATCTCTGTCCTTAATGGGCTGCACAATGTGATTCAATGCTATAACGAGTACTCAAATAGTATATTTCACTTCGTGTTGCTATATGAGGGCAAGTGGTCAAAATCTTTACTTAACACATACTAAACTGATCTCCTGTATACAAAGAGAATTGAAAATGAATCTGGATGTGAATGAAAGGGGATAGGGAGCGGGTAAGGGGGAGAGTTGTGGGGGGAGAGGGAAAGCGTGGGGGGGGGGGGCCATTGTAATCCATAAGTTGTACCTGGAAATAAAGACAGGGGCTGAAGCTGTGGTGCAGTGAGTTAATCTTTCGCCTGCAGTGCTGGCATCCCATATGGGTGCCAGTTCTAGTCCTGGCTGCTCTTCTTTAAATCCAGCGCTCTGCTGTGGCCTGGAAAAGCAGTGGAGGATGGCCCATATTTGGGCCCCTGCATCCATGTAGGAGACATATAGGAGGCTCCTGGCTCCTAACTTTGGATTGACTCAGCTCTGTCCGTTGTGGCCAGCTGGGGAGTGAACCAGTGAGCAGAAGACCTCTCTTTCTGTCTCTCCCTCTCACTGTGTGTAACTCTACTTCTCAAATAAATAAAAAAAATCTTTAATTTTTTATTATCTTTTTTAAAGATGAAGACTGAAAGCAGCAAGAGGAAAAAAGCAAACAACATAAAAGAGGGTACTAATAGGACTACCAGATTTCCCAGCAGAAACCTCACAGACCAGGAGAGAGTAGAAATATATATTAAAAGTGCTGATGGAAAAAAAATGCCTGCAAACCAAGAATGAATGAACTTCAAAGCATGTAAAACAGAATTAAGAGATCATTTTGCACCAAAATAAAGTTGAAGTTTATGCAATGGTTTTACATGATAAACATTTTTATGAACTTTTGAGGACTCCACATATTGTGTTAGCAAACCTGTCCTTCAGAATGCAGGAGAGAGAAAGACTTTCCCATGCGACCAGAAGCTGAGGGTGTTCATCACCACTAGACCTATATGAGGAAGTGGTTCAAGTTGAAGGGAAGGAACTTAACTCTTCTGAGTTAACAGAAGAATATCTGAAAGCATAAAACTCTGGCAAAAATACGCAAATTCAGAATATGCTAATATTGTAACGGTGGTATATAAATCATAACTTTAGAATGAATGTAAAAGACATTCAATGATACTAGCTATAACAATTTGATGAGGAATATGAAATATGACATTATATAAACTGTGACATCAAATATTCCAAAAGTGAGAGGAGTAGAGTAAAAATGTAGACTGTTATCTTTTATTTTTGATAATGAAAATTGTGTTGAGGGCCAGTATTTGTTGTACAGTAGGTTAAGCCACACTTGTGACACTAATATCAGAGTGCTAGTTTGAGTTCTGGATGCTCTACTTCCCATCCAGCTCCCTGCTAAGGTGCCTGGGAAAGCAGAAGATGGTCCAGGTTTCTGACTTTGGCCTAGCTCAGCCTTGGCTAT
This sequence comes from Sylvilagus floridanus, assembly GCA_949820135.1. Classification (NCBI taxonomy): domain Eukaryota; kingdom Metazoa; phylum Chordata; class Mammalia; order Lagomorpha; family Leporidae; genus Sylvilagus; species Sylvilagus floridanus. The sequence continues at coordinate 67,857,523 of OX463243.1, forward strand.
TGTAGTCATTTAGGGGATGAAACCAGCAAATAAAATATCTTTCTCTGTCTCACAGAGTATCTCTTTCTTTCTTGCTCTCTCTCTCGCTCTCTCTGTTAAATCAAGTTGTTGTCAGCTTAAAATGGATATCTCATAGCAGGTTATTTTAAGTCTCAACCACAAAAGAAAAGCACACATTGCATGCATATGCAGGCGAGGGATCAAAACATACCACCAAAGAAAATCACTTCACTGCAAAGGAAAACAGCAATAGAGGAAGAAAGGTACAGAGTATCTACAAAACAATTAGAAAATAACATTCAAAATGGCATTAAGACCTTACCTATCAGTCATTACCTGGAATGTAAATCACCAATAAAAAGACATGAAGTGGCTAATTGGGTTTTAAAAAAAAAAAAGACTCAACCAAATGCTGCCTAAGAGAGACTCACTTTACCTTTAAAGACACACAAATACTAAAAGGGGAATACCTCCAAACTCATTTTGTGAATCTAGAATTACCAGTACTACCATGATATCAGAGCCAAATATGGATGTTTCCGGGAGAAAAGGGGATAGGGGGAGGGAGGACTACTATAGGCCAATACTCCTGATGAACATAGATACAAAAATCCTCAACAAGGGGCCGGCTCTGTGGCGCAGGTTAATCCTCTGCCTGTGGCGCCAGCATCCCATATAGGTGCTGGTTCTAGTCCCAGCTACTCCTCTTCCAAGCCAGCCCTCTGCTGTGGCCTGGAACAGCAGTAGAAGATGGCCCAAGTGTTTGGGCCCCTGCAACCACCTGTGAGACCAGGAAGAAGCTCCTGGCTTCGGATGGGCATAGCTCCAGCCATTGCGGCCATTTGGTTAGTGAACCAATGGAAGGAAGACCTTTCTCTGTCTTTCTCTCACTCTCTGTAACTCTGTCAAATAAATAGAATCTTTTTTTAAAAATCTTCAACAAAATACTAGCAAACAAATTCAACAACACAGTAAAACTAATCATTAACCATGCTCAAGTGGAATTCATCCCAAGAATTCAAGGATGACTCAACATATGCAAAACAATAAATGAAAGATTTCACATTAACAGAATGAAGGAAAATAACACATAAACAAATGCAGAAAAAGCATTTGATGTGAGTCAACACCCTTTCATGATAAAACAAAAAACAATCTTCAACAGTTTATAAACAGAATGTACCTCAACACAATAAAGGCCGTATATGAGAAACTCATATCTAATATCATATTCAATGTTTGAAAATTGTCCCTCTAAAGTATACAGCAAGACTAGGATGCTATCTTTCATTACTTCTACTCATATAGTACTGCAAATCCTAATCAGTGCAGTTTGGAAATTGGAAGAAATTAAAAGCATTTGTAATGCAAAGGAAGAAGTTAAGATCGTTTTGTTTATGAAGAGGAACAATTTATATATAGACAACCCAAACATATCACCAAAAAAACTACTGGAATAACAAGTGAATTGCAAGATACACAATGTACAGACATCAAAAGCATTTATATACTAACCTTGAACTACCTGAAAAATGAAACAAAAAAGCATTTATTATACCTACCACAAAAATATTTAGGAATAAATTTAACAAAGGAAGGGAAATATTTGTACACTGAAAAGCATAAAATATTAATGAAAAACTGAAGATGACACTTCAGTGGGAAGATGTTCTGTGTTTATAGGTTAGAGGAGTAGCATGAAATTATCCACACTTCCCAACATGATCTACAGATTGAATGAAGTCCCCATCAGAATGACTATTATATTCTTTACAGGTATTAAAAAATCTAAATTGTATGGAACCTTTAAAGACCCCAAATCAAAGCAATCTTGAGCAAAAAGAATAAAGAGCCATCATACTACTTGATACCAAAATATATTGCAAAGCCATAATAGTTAAATAATACAGCATAAAAACACATTGTTCAATAAATAGAAAAGGGAACCCAAAAATAAATACACACATTTATAACCAACTGAATTTTGACAAAGATGCCAAGAACACAGTGTGCAAAAGACCATCTCTTCAATAAATAGTGTTGGGAAAACTGGATATTTACATGCAAAGGAATAAAATACGTTTATCTCACAACAAATATAGAAATCAATTTAAAATGGGTTAAAAACCCCAAATGTAAAACCCAAAACAATGAAATGACCACAAAAAAACAAAGGGAAAACTTCATGACATAGATATGGGCAATGATTATTTTATATGAACCCAAGAGCAGAGGTAACCTAAACCAAACTGGAAAAATGAGATTAAAATCAAACTAAAACCTTCTGCAAAACAAAGGTAATTATCAGTTGAGTTTTAACACACAACCTACAGACTGAGAGAAAATATTTTCAAACCATAAATCTGCTAAAGGGTTAATATTCAAAATAATTCAATAGCAAGACAACAAAAACCTGATTAAAACTAGGCAAAAGACCTAAATGACCATTCTCAAAAGACAACATACAAATAACCAGTGTGTGAAAAAATGTTTAAAATCAATATTAACCAGGGAAATGAAAAGAATAATGATTTATCACCTAATATCTTTCAGAATTGTTATTGTCAAAAAGAAACAACAGATGTTGGCAAGGATGTGAGAAAAAAGCTTTTCACCTTGTTGGTGGCAATAAAAATTGATAGATTCATTATAAAAAACTATATGGAGGTTGCTCAAAAACAAAAATTGAACTACCACATGATCTAGCAATTGAAGTCAGCATATAAGAGAGAGACCTATACCCCATGTTTATTTCCACACTATTCACAACAGGCAATATATGGAATCAAACTAAGTGTCCATCAACTGGGGATAAATGGATTTTAAAAATGCAATGTGTATATACAATTGAAAATTATTGTTATTAAAAAAAAGGAAAGCTGAGTGGCAACAAATCCAGCCCTGCAAAGGATGTCTAAAGATGTATTACACACAGAAACATGGCCATCAACATGAATAAAGGTAAACGAAGGTACAAAGAGATCAAGAAACTCCACAACATCAAAACAAACAACCCACTTAAGAGATGGGCCAAGGACCTCAATAGACGTTTTTCCAAAGAGGAAATCCAAATGGCCAACAGACACATGACAAAATGTTCAAGATCACTGGCAATCAGGGAAATGCAAGTCAAGACCACAATGAGGTTTCACCTCACCCCGGTGAGAATGGCTCACATTCAGAAATCTACCAACAATAGATGCTGGAGAGGATGTGGGGGAAAAGGGACACTAACCCACTGTTGGAGGGAATGCAAACTGGTTAAGCCACTATGGAAGTCAGTCTGGAGATTCCTCAGAAACCTGAATATAACCCTATGTACTAAACTACCATACAACCCAGCCATCCCACTCCTTGGAATTTACCCAAAGGAAATTAAATTGGCAAACAAAAAAGCCGTCTGCACATTCATGTTTATTGCAGCTCAGTTCACAATAGCTAAGACCTGGAACCAACACAAATGCCCATCAATAGTAGACTGGATAATGAAATTATGGGACATGTACTCTATAGAATTCTGTACAGCAGTCAAAAACAATGAAATCCGGTCATTTGCAACAAGATGGAGAAATCTGGAAAACATCATGCTGAGTGAATTAAGCCAGTCCCAAAGGGGCAAATATCATATGTTCTCCCTGATCGGCGACAACCAACTGAGCTCCAAAGGGGAAACCTGTTGAAGTGAAATGGGCACTATGAGAACAGTGACTTGATCAGTTCTTGTGCTGTTGTTGTACAATGTAATACTTTATCCATTTTAGTATTTTTTTATTCTAGTACTAATGGTTAAACTCTGTAATTAACACAGTTATTCTTAGGTGTTTAAATTTTAACTGAAAAGTGATCCCTATGGAATATAAGAGTGGGAATAAAAGAGGGAGGAGATGTACAATTTGGCACAAGCTTAATCGGACTTACCCCAAATGGTGGAGTTAGAATTGTGCCAGGGGATTCCAATACAATCCCATCAAGGTGGCATGTACCAAGGCCATCTCACTAGTCCAAGTGATCAATTTAGTTCACAATTGATCACACTGATAGGTCTAAGAGTCAAAGGGATCACCCAAACAAGACTAGTGTCTGCTAATACTAACTGATAGAATCAAAAAGGGAGAGAATGATCCAACATGGGAAGCGGGATACACAGCAGACTCATAGAATGACAGATGTCCTAAATAACACTCTGGCCTCAGAATCAGCCCTTAAGGCATTTAGATCTGGCTCAAGAGCCCATGAGAATATTTTAGGCATGGAAAGTCAAGACACTTTGGAAAAAAAAGACCTAAATGAAAGATGTCTGCAAGTGAGATCCCAGTGGAAAGAACGGGGCCATCAAAGAAGGAGGTACCTTTCTCTGAAGGGAGGTGAGAACTTCCACTTTGACTATGACCCTGTCGGAATAAGATCGAAGTCAGCGAACCCTAAAGGCTTCCATAGCCTTGGCAACTCATGACTAGAACCTAGGGAGATTCCTGATGCCATAAACAAGAGTGTCAAATTGTTAAATCAACATCAGGAGTCACTGTGTACTTATGTCCCATGTGGGATCTGTCCTTAATGTGTTATCCAATGTGAAGTAATGCTATAACTAGTACTGAAACAGTATTTTTACACTTTGTATTTCTGTGAGGGTGCAAACTGATGAAATCTTTACTTAGTATATAGTGAATCGATCTTCTGTATATAACGATAATTGAAAATGAAAAAAAAAACTTGGTGTTAAATTGGAAATTGCATAGATAATTAATCAATTTAAAAAAAAATCATGTAGGATCTCTGTCCTTAATGTGCTGTACATTGTGAATTAATACTATAGTACTCCAACAGTATTTTTCACTTTGTGTCTCTAGGTGAGGGAAAACTGTTGAAATCTTTACATAATATGTACTAAACTGATCTTCTGAGTATAAAGAGAATTGAAAATGAATCTTGATGTGAATGGAAGGGGAGAGGAGCGGGAAAGGGGAGGGTTGTGGGTGGGAGGGAAGTTATGGGGGGGGGGGAAGTCATTGTAATCCATAAGCTGTACTTTGGAAATTTATATACTTTAAATAAAAGCTTTATATATATATAAAAAGGAAAGCCTGTCATTTGTAATAACATGGATCAACCTGTAGAACAGGTTGAGTGAAACAGGCAGAGAAAGACAAATATCACATGATCTTTCACATGAGGAATCTAATAAAGTGTATCAGAATCAGGGGGTATAATTAATAGTGATTACCAGGAACTGGGACAGTGGAAGGGAAGGAGAAAGATCATGCTGTTCAAAGAACACAAAATATCAGGAGGAATAATTTCAAGAGCTCTACTGTATTCCATGGTGACTGTAGGTAATAAGTACATATAGCCGGCACTGTGGCGGCTCAATAGGCTAATCCTCTGCCTTGCGGCACTGGCACACCGGGTTCTAGTCCCGATCGGGGCGCCGGATTCTGTCCCGGTTGCCCTTCTTCCAGGCCAGCTCTCTTCTGTGGCCAGGGAGTGCAGTGGAGGATGGCCCAAGTGCTTGGGCCCTGCACCCCATGGGAGACCAGGAGAAGCACCTGGCTCCTGCCTTCGGATCAGCATGGTGCGCAGGCTGCGGCAGCCATTGGAGGGTGAACCAACAGCAAAGAAGACCTTTCTCTGTCTCTCTCTCACTGTCCACTCTGCCTGTCAAAAATTTTTTAAAAAGTACATATATTCTTTAAAAATACTAATAGTGGATGTTAATACCACAAAGGTAGTAACTAGGTGAGGTAATACATGTTAACTAGCTAGATTTAGTCATTCTACAACATATAAACATCATAATGTGTACAATATACATGATGCTTTCTCTCAAAGTGTTTAAGATGTTTAAGTTTGTAGAAATGCAGTCTGAAAAGTAACAAGACTCTGATGCACTATGTTTCAGGATTATGTATTTATGTGCTATTTGTGTTTCCATATTTGAAAAAATTTTATCAAGATAAAACAGTACCCTAACTACTTAACAGGATATGTGCTATCATCTACAGGACATGTATCACTTGTAGCTAGCATAGTTAGGGGTAAAAATGCACCAGTGGAATTCATTTGCAGTTCCTTTATTGTCATTGTTTGACCTTGACCATTTCTCACTGGAAGAAACTCTCATTTGTGGTGATTGATATAATGTTTGTTAGCCAACAGTTAAGCCAGAGTGGGCAAGCCAGCCAGGCCCAAACACATGGCAAATCCCACATGCCCCAGCTGCTCTCTGAGCAGTGATAGATTGAGGCAGAGTTACAGATGGAAGAACCCAGTCACTGCCAGAAGCAGAATCACGAATCTGCAACAATGAGCAAAATTGCATCCAATGTCAGCTGAAGCATTGGAAAAAAGAAGAAAACCCTTTACCGTCATGGTCTCCCTCTTCCCAAGCACAATCAGGCCTTGTATGAGACTGTAGGTTCCAGAAAATGGGAAAATAGTACTCTATGTATGACCAGTAAAATAAATAAACATCTATGAAGCACACTTTTTGGGATGTGAGACCTAATTGTTTCATCAATAGCTGCTGTGTCCCTCACAACTTTAACTGAAATCCAGTAACATCTCACTACATTTTAATTATAAAATGACCCCTGTCCTCTCTCTCACTTCCTTCCCTCCTTTCTTTATGCAGGCATCATCACCTGATACGTTACAAGCATTGTATTGGTACCTAGGTATTCACAAGCATGCTGATTTTTATCATCTTTTTCTTTTTAACTTTTATTTAATATAAATTTCCAGAGTACAGCTTTTGTATTACAGTGGCTTTTCCTCCCATAACCTCCCTCACACCTGAAACCATCCCATCTCCCACTCCCTCTCCCATCCCATTCACATCAAGATTCATTTTCAATTACCTTTATATACAGAAGATCAATTTAGTATATATTAAGAAAAGATTTCAACAGTTTGCACCCACACAGAAACACAAAGTGTAAAGTACTGTTTGAGTACTAGTTATACCGTTAATTCACATAGTACAACACATTAAGGACAGAGATCCTACATGGGGAGAAAGTGCACAGTGACTCCTGTTGTAGATTTAACAATTGATGCTCTTGTTTATGGTGTCAGTAATCACCCGAGGCTCTTGTCATGAGTTGTCAAGGCTATGGAAGCCTTTTGAGTTCGCCAACTCTGATCTTATTTAGACAAAGTCATAGTCAAAATGGAAGTTCTCTCCTCCCTTCAGAGAAAGGTACCTCCTTCTTTGATGGCCCATTCTTTCCCCTGGGATCTCACAGAGATCTTTCATTTAGGTTTTTTTTTTTTTTTTTGCCAGAATGTCTTGGCTTTCCATGCCTGAAATACTCTTATGGGCTTTTCAGCCAGATCTAAATGCCTTAAGGGCTGATTCTGAGGCCAGAGTGCTGTTTAGGACATCTGCCATTCTATGGGTCTGCTGTGTTATCCCACTTCCCATGTTGGATCATTCTCTCCTTTTTAATTCTATCAGTATTAGCAGACATTAGTCTTGTTTATATGATCCCTTTGACTCTTAATCCTATCATGATACATTATGAACTGAAACTGATCACCTTGACTAGTAAGATGGCATTGGTATATGCCACCTTGATGGGATTGAATTGGAATCCCCTGGCACGTTTCTAACTCTATCATACTGAGTGAATTAAGCCAGTCCCAAAGGGACAAATATCATATGTTCTCCCTGATCAGTGACAACTGAGCACCAAAAAGGAAACCTGTGGAAGTGAAATGGACACTATGAAAAGCAAGGACTTGATCAGCCCTTGCCCTGTATGTCGAGTAACAACTTAATACTATATCCCTTTTAGTATTTTTTGTTTTACTTAATTAAAGAGTTCAACCAGTAGTATTAACAATTATTCTTAGGTATTTAAATTTAACTGAAAAGTGATCCCTGTTTAAGAGTGGGAATAAGAGGGGGAAGATGTACAGTTCAGCACATGCTGATTTTTTTCTTTTATGGGTTATGCTCATTTGTGAATTGAATGTTTTCAGCTGATAAAAACATTTAGCTGATACCACTTTTGATATGAGAGGATTTTTTAACTGATGGATTTGTTTGAGCTCCATAACCTTTTGCATAACTTCTGTTTAGCCTAGTATACCTTGGAGCGATCTTGTCTAGATCTGCTTGTGGCACACACCCTCAGTGTGTTTCGATGAGAATCAATTATGTGTAAGTTTTCTCATTCTATAGAATAAAGCCTCACTGAATGGCTCATTTCTAGAATTAGCACATCTTACTAGTTTTTGAAAGGAGAGAGGGAGAGATGTATACTGACATCTTCCATCCACTGATTAATTCTCCAAATACCTGCAACAGCCAGGACTGGGACAAGCAAAACACAGGAGCCTAGAACTCAACCCAGGTCTCCCATGTGAGCAACAGAGATCCTGGTACTTGGGCCATCATCTGCTGTCTTCCAGGGTGCACATTAGCAGGAAAGTGGAATGAGAAGTGGAGATAGGAATCAAACCTAGGTACTCTGAAATGGGATGTGGGTGTCCTAAGCAGTGACGTAACCACTGCTCCAAATGCCCTACCCTCTATTTCTATTGAGTAAGAATGTTTGAGGCTTCTGAAACATCTGAGGCAAGCACTCTATTTTCTGATCTCAGATGTGAGGAGTTTTCTCCCCACAAACCAGGCAATTCTCCAGCTGACACCAACTGGGTATCCTGAAGTTTAACTCAGTTTGTCACTCTCTAGAGAAAGCATCAGATCTCAGAAATTAATGATTTGGTTTCCTACGACTGCCCTTATTTGGATGTCACTTGTAAGTAGTAGGTTGTCACCTATACTTCTGACCTGGTTGTAATCCAGGGTCCTGTGTGCCGGCATTGTGGCACAGTACATCCTCCTGCAGTGCCAGCATCCCCTAAGGACACCGATTTGAGTCCCCTCTGCTCTGCTTCCAATCCACCTCTCTATCCAGCTCCCTGCTAATGCAATTGGGAAAGCAGCAGATGATGGCCCAAGTAGTTGGGTTTCTGCACTCATGTGGGAGACCCAGATAGAGTTCCAGGCTCCTGGCTTCAGCCTGGCCCAGTCTGGGCTATTGCAGCCATTTGGGGATGAAGCAGTAGATGGAAGAGATTCTCCCTCACCTCTACCTCCCCCTCCCTCCAGTTCCATCCCAGGGAAATTAAAATGCTTGTCCATTGGGGACCACACAAAGCCCCTTAGCACCTTATGTTTGCAGTGACCAGTCTTATGAGAAAAGAGAATGCAGAGTTATTGAAGCTGTTCAAATATTTTTACATGGCAGAACATCAATCCATTGTCACTTCCAAGGGATATTAAGCACAAAATATTTGTAATTCTGCATAACCATGTATAGGTACCACCTGCCAAAGTAATGCATGCTTGGCCATCGCCTTACTCTGGATTCTGTGACTTCCCTATCCAATTCTGAGTTGCTTGGCTCCATTTGGGCTAGTACTGAACAACCGTTTCACCTATGCCTAGCTTCAGACTTGGACTTTTTTGGCCCTTCCTGACAGGTATTTCCATTTCAGCCCCTAGAGTACCATGTTATTCTACACATCTGCCCACTTTCTGCTGGGACTGGTTCTGAACAGTGTTCTCCAACCCCAAGAAAGCTTCATCACTTTTAAGAGTGGGACAGAGCCCTAAAGTAAGGTCTTCAGAATTAAAGGCTAAAGTTCATTTTGTACAATTGCAAACAAAAGTATTCTAAGCTGTAGTCATCATAAACCCATTGTAAGACTAAAGATCAGCAGTGACGCAGCTGAATAGGCTAATCCTCCACCTAGGGGCGCCGGCACACCGGGTTCTAGTCCCGGTCGGGGCGCCGGATTCTGTCCCGGTTGCCCCTCTTCCAGGCCAGCCCTCTGCTGTGGCCCAGGAGTGCAGTGGAGGATGGCCCAAGTGCTTGGGCCCTGCACCCCATGGGAGACCAGGGAAAAGCACCTAGCACCTGGCTCCTGCCATCGGATGAGCGCGGTGCGCTGGCCGCAGCGCGCCGACCGCGGCAGCCATTGGAGGGTGAACCAACGGCAAAAGGAAGACCTTTCTCTCTGTCTCTCTCTCACTGTCCACTCTGCCTGTCAAAAAAAAAAAAGAAAAAAAAAACCATAATTTTAATCCACTCTATATTCACAGGCTTAATTCACCACTAATCATAATATTCAACAAGTAAAAAGTAGGAAGACCATGTTTCCACAGGAGTATAAACAAGGGCTAAATATGATAATCATATCCCAAAATGATCTTTTCATTCCTATACATTTCAAAAAATTATAAAAATCTTCTCTTCTGTGGCCAGGGAGTGCAGTGGAGGATGGCCCAAGTGCTTGGGCCCTGCACCCCGTGGGAGACCAGGAGAAGCACCTGGCTCCTGCCTTCGGATCAGTGCGGTGCACCAGCCGCAGCACGCCGGCCACCGTGGCCATTGGAGGGTGAACCAACGGCAAAGGAAGACCTTTCTCTCTCTCTCACTGTCCACTCTGCCTGCTTAAAAAAAAAAAGACTAAAGATCACTAACATACATTTTAAAACACCATTCTGTCAAAGTAATTAAACTGACTTGTGAGTTTTTCCATCATGTTTGCCTGAACATTTAAATGCTTTCTATTTTTTTAAGTGTATTGACTATTATTTGAAAGACAGAAGGACAAGGAGAAAGAGAGGGTGAGAGAAATCTTCCATTGGCTGATTCACTCTTCAAATGCCTACAATGACTGAGGCTGGATCAGGTTGAAGTCTAGAGCCCAGAACTCAAACTGTGTCTCTGATATGGGTGACAGGGACCCCAAGGCTTAATCCATCACCTGCTTCCTCCTAGGTACATTCACATGAAGCTGATTAGAAGCAGAGGCAGGACTCTATCCCAGAAACGCCAATTTGGGGTGCAGGTTTCCCAAGTGATGGCTTAACCTGTTACACTACAATGACTGCCTCCTAGGACTTTTCCATTTTTAAATTGCTCTTTATTTTCTCTCCCTTCCCCGTTTTCTCTCTAATGTCAGTTTGAGCCAGCACTGTTCATTTCAGGGTCCCATCACTCAGGTATAAGGCAGCAGGTCGCAAACAGCAGGTCAAGGAGAACTCCAAAGGCCTTGCTGAGCTACAAGGATGTTAGGGGCTTTGTTGTCTGTAAGACAGCAAGAGTTTTCCACACAGCACAAATGTCTAGTCCCTTTTTGTCTCTCTTGTAAACAAAATTCAAATTAAAGTTTCTTTTTAGAACTAACCACGTTCCAGGTTCTAGGGCAGGGTGAGAGCAAAAATACGAATAATGGGATAGGTTGGAATTTTCCATGTAATGCCATGAGAATGTGATTTGTTCAAGTGCTCTTGGGAGAGGAGGTAAAAGGCCTTCCTATAAATAAAGGTGGCATGCGGTAAGTATCAAACAAGCAGCTGCGTCTCCTAGTATTTGGCATTAGAGATAAAAACTGGCTATGGCCAACCTGACTTTCCTAGAGGAAAGAAATCCCCTTCTGTCACTCAGGAATCATGGCTTCTTAACTCTTCAACCTTGTAATGTATGTAAGACATGATCTGTCTAAAAGTGATCCCTGTGAAATATAAGAGTGAGAATAAGAGAGGGAGGAGATGTACAATTTGGCACATGCTTAATCGGACCTACCCCAAATGGTGGAGTTAGAATTGTGCCAGGGGATTCCAATACAATCCCATCAAGGTGGCATGTACCAAGGCCATCTCACTAGTCCAAGTGATCAATTTCAGTTCACAATTGATCACACTGATAGGTCTAAGAGTCAAAGGGATCACACAAACAAGACTAGTGTCTGCTAATACTAACTGATAGAATCAAAAAGGGAGAGAATGATCCAACATGGGAAGTGGGAGACACAGCAGACTCATAGAATGACAGATGTCCTAAATAACACTCTGGCCTCAGAATCAGCCCTTAAGGCATTCGGATCTGGCTCAAGAGCCCATGAGAATATTTTAGGCATGGAAAGCTAAGACACTCTGTAAAACAAAAAAAAGAAGACCTAAATGAAAGATGTCTGCAAGTGAGATCCCAGTGGAAAGAACGGGGCCATCAAAGGAGGAGGTACCTTTCTCTGAAGGGAGGAGAGAACTTCCACTTTGACTATGACCCTGTCGGAATAAGATCGAAGTCAGCGAACCCTAAAGGCTTCCATAGTCTCGGCAACTCATGACTAGAACCTAGGGAGATTCCTGATGCCATAAACAAGAGTGTCAGATTGTTAAATCAGCATCAGGAGTCACTGTGTACTTACGTCTCATGAGGGATCTGTCCTTAATGTGTTATCCAATGTGAAATAATGCTATTACTAGTACTGAAACAGTATTTTTACACTGTGTGTTTCTGTGTGGGTGCAAACTGATGAAATCTTTACATAGTATATATTGAATCGATCTTCTGTATATAAAGATAATTGAAAATGAAAAAAAACTTGGTGTTAAATTGGAAATTGCATAGATAATTAATCAATTTAAAAAAAAAATCATGTAGGATCTCTGTCCTTAATGTGCTGTACATTGTGAATTAATACTATAACTAGTACTCCAACAGTATTTTCACTTTGTGTCTCTAGGTGAGGGAAAACTGTTGAAATCTTTACGTAATATGTACTAAACTGATCTTCTGAGTATAAAGAGAATTGAAAATGAATCTTGATGTGAATGCAAGGGGAGAGGGAGCGGGAAAGGGGAGGGTTGCAGGTGGGAGGGAAGTTGTGGGGGGGGGAGCCATTGTAATCCATAAGCTGTACTTTGGAAATTTATATTCTTTAAATAAAAGCTTTATATATATAAAAAAAGACATGATCTGTCTGAATCTACAAGCCCTTCATGTGTGTATTACCCTGTAAATTATGTACCCATGAATGATGAAGTCTTATTCTTCTTGAAAAAGGTCTATTCATAGCAAAGAAGAGCATCTATAAAAACATATGCTTCTAGGTAAATGTTGAAATTAAAATTAGGGAAATGTGAACAGCTTATGACATAGTGGTAAGTGTGGACTGAGGAACACAGTTCACATGTGCCATGTGAATGTGTTGTAGGGCAAATTATTGAACCTTGCTGGAATTTCATTCCTCATCAGTAAAGCAAGGATAATTAGACCTACACTAGGGATCTTGTGGGCATGAAAATATGCTAAAGTACCTGACAAGATTCAGTGGATGATAATTAATTTTAAATTCCTCATCAATGGGTCTCAGTCGTGAGTTGTAGTAGTGTAGAGTTGGTAAAAGCTTGACCCATGCCAGTTCCTAATGGTGTTGGGTGCAATCAAAGCATATATAAATGTAGGATATGGTCCCTGCCATCAGGAAGTCTTCAATCCACATAAAGTCATAAAGACTTAAATGGTAACATATAGTTGTTAGTGCAAGATAATAAGAGGTGCCAATAATAATAAAAGCGTCATTCCACCAGTTCAGAACAGGAGAAATATATCTTAGATAAGCATGATAAAATAAGTGTTTCTGATATATAAAGACAGTGTTGCTGGGGCCGGCGCTGTGGTGCAGTGGTTTAATGCCCAGATGGGCACTGGTTCTAGTCCCGGCTGCTTCACTTCCAGTCCAACTCTCTGCTGTAGCCTGGGAAAGCAGAAGATGGCCCAAGTCCTTGGGCCCCTGTACCCACATGGGAGACCCAGAAGCAGCTCCTGGCTCCTGGCTTCAGATCGGTGCAGCTCCAGCTGTTGTGGCCAATTGGGGAGTGAACCATCGGATGGAAGGCCTCTCTCTCTCTCTCTTTCTCTTTCTTTCTCTCTCTGCCTCTCCTCTCTCTGTGTAACTCTGACTTTCAAGTACATAAATAAATCTTATAAAAAATTTTAAAGTGTGCTGCATAACAAAGTAATAGTTTTTTGTGTTGTGTGCATATAATGCCTTCTTGACACATTGGCTGTCACAATTATTCCTCATCCTTGCAACTCACACATTTGTATAAAAAAGAATTCAACCCCAGAATGAGTCTTAAATTATATTACAACATAGTATATCAATTTACATTTTATAATATTTTTATCTGAACTCTGAAATAATTATTGTTGTCTATTTTCAATTAGAAGTTTTCAATTCTGTGAATATTTCAATGACATAATATTTATTTCAATGTTACCATAAGTGGCACATTTATTGCTTAATTTAAATCTTTGTAAGTGTCCTAGATAGAGGGTGGTGACATATAATGGGCTAAATGCTAATTAGTTTCTAGCTTCCCATCTCTCCAACTTGGTATCTTTTTAAAGGATTGCAGTTATTTTTAAAAGTTTTTTAAAAGTTATTTTTAAAAAGGAAAGCAACTGTTCAAACAGCTATCCAACTAGACATTTCTTTAACATTCCTTCCCCAGATTTTTATTGGTGAAATATCCATGTATTTCATAAAGTCAACACGAGAATCCTTGATTGCCCAGGAGAAAACCATTCTGACTGGAGAATGCTGTTATCTGAACCCCTTGCTCCGAAGGATCGTCAGATTTATCGGTGAGTACAACAGCATGGAGAACTAAACCCTTTGAATAGGCAAAACGTATGAATGATGAGCAAGCTTGGTAAAATAAGCCAATCTATGGATCTTCCCAATTTAAAAGTAAAAGCTGCGTTGGAGAGCTTCCTACGAAGTACAGAAATTGAGCCTGATCCTAATGCCATGATAAAGTTTTGACCCTTGAAGTGAAGTGGTACCTATTAAATTGTCTTATAAGTGATTTCAAGCTGGATTTCTTTCATCCTACATTTATGTGAGAGTTACCCCAGACGTGTATTTCAGTATTGAGTGGATATTGCCACACAATTTCTAGCTTAGTCACAAAGGGGGTGGGGGAGCATACAGAACACCAATAAAATTAATTTAGAAATAAAATTTCCACAGAAACATTTTCTGTACAGTTTTTATGTGGAGAATATAACAAATAATGGGAAATATAACCCATTGAGTTCTTGAATATAATACTTTTCCAAAGGTTAAAAAAATATTTTGTTAGCATTCATGGCAAGGAATGAGGGTACACCCTACATTCCTTCATATATAGCTTTTGTAAAAATACCTAGGGTACTATGAATAATGAATATAGATGTGGGAATAAATATGTTGAGTACAGGCAGGAATATAGATCTTGCAGAATGCCTACACAGCAAGTATCATTCAATAAATGATAGCTGTTACAGTGTCCTAATGAGATCCTGTGAATGCCTACTGGCTGGATCTTCATAGGAGCCAGAATAAAACTCCCCAAGTGTGAATATGGCTGATATTAAAACAAACTGCGATATCATTTAGAACCTAGAGAGCTGACAAATGAGAAAGTGAGGGCCAGAATACAGCATTCTATCAACTTTTTTGGTAATCTTAGTCCTTTTACTTTGCTGTTGTAGGAAAGGGTTGAATTTCCTCAAGTAATGAGCAAATAGCCACATTGAAATCAAATATACAATAGCTTCTGTGACTGGTGGGACTGAGGGAAATTGCAATGTGGGAAGCCCAAGAAAATCTAGTGTACAAGAAGCAACCCTTAACATTCACATAGTCTTAGTATTTGCAGAAAATGAGTTTCTGGAGACTGTGGAAGCCCACTGTGGCTCATCACATGTTCTGTCATCCATATAATGCCACCATGATCCAGCTCCCTCACGCCAAAGAATAATTCCTCTCAGTGATGTGCTGTTTCATCACTTCTCCACAGCGGCTAGATCAAAGGGGGCGTTTATTATACAGAACTCTGAACTAGACACTTTATAGACATTACTTCAGTAAACCCACCCACCATCTTGTAAGGCATTTTGTAGTGCTAATTAGGCATCTTGTAGGACTGATAGAAAATGAAGTAACTTCTCCCAAGGAGTGTGTTGTACATGTACTCAGATGTGCATAATTTGACTCAGGAAAGAAAATGTTGACTACCATCTGATATGTTTCCAGCACATGTAGTTAAAGCAATTTCATCAAAGTGTGGAGTTATATATTTTGGAAATACATTTGATAGTTCCTGTTGCTTTTCTTTGGCAGAGATAAGTCATACCTATTTCTGATCAACACCAGCTGGGATAGGGTCCAAGGAATAGAAGCTTTAACCTGCATGTCATTTACATAGGCCTCTATGCATTCGCAGAGCAAGTCTTTGTTCATTGAGGAATGAAGAGTCCTACCATCCAGGAATGGATCCTTCAGATTGCCTGCAGTGCTACCTGAAAACCCCACTTGAGACACTGCATTGGGCTGAAGCGCAGCCTCAGAAAGGCCGCTGTCAAAGTAGAAATTTGTCACCCTGGAGAAGCATCAAATTCCCATTCATAATCAACAACACAGTCCCTGTGAGTCTGTTATAGGCTAAGAGAGCTAGATCCTGAGAGCATAAGCCAGAGACATTCAAGCGAGATTGGTTAGAGTTCATCATGATGTCTTTAAAAGGAAGGGATGCTAAAGCAGAGGGAGCCAGTGGGCGTCACAGAAACCTTAGAGGACTAGAGGAAACAGCTTGGAAAGACAAGTGGGGTTACAGGGTTAAAAAAAAAAAAGTGCTTGCTTTATGCGGTCCCTCTTGTTTTATGACACCTAAATCTGTCCATCATTCCAGTGAAAAACTTGGGAGATGCCCTGAGCCAGAAGGAAACTTCTTAGAAATGCGAATTCTTAGGCCTCATGTGGGGGACAACCCTGATCATCCATGTTCTCAGATCATCCAAACAACGCTAATGAGCACTAAAGTTTGCAAACCACTAGTTTAGGCTAGGAAAATATCTTTACTCTTTAGGTGATCTTTTTACATCTTATTTTGCACCTTACTTCCATTCACCCCAGCCCCACACTACTATCATCTACTGACCATTTTGTAGTCCTTGATCTTTCTAAAGCAAAAACATGACAGCATTTCTGTTTAAAATTTTTCAATGGATTCCTGTTTTTAACAATCTGTAGCATCCTTAACCATCTCATCTGTCTCCACTTCACCTTAAGCCACACCCACAGGAGGCCTTCCCTCAGCAGCCTAACCTAATTTAAAGGACAGTGCGATGCTTTGCCTCAGTTTCTGTTCATGTGCTGACTCCCTCTACCCAGAATTTTCCATTGCCACGTCCTCACTACAAAGTTTTTTTTTGTTTTTTTGTTTTTTTTTTTTTGGACAGGCAGAGTGGACAGTGAGAGAGAGAGACAGAGAGAAAGGTCTTCCTTTTTAGCCGTTGGTTCACCCTCCAATGGCCGCCATGGCCAGCACACTGTGGCCAGCACACCACACTGATCCGAAGGCAGGAGCCAGGTGCTTCTCCTGGTCTCCCATGGGGTGCAGGGCCCAAGGACTTGGGCCATCCTCCACTGCACTCCCGGGCCACAGCAGAGAGCTGGCCTGGAAGAGGGGCAACCAGAACAGAATCCAGTGCCCTGACCGGGACTAGAACCCGGTGTGCCTGCGCTGCAAGGCGGAGGATTAGCCTATTGAGCTGTGGCACCTGCCACAAAACTGTTTCAGTGTTACCTGTTTAACCATCCAATTAGCTGCCTTGTCCTCCAGATCCTCACTGAGCCTTGTACCTCCATCTTGTATACCATATTGTTTAATCACTTAAGTCTCTTACTCCCATTAATTTGTGCTCCTTTGGAGAGCTGAGACTTTTTTTCACTCTATTTGCAGCATATTGCAAAGTGGCCCATAGGTTTACAGTAAATTTTTTTTTGGATGATGAAGAACAAAGGTGAACTTAGTTAAATTACAGATTTGCCTACAACTAATTTCATAAATGCTGGTTCTTAAATTTTCATTTGCATTCTGCTAAATTACCTTTATTACCACCCTTTAGCTTCATTCTAGGAAATGAAAGTACATGTATAAGGCAATTTTGTAAGAACTGCATAAGTCTCTTCTGACTTTTATTAGGAGATACAGGGGGTGGGGATAGAAATATATTTCTCTTGAGAAGGGTAACTTACTTTTTCTGAATATTTGAGTTAATTTTTTTGTAAGAAGACTAAAATATAGTATTTGGAATAAAGACCTTTTAAGTGGAAATTTTTCCTTTGGGAAAAAAAATAAAGTAGTCGATGAATGTATTAGAAATGTTATTGTAAACAGCTTTTCAGTTTTTTTTTCCTAGCCTGATGGACAAGAAAATGCACCCTATGCAGTTGGCATGGGAAAAATAACTATTTCAGTTAACAATTCTAATTAACCTGAAATGGCATGACTTTTTTCTTGTAGTTTATGTAATTATTCTAAAATGCATTACAAATGGTATTTCCCAACAAATACAATCAGCTTCACACTACAAAAAAGGCCAGTGAATTACCAAAATATGTTTTAAGAAAATTATGCTTTATTCTGTCAAGGATGAAAAAAACTTGGGCTTTTAATACATTTCTGGTAAGAATAAGCTGATGTACCCCTCCTGCATTTTGATTTACAGTATATTTCTTTTCTATGTTTTATTTGTTTGAAAGAGTTACAGATAGAGAAGGAGAGATAGAGATCCTCCACCCACTGGTTCACTCCACAAATGGCTGTAACAGCCAGGGCTAGGCTAAGCCAAAGCCAGGAGATTCATCCAGGTCTCTTATGTAGGTGGCAAGGGCCCAATCACTTGGGCCGTCCTCCACTGCTTTCCCAGGAGCATTAGCAAGAATCAGAAGTGGAACAGCCAGAACTGAAACCATTGTCCATATGGAATCCCAGCATCCCAGGCAGTAGATTAACCAACTGTGCCACAATGCCGGCCTCTATGGTGTATTTCAAATAACCTTTAAAATGACTGTGCTGTGGCAAGTGTTTAGCCTAGTGTTTAAGACAACTGTGTTCCACATTGGTATGCTGGGATTTGATTCCTAGATCTGGACTCCAGCTTTCTTCTAATCCAGACCCTGAGAGGTAGCTGGTGGTGGCTCAAATGTAGCTGAGCTCTGCTACCCATGTGGGACACCTGTATTGAGTTCCTGGCTCCCAGCTTTGGCCCAAGCCTAGACACTGTGGATGTCTGTGTACTGAACCAGTAAATGGGAGCTTGCTGTATCTGTCTTTGTGCCTCTCAAATAACTATTTGAAAATAAAAATACTCTTTTTAATCAAAAATTTCATTATTATTTAATAATCTATCCTAAGAAAGTAATCAGTGATAAAGATTTATTTTTATGACTAAGATTATATAATCAGAGTAGAAATTAGAAGTATAAATTTTTAAAGATATTGCCACCATAAATTACAACTTCGTAATACACTTATGAACTTTTAATGGATAAATATTCATGATATAATTTTATGTGGAAAAACCAAAGCACTGTATTTGTCTATAATTATTTCTAAGGAAAAGGATACATTATGTAAGTGTGTATATCTGTGGTTTGTGTGTACCTGATCTGTAGAAAAACAGACTGAAAGTAAATACACTATTAACTTTTGTTACTGTGGATAAGAGGCAAATAAATTTTGCTGTTTTCTACTCTGAAATTTTAATTATCATAAATTTGTATGGTTTTAAATT
The DNA here is from genome assembly GCA_949820135.1 of Sylvilagus floridanus. Classification (NCBI taxonomy): domain Eukaryota; kingdom Metazoa; phylum Chordata; class Mammalia; order Lagomorpha; family Leporidae; genus Sylvilagus; species Sylvilagus floridanus. The sequence goes on from OX463243.1 coordinate 67,876,956, forward strand.
CAGAAAAGGGACTGAAGGTTATTTTTAAAGGGTAGGGGATGAAATGAAGGCTATGGAGAATGGTCACTTTTCTGATATGGTCTCCCCTCTGTAGGAAGGAAACGGGCTCAGCACTGAGCTCTTTAATTATATCCTCTGGCCTGCATGGGGAAACTTTTAAAGGGATACCCCCTGCCCCAACCCACAATCAGATTAAATTTCAAATGAGAAAATGGCAAGAGAAAGCATTCCAACTAAAACATCTTTAGCAATGCTAATTGTGTTAACTTTGACAGAGGGTTTGAATTCCTCTGATTAACAAATCACCAAAAATTTTTCCCCAGGTTCTCATAAAAAGGATGCCTGGGCTCCCAGATCTGAAAGTATAAACGCTCATAGCTAAACTCTTTGACCCATCTAAACCTTTAATAATTTGTCAAGTTGTATTTGCATGATATAGAAAGGAAGGAACATGGAAAGAAAGGGGGAACAAATTTGACCAAGATTTGATTAAAAACAAAACTATATAGTCAAATTAACATGCACTTGAACCTCTTTTCCTCCCTATCCCATTCTCTTCTTAAACCATTTCACTAGGTGTTGCATTACATTGCATAGCAACAATACACAGATTTTTTTTTTTTTTAACAGGCAGAGTGGACAGTGAGAGAGAGACAGAGAAAGGTCTTCCCTTGCCATTGGTTCACCCTCCAATGACCACCGCTGCCGGCGCACCACGCTGATCCGATGGCAGAAGCCAGGTGCTTCTCCTGGTCTCCCATGGGATGCAGGGCCCAAGCACTTGGGCCATCCTCCACTGCACTCCCTGGCCACAGCAGAGGGCTGGCCTGGAAGAGGGGCAACCGGGACAGAATCCAGTGCCCTGACCGGGACTAGAACCCGGTGTGCCTGCGCCACAAGGCGGAGGATTAGCCTGTTGAGCCACGGCGCCGGGCAGATTGATTTTCTCGAGAGATAAAACCTTGCATTCCTTTTTCAGCAGCAAAAACTAATTAAGGTAGTTACATTTTCCAAAAACCTGATGAAGATAAGTTCAGCTAAGTTTTATTCATTCACCAATACACTTGAGTAGGCATTCTTGTGTTAATTATTAAATACCTTTTTTTAATAGTGAAAATAGAAAGCATTCAAATTTGCTTTGTTTGCTATGTCAAAGGACAAGTAAATTAATTTTCTCTCCCAAAATAGCCAGTTTGAGTTAAGAAAAAAAAAAAAAACAGGGGTAGGGGGCATCCAAAATTGCCAAAATTAGATTATCTAGTAGCACCTAAAATATCCTGTTGTCAAAAGCTATTTATTATGGTCTTTTCACTTGGGATCACATAGTTGTTCCATTATTACTTTTGATAAAAATTTAATTAAATTCCAAGCAAATCTCTGCCATTTAGATCAGGCCCAATGATTAGGTAGCACTGGACGAATAGAAAGAGCCATAGTAAATAGTTAATTCATATAACACTAATTAATTGCCATAAATTAAGTGTGTTGCAAATGAAGCATGAATATTTTAAGTGCAATTCCAAAGGTCATGGTGTTTTATGGTTGTAAGAATTGATTCCCTGAGACAAGTGTAATGTCAACCTTTTTGAGAACTGGAACATTCTTCAATTTTGAAAGTCATTTGCATGTCCTTTAACTGAGATTTTATTTGATGCAATCAGTACACTTCTACTTACATTCAGTATTTAAAGTATAGATGAGGGGCAGGGGCTAGGGGCTGGTCATGTTCTTTTAAACTTCAAGAAATAATGTATTGAGCAGCCACTATGCTAGGCAGTGGCTAAGGTGTTGAGAACATATATTGGTGAGCCAAACAAAGAAATTTGCCATTATTGAGTTTATATTCTAATGAGGAAGCCAGACATTAAATAAGCATAGTGTTAGGAGATAAGCACTGTGCAGAAAAATAGCTAGGGAAAGGAAACAGGGAGTTTGTGAGAGCAGATACATGTTTTTCAATTAACAGAAGAGGCTATCCTACAGTGAAAATTCTTTCGTGTTGGCAGTGACTTCATAGCAGGATTGAAAAATCAAGACAGGCATGGCCTCAGCGGTCCAGGTGCTCAGGGAATATTCTGGTTTCATGTGCTGGTTAAGAAATTCAACCTGTCAGGCCAGCCTGTGGCACAGTGAGTGATGCCACCTCCTGCAATGTCAGATCCTACACTGGAACACCGGTTCGAGGCCAGCAGGTCTGCTTCCCCCATCGAGCCCCCTGCTAATGTGCCTGGGAAATCAGAGGAAGATGGCCCAAATACTGGGACCCCTGCACCCACATGGTATACTACATGGAGTTCATGCTTTCACCTGGCCCAGCTCTGACTAATGCTGTCATTTGAAGAGTAAACCAAGGCATGGAAGATCTCTTTCTGTCTCTGCCTCTGTGACTCTGCCTTTCAAATAAATAAATCAAAGAAAAACAAAGGAAGGGAAGGAGGGAGGAGAAAGAAAAGAAAGGAAAGAAATTCAATCTGAGAAAGAAAAAGGAAAGAAAAAAGGAAAAGCAAAAAGAAAGAATTTCAACCTGTCCAGTTAATCTAAAAATAAGTTGCAGTGCCATAAATCTAGATCATAAAAGTGTTAATATCAAGGCAGGACATGGGCATCTAAGCAGATGGAGATATTCTAGAACTCAGCAACAGGACCAGAGTTGAATATCAGGTTTACAATCCAGGAGAACAGAGCCAAGGAGGATCTTAGAGGAAAAAATGGAACCCTGGGTTATGGACTCCATGAACAGCCAAACCACCAGACTCTAAGAGATGCTTGGTACTTTCTACAAGTGATCAGGATTGGCCCTGTGGCTTGGATTCAAAACTACAGGGTGAGGAAGGATGCTGAAGCTGGCCTAAAAGGCACAGCCAGGGAGCAACTTCTGCTCACATTCCCAGAAATTGCAAAGAAGTTGCTTTGGGTTCTGCTGTTCAGCTGCAGTGAACAAATCTATGTGGATGGCATCCTTGGAACATCAGATTGTTACAGACCTGAAGAAGACTCCTAGCCCAGAGCTCAGTAGGTTACCCTAATACCAAGAGGCAAGTTCCTGAGACACATGAGATCCCTTTCTGAGGGCACTGCCCAGCACCAGGGGTCAAGAGCTTTGACTCCAGTCAGCGCTGCGGCTCAATAGGCTAATCCTCCACCTTGCAGTGCCAGCACACTGGGTTCTAGTCCCGGTCGGGGCGCTGGATTCTGTCCCGGTTGCCCCTCTTCCAGGCCAGCTCTCTTCTGTGGCCAGGGAGTGCAGTGGAGGATGGCCCAAGTGCTTGGGCCCTGCACCCCATGGGAGACCAGGAGAAGCACCTGGTTCCTGGCTTCAGATCAGCGTGGTGCGCTGGCCGCAGCGGTGGCCATTGGAGGTTGAACCAATGGCAAAGGAAGACCTTTCTCTGTCTCTCTCTAACTCAGCCTGTCAAAAAAAAAAAAAAAGAGAGAGAGAGAGCGCGCTTTGACTCCAACAACAAGATTCACTGAGCAGAGAACTGCTTCCTCTGACATCTTGCAAAGTCAGCCAGTATAACTCATGACATTCAGGAACTTAATCGTAGGAGAGCAGTGCTTCTCACCCACAGAACTATTGACATTTTGGGCCCAGTGATTGTTTTATATAGCAGTGGGCTCTTGTCCTGTGTGCATTGAGGAATGTTTAGCAGCTTTCCTAACCCACAAGATACCAGTAGCACCCCTTCTGTGCTAGGGACAAAAATGTCTGCAAATGTTGCAGAAGTCCCCTGAGGAAGGATCACCCTCAGTGGAGAACTACTGGTGTAGTTTAATAAAACAAGTATGTTTCAAAGACTTTAAAAAATTGTATGAGTATTTTTGCTACATAAGATACTGCATAATAAATTGAGGCGCAGCAAGACAGAAAAGTATTATCAGAACATCTGAAATGACTCCCAGCACTGAACAGCTGCTTCAAGCTTTCTATAATAATTTTTCAAAAGCTTTGTATTTTGGAAGTAATTTAAGTTATCACATTAGGACATGATAAAAATGATTAGGAATTGCATCAAGCAGAGGGCAACAGCACCCCATCAGCATCTGTTAATCACCAGCAGTGCTGGCAGCTGCCTTGGGCACTTGATCATGGTCTGCTGATGAGCTTGGGGGTGGATTCAGATAATCAACTTCAACTTTAAAAACTTATAGATACATTAAAAGCTCCAAGATGGCAGATTAGCAACAGGGCTGTCTGATACAGGCTAAGCGAAATTAATATAAAAAAAGTGGAGAAAGTATACTCTCAGTGTTAAGCTGTAGGGAAACTGTAGCACGAGCTCCTGTGAAAACAGTACAAACAGCCCAGACATCTGTGGAAGGTGCAAAGAGCAATGCAGCAACAAAGTACACTGAAGCTTGGATCCAGAAAATGGGCCCACCCTGGCAAACCAGATGAGATCGAACTGCTAGGCCCTCGCCACTGTTGATACAGCCCGAGGCAGAGCTTAGTGAACTACACCATTTATGAGTCCAGCTTGGATCCCTCAGGGTAGTAAGGCATCTGATCACCCAGAGAGGGGGGATAAAAAGCTGTGTGTCTCTCCCCACTTCTCCCCCACTAAAACGGTGACCTGCAGCCAGCAGTGGGTGGGCTGGTGCCATTTTTGGACATAAGCTGGTAGTAGCCGCTCCAGCTGCTGTGCACGTACCCTGCAACTATTGGAGTCACCCTCTACCCACTCAGCAGGGACAACCACAGTTCAAGAGCACCTGACAGGGACAGTCTCCACCATGCCAGCTGCACCCACCTAACAACGGGTGGGGAAGGGGAGCCATCCCTAGAGAAGGGAAGTGCCACCTGCCAGGCTCTCCTTTGTGCTCAGCACAATTGTGAAGCAAACTGGGCTGCAGATTCTGGGTGTCGTGCACACCTGTGATCCAGAGATCTTACCAGAGAGAAAAACCCACATTCCACACAGACTTTAATCTGGTTGGGAGGACTGGACTAGATCCAGTGGGCTGGAACAATCACAGACGGTAGCTCTAGGAACACCTCAGTCTCCCTGTGGACAGGACAGCCTAGCAGGCAGGAGTGGCCCCACTTGTACTCCTTAACCCCTTAACCTTGAGAGCCCTGGGTGCTGAGACTGAGAAAATACTGAGTGTGTGAGAGGGAACAGGGTGTAGCTAGGTTCTGGGCAATCACAGAGTGCTGCTGCACTCTCTCAGAGCTCCTTGATTGCCCAGGGCAGCTCATAGCAGAGGGAACTGTGCTCACTGGAAACACTGCACAGATCGTATGTGTGGTTCATATGGCACTGCAGATGAGTCTTGAGCACACTGGGGGCTAACACTTGGCATTCCTCAGCTTGAAGAAGGGGTGTTTGCACCAACAGTGACCATTCCTCTCCATCCAGTTAACCAGAGGAGAGCTACAATGCCCAACTTGGATGTTAATTTGGATACTTGCCCCATGTTAGAGCACTGACCAGAGCTCTCTGGCCATACCACAGCACACCTCTTGATATTCACTGAAAGTATAGACATTCCACTAAGCCACAGAGGCACAGCTAAAGATAAAAGCCATCAGAGAAAATAAAATACCATTCTACAAATGCCTAAAGATACAGAAATTCAAGAAACAGAAATAAATGATACTATGAAACCCCCAAATGAAGACAACATCTCAATATTAGAATGTGAACATGAAGTCATTGAGGACATGTCAGAAATGGAATTCAAAAAATTAATAGGATTACTCAAAAGGAATCAATAGTAAATCTATGAACTAAGGAAAACCATATATGATATGAATTAAAATTTTTCCCATGAAATTGAGATTTTAAAGATAAACCAAGGGGCCACATGGTGGCATAGCAGATAAAGCTGCCACCTGCAATGCTGGCATCCCATATGGGCACCAGTTTGAGTCCCAGCTGTTCCACTTCCAATCCAGCTCCTTGCTATCGTGCCTGGGAAAGGAGTAGAAAATGGCCCAAGTCCTTAGGAACCTTGCACCAGTATCAGAGATCCAAAAGACACTCCTGGCTCCTAGCTTCGAATCAGCCCAGCTACAGTCATTATGCCCATTTTGGGAGTGAACCAGCAGATGAAATACACTCTCTCTCTCTCTGCCTCTGACTCTCTGTAAATCTGTCTTTCAAATAAATAAATCTTTAAGAAACTAAAAATGAAATATTAGAAATGAAGACTTCAGGCCGGCGCGTGGCTCAACAGGCTAATCCTCCGCCTTGCGGCGCCGGCACACTGGGTTCTAGTCCCGGTCAGGGCACTGGATTCTGTCCCGGTTGCCCCTCTTCCAGGCCAGCCCTGTGCTGTGGCCCGGGAGTGCAGTGGAGGATGGCCCAGGTGCTTGGGCCCTGCACCCCATGGGGAGACCAGGAAAAGCACCTGGCTTCTGGCTCCTGCCATCGGATGAGCGCGGTGCGCCGGCCGCAGCGCGCCGTCTGTGGCGGCCATTGGAGGGTGAACCAACGGCAAAAGGAAGACCTTTCTCTGTCTCTCTCTCACTGTCCACTCTGCCTGTCAAAAAAAAAAAAAAAAAAAAAGAAATGAAGACTTCAATAGATCAAATAAAAAGTGTAGTGGGAAGCCTTAACACAGAGCAGAGTTAATGAGGCAGAAGAAACAATATTCAAGCTAGAAGACAAATCTCTGGAAATTTTACAGTCAGGCCAAAGAAACAAGAAATTTAAAACTTAAAAACAGTGTTGGAAATAATGGGATACAATCAAAAGACCCATCAATTGAGTCTTAGGAGAGCCTGAAGGTATAGAAAATGAGAAGGAACTAGATGCCCAATTTAGTGAAATAATTACAGAAAACTTCCCCTAATTTGGAAAAAGAAAGGAATGTCCAAGTATATAGGAAGCACATAGAACTCCCAACAAACATGACCAGAAAAGATCTTCATTACGACATATTATAGTCAAACTTTCCACAGTAAAGCATAAAGAAAAGATTCTAAAATGTGCATGAGAGGAACACCAGATTATTTTCAAAAGCTTTCCAATTAGACTCACAGCTGACTTCTCATCAAAAAACCTACGGGATAGAAGACAATAGCAAGATATAGTCCAAATCTAAATAGAAAAAAACTGTCTACCCAGAATACTGTATTTTGAAAAGCTCTTATTTGTGAATGAAGGTGAAATAAAGACCTTTCATAACAAACAGAAATTGAAAGAATCTGTCACCACATATCTAGCCTTATGAAAGATGCTAAAGGATGTGCTACACAGAAACACAAAAAGAAAGCCATCATCAGGAAATAATGTGATAACAGAAAATCCCCCAGTAAAAGTACAAAAAAAAAAAATCCAAAGTAAATGATAGGCATATTCACAGAAAAATGGCAGGGCCAAGTAGTTACTTATCAATAGTTACCTTGAATGTAAATGGCCTCAACTCTCCAGTTAAAAGATACAAACTGGCCAAGTGGATTAAAAAAGATCTATTTACTTGCTGCCTACAAGAAACACACCTTACCAACAAAGACACATGTAGACTGAAAGGGAAAGGATGGAAAAAGATATTCTATGCTAAAGGTAAGCCAAAAGGGGCAGGTGTAGCCATCCTCAGACAAAATAGACATTAATACAAAAACTATTAAGAGATAGAGACAATTGTTAAATCAACAATAGGAGTCACTGTGTACTTGTTCCCCATGTAGGACCTCTGCCCTTAATGTGTTGTACTATGAGAATTAATGGTAGGACTAGTTTTCAAAAGTACTTTATACTTTGTGTATCTGTGTGGGTGCAAACTGTTGAAATCTTTGCTGAGTATAGAGTTGATCTTCTGTATATAAAGATAATTAAAAATAAATTTTAATGAAGAATGGGATGGGAGAGGGATAGGAGGAAGGACAGAGGTGAGGGTAGGGGTGGGAGAGTGGGTGTGGAGAGAAGAACCACTGTATTCCAAAAGGCTGTACCTATGAAATTTATATTTATTAAATAAACGATTTAAATAAAAAAGAGACAGATAAGGCACTATGTAATGATTAAGGGATCAATACTACAGGAAGACTTGACTATAATAAATGTATATGCACCCAATTACAGGGTGCCTGGTTATTTAAAAGAACTATGTATGGATCTAAAGGGAGACAGACTCCAAAGCAATAACAGCAGACTTCAACACCCCACTTTCATCAACGTGTAGATCAACCAGACAGAAAATCAACAAACAGAGCTAATTGACACTATGGAAAAGTGGACTTCACTGATATCTACACAGCATTTCACTGCAAGTTGCAGAATACACATTCTCCTTAGCAGTACATGGAACATTTTATAGGATAGGCCATATGTTAGGCCATAAAGCAGGTCTCAGCAAATTAAAAAAAAAAAAAAACGAGATCATACATTGCACCTTCTCTGATCACAATGGATTGAAACTCGAAACAACTCAAGAATCTTTAGAACATATGCAAACACATGGAGACTGAACAACATGTTCCTAAATGAACAGAGTGTCATAGAAAAAAATCAAGAGAAATAAAAATCTGCACAGATGAAGATGACAATACATCATGTCAAAATTTATAGGATTTAGCAAAAGCAGTGTTAAGAGGAATTTTATAGCAATCAGTGCCTACATCAAGAAACTGGAAAGTCACCAAATAGATGATCTATCAATGCATCTCAATGACCTAGAGAAAAACCCAAATCAGGAGGAAATAAATAATAAAAATTAAGAAATAAAATTGAAATGAAAACAATACAAGAGATCATAAAAATGAAGAGCTGGTTTTTTGAAAAAGCAAACAAAATTGACACACCATTAGCCCAACTAACAAAAAAGAGTTGGGAGAAGATTCAAATCAATAAAATTAGAGATGAAAAAGGAAATATAACAACAGGTACCACAGAAATAAGAAGAATCATCAGGAATTACTACAAAGAGCAAAATGTCAACAAACTGGGAAACCTGGAAGAAATGTATAGATTCCTGGACACATACAACCTACCTAAGTTGAGCCATGAAGACATAGAAAACCTCAGCAGACCAATAACCAAAATGGAGATTGAATCAGCAATAAAGATCCTTCCAACAGAGAAAAGCTCAGATCCCGATGGCGTCACTGCTGAATCCTACCAGAGATTTAAAGAAGGACTAATTCCAATTCTTCTCAAGCTATTCAAAACAACTGTAAGGGAGGGAATCCTCCCAAGCTCCTTCTATGAAGTCTGCTTCACCTTAATTCCTCAGCAAGGAAAAGATACAACAAAGAGAACTATAAATATCCCTGATGAACATAAATGCAAAAATCCTCAACAAAATACTAATGAATGGAATCCAACAAAACATCAAAAAGATCATTCACGGATCAAGTGGGATATATCCCTGGTATGCAAGAATGGTTCACCATCTGAAAATCAATAAATACATCACATAAACAAACAATAACAAAAACCACAGGGTTATCTCAGTAGATGCAGAGAGAGCATGACAAAATTCAACACTTTTATGATGAAAATCCTAAGCAAATTGGGTATAGAAGGAACATTCCTCAACATAATCAAAGCTATTCACAACAGACCCACAGCCAGCATCCTGGGAAACATTTGAGGCATTCCCATTAAGATCTAGAACTAAACAAGGATGCCCACTCTCACCATTGCTATTCAATAGTTTTGGAAGTTTCAGCCAGAACCATCAGTCAAGAAAAAGAAATCAAACAGATACAAATAGGGAAGAAAGAAGTCAAATGATCCCTAATTTGCTGATGACATGATTCTATATATAGGGAACCCAAAAGACTCCACGAAGAAACTATTGGAACTAATAAAAGAATTTGAGCCGGCGCCGTGGCTCAACAGGCTAATCCTCCGCCTTGCGGCGCCGGCACACCGGGTTCTAGTACCGGTCAGGGCACCGGATTCTGTCCCGGTTGCCCCTCTTCCAGGCCAGCCCTCTGCTGTGGCCCAGGAGTGCAGTGGAGGATGGCCCAGGTGCTTGGGCCCTGCACCCCATGGGGAGACCAGGAAGAGCACCTGGCTCCTGCCATCGGATGAGCGCGGTGCACCGGCCGCAGCGCGCCGGCCGCAGCGGCCATTGGAGGGTGAACCAACGGCAAAAGGAAGACCTTTCTCTGTCTCTCTCTCACTGTCCACTCTGCCTGTTTAAAAAAAAAAGAATTTGGTGAAGTAGTAGGATATAAAATGAATGCACAAAAAGCAAAAGCTGGGGCTGGCCCTGTGGCATGGTGGGTAAAGCTGCTGTCTACAGTGCCAGCATCCCATATGGGAACAGGTTCAAGACCTGGCTGCTCCACTTCCAATCCAGCTTTCTGTTATGGCCTGAGAAAGCAGTAGAAGATCACCCAAGTCCTTGGGCCCTTGTACCATCATGGGAGAGCTGAGAAGAAGCTCCTGGCTCCTGTCCATGGATCACCCCAACTCTGGCTGTTGCAGCCATTTGGGGAGTGAACCAGTGGATGAAAGATCTATCTCTGCTTCTGCCTCTGCCTCTCTGTAGCTCTGCCCTTCAAATAAATAAATCTTAAAAATCAATAGCCTTTGTATACACAGACAATGCCATAGCTGAGAAAGAATTTGAAAGATCAATCCTATTCACAATAGCTAACAAAAAAATTAAATACCTTTGAATAAATTTAACCAAGGACATCAAAGATGTCTACAATGAACATTATGAAACATTAAAGAAGGAAATAGAATATATAAAAAGTGGAAAAATCTTCCATGTGCATGTATTGGAAGTATCAACATCATAAAAATATCCATTCTACCAAAAGTGATTTATGGATCCATTGCGATCCCAATCAAAACCAACAACATTCTTCTCAGATCTAGAAAAAAATGAGGCTGAAATTTATACTGGAAACACAAAGACACCAAATAGCTAAAGCAATCATGAACAATAAAAGCAAATGATATGGAGGCATCACAATATCAGTCCTCAACACATACTACAGGACAATTATAATCAAAACAGCCTGATACTGGTACAAAAATGTGTAGACCAATGGAGCAGAATAGAAACTCCAGAAATTAACCCCCACATCTACAATCAATTTACCTTTGACAAAGGAGCAAAAATAAACCCCTGGAGCCAAGACAGTCTCTTCAACAAATGGTGCTGGATCTCCACCTGCAGAAGTATCAAACAAGGGGCCGGCACTGTGGCTTAGTGGGTAAAACTGTCTCCTGCAGTGCTGGCATCCCAAATGGGTGCCAGTTTGAATCCCAGCCACTCTACTTCTGATCCATAGCTCTCCGCTACTGCATGGGAAAGCAGTGGAAGATGGCCCAAGTCCTTGGGCCCCTGCAGCAGTGTGGGAGACCAGAAGATGCTCCTGGCTTCAGCTAGGTGCAGCTCCAGCCATTGTGGCCAATTGGGTAGTGAACCAGCAAATGGAAGACCTCTCTCTCTGCTTCTCCTTCCCTGTGTAGCTCTGACTTTCAAATAAATACATAAATCTTTTAAAAAGTATGAAACAAGACCCTTACCTTATACCTTACAAAAATCTACTCAAAATGGATCAGTGATCTAAATCTATGAGGTGATACCATCAAATTACTAGAGAACATTGGAGAAACCATAAAAAAACATTGGCATAGGGAAGAATTTCTTGGAAAAAGACACACAGTCTATCAAAACCAAAATTAACAAGTGGGATTACATCAAACTGAGAAGCTTCTGCCCTGCATAGAAACACTCAGCAAAGTGAAGAGGCAAACAACAGAACTGGAGAAAGTATTTGCAAACTATGCAACTGATAAAAGATTAACTTCCAGAATCTATAAAGAGCTCAAGAAACTCAATAACTACAAAACAAACAACCTAGTTAAGAAATGGGCAAAGAATTGGAACAGACACTTTTCAATAGAGGAAATTTAAATGGCCAATAGACACATGAAAAAATGCTCAGGAATGCTAGCCATCAGGGAAATGTAAATCAAAACCACAATGAGGTTTCACCTCACCCCAGTTAGAATGACTCTCATACAAAAATCAACAAACAACAAATGCTGGCAAGGATGTGGTATAGTATACTATGAAATACTATACAGTGGTTTAAAAATGAAATCTTCTCATTTGCAACAAAATGGATGCAACTGGAAACCACTAAACTTAGTGAAATAAGCCAGTCCCAAGAAGGAAATACCATATGATCTCTCTGATCTATGGTAACTAATAGAATACTTAAAAATGTTATCTATAGGAGTGAAATTAACACCTTGAGATGCAATGATTGTGAACAGCCCTTTCCTTGACTGTCGAGGAACAATAATTTTCTCGTTTGTATTTTTTTCTTTTTTCTTCATAATTGAATTCTTAATGCAGTAAATTTTATGAATATAAAATTAACTGAAAATTTATCTCTGTAAAAATAGGAAAGGGAGAGGGAGGTGGAAGAAAGGTTGAGAGTATGGTTGGGAAGGAGGTAGGGGGGAAGAATCACCATGTTCCCTAATTTGTATATATTAAATGCATGAAGTTGTATTCCCTAAACAAAATTAAAGATGTGCAAAAAAAGCTTATAGACACGGCATCAGGAATGGCAGAATCTGAGGAATCATGGAAGCCTTCTGAAAATTTAGGCTTTTATATTCCTTTCTTAGATCCTTTGGTACATACACATCTCTCTCCACAGTTGATATCCATGGAACTTCTTAGACTGGGCTGCATCCACAATGAAGTTATCATTGCCTCTGGCAAACTGTTAGGGTTTTCATTTCTATCAATCAGCACTTAGACCTCACTGCCTAGCAGGACTGAAGGCAGACACCTAGAGGCTAGCAGGGGTGAACAAGGAGCTAGATGATTTAGAGATAAAACACCAAGATGGTATCCTGCAAAAAAGAGGAGTAAAGACTCTTGTGAAAATAAAACCATGTTGTCAAGAAGCCATGTAATTGTATGCTTTCAGGGAGTAAAAATGTATTTGTCAGTTTGTTCTTTAACTTGCAAAAATATTTGGGGGATATTCCAGTTGATTATACATCATTGTTATTAGGTAATCATTCTTAATTGCCACTGATCATGATGAGTAATTCCAATATTGACAAATGCAGGATATATTTTAGCTCATCTACTATAAAAAATACTTCATTAATGCAAAAGATGAATAACAAGTAGTAAAATGTTTTAGATTGCTAGAATTTTAGATTTCTTACTCCTGCTGCTTTAGAAATAAAGTTAGAATTCCTAACTAATTCCTTGAGTTTTAATAATAGAAGTAACTAATCTCTATAGGGAGCTTCACAATATACAGTGTATTTCTAACTATTTTCTATAACTTGATTAATAAGCCCCATGATGTAGGGACTATTTAAAACTTTTTTGCAGATTAAGTAAAATCTGTTCTTACATTAGTACACTGTTCTCAGCCTTTGGTGTTTGTTGCCACAGCATCTGTAGGAGAGACCACAGCAGTTCTTGTTCTCTCAGTCTCTGAAATTAATTAAGGAACTTATGTATTAATTTCTGCAAGAAACTTTTTAAACCATAGTATTTAATGTATGTGAACCAATTTGTACCAATCTGAAACTTTTAAAGTTTTAATATTTAATTTATGTTGGCCAATTTGTACCAATTAGATCAGAAAAAAGTCAAATTCATTGCTAAGATGATAAAAATAGTGCCTCATTCAATGAGCCATATTGGAAGTATTTTATCCTATTCTTGTTGGAAAGTTGCTGACTACAAAACTGAGAAATTCTTGTTATGTTGTGGGAAGCACAGTAAATTCCACCAGACATGCTACAAACCCTTACCTTTTTACTGTGTGTGTATGTGTGTGTGCACACATGTGCATGTGCTACCAAGCATACACAACTAAAGTGCTTCCGCATGGCCTAATAATACCTGCCAATAGATCTTTCTAAACACGTGGAAAACTAAGCTTAGAAGATTATGATTAAAACTATGGGCACTGGAGCCATACTGTTTAGTTTATAACCCAAACTCCTCTACTTACTAGCTAATTTGGTCAAGTTCATAGATCTGTGTCTCAGTTCCCTCATCTACGCAATGTGGAGATAACAGTAGTGTCTACCTTGTGGGACTGCAGGGGGGATTAGGTTAAGTTAATAATGTAAAGCACTTATGATAATATCTAGTACATAATAAACAATATTAGCTAACATTATTATTTTGATGATGATTTCCTAAATATCCATGGCAATCTTACTTAAATGTCTCATCAACTCTGTATGTCCTCTCCAGGAAATGGGTAATATAACTACTAATAAATTATCTTCATGAGAAAACTTCATGTTTGAATAAAGCGTGTTCAGGAGAAATCATTTCACCACCTTTCCTTTTCCTAAAGGAACACTTGCTTCCTGAAGGAATGATTGCCACTGTTGAATTGAGGATGCCTTGCAACAGCTGAATGACTGTCTCCACTGAGGTTTTCCACTGGGGATCTTGATGCAACAAAAAGAAAGGCAAAAAGGAATTGGATCTGTTCCTTTGTATCCTGTACTCCATCTACATTGTTGATTTGATAAGAGATGTGATTTAGAATGAACAGCCAGTGGTTGAATCAGAATATAGTTTGGGGCTGGCACCATGGCACTGCCTACAGCACCAGAATCCTGTATGGGTGCCAGTTTTAGTCCTGACTGCTCCTCTTCTACTCTAGCACTCTGCTATGGCCTGGGAAAGCAGGGAGATGGCCCAAGTGCTTGGGCCCCTGTACCCACGTAGGAGACTGGGAGGAAGCACCTGGCTCCTGGCTTTGGATCTGTGCAGCTCCAGCCGTTGTGGCCATTTGGGTCTATGCTGGCCTATTAAACATTATCTATGAGCCAGCACTGTAACTAGGAATGTTTACTATGTGCCAAGTCTGATGCAAAAATAAATGTGCTCCCTGCTCTTACAGAGCATGTATACTCTTTTAATTTTTTTTGTTTAGTAAATACAAATTTCCAAAGTACAGTTTATGGATTACATTGGCTTCTACCCCCCCTCCCCATAATTTCACTCCCACTCACAACCTTCCCATCTCCCGCTCCCTCTCCCATTCCATTCGCATCAAGATTCATTTTCAATTATCTTTAAACACGTAAGATAAATTTAGTATATATTAAGTAAAGATTTCATCAGTTTGCACCCACACAGAAACACAAAGTGTAAAAATACTGTTTCAGTACTAGTTATAGCATTACTTCACATTGGACAACACATTAAGGACAGATCCCACATGAGAAGTAAGTACACAGTGATTCCTGTTGTTGACTTAACAATTTGACACTCTTGTTTATGGCATCAGGAATCTCCCTAGGCTCTAGTCATGAGTTGCCAAGGCTATGGAAGCCTTTTGAGTTCGCCGGCTTCGATCTTATTCCGACAGGGTCATAGTCAAAGTGGAAGTTCTCTCCTCCCTTCAGAGAAAGGTACCTCCTCTTTTGATGGCCCATTCTTTCCACTGGGATCTCACTCACGGAGATCTTTCATTTAGGTCTTTTTTTTCCCCCAGAGTGTCTTGGCTTTCCATGCCTAAAATATTTTCATGGGCTCTTCAGCCAGATGCGAATGTTTTAACCGCTGATTCTGAGGCCAGAGTGCTGTTTAGGACATCTGCCATTCTATGAGTCTGCTGTGTATCCTGCTTCTCATGTTGGATCGTTCTCTCCCTTTTTGATTCTATCAGTTAGTATTAGCAGACACTAGTCTTGTTTGTGTGGTCCTTTTGACTCTTAGACCTATCAGTGTGATCAATTGTGAACTGCAGTTGTTCACTTGGCTAGTGAGATGGCCTTGGTACATGTCACCTTGATGGGCTTGTATTGGAATCCCCTGGCACGTTTATAACTCCACCATTTGGGGCAAGTCTGATTGAGCATGTCCCAAATTGTACCTCTCCTCCCTCTCTTATTCCCACTCTTATTTTCAAAGCATGTATATTCTAATGAGAGAGATGGCCATTATTGAATAATCAGAAATGTAAAATTTCTCCTGGAAAATGGAGTGTGAAAATGCAATGGTATCATACCATCTAAAATTAGAGTATTTTTTCTAATATTCTATGGGAATTGTGTTATTTTTCTCAAGCACTTATGCTATCTTCTGCTGCTTTCCCAGGTGTGTTAGCAAGCAGGCAGGTGGATCAGAAGTGGTGCAGTCAGGACTTGAACCAGCACAGGTCATTCTGAAGTAGAGTGAGATCTATGCACACTCAGTGCTTCCTAACAGAATTGGGCTCTGCTCTTGGGGCCCTTTTCAGACCTACAGCTTGAGAGCAGATCAGTGTACATAGTGCCAGTGCAGTCCCTGGAGAGCAGATTCCTCAGTCCCGGTGAACTGGCGTCTCCTCCTACCCTTACCTACCCCTTGGTTCCTTGGTGCGCTGGGAAGCTCACGTGCACACAGAGCTACAGCACCCAACATGCACTGTTCTCTGGCACCTGCAAATCTTTTCCTCTGTGAGGCAAGGTGCCACTGTCTAGGTCGCCTTCCAGCCTAGTCACTGCTGTCCAGGAGCGTGTCTGCAAATACACACAGCAAGAGGAGCAGGAGAGAAGACAGGCCACTGGCAAATTCAAGAGCAGAATTGTCAGAGAGACACCAGCCTTGTTTTCTGAGCAGTCTAAATCCTGTATCTGAGTCAGGGGCCAGACAATAGTGTGTGTGTGAGAGGGCCAGAGACACACAGGAAGAAAGAATACACATGACAGAGAGAGAAGGAAGGAGAGAGAAAAGGAATCAGAGAGAATGGGGCGGGGAGACAAGACCCCTATACAGAGTGACAGAAACACAGCAAGAGAAATGAGACCTGCTTTGCATGTAGTTTGTTGAGAGTGGAAACCCCTCAGATTCTTGCTGCAGGTTGGCATCAGTCCTGGCCCTCAATACGGTTATGAGTTTCCACCTTTTCCCCTATTGTTGCATATATATTTTAGTGAACAATTGAGACATGATCCATCAGAGGCTGTCAGGTGAGTCTGGAACATATTATCCGCCTTGCGGCGCCGGCACACCGGGTTCTAGTCCCGGTCGGGGCACCGGATTCTGTCCCGGTTGCCCCTCTTCCAGGCCAGCCCTCTGCTGTGGCCCAGGAGTGCAGTGGAGGATGGCCCAGGTGCTTGGGCCCTGCACCCCATGGGGAGACCAGGAAAAGCACCTGGCTCCTGCGGCGGCCATTGGAGGGTGAACCAACGGCAAAGGAAGACCTTTCTCTCTGTCTCTCTCTCTCACTGTCCACTCTGCCTGTAAAAAAAAAAAAAAAAAAAGAATCTTTGATCGCTAGTACTTGAGGACATGGAGTGAAACTATGGAACCAGTACAAGGCTCCAGCCCCTTGACACTAAGAATGGAGAAGCAGCGATACAGCTAGGAAATGGGTACCATGTGAGTCTTCAGAGCCATAGAAAGTCGGTCTGCAGTACTAGGGCTGACACCAGGATCCCCTCAGGCCTGGGAAAACCACACAGCAGCCTGCTCAGAGCTGGGGAGACCCCGTGGTTCTCCATAAGCAGACCTACGTTAGGAAGCCCAGGCGCAGGTAACAGAGTGGCAGCAGGGGCTAGTGAGGGTGAGCCAAAGGAGACTAAACTTTTAACCCTAAGAGTCTAAGACTCAGGTGGAGCCTGAGAATTGAAGACTAAATGTCCTGGACCACCTGACAGCCTCTGATGGATCCTGTCTCAGTTGCTCACTAAAATATATATGCAACAATAGTGAAAAAGTAGAAACTCATACCCATACTGAGTGCCTGGACTGATGCCAACCATGTGAGGCAAAAGACATGCTTCATCTGCATTTCCTAAACCTAATTCTGGACATTTCTGTTGCTTGAGTCCCTCAGGTTTGACACTAACACGAGGCAAGGAGCATGGAAGTGCCCCTTCCTCCCTTCTGGCAGACCTAACCAGATTCTCATTTCTTCAGAGCGCACGACATCCCCATCTGCACCATACCCTGCTGTATGGGCTGATTCTAGGAATTCACTTATCTCTTCCCCCATCCAAGGCTGTTATCTTCTAAACCAGGCCTTTTTAGAATTCAGGACAAATCAAGCAGCAATATCAACACCACATGTCTCACACACATAACTCAGCCAAATCAGAAGTGCTTTACTTTTAGACCTTTGTGTCTCCTGTAAATTTGAAGATCTGTTTAGAAATATAATCAGCTCCTGTCAAACAAGGAATATTATTGATCGAACAGAGCCATGAGATAAATTAAACCAGCTATTTAAGTAATCTCAAAGAATTCTAGACACCAAGCTAGGATACATACTCATTTTTAAACATCTCTTTCAAATCATTTCTTGCAATACGAGAGACCATAAATGGTGCTTCACCTGATTCTGGGGACAAAAGTAACTATATTTAGCTTCTGAGGCTTATAAAATACACACAGTAGTTCAGGGGTAAGTAACAGAGGGATGGCTTGAGTTTCTTTACAAGAGCCTGTGTGATGGATGCTGTCTATAAATCACTACTGCAGGTTCAGATGCCCTTTGTTGGCGTAGCCTGTGCCTGGCACGTGGACTCCCCAGGCTGGCTGGGTACCATTCTGAAGCTAGATCAAATACACCAGGATGAAATGTTTGGAAGCAGATGTCATTAAGCCGTCAGCAGAAGCAGACATAATCCAGATGGGGAAAGCCACATTCAGCACGGACGCACAAAACAGCCAAGGAGAGCTGACAGTCAGAATCATGCGACCACGGAGCTGGCACTGCAGGCACTTACTGAGAAGCTTGGAAATCCTCCATGTCAAAGAATAACCCACCCTAATTGGAAGCACTTCTGACAAATAAAATGCCAGAGGAAAATGCTGTCACCTTTCCTTTTCCAAATCCTAAATTACCCTCATTTCCTGGAAAATGATGTCTAGACAGACATATTGCCCCTTGAAAGAACAAGAGACCTGATCTTTGAGAATCCTGCTTGAAGAGGTGTAAACATTTCAGCCATTCAGACTTCCAGAACCTCAGGGTAGAAAGCTGCCACAAATGATCAATGAATGCCTGCTCTCAGAGGTCAGGCCCTAGGAGTAGGAGCAGGCTGAGGCTATTTAAAAAAAAAAAAAAAAAAGGAGCCTGTTCTCCTTGGGATAAAGCACATTCTGGCAGAGCCACAAAAGGGAAAATTATAGCAATCAATATGAAGGTTCCAGCCAAACTCATCTCTACTTCTCTGTAATAGATCAACTTTTGAGTGCTGAAATCAGCACAATTTACAGATTTAGGGTGTTGGATGTGAGAGTCAAAACTGAGTGGAATTGAAACTATTGCAGACCCTCGTCACATACCCAGGGGTTAAGGCTTCCTCTCACATTCGCATTTGAAAATCTCCTTCACCCCTTCAGGCGACTTGTAGCACACTGGCTGCCTACAGCCTCTCTTGATATAATAAGCAGATAATGTATAGATGTGATACAAAGCTTTGAAATAATTCATAGAGAAGCTTCTATAAAGAATTCTACTTATGTTCAAACTTGAGGACTAGTCCTATGGAATTTTCCAAAGAACAGATAACACCCAGGAAGCATAGCCTACCTGTAGGACACTCGAGGAATTCAAAATAACACCCCCCCTCCCCACTAAAAGGTGGTCATGACCTGGAAACTGAATGTGTTACTTACATAACAAAAAGGAATTGCAGGTCACATTAAATTAGGGCTTTGAGGTAGAGGGATTAACCTGGATTATCCAGATGTTCTTATAAGGACAGGCAGGAGGGCCAAAGAGAAGAAAAGGTGAGGATGGAACCAGAAGTCAGGATGATGAAATTTCCGGAAAGGTGCCATAAGCAAGGAAAAGCAAGTGGCTTCTAGAAGCCAGCGAACTCCAGCGGTGAGTTCTACCCTGGAGATTCCAGAACAAACACAGCCCAGCCCACACCTCTGGTTTAGCCCAGTGAACCTGATTTTGGACATCTGGCTTCCAGAACCTCCAGAGAATCTACTTGCATTGTTTTCAGCAACTCAATTTGTGGTAATTGGTTACATCACCAAAGGAAACTAATAGAATCAATATCTTTTGTTTTTAAGTTTTTTTTTTCTATTCTCATCTTCTAATGCCAGTACTAAATGAAATACCCAAGACAATCAAGATTTCTGGAATATTATTTTTTATTTTTTTAGGGACAACTACTTAAAAACTTTAGTCACTCTCCCCTGCCATGATACTATAGATAACTCCTTCTACGAGTGTTTGCATTTCCAATTAGGACTAGGGAAGACAACATCTATGAAAGAGAAGTTGCATTGCGTAATTACTGAAAACCAGACACCATAGCAGGTATTTTGCATATACTGTATTTGATCTTCTCAAACTTCCTCCCCTGCATTTTGCATCAAAAGGCACTATGGTTCCAAAAATGTAAGTAACATACTGTGAGCAAGTCACCGAAGCTGAGATTAAAGCCCAAATCTATAGGAATCTGGAACTCCAGTTCCTTCCAGTAGACAATGCTGCTTCTAAATGATGTACATAAAACAGTGGAATGCCTGCTTCCACTTGGATTAAGTGATGATTTGGGTAGCAGGCAATACTTCCTGGAAAGACAAAGGTGAGGGGACAACTTGAGGAGCTCCCAGAATCTGAGAAATCATCATGGACACTGCTGTGTGTCCTCTCAGGGTGAAACCAATCACCAGTGTGTCACTACTCCTAATTCTTTTAAATCTCCTTCTAGGGGTGTTTGCATTTGGACTTTTTGCTACTGACATTTTTGTAAATGCTGGACAAGTGGTCACGGGGCACCTAACACCATACTTCCTGACAGTGTGCAAGCCGAACTACACCAGTACAGACTGCCGTGCGCACCACCAATTCATCAACAATGGGAATGTTTGCACTGGGGACCTGGCAGTGATAGAAAAGGCTCGGAGATCCTTTCCCTCCAAACACGCTGCTCTGAGCATTTACTCTGCCTTATATGCCACGGTGAGTGTGCATGTCTTGCTGCATCTCCCAAGTCAAGTTTTTGCTCAGATTTCTGTTCCTCTGGCTTCCTTATCTCTATTCTTTCATCACAGTCGTTTACGGGGATTTTTAAAGTCATGTGTCACATGTTTCTCTATATTCTATCATTACATTATTGACATAACAGTCCCCCTACCCTGATCCCATTCCCAACACTTCAATATGATATCCTGACCCGCCAGATATTAGTTCTAGAGAAAATTCTGAGAATCCCCTAGCTACAGCCTCTTATTTTACAGATGCAAAAATTACCCAAAGAGTCACTAAGAGCATACACTCAAAGCTTGGACTCGGGCTCCTGGCACACGTCTGGGATTCTCTCAACACCCATACAGCAACACTTCTATCTTACACTTGCCTACAAATCTGTATGTAGGGTTCTTACATGAGGGCTACCCTAGCCACGTGCAGACAGGATAAACACACAGATTTCCCTTGCTTCTTCAGACGCTCTCCCCATCCCTTTACAATGTAATCCTAGAACAACCCAATACTCCCAAGATTACTTCTTTTTGCTTCCCAAGTCACCCAACCCTTAATTGCTCCATTGGAATATAGTGCTTCCCAGTGTTGCTCATCTTGAAGAAAACTCAGTGTTCCTTTCACTCTCCTACTGTTTGCACCCATATGGGAATGACCTCATTTCACATTGCTCTGGAGTGTGCCTTCTCTGAAATGCAGGGTTCAGCTCAAGGGTTCCACGTGCTATTACCTTAGTATCACTGTGGCATCAGCATTTGCCAGAGGAGGAGTCACTGTGGAAAACAGTCCTCTTCCTCACTTCAACTTATTTCGCATTCAGGATATGACCAGTCTGGAGATTCTCAGTGAAAAGTAGGAGAGGAGAAGGCAGAAGAAAGATTCCTTTGCAACTCTCCAGTGTTCCCAGATTTTCTGGGTATGCCCTGACCCTGTCTTGAGGGAGCCGTGTACCCATCTCGCTATGAGAGGAACTTCAAGAAGGCACCTTCCACCTTTGAGGGAAGAGGGCCCTTGCTACCACCTGGAGAAAAGGTGATCAGCCTCCGGTCTAATATGTAGTAGTGTATAATTTATGGAATAGTCTTTTTAAATGGGAATGGATACTGGCCTTTATATCCCATTTATACATCTAGAGGATCAATTTGGCAATGACCAGCTCCTCAATATAAATCAATCTCCTTTTTTGTTCCTTTTAGATCTACTGTTTAAAGAATATTTAATAAAATGATTTCAGCTACACCCAACCTTAAGGAAGCACAAACAATATAAAAGCCTCAACATATAAAATAGGTCAGCTGTAGCTTGATTAAACAGCTTTTAAAAAAATCTATGTTAGGTATTCTTTAACAAAGAAAGCCCTCGAGGTATTCATTACATGTTCCAATCTCAGAATACGGACCCGTGCTACATCATCTGGAACCTAACTTGTATGAAGTATGATGATGTGCCTTTTCCTGTATTTCAACATCAGGCTCAAGTCACTGCTGTGTGCAGTTTCATCTCATCAAATGAGACAAACTTCTTTGGGGAAGAAGCATCTTTATAGTCAACTCACACAGAATGGCTGCTGCTTAGCACGTGTTTTCAAGAATTCAGATGTAATCCAACCTAAATCACAAATCACAGATCATAATCAGAAAAACTGATAAAATTCCTGTTACACATTTTCTGAAATCTCTGTTACATGTTAAATACCTTCATAAGTTAGCAAGGATTTCCTTGATATTAGTTAATTCTAGGAAGGATATTAACCATAGGATTATGCTCTTCATAGATTGCAATCTTATAGAAAACATTTGTAAAAGATATAATTGAAAGACAATATAGAAACCTAAAAAACAAAAATAGTGAAGATTTCAAGTAAAATTTTACACATAGTCTCAGAGTAGTGCAATAATATGTTATACTTCATGTAATTTTGATCTAACAAGCTTTGTTAAAGAGTCTCATTTTTGTTATTTACACCAGTATTGAAACATCACTCTGGGAAATTAAGATTCCAATGCATATTATAAAATGCATCTAGTTGAACTTATGTACTCAGGCCAAACACTATAGCTTAGCACTTTAGGATCAGCATTTAAAGAGTTGCTAAATTCAGCACATTTGTTAAGAAATGATGCCCTCTGGTGGTGCTTGTAACCATTACCAACAACATTCTAACCACATTTACCTGTTTGAAAGAGGCACACCTTCCTAAACTCCAGACCAGAGACATATTTGATTACACCCATGCAATTTGTTTGTGCCCTATTCCTCACAAATAAAATCCCATATCTCAGGTGTCACCATTTCCATTATCCTTTACCTATTTCAGATCTTCTCAATCTTCTGTAGGTCATAGCACATGTAGAAGAGTATTTTAAAACTCACTAGGGGCCGGCGCCGTGGCTCAACAGGCTAATCCTCCACCTTGCGGCGCCGGCACACCGGGTTCTAGTCCAGGTTGGGGCACCAGATTCTGTCCCGGTTGCCCCTCTTCCAGGCCAGCTCTCTGCTGTGGCCCGGGAGTGCAGTGGAGGATGGCCCAAGTGCTTGGGCCCTGCACCCCATGGGAGACCAGGAAAAGCACCTGTCACCTGGCTCCTGCCATCGGATCAGTGCGGTGCGCCGGCCATTGGAGGGTGAACCAACGGCAAAGGAAGAGCTTTCTGTCTCTCTTACTGTCCACTCTGCCTGTCAAAAAAAAAAAAAAAAAAACTCACTAGAGCAAATGGATAGAGCCAAGCATAGCTATCCCAATGAATATGGGAATTTGTTTCCACTACAATGGAGACAGTTTTGTGAGACAAAGTGGTTGGGAATGTCTGATTCAGTTCATCAGCACTAGAAAGTAGGAAGCAGCAGCTGGGGCTATGGGAACACGAAAAGGAAAAGGTACAATTGCTCAGCTACCTGGTCTTCTCTACCATAAAATTAATTCTGAGGTTTATTTTGTATCTGAGTTTCCTAATACCCCAGACTGTTCTGACTTGCTGCATAAAAAGTACATGTTCTGAATTTGATCGTTATTATGCAGTCATTTCTTGTATCACTGTCACTTCTGTCCATGTACACCCACTAGAATATATAGTACCTACTAGAATATGTAGACTGATTAATAGACATCTGATCATTGCTGTTGCTGCACTAATTTCCTACCTAATTTTTTTTACTGAGTAGCTTCATGGAGTTCTCCAAGGAGAACTAGTTGGTGTGGTTACTCTGACATAGGCCTTTGCTTATGTGGCTGGCGTGTGTCCATGCATGCATGTGCATGTATCAGCACAAGAGGGCAGCCTTGTCACTCCTGACTTCTGTCCTACTCCAGATGTACATCACAAGCACAATCAAGACAAAGAGCAGCCGACTGGCCAAGCCGGTGCTGTGCCTCGGGACCCTCTGCACAGCCTTCCTGACTGGCCTCAACCGAGTCTCTGAGTATCGGAACCACTGCTCAGACGTGATTGCGGGCTTCATCCTGGGCACTGCAGTGGCCCTGTTTCTGGTAGGTCAGCTTTACTCTGTCTTTTCCCCTTCTTGTGCCTCTAAAACCACAGCAAGTCAGGTTTCCCAGACATAAGTCTAATCCATGTTCCTCCTGTCTCAAGTTCATGAATTACAATTATTCCCCAAACATTATGCATCCTTTTACTTCAAACATTTTAAAGCATTTTTAGAAAAATTATATTTAATATAAATTTTGAAAGTACAACTTTTGGATTATAGCGTTTCCCCCCCATAACCTCCCTCCCACCTGCAAACCATCCCATCTCCTATACCCTCTCCCATCCCACCCCTCATTAAGATTCATTTTTAATTATCTTTATGTACAGAAGATCAACTTAGCATATTACTAAGTAAAGATGTCAACACATTGCACCCACACAGACACACAAAGTATAAAGTACTGTTTGAGTAGTAGTTTTACCATTAATTTGCATAGTACAACACATTAAGGACAGAGATCCTACATGGGGAGCAAGTGTACAGTGACTCCTGTTGTTGATTTAACAACTGACGCTCTTATTTATGACGTCAGTAATCACCCGAGAAAAGCACACTTGCTTTCAGAAATGTGACTGCTATATTCCCTCAGCGGGTCAGGGCAGGTAGAGTCCAGAGGACAGTTGCTGTACTTCCTCCCACACTGGTTTTCAGATTGGGGCTGAGCACACCAATACTTTGCCATAACTTCAAATGAGCATTCTTAATTTTTTAAGATTTATTTGAAAGACAGTTACAGAGAGGTAGAGACAGAGAGGTCTTCCATCTGCTGGTTCACTCCCCAGATGGCCACATCAGCCAAAGCTGTGCCAATCCAAAGCCAGAAGCTTCTTCCAGGTCTCCCATGCAGGTGCAGGGGCCCAAGGACTTGGGCCATGTTCTACTGCTTTCCTAGGCCATAGCAGAGCTGGATGGGAAGAGGAGCAGCCGGGACTAGAACCAGTACCCATATGGGATGCTGACGCTTTAGGCCACGGCTTTAACCCACCACACCATAGTGCCAGCCCCAAATGAGCATTCTTTAAATATTCATTTGCCATGTATTGGGAGAAGCTACATGTTGCTTGTAGAGAGAACAAAGAACAGAAAGCTGCTGTGAACACAGGCAGCCTCTTTTCCAGTATTTTAAGAAACTCGGCCTTGGCCTCTGGATTCATGGAATTTCATGTTCAGAAATATGAAAGCCTGGGGCCAGCATTGTAGTGTAGCAGGTTAAGCCAATATCTACAGTCCAGCATCCCATATGGGCACCAGCTGAGTCCCAGCTGCTCTACTTCCAATCCAGCTCCCTGCTAATGTGTGCCTAGGAAAGTAGCAGCAGATGCCCCAAGTGTTTGGGCCCTTGTTATCCACATTAGAGACCCAGAAGAACCCCCTGGCTTAAGCTTGGCCCAAGTTGGGGCCATTTGGGGAGTGAACCAGTGGATGGATGACCTCTCTCGCCTGCTATATATATATATGTATATTTATATATATATATACACACACATATTTATATATGTATATATAACTCTTTCAAATAATTTATTTAAAGCTTTTATTTAAAGAATATAAATTTCCAAAGTACAGCTTATGGATTACAATGGCTCCCCCCCCATAACTTCCCTCCCATCCGCAACCCTCCCCCCTTTCCTGCTCCCTCTCCCCTTCCATTCGCATCAAGATTCATTTTCAATTCTCTTTATATACAGAAGATCAGTTTAGTGTATTACATAAAGATTTCAACAGTTTGCCCCCACATAGCAACACAGAGTGAAAAATACTGTTGGAGTACTATAGTATTAATTCACAATGTACAGCACATTAAGGACAGAGATCCTACATGATTTTTTAATAAATGTTTTTTAAAAAGATACAAAAGTCCTACAGCTGACCACACTACTTGTTTTAGAAGACCTCCATGATTATTTGAACATATCTATTGGGCATCTCATTTCTACTATAAGTGGCTTCCCTGTGACATTTAATCTTCCTTAAAAAGAGTTTTTACTGTAAGTTTTCTCCAAAGCTTTACATTTCTGATGTGTTAATTCCTCAAGTAGATGGAGGCCTGGACACCTGCTCTCCTAGGAAATCTCTTCATTGGAATTGGATTAGATGTTAACTAGTACTCTTTCCCGCATTTTTTTTTTAGTCTATTGGGGTATGATATAAATATACAATGTGGTAAGTTTTGATGCAAAGACAGTCCTCTCACTCATCCTTCCTCTACCCTCATTCCCAGGCACCCACTGATCTGTTATCTCTGAGTTTGTCTTTTCTGGAATTTCACGTAAATGGAATCATATGAAATGTCCTCCCCATCCCTTGGCCTCTTTTACTCACCATAGTTACTTTGAGATTCCTCCATGTTATAGAATATATGAAAAATATAGAATTCCACTGTATGGGCATACCACAGACACAGTTTTCTATTGTTATCTTTAAGGATTTAAAATAGACCCAGAAGGGTTTACATTGAATCACCAGCCCCTGAGTCTCTAATATTATTCATTAAATGAATCCCCTAAAAATATTCAGGAAGCTTCTGTAAGGAGAAAGAAGCCATCACGGAATCAAAGGATCTTGGAGCTGTCATTTCTGGTTCAAATGCCTTGAAGACTGGCATCACACATATATGAATTTTATAGTCATTTATCTTAATTTATCTTTCCCATTTCTCCTCCCTGCCCATGCCAACATACAAAATATATATGCCTCTCCCAACATCTGACACAGTTTCCCAACATTTTCTGTCTGCTATGAAATACACAGAAAATGCTCACACTGATTTGCAGCACTGATTATAAAGCTCCATTGCACTTCCAAATTACTTTGAGTAAATCCAAGCTTTCTCTTTCTAAGGAAAGATGGAGGAAGAGTGGAGTGCAAATTCTTGGGTAAAGTTACAAAAGAAGCAGTGCTGAAGTGATCCTGAGGTGTTTATATATTATACAAAATATTCTCAGAGGCAAACTTTTTTTTTTATCTGTTTGACAGATAGAGTTATAGACAGTGAGATAGAGAGTCAGAGAGAAAGGTCTTCCTTCCGTTGGTTCACTCCCTAAATGGCCGCCACAGCCAGAACTATGCCGATCCGAAGCCAGGAGCCATGCAGATGCAGGGCCCAAGCACTTAGGCCATCCTCCACTGCCTTCCCGGGCTACAGCAGAGCGCTGGACTGGAAAAGGAGCAACTAGGACTAGAACCTAGCGCCCAAATGGGATGCCGGTGCCAGAGGTGGAGGATTAACCTAGTGCACCATGGTGCCGGCCCCAGAGGCAAACTTCTTCAAAGAGAAAGAGGCTGCAGTTGTGGCACAGCAGGTTAGGCTGTCACCTGCCTCACTGGCATTCCATATGCCGGTTCAAGTCCCAGCTGCTCCACTTCTGATCCAGCTCCCTGCTAATGTACCTAGGAAGACAGCAGAAGACATCCTGAGTGCCTAGGCCCCTGCACCATGTGGGAGACCCATTTGGAGTTCTAGGCTCTGGGTTAGGCCTGGCTCAACCCCAACTGCTGTGGCCACATGGAGAGTGAGCCAGAGTTGGAAGATTGTGCTTGCCTCCTCTCTCTGTAACTCTGCCTTTAAATCAGAGAGAGAGAGAGAGAAAGAGAGAGAGAATGAATGAATATGAATGAAAATAAACAACTTCAAGAGAAGACAGGATTTTTAAGGAAGATCAATGACATATAAATGAAGGCTTGAGCCCCAAAGAAAAGCCAGAGTTCTTGTGATTTGTCAGTTCTGAAGCCAACCAGCCCCAACTCAAAGGAAAGAGTAGTTCTGATTGTTCCAAACATGTTCTTGAGGTCTTTGTGGGTCAATATTGGTTAAAGTCTTTGTGTATGCTGAAACCACAAACGTAGATTCTGCTTAACTAAACTTGTTTTCTCTCAGCAATTTGCAATCCTGTCTCCCATCCATCAGTTACTGTTTGGTCTGCTGTTGCTTTCAAGTGATTTCCCAACTGTATTGAAACTTGTTTTCCACACGTCATCTTTACGAAAGACGCAGGTGTGCTTTTGAACTACTCTGGCATGACAGGGATGATCCTGTCTGCATGTGTTCCTGCTTGTTTACACAGATCAGATATGCCCCCCACTGGGGATTGGGAGGGGGAGGATGTCATGGAGGGTACTGGAAGCATTCCAAAGTGAAACCTGGAGACAGAGAAAGAGAACAGAAACAGAATGGCAGCACACCATCTGCACATGTTCAGCATTGTTTGACACACAAGTATTTCCCATGAGATGTGGAAGAAAGGGGAAAGAAATGATTTGTTGAACAATGATTACATATCTTAAGTATATATACATCTTTTAAGATTTTATTTATTTGAAAGGCAGTGTGACAGATGGGGAGAAACAGAGAAAGAAAGATACCCCACCTGCTGGTCATTCCCCCAAATGGCCACATTAGTCAAGGCTAGGCCAGACCGAAGCCAGGAACCAGGAACTCTGAGTCTACCATGTAGATGGCAGGAACCCAGATACTAGAACTATCTTATGCTAGTTTCCCAGGTGCATTTACAGGGAACTGGATTGGAAGTGGAGCAACTGAGCTTCAAACCAGCATCCCAATATGGGATGCCTGCATCACAAGAAATGGCTTAGCCCAAGATGCCATGAAGCCCTAGCAACATTTTATCTTCATTTTATAAAAGAGGAAAGTGAGGCATAAGGTAAATCATTGGTGTAACAGCTACTCAACCAACAAGCCATGAATCAACCCGAGTCATTCAACTCCAGAGTTACTAAACCTTCCCCATCTTCCATTCTATGAGTCAAGGAAGTTTCAACAGAAATGGGGAATAAACTGGAGGTGAGACAGGTAGAATATATTCATGGAAATGTTCTGCAGTGTTTGCAGAAAGACTCAAAGACACTGGCTATAGAAATGAAGATGGAGAACAATGAGAGAAAGAACAGAAAGAGGCATAAAAACTACATGGACAAAAGGAACAGAGAAAATGATAAATGCAGAATTAATGATGAATTGGTCTTGGTAGGAAAGAAAAATTAGACATAATACGGAAAATTTTTAATGGAAGCAGTAAAAAGAAACTATCAATTATGAATCACTTAATCTAAGCAAACAATCACATAATCTGATGATCATCATTTTTGGTAGAGGTTAAACACCAGCTGACATTGACTGAGGACTTGTTCAAATTTGGCACTTGTCAAAGGCAGAATGATCTAGTAACATGATGTATGGGTTCTGGAGTTTAAATGTCTGCATGCCAAGTTAGTTAACCTTTCTGTGCTTTCTTATCTACGTTGGAAATGATAATAGTACTTCCTATGTAAAATTATTGGGCAGGTTAAGATGAAATGAGGTAAACCTACAAATGCAAAACAAGATAAACAGTGTCTCTCTGGAAGTGTTAACTGTTATGAGTTGATCTGCATTCATCTGTCTTTAATTGTTAAGAATCAAGGAGGTAGTATTGTTCCATTTTACAGGTGAATAAATAGGCTTGATGGAGTGGGTTGATTAGCACCAGCTCTCTAGTAATGAAAGAAATGTTTCCTCAGCACTTGAGCTGTTTTCATCAGACTCCAAGTTTTTCTTTGACCTCTTCATTCAAAGGAGGAAAAGTCACTATGGTGATGATATGCAAGTACAAAAGGCTGCCACTTTGCAATGGCCAGGCATGGACAGCTCCCATCTGACCCCAGTCTTTTTTCCCCTCATTCTGCAGGGAATGTGTGTGGTCCATAACTTTAAAGGAACACAAGGATCTTCTTCCAAGCCCAAACCGGAGGATTCCCGTGGAGTAGCCCTAATGGCTTTCCCAAGGATAGAAAGCCCTCTGGAAACCTTAAGTGCACAGGTATAGTAAAGTGGATTTGGCAAACTAAACCCATAGCTCAACCTTGTAAGGTTATAAAATCAACCCATTCCCCTCCTGGAGGCAGGACACCACTGAATGCACCCAGTGCCATTAAAAGTTGGATTTATTCATTGAAAAGGCCCTGAAGAAAAATCTTAGGAGCCTCTCTCAATGAATCCTGTATCCATTCTAGGGATTGGCAAGCATAAATCCCCAAGAAGTGCTTAGTAACGTCTAACTTAAATCCCATCTCCTTCCAGATACTCTGACCTCTATGTAACACCACATGCATGAGGTTTGGACTAATAACACAGGAAGTGATAAAGTCACTGAAGACAAAACTGAGTTTAAGTGAACAGAATATGATTTGAGTTCCACAGGCATGTTCCTCTGTGTCCTTGTAGATGCTGTCCCTTGAATACCCTGGTTTAAGATGAACTCCTTTGCTTGCCACCATTCTACCCAGCACTGTTTGAACCCTTCCCAGACCTCTCTTCCTTTTTCCCTTCAGGACCATCAATAGCTGACCAGGTCGAGAGATGTCCAGGACATATTTTAGGGGACTCTACTTACATTGAAAAATGAAGTACCAGACAGCTTCAAGAAGTGCTATCCTCAATATATAAAAAGTTCTTAAATATAAACACACACACACTTTCTACAAAAAGTTCATGGAAATATTATTTAAAAAACTGCATGCATTTCACATTTTTGCATAAAAATAAATTTCTTTTAGTTTTATTTTTATGCAAAAAATATCTTAGTTCTATTGTCTATGAACCTTTTGAAGTACATGTATGTGTGTGTGTAAATTCATTGTTCTCTATAGGCTGTAGTTGAACTTCCTTCATATGTATATTTGACTATGTATATCACCTCTTCTGTATAGAATTTGAAGACATTCTGAATACTAGGTTTGGACCAAAGACCCCTCCATGCCATTCATATGATTGTCCTTCACAATTAAAGCCAATAATGTCCCCTCATATCTGTGCCCCCACACACAAAGATTTGGACATCCTTGGAGATCTTCAACCTCTGAACCATGTCTTCCTCTGCACATTTCCTGGAACTCACTAGGTGTGAAATGTTGGATGGCTTGGAAGGATGCTAAACCTGAACTACACATTTTGGTCATAACTAAGAAAGTGCAACACAGGCACTGTCTGAACCTCCATGGCAAAGGGGTTTATGAACAGTGATGACCAGGACTCCTGCAGGCTAGTCAGAACTAAGCTAAAGGAGGCTGAATGGGAAAGATTGCCTCTCAAGTGATGCTAGATACACCAATGGTGGAATATCCATTAACAAGCATCTGCTTGTAGTATATCAGATGTTTCCATGAGGATAGTTATAAAGATACCTGTGTAAAGAGAATTAGCATTCACTGAACACATCTCATTTAATCTTCACAATAATCATGTAATTGGTATTGTCCTATTTTACAGTTGAGGAAAATAAAGCAAAGAGTTTAACATGTCCAAGTTTCACCCAGTCAAAATAAAACAGAGACAACTAGTTCTAAAGGCCCAGCTTGTTCCACTATACCATACAGCCTGAGAGACTTCATTTAAGCAAAATTCCTTTTGAAGTCTACAGTCTTCAGCAATGAGTATGGAAACATGCTCATGTGCTGGTGTGTTTGACCTGAGCTACAATTTTTCCAAAATAAACATCCTTTGTGTTTCTCCCCCTTGAACAAGAGCTTTCTCTGCACCCCTATACTCGTGGTTTCTACTGGAAGCTGTTTGAGATTTCTGAAATTTAACTATTTTCCCAGGAAGTGGATCTTTGGAATCTAAGATTAGAACCTGTCTTCAAAGTACAAGTTCATACACATGAATGCCCTACCAGTATTCCAAATTCCTTAAGGAGAAGACTAGATAGGGAGGATACCCTGGCATCCTCTATGGCTTCCTTCTGAGACAGGTTTTCCCCTGTGCTATATAAAGCCCCAGAAGGTACATAATTGCGTTTGTGTTAAACTTAAGAGAGCACTGTAGTTTCTGGGGCTTTATATAGCACAGGGGAAAACCTGTCTCAGAAGGAAGCCATAGAGGATGCCAGGGTATCTCTCCCTCTAGCTGATTGATCCACGGCATTTTCCAAGCACTAAAGGAAAACAAAAAATAATTGTAGAAAATCCACACCAAATGGTCAACTTGCCAAAGTATTATTTTATGATGCTAGGATTACTCTGATCTAGAAGAAATTAGCTTTTAGCTACCCATGTTCTATAGCCCAATGCCCACATTCACCTGAGCGGTCATACTTAGAGTTGAACAACTGTATCCCTATCAACAAGGTCAGTTTCTGTTAACAGAGAAATTACGTTAGAAATGAAGCAATTGTGTTAACTCATTCTAAATGTCTCCCTATGCCTTCTGCTTAAGGGAAAAGATTTTTTAACATAAAATAGAAGACTCCAACTTATACTGAGACCACAGATGCCTAGACCTACACCCTAATAGATAGACTCAGCAGGTACAAGGTGAGAAAAATAAATACTCTGGTGGTCCCTTAATTCATAACTGTGTGATATTATAGACTTATCACTGTAAACTGAGAAAACAAAGACACCAGGAGAGTTAAAGAAATTTATCCAAGTCACCCTTCCAGTTATCTTAGGATATTAAATTGCTTTATCTTCACCATTTGTTCTTAAATGGAACTTTATAGATATATAAATGACCTAAGAATTGATCAGATGAATTAGAAGAAAGTACATCATGAGAGTAAATTCATAAGAGGAAAAGTTATATTTTGCCCTACAGCAAGAAATGCATCAAACCTTAATTTTCAACGGCAGATGACAAGAGTACCTTGAAAAATACAAAATATTCAGTTTCTCAAATGTATGGTTGAGCTCCCAAGTATACAGTGTAAATCCCCAGTGCCCTAAACAACAAATAGGAATCAGGATATTCATAATGAGGACTTCAACAAAAACCATGGTTTGTTAAAGTGTTTGCAATTCCATGAATCCAGAGCTTTGGGTTCTAAGTTTAAACAAAAGGCAAGGCCATGGACCTATAAGACTGGGGTTATATAGGCAAGTTGTAGAAACACGATTGAGAGAATTACAAGGAAGAATGGATGAGTTTGATACCATAGAAGATTATTTAACACATTTCTGTGAAAGCAAACAGAATATAGGAAGGATATGGATTATTAGTAAGATTGATCTAATAAACTATATAATTCTTCACAAAACACATGAGACATTATGCAAATAGTGTACAAGACCATAAAGCAAGCCCTTAGAACGTCTTAATGGCCCCATATCCATTTTCTAGAAAAATAATTAACTAAAATCAATCCAAAAATCCCCATCCATTTGAAAATATTAAACTCACTTCTATAGAACTCATAACTCCAAGAATAAACCTTATGAGAATTTCTTAATTGGAACTATTAAATATTACAAATGTGTGGGATATAGTTTAAGTTACTTTGATATCTTTAAATGCTCATAGTGGGAAATATTTAAGCGTACATAGGAATTATGTAGAAAAAAGTTTAGATTTAAAAATTCATCTTACTTTAATTGGGAAAAAAAAGCAGATTATTTAGTAGACAAGATAATGGAATTGGAAGGGCCTTGAAAGAGCATTTTGGGGAGAAGGAACAGCACTTGCAAACTTAAGGAGACAGCAGGGAATATTCAGGAGTGAGTGGGTGTTTCCCCGTGTCTGCTCACCCATGCTAAGATTTTCTCTGCTTGTGTTTGCTCTGCAGAATCACTCTGCCTCCATGACTGAAGTTACCTGAGATGGCTGGTGTGTCACAAGCTGTTTTTTAACCACCTTCCAGTTCAATACTTCAAAACACACAGTTACTCAATGTCAAACTGTGAAGACAAGTATTATGTTTTATCTAGTTAGAGGCTAATGTTTTGTACATTTTTTTGTATGAAGAAGTGATGTAGCTTGCCCTGATTTTTTTTTTTTTGGTCAGCTTTAATATATTTATGCCAGAATTTTAAAACCAACAAAATTTTCTCCTTGTTCAAGTGTGCATTGAAGAACCACCTGGTTGATGTTGTTTTGTGATATTTGTACACAAACCTTCTTTTCTCAGTTTTATAGACACAGAAATAAAATATGATTCACTCTAACCTTTTATTACCACAGTTGCTGCCTCCTCCAGAATTTTTGAATTTTAATGAAAATTAAACTTTGAGTTGCAGGAAGGATGATGTTGGTTAATAGAAAATCTCAAAATCAACTGTGTGGGGTGAGAGCTTCAGAAAGAACTTTGTGTTCTGATCTCCTAACAGATTGTTGCATTCAAAGTTAAAACATTAGAGAAGTGACCTAATTACATAAACAATTACAGAGAGCCCTACATTTAAGGGGTATTGGGGTTATGATTCTTTCTTGAGTAATGGCCTTGCCAATCTAAGAAACTCAAGATCTTTCTAGAATCATGTCCTTGGGCAAGTAAGTAACTTCATCCTCCTTTCCAGAAAGCAGCCAGCACCAGCCTCCCCTGTCAACTCAACAGTTTTGTATATCATATTGTATGGACTTTATATGAAAATGAATATTTTACAGTTTGCACAGTATTATTTTACAGAAAGGATATCAGAGCATCTACAACAAAGAACCCCAGAGCAGCAACAGCTTGACTCTGTGGCTTTTAACTATTCTAGAATTTTAACTGCATCTCATTTTTCTAGCATGGTGAAAACTAACGTGTAACTCCTGTGAGAGAAGGAGCTGCTTTGTCTGTACCTGTCAGAATGTTTTCTTGACACTCCTATGTTGGCTCTTCTTAGCTTTTTTTGTACATATTTTTTTTCTAAAGAGAAGAAAAAAGTTATCACAAAGTATCCTGGCTCGTGTCCTGTTTTAAGCTTTTTCCCTGGACAAAGTTATTTGAAGTGTCATAATGCAGTGACCTTTAGAAGTGTTTATGCTGTTCCGTGCTGTGTGTGCTGAGATAAATCCTAACAGGGGCATGACTGAGAGGTCATTTCATGAATGCGTCTATGTATTCAGACTAGATAAAATATTTTTTTAAGGTAGCCACTCAAAAGCACATTCTGGGTGTCTACCATGGTATCTCTGTCATCAGCTTGCCTTTACACATAAGGGTACCTCAGGAAGTTCATGAGAAAATGAAATTAAAACAAATTTTAATGCAAAATAAATTTTGAAACCGATCATAGTTATTTTCATAAGAATTTCTATTAACTTTTGGAAGATCTATTGCACTTCTCAGTTATCAACAGAAGGACAGTTTTAGGGAAAAATAAAAAAGTTACCTCCACTAAATATTTCCCATTTCATTCTGGTGGAACTTTACCTATGCACATATACCTACTGTTTCCTGAGTTATGTTTGATTAAAGTTCAGAAGAAAGGCAACAGCATTTAAGCGCTATTTGTTCCAGATGCTAGGCCACATGCTTTCACATACATGATCTAGTTGTTTTCAAAACAATATGCCCAAGGCCGGCACTGTTGCGTAGCAGGTAAAGCTGCTGCCTACAGTGCCGGCATCCCATATGGGCGCCGGTTCAAGTCCTGGCTGCTCCACTTCCGATCCAGCTCTCTGCTGTGGCCTGGGAAAGCAGTAGAAGATGGCCCAAGTCCTTGGGCCTCTGCACCTGTGTAGGAGACCAAGAAGCTTCCAGCTCCTGGCTTCAGGTCAGTGCAGCTCTGGCCATTGTGGCCAACTGGAGAGTGAACCAGCAGATGGAAGTCCTCTCTCTCTCTCTCTGCCTCTCTTTCCCTGTGTAACTGACTTTCAAGTAAATAAATAAATCTTAAAAGAAACATGCCCAAGGAAGTTGGCAGCCCTAAAGCAGTACTAGACATATCACTGCCAGTCTTAGAATTGGTTTCCCTGACTCCAAAGTCGACTCTTTCTACTACATTGAATGCGTTTGAACCAAGTCCACACCTTTTCATTGTAATAAACACACTTAGAGGTATGATGCTGTAGATAAAATAAAATCATGAAAAAGAATCATTTTCAAGCTCTAACCTCTATACTCATGTATAAGCTAAGGGTTATATTGCTCAATTCAGAATGATACATTTTCTTTTTCTAAAGATATCTTAAGAATTTTTAAACTAATCATGGCTCAATTTTATTTCATTGTTCATGATAAGATTCTGAAAAATGCTGGCAGGCTAAATGGCTCTTTAACCCATTCCTTGTCATAATGAAAGGCCATTTACATATCTGACTACCAGATTTTATGTCCAAGAGCAAAGATCAAGTTGACAAAATGAGCTATGTGTCCTTTCATTCTTCTTTCTGGATTTGATTCTGGAAGGACCTGTATGTAGTGTTCCAAGAGCTCCGGTTGCAGAACATTTTCCCATCCTTGGACATGGAGGATATCAACACATGAGCCATACTGCACAAGATGCTACAGTGGGGCACTTGAAACTAAGGGGGTATCTTGGCTGACACTCCTGGGATCCATGAGCCAGCCTGATTGCTTTCTATTATGCCATGGCCACCTTGGCATTGCCTTCTGTTTAAGCTCCATGACACTTGACTCCATGACACTTGACAAGCCTCCCTCATCCTTCCAGTTTGCCACTCAAAATTCATTTCTTTGAGATGGGGACTCTTCCACTTCAGTCTTCTGCCAGGGACAAAACCCATCCAAATAGGACAAATGGTCAGCATAGTCTCAGACTGAATTCTGCAGTGATGTTTTCTTCCTCTTTTTAAGGAAAGCCCATGGGAGCCTGAGAAAGTCTGACTCAGTGACAGGGAAATGGGAATAAATAAAAGGCCAATAAAATGCATCCCTATAAGCAACCTCATGAGACTGTTAACCCCTTGTGAATATCTTTGGTTCAGCCCCCAGAAAAGGGCCCGATATAGAGGGAAAAAAAAACTTAGTTTGTCCAATAGATAATGGCCCACTTCTTCCTAATCTGGCAAAAGGGAGACTATTACTTATTTGGAAATAAAGAGAACTTTAAAGGACCTGAACGTAGCTGAAAGATAAATACATTTAGATACAGGAACTGAAATGGTGAGGAAAATACATTCATCAGTTATGAATATGTGAATGCATCTTTTGGTAAGTTATAAAAATCTTCTACTTAGGTTGTGATGGACCAAAGGGCTATATGCAGCGCTACTGAATCAGAAAATGTAAATATGCATAATCCAAGCCAGCACTGTAACATAGTAGTTTAAGTCCCTGCCTATGCTAGTGGCATCCCATGTGGGTGCCAGTCTGATTCCCGACTGTTCCACTTCTGATTCAGCTCCCTGCTAATGGCCTGGGAAAGCAGTGGAAGAAAACCAAGGCTTGGGTCCTTGCACT
The DNA here is from genome assembly GCA_949820135.1 of Sylvilagus floridanus. Classification (NCBI taxonomy): domain Eukaryota; kingdom Metazoa; phylum Chordata; class Mammalia; order Lagomorpha; family Leporidae; genus Sylvilagus; species Sylvilagus floridanus. The sequence continues at coordinate 67,914,426 of OX463243.1, forward strand.
CACAAGGGGGACCCAGAGGAAACTTTTGGTTCCTGGCCTCAGATTGCCCAGTTCCAGCCATAGTGGCCATTTGAGCCAGTAGATGGAAGATCTTTCTGTAACTACCTCTCAAGTAATTTTTAAAAATGGGCATAATCCTATACTCAGAAAAAGAAGTGGTAATAATTTAAAGTGGATAATTTAAAGAGAAGAATGATGAGTGGCACTTCTATTTCAATAAATTAATGTTACTCCCTTATTTCTAACTACCACAGCATCTCAACAGCGCTGAACATCTTGGGGGCAGACACATCAAACACCAGACTGCACACGTTTGTTTTAAGGAGTAGGGTACATTAAGCTTATGATACTACTTCTGTCCTGAACTCAAGATGTGTACTGGAACTTGTGTATCACTTATTATCAAACTGTGTTCTACCATAGGGATTTTGTAAAGAACACTAAAATTGTAAGTCACATCCTAGTTCTTGGTGCAGAATGTCTCTGGATAGACTGATGCATCCATTCAATAACTAATGAACACCTACTATGTGCTAAGGTTTATTCTAATTCTAAGAACTGGGCATATCCAGCAAAATAAGTAGATCTACATCTTACTGTCCTAAAACAGAGTAAAGTAGGGGAAAGGAAAGCAATATACGAATAGTGCTTTGAAGGGGCGTCTAACTTAGGTGGGGATGGCACAGCATTAACAGGAAAGGTGTCTGTGAAGAAGGCACATAGATGTTGAGCTATTTAAAATCAGCAGGAAATGGCTGGCAGCAGGAAGAAGGATCCAAGGTGGCTGAAGAGGGAGAAACTGAACTGACCTCAGTCACATATCAGCAAAATGAAGGAGGGAACAAGACCCCAGCAGAAGGAACAGGCCATCAAGGAGAGAGGCGCCTTTCTCTGAAGGGAGGAAGGAACCTCCACTGTGATACGGCCTGGACTAAACAAGTTCAGAGTTGGTGAACTCAAGGGGCTTCCATAGCCAAGACAGCTCACGGCAAGAGCCTCGGGTGATTGCTGACACCATAAATAAGAGTGCCAATTGTTAAATCAACAACGGGAGTCACTGGGTACATGCTCCCCACGTAGGATCTCTGCCCTTAATGTGTTTTACTATGAAACTTAAAAACAACACTACTAGTCGAACAATACCCTATACCTTGAGCGGTTGTGTGAGTGCAGCCTGTTGAAATCCTTGCTTAGTATATACTAAGTTGATCTTCAGTATATGAAGGTAATTGAAAATGAAACTCGATGAAGGGCAGGATGGGAGAGGGAGTGGGAGAGGGGAGGGCCGTGGGAGGGAGGGAGGTTGGGGGGGGGAGCCACAACAATACAAAAGTTTCTCTTTGTAAATTCACATTTATTAAATTAAAAAAAATCAAACAAAAAAAAAAAAAAGAAAAATGAAGGAGCACATTCCCAGGGCACGGACTGAAAGAGATGTCAGTGGAGAAAAGACCCGACAGGAGAGAGACTCCGTGAAGCAGTGAGGAGAGAGGACAGACAGGCTGCCACCAGCTGCTCCCGAGTCTGGCTCCCAGCAGGGAAGCGCCATCTTCCCCAAGCCAGGTGAGAGGAGGCTGCCAAGCCCCCACCACTGGCTGCTTTGACTGAGGCAGAGATCCACGTTCCCCACTTGGCTTTGAATATGGCCTGAGGAGCCGGTGGGGCCTGGTGACCACTTTATTCCTTGAAGTGAGGCCATTTTGCCTCCCTCCCCTCACCCCACCCAAAGTGCTAGATTCAGTTTGCTGAGGTGGAGCTGTAGGTGAACTCTGGCCTGACTTAGGGAACAACTGGCAGTTCCACAGCTGCCAGAGGCCACCAGGGACACACAGCTCGCAGGGTGGAGAGTAGACTCCCTGTCCCTGTGACTGTGGGACCTCTGGGTGGGCAAGGGCCACAGAGCTCAGAGGGTCATGGGTTCCAGCTGGGTTCCTGTGCACCTGTCCAGTCTGACTGTGGAGACTCGCCTCTCACTGTAGGCGGGGACAATATCATGAAGGGGTCAGGGACAAACTGTGAAATGGGTTGGGCTTCTGTTCAGTGTGTGCCTAGGTGGGTGGTGTTCACTGGCACCATGAGCTCACTCTAGGCTCTGAATCAGCTAGTTTACCCTGGGATAGAGAAGGGTTGGGACTAGGAACATACAAGCCAGATCTAATATGCCCATATCCCCACTGACTGCTCTCAGAGGAACCCCACCATACCCAACTTGGGTGTCACCCTGGACTCTTGCCCCACCCACAAACAGTGGTCAAAGCTCCCTGGCTGACCCAGCACATGCCCCTGGGCAGTCCTCCAAGCTCCAAATACCCATTTCTAGGAATAAAGCTTTCTTCCTCCAGAGGAGATATCCCATAGTAACCACTGCTTTTGAGGGGCTGGCCTAGGGTAACATTGCAGGCAAGACTATAAATTTCCTTTTTAAAAAAAATTATTTAAATGTAAGGCAGAGTTACAGAGAGGTGGGGGCAGAGGGAGAGGGGGAGAGGGGGAGGAGGGGGAGAGGGGGAGAGGGGGAGAGGGGGAGAGGGGGAGAGGGGGAGAGGGGGAGAGGGGGAGAGGGGGAGAGGGGGAGAGGGGGAGAGGGGGAGAGGGGGAGAGGGGGAGAGGGGGAGAGGGGGAGAGGGGGAGAGGGGGAGAGGGGGAGAGGGGGAGAGGGGGAGAGGGGGAGAGGGGGAGAGATCTTCCATTCACTGGTCTAGTCCCCAAATTGTTGCAATAGCCAGAGCTAGGCTGATCTGAAGCCAAGAGCTTTTTCTGGTCTCCCTCCCATGCTGAAAGAGAGGGAAGGAGGGGAAGGGAGGGAAGGAAGGGAGGGAGGGGTAAGGGGAATAGTGAGGACTTTTGGGATAATAGTAACTCTTCATTTTAAATTTGAGTGTGAACAGATGACAAAAAAATCTTATCTGCTCACTCATGCATTTATTGGTATGTATGTGGTATTTCAATAAATGTTTTCAAAAAAGAAAGGGAGGGGGGCTGGTGCTGAGGCTCAATGGGTTAAAGCTGTGCCCTGCAACACCAGCATCTCACAAGGGCACTAGTTCGAGTCCTGCTGCTCTACTTCTGATCCAACTCCCTGATAATGCACCTGAGAAAACATCAGAAGATGGCCCAAGTGCTTGTGCCCCTGCACCCATGTGGGAGTCCCATAAGAATCTCCTGACTCCTGGCTTTGGCCTGGACCAGTCCTCACTATTGCAAGCCATTTTTGGAGAGTAGGCCAGCACGTGGAAGACCTCTGTATTTCTCTCTGACTTTCAAATAAATAAATACATCTTTAAAAAAGGCAGAAAGAAAATATATGCAACCAAGGGAACAGCATACACAAAGGCATGGGGCAAGAAAGAGCTCCGAAACATGTAGGCCGGTGCCGCGGCTCAATAGGCTAATCCTCCACCTGCGGCGCTGGCACCCTGGGTTCTAGTCCCAGTCGGGGTGCCGGATTCTGTCCCGTTGCTACTCTTCCAGTCCAGCTCTCTGCTATGGCCTGGGAGTGCAGTGGAGGATGGCCCAGGTCCTTGGGCCCTGCACCCGAATGGGAGACCAGGAGGAAGAGCCTGGCTCCTGGCTTCGGATTGGCACAGCACGCCGGTCGCAATGCACCAGCTGTAGCGGCCACTTGAGGGGTGAACCAATGGAAAAAGGAAGACCTTTCTCTGTCTCTTTCTCTCTCACTGTCTAACTCTACCTGTCAAAAAAAAAAAAAAAAGAAAAAAAAAACAAACATGTAAAGAGCTAAAGGAAGGTCAGTGTGGCTGGACCACAATAAGTGGATGGAAAGGAAACATTTGATGATGCTAGAGAGCATGTCAGAAATTCTGCAAGCCTTGTTGTGGACATCGGAATCTATCCTAAAGTAACGGGAAGCCCTCAGCACACAGGAAGACTTCGGTAAACAGGAAATGATACATCCAGATTTACATTTGACAGGTCCTTCTGGGCTGAATCTCTGTGTGAAGGGTTGAAAGGAATCAACAGAAGTAAAGTCAGGACCGGCACTGTGGTGGAGCAGGTAAAGCTGCTGCCTGCAGTGCCGGCATCCCATATGGGTGCTGGCTCATGTCCCAGCTGCTGCACTTCTGATCCAGCTCTCTGCTATGGCCTGGGAAAGCAGTCGAAGATGGCCCAAGTCCCTGGGCCCCTGAACCCACATGGGAGACCCAGAAGAAGCTCCTGGCTTTGGATCAGTGCAGCTCCTGCCATTGTAGCCAATTGGGGAGTGAATCAGTGGATGTAAGACCTCTCTCTCTCTCCCTCTCCTTCTGTGTAACTCTTTAAAATAAATAAATCTTAAAAAAATAAAGTTTAAAATAAAAGTGAGACGATCTAAGATGCAACTATTTGACCAAAACACAATTATGAATTGAACAATGGTTGTGGCAGTAATAAGGTGAATCTAGGTTGGAAAGATATGAAGAATCCTTAGGAAATAGGCTCAACAGCATTTGAAGCTAGATTGGAGGTGGTGGGATAATAGCTACTGGCAACATTTTCTTCCTGGAGAACACCTTCTCAACTATACCCTCTGATCCACAGAAGCCTACTGACGAAAAAATACTATAAAAATAAATTGAGTTTGAATCTACTGTCCTACTGACTAGCCCCTACCAGTTCTACTTCTCATGGGAACCCAAGTAACTCCATATATACTAACCATATAAATGACCCTGCCAAGAAAGTTACACTTTGTACCACCTAAAGCTGGTGCCTCTGTCCTCAGCTTGAGCTGCTCATGTTGATATCTTATAATCAGCATCTGTAGAAGATTGCAGTCTAAGGCCTTCATGACATGAGCATTAAGTTAATAAATCTGTGTGAAGAGTGCAGGGAAGAGTGAGGATGAAGTCTTTTCCCTTTCTCTTTAAAGTAAATATGTAATAGTTACAGTATTTTCCATCCTATAGTTGCAGAATACACATTCTTCTCACCAGTGCATGGAACTTTCTCTAGGATAGACCACATTCTAAGCCATAAAGCAAGTCTCAGCAAATTAAAAAAATAAAATCATATCACACAGCTTCTCTGACCACAATGGAATGAAGCTGGAGATCAACAACTCAATCTCTAGATTATATGCACATACAGGGAGACTGAACAACATGCTCCTGAATAAATAGTAGGTAAAGAAGAAATCAAAAGAGCAATAAGAAATTTCTGGAAATGCAGACAACAATATAACATATCAAAACTTATGGAGGCCGGCGCCGCAGCTCAATAGGCTAATCCTCCACCTGCGGCGCCGGCACACCGGATTCTGTCCCGGTTGCCCCTCTTTCAGGCCAGCTCTCTGCTGTGGCCTGGATTGCAGTGGAGGATGGCCCAAGTGCTTGGGCCCTGCACCCAATGCGAGACCAGGAGAAGCACCTGGCTCCCGCCTTTGGATCAGCGCAGTGCACCAGCCGCAGCAGCCATTGGAGGGTGAACCAATGGTAAAAGGGAGACCTTTCTATCTCTCTCTCTCTCTGTCCACTCTGCCTGTCAGGGAAAAAAAAAAACTTATGGGATACAGCAGAAGTAGTGTTAAGAGGATAGTTTATGGCAGTTGGTGCCTACATCAAGAAATTGGAAAGGCACCAAACAAATAAGCTATCAATGCATCTAAAGGGCCTAGAAAACAACAAACCAAACCCAAAATTAGGAGAAATAATTAAAATTAGAGAAGGTATAAACAAAATTGAAGCAAAAAAAAGCCACAAAAGTTCAGTGAAACAAAGAACTATTTTTTTGAAAAAATAAACAAATTTGACACATCATTGGACCAACTAATAAAAAAAAAGGAGAAACCCAAATAAAATCAGAGATGAAAAAAGGAAATGCAATAACAGCACAGATAGAAAAATAATCAGGAATAACTACAAAAAGCTGTATGCCAACAAATCAGAAAATGTAGGAGAAATGGATAGATTCCTGAACACATACAACTGACCAAATTTGAGCTAAGAAGACATAGAAAACCTAAACAGACCAATAACCAAGACAGAAATTCAATCAGTAAAAAAAAACACTTCCGACAAAGAAAAGCCCAGGAGGGGCTGGTGCTGTTGCATGGCAGTTGAAATAGCCGCCTGCAGTGTCAGCATCTTATATGGGCACCAGTTCAAGACCCGGATGCTCCACTTCTGATCCAGCTCTCTGCTGTGGCCTGGGAAAGCAATTAAAGATGGCTCAGTTCGTTGGGCTCCTGCACCCGTGTGGTAGAGCTGAAGGAGGCTCCTAGCTCCTGGCTTTGGATTGGTGCAGCTCCGGCTGTTGTGGCAATTTGGGGGAATCAACCAGCGGATGGAAGACCTATCTTCCCTCCCCCCCCCCCCCCGCTCTGTAAGTCTACCTTTAAAAATAAATAAATCTTGAAAGAGAGAGAGAGAGAGAGAGAGACAGACAGACAGACAGACAGGCAGGCCCAGGACTGACAGCTTCACTGCTGAATTCTACCAGACACGTAAAGAGCTACCTCCAATTCTTCCCAAGCTATTCAAAACAACATAAAGGGAGGGAATCCACCCAAGCTTCTTCTGTTAAGCCAACATCACATTAATTCCTAAACCAGAAAAGGATACAAACCGAACTATACACTTATCTCCCTGATGAACATAGATTCAAAAATCCTCAACAAAATATTAGTCAATTTAATCCAACAACACATCAGAAAGATCATTCACCTGGACCTAGTGGGATTTATCCCTGGTAGGGAGGGATTGTTCAACATTCATAAATCAATGTGATACATCACATTAACAAACAGAAGAACAATAATCATATGGTTATCTCAATAGATGCAGAGAAAGCATTTGATAAAATACAACATCCTTTAATGATGAAAACATAAAGCAAACTGGATATAGAAGGAACAATACAATCAAGGTAATCTGTGACAAGTGCATGGCCAGCATTCTATTGACTGGGGAGAAGTTGGAAGCATTCCCACTAAGATCTGGAATCAGATAAGGATGCCCTCTCTCACACTACTATTCAATATAGTCCTGCAAGTTTTAGCCAGAAGCATTAGGCAAGAAAAAGAAATCAAAGGGATACAAATTGGGAAGGAGGAATTCAAATTATCCCTATTTTCAGATTACATGATTCTATATATAGGGAATCCAAAGGACTCCACTAAGAGACTATTGGAACTCATAAGAGTCTGGTAAAGTGGCAGGATGGAAAATTAACACAAAAAAAAATCAATAGCCTTTGTATACACAGACAATGCCATGGCTGAAAAAAAAACTTCTAAGATCAATCCCATTTACAATAGCTACAAAAAATGAATACCTTGGAATAAACTCAACCAAGGATGTCAAAGATCTCTACAAGGAAAGAAACAGAAGGCATGAAAAAATGGTAAAACATTCCATATTCATGGATTGCTGGAACCAATATCATCAAAATGCCTATACCACAAAATACAATCTACAGATTCAATGCAATTCCAATCAAAATACCAATGACATTCTTCTCAGATCTAGAAAAAAAAAGCTGAAATTCATATGGAAGCACAAGAAATCCCAAATAGCTAAAGCAAACTTAAACAAAAACAAAGCCAGAGAGATCGCAATACCGGGTTTCAAGTCATACTACAGGGCAGTTATAATTCAAACAGCCTGGTGCTGGCACAAAAACAGACATGTAGACCAACAGAACAGAACAGAACAGAAGCTCCAGAAATCAATCCATACATCTATAATCAACTTATCTTTGATGAAACAGCCAAGATCAACCCCTGGAGCAAGGACAGTCTCTTCAACACATGATGCTGGGAAAACTGGATTGCTGCATGCAGAAGTATGAAACTAGAACTGTACCTTACACAAAAATCCACTTAAAATGAATCAAAGACCTAGATCTATGATCTGATACCCTCAAATCATTAGAGAACATTAGGAAACGCTGCAAGACTTTGGCATAGGCAAAGACTTCTTGGATAGGACCCCAGAGGCACAAGCAATCAAAGCCAACATTGACAAATGAGATTATATCAAATTCAGAAGCTTCTGTACTGCAAAACACACTTGATGTTAGCCAAAAGGCTGAGAAGCAACGCAAAAGCAGCACTTGGCAAAGCGAAGAGGCAACCAAAAGAATGAGAGAAAATATTTGCAAATCATGCAACTGATAAAGGATTAATATCAAGAATCTATAAAGAGCTCAAGAAACTCAACAACAAAATAACCAATCAGGAAATGAGCAAAGGACTTGAACGAGCATTTTTCAAAAGAGGAAATTCAAATGGCCAATAGACACTTGAAAAAATGTTCAGGACCATTAGCCATCAGGGAAATGCTAATCAAAGCAACAATGGCTTTCATACAGAAATCAAAAAACAAATGCTGGTGAGGATGTTGTGAAAAAAAAGGCAACCTAATCCACTGTTGGTGGGAATGTAAACTGGTATAGCCACTGTGGAAAACAGTATGGAGATACCTCAGAAATCTGAATATAGATCTGCCATATGACCCAGCCATCCACTCCTGGGAATTTACCCAAAGGAAATAAAATCAGTATATTAAATAGTTATCTATACCCCCATGTTTATTGCAGCTCAATTCACAATAGCTAGGATATGGAATCTACTCAAATGCCCATCAGTTGAAGACTTGATAAAGAAATCACTGTATAGGGTCTGGCGCTGTGGCTCAGTGGGTTAAAGCCCTGGCCTGAAGTGCTGGCATCCCATATAGGCACTGGTTCTAGTCCTGGCTGCCCCCCTTCTGATCCACCTGTGCTATGGCCTGGGAAAGCAGTAGAAGATAGCCCAAGTCCTTGGGCCCCTGAACCCACGTGAGAGACTGAAAGAAGCTCCTGGCTTCAGATCGGTGCAGCTCTGGCCGTTGCGGCCATTTGGGGAGTGAACCAGCAGATGGAAGACCTCTATGTCTCTGTCTTTACCTCTCTCTTTCAAATAAAATATTAAAAAAAGAAAAAGAAATCACAGTATATGTACACCATGGAATACTATACAGTAGTAAAAAAATGAAATCCTATTGTTTGCAACAAAACAGATGCAACTGGAAAACATTATACTTAGTGAAATAAGCCAGTCCCAAAAAGAAATACTATATGTTCTCCCTGATCTGTGGTAACTAAGAGTACCTAAAAGGCAGTTTATAAAAGTGAAATGAACACTTGGAGATGCAATAAGTTTGAAGAGCCCTTGTCTTGACTGTTGAGCAACAGTTTTCTTTTTCCATACCTTTTATACCTTTTGCTGAACTCTTTGGTATTGTAGGGTCAATCTTATGTGTATAAAGTTAACTGAAAATAGATCTTTGTAAAAAGAATGAGAATAGGAGAGGGAGGAAGACGTGTAGGAATGCAGGTGGGAGGGAGGGTAGGGTTGGAAGAATCATTATGTTCCTAAATTTATATATATGAAATGAAGTTTATATACCTTAAATAAAAGGTTTTAGGTAAAAAAATAAATATGTATAATTGTTCCTCTGTATACATGAGGATTTGTTCTTCTTGGATACCAAAATTCAGGAATGCTCACGTCTATTACATAAAATAGCGTAATATTTGCATATAACCTACACATGTCCTCATATATTTTATCTCTGGATATGTACAACCCCTAATACAATGTAAATGCTATGTAGGTATATTATTTAGGTAACGATGAGAAAAAGTGGGTACATATTTTTTGTTTTGGTTTTTTTGGGGGGAAGGGCAGGTGCATGTTTTAACAATACAATTTTTAAAAAATATTTTCAAGGCAAAGTCTGTTGGGTTCTGGATGTGGAACCTGAGGATACAGAGCACTAACTCTGCCTACTTCCCTAGTTAGCCTTAAAGGAACTTCCCTCTAACTATCTGAAGTGCTTTGAACAGAGAACAGCTTTTTTTTTTTTTTGACAGGCAGAGTGGACAGTGAGAGAGAGACAGGTCTTCCTTTACTGTTGGTTAACCCTCCAATAGCCGCTGCAGCCGGTGCACTGCACTGATCTGAAGCCAGGAGCCAGGTGTTTCTCCTGATCTCCCATGCGGGTACAGGGCTCAAGCACTTGGGCCATAGGCAGAGAGCTGGCCTGGAAGAGGGGCAACCGGGACAGAATCCGGTGCCCCGACCGGGACTAGAACCCGGTATGCCGGCGCCACAGGAGGAGGATTAGCCTATTGAGCCACGGCGCCGGCCAGCTCTCCTCTTGTGATAATGTTGAATGTTGCTGCATGATCTCTATATGAACCATCCTATAAATTTGTTTATTTTTATTTCAAGTGAAGCTCTTTCATCTTTCAGAATGGGATAAATCAAAGCTAACTAAAGTCACATATAATTCTGTTCAAAATATTTATGCCCCCTCTCATTATCCCTCTTTGTAGTCAGTAGCTTCTATCCTTGTAGGGATCATGCAGTCAGATAATTTCTCATTTTGGCATTTCTTCTATCCTGTCCTTCATTAGTCATAGGGGTTATATGTTAAAGCAGGCAGGAGTCCATCACAGCTGCCTGCGGACCCAATGAAGTCCATGTCTAGGGCTAAGTAACCAAATAGTGATGAACTGTGAATTATTAATTTATCATTTGCAGAATTCGAGTGAAGTATGACAACCTTAAAAGTAGATTTTTAACATTTAGTAAAATCCAGCCAAGACCAAATTGAGATCCCAGTATAGTCTTACAGAGACAAAGTAAAGAAAGAAATCCTTGAAAAGCAGGCCCCACTTTTTAACACCTTAGCCAGAGTTTCAACATCTAAATTTCGGGTGGTGCTGAGATAAGTAGGCTCCTAATTCCAATAAGAGGACCCCGATTTGTTTTTTTCAACACAATGACAACATCCTGTGCAGAACATAGGTGTGTTCATGAAAGCCACTGGTGAAAGGATGAATACAGAAGATGAAATACATATAGAAACCAGGTTTCTAGGAAACAGCTGTTGCGGGGCACACTGATAAACATCGAGACTTTGAAATCAAATTAGGGGTCTTGATTAGCCAGCTGGAGACCACCTTTCTCCAGAGCAAGTCCGGAGAAGACAGCAGCGAGTTGCAGAAGCGGAGGGGTTTTTAAGGTAAAACCACAGTCTGTTATCAGCAGTTAATCGCACGGGCATGGTGAGCAAGCAGTTAGCAAATCAGCAATCAACACCTATTCCTGCCTGACATCAGTGGCTGGTGCCAGGTGTCCGGCATCTGCTGCCCTCTAGTACCAAATGTTTCCTTGATGTTCACACACCTTTACTTTACTTGCCCTGTCTTGAAGTTTTCCATTTTTAGAACACCTCACCTTGTCACAACAGCCAGTTAAATATCACGGAGAATAAAAATCATCATCATCAAAATAAAACCCAGGAGATGAGCTAAATAGCACTTGGACAGAGCTGAAGAACAAATTAGTGGTTTGAACAATTTGAGCTGTGGAGTTCTCAGAGTATGGTGGGAGGAGAGAGCACAAAGAAATAAATGTATGTGAAAACCTTAATATTTGTGGAGGGTATGTCTAGAAGCTCCAGAATCTTAATGGGAGATCCAGAAGAAGAAACAGGAAAAAAAAAAATAGAAAGAGTAAAATGGTCAGATAATTACAAAAGCAAATTTTCTAAAGCTGCAAACAGATCATTTTAGTCCATTTGTGTTGCTTTAACAGAATATCTGAGTCTGGATAGTTTATGAAGAACAGAAACTTATTTCTCACAGTTCTGAAGGCTGGGAGTCCAAGAAGATCAAGGTTCTGGCTGACGCTGTGTCCGTAAGGGCTGCTCTCTCTGCTTCCAAGATGGCCCCTTGTTGCTGCAAACTCTGGGCGAAATGCAACATTCTCATAGGGCCTAAGGGACGGAAAGACAAGAGGGCCAAATGCCGCAGAACGCTCCTTTTATAAGGGCCTGAATCCCAGGCTAAGGGAGGCGTCCTGACGGTTGAATTACCTTGTAAAGAACCCACCTGTTTATACTGTTACTTAGGCCATTAATTATCAACACCTGAATTTGGGAAGGGACCTACTCAAACCAGAACATAGACAGAAGTTGTCAGTTTGAAACATCCTGTGGTGTGAGAAGCCACATACACTAAAAGAGTAATAATAAGCCCATCATTAATCACATCTTGGTGAAATTTCAAAACACTAAGTACAAGGGGAAAACTGTAAAAAATCTTCCATAGAGATAGCGGAAAAAAATTCCCACAAAGTAACAAAAATCAGACTTCTTTTTGGCAATAATGGATGCCATAATAAAGACAACAAAGTTACCATCAAATTATAGATCTACAAAAATCATAATTGAAGAATGAAAGAAAAAAATACATAGACATTCTCAGAGGTGCTGAGATTTAGAACATAAACATGAACCTTTTAAAAGAATTACTTGAGTTCATGTTTGTAGAAGATGGCAAAATGGAAAAGCTAAGAATTTTTTAAAAATAGACCAAAAGAAAAAATGAAAAGCAAAGAAACTATTAAAGTATAGTTGTGGTTAAGTAATTAGTGATTGTAAAAAATTAACCTGGAGTAAAAGATGTAGTGCATAGTAAAATTCTCTGTGCACAGAACACAAATACATTGATTTTATCTCTTTTTTAACTTTTTCTTATGAAAAATTATAGACACACATAAAAGAGAATGTAATAACATACTTTACCATATTCACCATCTAAATTTAGTAATTACCATATTCCTGTAATATATTTTAAAATATTTATTTATTTTACTTAAAAGTCAGAGTTACACAGAGAGAGAAGGAGAGGCAGAGAGAAAGAGGTCTTCCATCTGCTAGTACACTCCCTAATTGGCCGCAACAGCCAGAACTGTGCTGATCCAAAGCCAGGAGCCAGGAGCTAGGAGCCTCCTCGGGTTCTCCCATGCTAGATCAGGGGCCCAAGGACTTGGGCCATCTTCTACTGCTTTCTGATGCCATAGCAGAGAGCTGGATTGGAAGTGGAAACTAATGGGTGCTGGCACTGCAGGCGGTGGCTTCACCTGCTGCACCACAGCACCAGCCCCTCCTGTAGTATTTTTAAGATAATACCAAGATACCATAACTCTTTACTGCTAATTATTTCAATATGCATTCCTAAATAGTGACTTTTTACATAACCACAATGGCATTATCACACATAATAACAATTTATTAGTACTATTTAACTTTGTCCACATTTAAATTTCTCTATAGAGAATTGTTGATCAAAGGGTACAAAGTACATAGGAGTAAATTTTGTGGATCTATTGTACATGATGACCATAGTCAATACTAATGTATAGTTCAAAATTATAAAAATGAATTTTAAATGTTCTCACTGCAAAAATGATAAGTATATGAGGTGATAGGCTAAATTAATGTAACCATTTATAGATAATGATATATATATTATACCACATGACTATATATATTTGTTATTTGTCAATTAAAAATGCAAGTTTAGGGGCAAGAATTTGGTGTGGCACGGTTAAGAGGTTGCTTTGGATGTTCAATTCTCATATCAGAGTGCCTGGGTTTGAGTCCCAGCTCCACTCCCAATTCCGGCTTCCTGCTAATGTGCACGCTGGGAGGCAGTAGATGATGGCTCAAGTAGTGAGTTCCTGCCACCCATGTAAGACACCCAGATTGAATCCTCAGTTCCTGTCTTCAGCCTAGTACAGCCCCAGGTATTGTAGGCATTTCAGTGGGGAGAATGAATGAGCAGATGGAAGATTTCCCTTTCCCTCTGCTTCTTAAACAAATATTTAAATCAAAAGTGCCTCTAATTTTCCCCCAAATGTCTTAAGTTACTTAGTTCAAACCAGCACCATACATATCATCTGGTTCATCTGTTGTCTAAATGTCTTTTAGTTCTAAATGTAATTGTCCCAGCATACTCTGTCTTTCATTTTTTCATGCTGTTAACTCGTTGAAGAGACCAGGCCAGTTCTCCCATAGAATGACCCACAATCCGGATTTGGTTATTTGTGGTGTCATTGAATTTATTCTCCAGCCACAATATTAGTTATTAAGGGCTTAATTAAGCTCAAAATAACAGTGTTGTAAATAGTAGCTCCAAGCAGTATTGGGCATTCCACATTGACCCTTTTCCCAGATAAGCTTGAGTATCAAGTTCAGGTTGTGATTACTTGATCCCTCCATTGAAAAGGGGCTTTCTTTCCTCCTCTCTCTTATAACAATAAACTATATACAAATGACATTTTGGCAAAATTAATCCTAGGCTTAACAGAAACACAAAGTAAATCAGCAGCTACTTTGAAACTAACAAAAGAAGAATTTTATATACCAGAAATCTAGAAAAACAAACACTGAAATGGCAGCAGGGATTAACCTATTGTTAAAAAATAAGAAATTAGTGAATCAGAAAAAAATAGATTTGACTAATAAACCGAAATCTGTCCTTGGGTCATATAATAGACAAATTATTTGAAAAGTCAGAGAGAGAAAAGAGTAAGCATGCAAATAAAAAACAGAAACAATGTGAAAAGCTACAAAAGAAAAATGTTTTCTAGAAAATATGAGGGGGCTGGTGCTGTGGTGTAGTACATTAAGCCTCTACCTGTGGCACCAGCATCCCATGTGAACTCGGGTTTGGGTCCCAGCTGCTCCACTTCCAGTCCAGCTCTCTGCTAATGGCCTATGAAAGCAGTAGAAGATGGCTCAAGGTCCTGGGTCCCTGCAATCCAAGCAGGAGACCCAGAAGAAGCTCCTGACTCCTGCCTTCAGATTGGCCCAGCTCCTGCCATCGGGGCCATTTAGGGAGTGAACCAGCAGATGAAAGACCTCTCTCTTTGTCTCTCCTTCTTTCTGTAACTCTGCTTCTCAAGTAAATATATGAATCTTTTAAATACAAATACACACACACACACACACACACACACACACACAATGAGAGAAATTGAGAAAATCTAAATGACCAAATGAGCTCCAAAAGAAATATTAGAACTTAAGTCAATCAGTATGAGAAATTTATTGTTGAAATTGGATGAACAAGCAAAATTAGTTTATTCATGAATGTAATTCACCATCGTAACAGACTGAAGTTATGAAAATCATCATGACTGATAGAGTAATTGATGTAGTACTTGTTATGTGGAAGGCACATAATTTCAACAAATGTTACAAAGGCACTTGATTAAATACAATCCTATTCCTGATTTTTAAAAATGCTACAGCATCTAACTGGAAATCTACAGTGAGCATGAACTTTTCATATCAAGTGCCAGAAGCCCACTCAAAACAGTTTAGACAGAAAATGTATTTCTACAAATAACTTGAAAATTCTGGAGATTTCATGTGGATTAGCAATGCCTTGAATCCAAGGCTTCCCCAACTGGGAATAAAACAAAAGATTATGTCATTTTCAGGGGTCTTATAATTGAGAAATAGCAGTGTATCCTGGCACATATAAACTAGTATTCAATTTACAAACATTCAAAGAACAAACAAAATTATCAGAATTACTTCAGAGGCATGTGCACCCTGGGCCTCTGACTCACTTCCTCCCAGTGGGTTCAGGATGAGTGTGAACCTAAAGACACCAGCAGCTCCTGTCTCACCATCTGATCCCTCCTTATCCTCATACTTTTTGCCCCCACACCAGCCTCCTCACCCCACCCCATCATCACCAGTGCTTGCTCAGAGTTTACTTCCAGCCTGGGTGAGATGCTGCCTGAAGAATTTCTGGATTTCCCCCCAAGCGTGCTCCTGGGCTGCCGCGTGAGCAACACGGTCCCCTCCCCAGAGCAGGGGCAGGGAAATGCCTGGGTTCCAGGACACGTAGCACAGAGGAGCATAGGGCGGCTCTATGAGGTGGCCTGCCCCGGGGTATGCCAGCATCCTTCCGTTGCTTCTGCCGTGGCTCCGCAGCTGAGCCAGGGCTTGCTCTGCGTGCGCTCTGCCGTCCAGGAATCCGTCATTCTCTCCGACGATGAAGAGTATCCAACCCTGGGCCTTTTCAACAGGAAGCACACTCTGCCGATTCAGTTCACAGGGATCTCCTCTCCAGCGGCGGAGGCGCAAAGCCCCAGAGATGTGCAACTGTATGCGCTGCGGTAAGGGGGCGATGGGTGTCACAACCAGGTCCTTGTACCTGAGTGGAACATCAGTAATGACATTGGGCCCATTGATGCAGACAGCGGCTACCACCTGCTTCAGGTAGCAGGCCATGGCCAACCCAATCTCTGCCCCTTTGCACACGGAGAGCACACCAATTCCTGATCTTTGGACCTGAAGTACAAAACAGAGGGAACCCTTTTACAGGCCATACTCAGAAGAAAGTGTCCTGCAGGCCAGAAAACAATATGATGCAAAGAGTCAAAGAATATGGAATTCAGAGCACCAGCTTCCATGACAGAGAACAGAATAAAATTTCCCCTGGCTGAGCTTTGTTGTTTTGAGGGGTGATGCTAGCTTCCTTGCAGCATTGTTATGAGGCTCAAATGAAATAATAAAAATAAAAACTCCCCATCAAAGGTGCAGTCTTATCAACACAGAAAGTGTTTAATGCGCCTGCAGCATTTGGCATCACAAGAGCAGTGGAAGTTGAGCTTTCCAAAAGCATCAAGTCCTCATCCTCAGTTAGAAAAATTACATTGCTCAGGTTGTCTCAAATATTATGTAAGTGCAATTCATGTTGACACAGTGCTCTACAGTTACAAAGGTTTTGCACATGTATTAATCCAAGGGCTAATTCTGAGGGCATTGAGAGTGCACAGTGGCAAGGCATGGACTCTAAACGTTTGGATTGTGTCATTAGTCCAATCAGAAAAGATAGAGGTACACAGAAAGGAGTCAGAATTCTTTGTTAGACTGAGAGAGTGGAGAGGAGGCAAGAAGTCTGAGAGGGAAGTGAGGAAAGGAAGGGCATTCTGGAGGGACAGCAAGTGCAAGGAGATCTGATTTGTTTATGAGAGTTTAATCAGTACCTTCTGTCATCAGATCCACCTGGAATACTTTTTTTCATTAGAGCTTTCTAATATGCAAGTTCTCAAATGTCTCCTTTTATGGGTGTGAGTACCCAGAAATCTGACACTAAAATATCTCCAGGGAAATCCAATGTGCATCCATGTTTGGAAACCATCCATGTGAAGAATGGATGGGAGAGTGAGAGAGGAGGGCTGTAACCAGAGATAGAAAATTGATTAATGTTGGGCTGGCCCTGTGGTACAGTGGGTTAAACTACCGCCTGCAACACCACCATCCCATATGGCGCCGGTTCAAGTCCTGGCAGCTCCACTACCAATCCAGCTTCTTGCTAATTCATATGGAAAACAGTGGAAGATGGCCAAAGCACTTGGGCTCCTGTACACATGCAGGAGATTCTGATGAAGCTCCTGGCTCTTGATCTTGGCCTGACCCAGCCCTGGCCATTGAGGCAGTTTGGGGAGTGAACCAGTGGATAGAAGATCTCTCTCCCTCCTGCTTGCTCTCTCTCTTTCTCTCTCTCTCTCTCTCTTTGCCCTTTCCTCTCTGTAAGTCTACCTTTCAGATAAAGTAAATATATATTTAAAAAATTTATTCATGCACCATCTTAGTATCATTATGAGGGAATGAACTAAAACAAAATAAGGGAAGAAAGGGTGATATATTTAAAAAGATTCAAGAGTAGACCTACAACACTTTGAGATTAGTTGCAGATCTGGAGAAAGAGGGAGGAAAAAGAACCAGATGGGAGAAGATGACAAGGTGAATTGATCGTTAACTATACGCTGGGTTCTATACCAAGTGCTTTACATTTACTGCCTAAATTGGTCCTTCCCATGGGAAAACTGAGATTCCGGAAGATAAAGACTCGTCTAAGTTCACAACAGCAGCAAGGAGTCAAAGTCTCATTCGTTGAATCTAATTCCAACTTGGATTTTTGCACTTGATTTTCTTCTTCAGACAGTGTTACAAATCATGAACTTTGAGGTGGGGGGAAAACTTGAAAACATTTTATTTGAGATTTAATTCCCTTTTGGCTGTTATTTAAAAAGATTCAAATGTGCTTAGGAAAGTCATGTTCCATCAACACTAAAAATGAAGATGTCAATGATGCTCCAATAGAAAATATATTCTATGTCTTTTTGAGAAAAGCAAAGCTATCCAGGATTAGAGTGAGAAAAATGATACATGGTCAGAAATCAAGATATTTGATTTTTGTCACATACTGGGTATATTTTGACACATTACTTCATCTAAAGATGATGTGGATAGTACTTATTTTATAAGGTTATTGTGAGTGTTAAATGGGATAGTTCACATAAAGTATTTAGCAGAGAGACTAACAAATAGTACTTTAATAAATGTCAGCTGGTGTTACTATTTTTCCATTGTGAAGTTGACCCATAAGAAATAGCTGATGTGTGAACATTCTTGACCTGCAAAATGTTAGGTTAATATGGTTTAACTCAATAGAATATCAACCCTGACACCTGGTTATGTGGTATCTATTCCTCTATTTCTTTTTTGAAAAGAAACACAGCCTTTAACACAAATATCAACACTTGGGGACTTTCTCAAGAGAATTAAATCATAATTCAACTGCTAATTTCTAGAAAAAGCTGAGTTATAGATGCACTATTCCAGTCCTTCTCAAACTTCAATGTAAATAAGAATTACCTGAGCATCTGGCTACCATATAGAAACCGATTCGGGCATAGAGAATGAGATTCTATACTTCTAATAGCTCCTGAGGTCTCTGGTGCATGGATTATGCTTTCAATAGTTCAATTATACTTACATAAGAACTCTAAAATGACCCTTCCTTTTAGATTCTTTTCCCTAATCTGACTCCTGGCATTCAACCCTTCCTTTAGGCTTTGTTCTGACCACCAGCTCGAAAGCTTACTAAAGGTCCAATGCAGCTAATCAGATGATGCAGACAAGTCAATTTTGCTGACAGTCCTGCTCTGGGTGTGTGCTTCGGCTCTAGTACTGGACTTCTGCATTGTTCTTCGTCTTGGGACCCCTTGGTGTGGCTCACCCCATGCAGATAACCACTGAAGTTGGAAAATATGTTCAAGCCAGAGGATTCTTTCTGTGTAATCAGTGACTGCAAAAACATTGAAGAGCCATGTTGAATAAGTTATAAGCACTTCAAATATAAAGGATTTTAACTTTTTTCCACTAAAATTAATCATATGTCTACCTGTACTGTCTCCTAAGTTCCAGTGCTAATCACTCACCAATTCAACCATCCTAAAAGGTAAAGACTATCATTCTCATTTCAGTATCAACTGTGCTGTGCCTGATCCTGCAGACTGTAAAACAGAGCAGACATGTGTGATTTTTCTACTGTACTATTGTAAGGAAAAATGAGAAGCATTTCAAATACCTTGGGATGAGCTAGTAGAAAATTGGCAGCTTCTTCAAAATATTCCAAGTCCACCTCCAACAATTTGTCAGGCAGGTCTTCATAGGCAAAATATGCTAATGCCAGCACTGGGAAGCCACGGGCAGCCAGAAGACTGGCCCGAAATTCCACCAGACCCCCAATGCCTCCAAACAGATCAACGACTCCTGGAAAAGGGCCTTCTCCTGAGAGCAACAAAGAGAGGAAACAGAAAGATCAAAATGAATGAAAAGAGGATCAGGTACATAGCAGTGAAATCACAGACTGAGCAAAATTAACTCCATCTTCTCTCTCACATACACTGGTACATTAGTTTTGCATTATTGTGGGAAATGCTTGTTCTGCAACAATTTCATGTCATTTGTTTTTGTTTCAGTTTCCTTCAACTATATTTCCTAAATCACCAAAGATTGGTCTCACCTGAAGGAAGGAAAAATGTCCCTCGCACTCGACCTTCTCGGATCTGCTGCCGCTGCACCCCCGGACCCGAGAACCAGCGCTGCACCATCTGGGTGGCCCTGGGCAAAACCGTGGTGGAATCCTGGAAGCAAACTGAGTCATACAGCTCCAGAGTGACCCAAAAGGGGCTGCTCATCACATCCTGTTTGAGCAGCCTCCGGAGAGCCCTCTCAGGCTTCAAAGACCAGAAGAGACCCATTGGATGGACCCCCACGTAGTCTCCTCCTATTGCAGGAGCCTCCGCCAGGTCTACCTCACCAGCCTCGTTAGCCCTGTAGAAGGCTTTGGACTGGAACAGATTCCCCTTCTCATCTTTCAGTGAAGCCTTGATGGTCACCACCTGGGATGAGGGCAGACCTGTTACTCGGATGTGCACTGGCTCATCTGCAAGGGCCTTTGCTGGGTTGGCTGTCAGCCGGAGCATTGGCAACTAGCAGTGGCACCAAGTGGTCCTTTCTGAACTACCTTGGTGAAGGAGACTTTGAGCTGGAGACAAATTCCAAGGAAAAGCCAGGGTGAGGATTATGGCAGGTGTGGCCAAATTAAATTCCAGAGACTACACGCAAAATAAGCAGAAATTTTTGAGAAAAGAGGGGGAGAAATGCAGAAAGTACCCATTATTATCATTTTACAGATAAGAAAGAAATGGGTAAAGGGACAAGCTCCAGGTGTCAGAGGTAGTTGATAGGACTGGAAATTCAGGTTAGATCTGATACCAGGGCTTCCTGCCTTACCACGTATAACACTGCAGGAAATATTAGTTTTGTGTAAATTGAACCTTAATTCTTCAGTTGAAGTAAAATCCCATGTGACCTATTTCACAGCATGTTAGGAAATCTGAGAAGGATAATACACAATAAAGGGCTCTGAAACAGGGCCGCTTTCAATCCCCTGCACCTGTCTTGGGTAGCGTTACAAGAGTAAGTAATCTATTATGGCACTTGCTGTTGTTTTCAGTTCAGTCCTATTCCTTGTCTGCCACTGTTAGACCTCCGGCTTTTTGCAGCTTCCATTTTTTCATTTTCTGTTCTTTTTTAAGGGGAAATATAACTTTAGGCTCTCATTTTGATGTAGGCAGGGAGATAGGATAAAATCGATTAGATTTGTGAGCTGGAAGACCATGCCCCCCTGTGTGATCTCATGCCTCTACCTGATCCCACCTGTACACCCACCTGCCAATCAGACTACATAACCACTCCCCTTTGGGAGTAACTTAAAGGCCAGGAACATGGTGGGCCCTGCCCTAGTTGCCCCGCCATCTTCAGGGCATGCGGCCTATTGGTCTGCTCGCTGCCTTCACTTTGCTACCCGTGCTAAGCCACCTGTAGCTGCTCATAACCATATACTTGCTCCATGTGGCTTGTTTCTGGCCTGCTCTCTGCTTCGTATGGACCCAACATAGCTTCTAGACCTCTCTTTCTCCCCTAAATAAAGCCCTCATTCTCCTGCACATTTCTCTCGCGAATAAAAAGCTTAAAAACTTACCATGTTGTCTGGTCTACTTGAGCCAGTGTTGAATTCTTCTCTGAATAAGTGGCAAGAGCCCATAGGTGTATTAATATTGAAAATTATTAATAATCTGGCCAATATCAATTTCACTTTGATATGTTTCTAAAATAGTGATAAATGCCAATGCTGTTTGTAGTAAAGACACTGTAATATACATTTGAAAATGAGAAAATGTACATGGTTGGGAGACAAAAGAGTAGCACAGGGGTGGAAGAAAAAAAAAGCAACAAAAACAAAACAGAAATAAATCCTCTATCACATAATGCTTTTGTGTTATAGAATTTTGGAGTTTCTTCCCAAGCCACCTTTCCCCTTATTCTGAAAATGGACCCTTAAGTCCCGAGGCTGCAGAAACTATGCTTGTATGTTTGTGCAACCCTGGAGCAATTGCTGATTGGGTAA
Source organism: Sylvilagus floridanus (assembly GCA_949820135.1). NCBI lineage: Eukaryota > Metazoa > Chordata > Mammalia > Lagomorpha > Leporidae > Sylvilagus > Sylvilagus floridanus. The sequence goes on from OX463243.1 coordinate 67,936,047, forward strand.
CAGTTGGATAACAGATTCAGTATGTGCCGTGGAGTTTCTCCCTCTGTCAGTTTAGAACTGAGTGCCAGAGATCATCAGTAACTCTATCAGGGTCAGGCCTAAAGGGAGAGAAGAGACCTAGGGACCCAAACTTGCTTGTATGACTCTGAGGGCAAAGCACCCAAGGCTTATATTTTGCATCTTAGGTACCTCTCTTATACTTTAGTCCTGGCCTGGAAGCTACATGTAACTGACTCCATAAAATTCAGACTTTATGGGTCCAGATAATCACAGAAAATCAATCTTGGTGCTTACTTGTAGAAGTTTGAGTAAACAGACTGGCCTCAGAATCAGCCCTTAAGGCATTCGGATATGGCTGAAGAGCCCATGAGAGTATTTTAGGCATGGAAAGCCAAGACACTCTGGGGAAAAAAAAAAAAAAAGAAGAAGACCTAAATGAAAGATCCCAGTGGAAAGAAAGGGGCCATCAAAGAAGGAGTACCTTTCTCTGAGGGGAGGAGAGAACTTCCACTTTGACTATGACCCTGTCGGAATAAGATCGAAGTCAGCAAACTCAAAAGGCAGCCTTGGCAACTCATGACTAGAGCCTAGGGAGATTCCTGATGCCATAAACAAGAGTGTCAAATTGTTAAGTCAACAACAGGAGTCACTGTGTACTTACTTCTCATGTGGAATTTGTCCTTAATGTGTTGTCCAATGTGAAGTAATGCTATACTAGTACTGAAACAGTATTTTAAATTTTGTGTTTCTGTGTGGGTGCAAACTGATGAAATCTTTACTTAATACATACTAAATCGATCTTCTGTATATAAAGATAATTGAAAATGAATCTTGATGTGAATGGAATGGTAGAGGGAGCGGGAGATGAGAGGGGTGTGAGTGGGAGGGAAATTATGGGGGGGGAAGCTATTATAATCCATAAACTGTACTTTGGAAATTTATAATTACTAAATAAAAAAGAGGAGTTTGAGTAAAAAGAGAGACCGAGAGAATATGAATAAATAAGACAGGTACAAAGTCAGAGAGAAGAGTCTACTGGTTTTCACATTCCTGTTTGCAGCTGCACCAAAGAGTCAGCTATGCTTGGGTTCCTTGGATACTTTGGCATCCTCATACAGAATCTCATTTATACCAACTTCAGTAGCCTATGCTACTTGTAAGCAAAGTATCAACCAGCTCAACTTTATACTTTACAAACTCAGAATAGTTAAGTCTGCAAGGTCATATCAAGATCTTGATGATGACGTGCCTGGTTTTCTGACTTAGAAATTTTTTTTTTTTTTTTACGGGTCCAACAGATTATGATTCCCTAGTCACAATCACAAGTGCTTACTCTTGTTCAGACTTTGGAAAAGCTTGAGTTTTGCTTTTTCTAAAAGATTCTGCTAAGTGAAAAATTGCTCCAGGATTTCCCAATCACCAGAGAGCTTCCTTTTAGTCAAACACAGAAAATTGCAGCACCAAACTCCTGCCCAAGACTGAGCTGGCTGTCCTTCTAGAATGGGTGACAGAATCAGTCTCACCTGGCTGTGTGAAGGCCCAGTGTCCCATATCAGCCACCACTTCTTTCTATTGTCTCTACGTCTCTATCTATTTTTTTCTTTTTTCCCAGCTTTATTGAAGCATGATTGACAAAAAGTGTATATACTTAACATATATAGTATGATATTTTTTCTGTTTTTTGTGAAATGTTTTCCACAATCAGATGAATGACCTCTCTCTCTCTGTCTCTCTCTGTCTCTCTCTCTCTGTCTCTCCTCACTCTGTGTAACTCTGACTTTCAAATAAATAAATCTTTTTAAAAAAGAGTCATTTGTTCTTTCACCTACAGAAAAATCAGTTTTTCACAGGAGTATAGGTACATTTTTAATTCTCAGCCTTCTGCCGTCAATTCTCCTTAACGATGATGTTTGTGTTTGTAGTGATCTAATTTTCAGTCAATAGCTTGATTCCATTATATTTCTGTCCTTGAATCATTTGTTGAATCATAGTGAGAATAACGGCTACATTTAAAATTTAAAAACACATATCAAACAACCAGGAGACATTACAACTTACTTTCTGTTGCGCTTGTATTGACACTGCAGGTGAGATGGAACTGTTTATATTTAGGTTACATGGCCAGCCAACCTGGCTAACACTTGGGATTGTTGGGACTTGTTTTCATGGAAAGACCTGTGAAACTTCTAGTTAGAGTTGTACTAGTTGTACTAGAAGTACTATAAGAAGGTATTGGAAGATATTTCGTAACAAGACTTAAAATGCCACAAGTCTTACCATGAAAACAAGTCCCAACAATCCCAAGTCTTAGCCAGGTTGGCTGGCCATGTAACCTAAATATAAACAGTTCCATCTCACCTGCAGTGTCAATACAAGCACAACACAAAGTATCAGCCCTGGCACAGACGCCTTCCTTTTTGACCAAAAGAAAACCCAGTGCTATTCTATTGTTCACAATTTCTTGGACTGGGAATTTAGAGTAGATTGTTCCATTCCCTGTGCTTGGGTTTTATTCTTTTACTATGTCACCCAAAGTGAGGGAGAAGATTGCAAAGACCACCTCAAATTCTCCCACTCTCATTTCTGAGAGCTAAAACAAGAACAAAGAATTGAATGAGAATTGCTCCACATTTGAAAATACTTTGGATAGTTCTGTTTCTTAGTATGAGAATTAGCTCTTTCAATGGCTTTTCTGCTTATACTATCTTCATGTGTCCTTATTTATTTATTTTTTTATTAATTTCTAATTCTCAAAAAACGTAAGATCTATTTATTTGACTGTTGTTTCTGTTTGACTTTTTAATTTCAGATACAAATAGAATAATCTAGAGTGCCATAGTGGTGTATGTAATTTTTTTTTATTTTATTTTTTTTTTGACAGGTGGAGTGGACAGTGAGAGAGAGAGAGACAGAGAGAGAAAGGTCTTCCTTTGCCGTTGGTTCACCCTCCAATGGCCGCCTTGGCTGGCGCGCTGTGGCCGGCGCACCGCGCTGATCAGATGGCAGGAGCCAGGTGCTTCCTCCTGGTCTCCCATGGGATGCAGGGCCCAAGGACTTGGGCCATCCTCCACTGCACTCCTGGGCCACAGCAGAGAGCTGGCCTGGAAAAGGGGCAACCAGGACAGAATCCGGCACCCAGACCAGGACTAGAACCCGGTGTGCCGGCACCACAAGGCGGAGGATTAGCCTGTTGAGCCACGGCGCCTGCTAAAGAGTAATTTTTTAAAGATTTATTTATTTATTTGAAAGTCAGAGTTACACAGAGAGAGGAGAGGCAGAGAGAATGAGAGAGGTCTGTCCATCCGATGGTTCACTCCCTAACTGGACGCAAGAGCCAGAGCTACACCAATCCGAGGCCAGGAGCTAGGAGTTTCCTTCAAGGATTTGGGCCATCCTCCACTGCTTTCCCAGGCTGTAGCAGAGAGCTGGATCAGAAGTGGAGCAGCCAGGCCTCAAACCAGCACCCATATGGAATGCCAGCGCTTCAGTAAGGCATTAACCCACTGCGCCACAGTGCCAGTCCCTAATGAGTATTTTTGAAAACACCCTGAAAATGTCTAGTGCCATATTGAACATATTCTACATCAACAATTTTACATTTTTCTGAATAAATCCCTTCATTAAGGTTTGACCCAATTTACAGAAAGAGAAAACAAGGCTCTCTTTAATTCATCCAATGGCTGAAATGAAGTTTTATATGACCACTTAATACTGCTTCATGCCTAGTTTTTAATTTTTGTTTACAATACTGATTCTTTGCTCAGTCTATCCTTGAAGGAGTCTAAAATTGCTCAATGTAGTGTACTTTCTATTTTCTTATCCTCTGAAGGCAATTTCTAGAAAAGACCTTATATTTCTGAGAATATGCAAGTCTTCTTTCATACTATACTTCAATTAAGGGGTCAACAATGGTATAAAACTATATTCTAGAATAATAACTTTTTTAAAAGAAAATTCATTGTATTGAAAAGCATAGTTACTTAGAGAGAGGGAGGGAGAGATAGAGAGATACATCTTCTATCCGCTGGGTCACTACCCAAATGGCTGCAACAGCCAGAGCTGGATCAAGCTGAAGTCAGGTCCTTCTGGTCTCCCACATGAGTGGCAGGGGCCCAAGGACATGTATCATCTTCTGCTGCTTTCACAGGCACATTAGCAGAAAGCTAGATCAGAAGTGGAGCAGCTGGGACTTGAACGGGGACCCATAGGGGATGCCGGCATTGCAGGTGGCAGCTTAACCTGTTACACCACGATGTCAGGCCTCAAACAATATCTCTTAGAACTCTGAATTTTTACAAGAGTAAATTTCTATTCTCTTGAGGTCTAGGAAAATTCCCTATTGTATTTACCCTCATTTCAGACCTGGGTTTTGATTTAACTCTATACCCCTGCCTCTGATTTAGCAGCTTTACAACGCAATTGTTCTTATCCTGAGAAAACTCCAAAGAACAAAAAAGGTAAGGGATTATGTGGATAAACGCAAGAGAACAGAGATGCAAGAAGTTAGATTTCAGATCTCTCTTTCTCTCACTCTGTAACTTTGATTTCAAATAAATAAATAAATCTTTGAAGAAAAAGGATCATGTATGCTGTGTTCTCTGCCCTGCTAATGTGTAAATTTCATGAAGGCAGAATCCTGTCCCATTTCTCTGTCACTTTCAGGGAATAGGGGGCCTTCATTTTCCGTGTGTTTATAAATGGTTACTGACTGTTTTCTCTCTTCTTGCAAACTCTCTCATCTTTTCCCCAAAATCTTTTTTTTCTCATTATGGTTTTTTGTTGTTGTTGTTGTTCCACAGGTCTGATCTCTGCAATGTTGTCAGACAGATCTCTACATAACTCAAAATAATCAACTTTCATTCTTTAAACTTCCAACAGCCCCCCAGCTTCCCATCTAAAGATAAAATCTAAATCCTGCGGTCTGGCCCTGTGCAGGAGAATGGCTCTACTGTACTGCTCTGAAGACCCTACATGCATCCACTCACATAGGATATAGAGCCAAGTTTAAACTTCTACATGACTTAAATCTATGTGGAATGCCTTGGGAACCTCCTACAAACATGGTGAGAAAGGCAGCCTTCAGAGCAGGCTTCGCACACGACTCATTCCTCATCTGCCTCTATATTTGAGGAGTGCTGACATGAGACCATTTTCCCACCCCTCCCAGTGTCCAAAGAAACAGGGGATTCCCCAATTCACTCCCAATTAATCTTTAGGTCACAGATTGCAGCTCTATACCCAGTTAGCCACTGACTCCAGAATTGAGTCTCTAGCCACAGGGGTGTTTCCCAACTGGTGTTGATGAACACACGAATGAAAGAATGCCAAAGAAAAATTAGAGTCCAATTTCTTAGAAGGAAAATGACTAAGCAAGAACAGAAGCAAAATGGAGATTTGATGAATTACTTCTAGAGATGGGAGACTCTTCAATGCCCATTAATAGAATGAATTTGTTGGGTTTCCATAGTTCTTCGAATTGGAAATCAGGAGTCTCCACAGCACTGTAGGCTGTCAATGAAACAGAGGATACAGCGCAGCCTGAGGGTGATCAACAATAATCCTGATGCTTCACACAGAATCAGCCTTGAAGTGATAGGAGAAGAGGCTCTGGGCAGCATGGAAGCAGTATTAGCAGCGGCCAACCCTGAAAGCATGCAGTTGAGTGGGTACTGAACTTCCAGATTCCCAGAGTCAAGAGCAGGGGTCTGTCTCACCGGGAGACATGATTACTAGGAAGAAGGGGGGGCAGTCAAGAGCTGAGCAGGCAATCACAATGAGGAAGCAAGAAACAAATAATGAAAGAGACTAAAAGATCACCCATGGTGATGTAAGAGTGGGCAGATAGGATAAAATCAGTTAAATTTGTGAGCTGGAAGACCACACCCCAGTGTGATCTCCTGCCCCTACCTGATTGCATCTATAGGTCCACCTGCCAATCAGACTACATAACCCACTCCCTCCTCTTGGGAGTAAATAGAAGACTGGGAACAGGGGTGGGCCCATCCATTTATATGCCCCCGGGCATATGGCCTTCGTGCTGCCCACTCTCTGCTTTACTGCCTGCACACCTGCTCCACATGGTTCATGGCCTGCTCTCAGCCTTTTCTTTGCTGCTATGCTAAGCTACCTGTGGCTGCTCATAACCACACGCTTGCTCCACGTCGCTAGATCTAGACTGCTCTCTGTCTGGTAGGGACCCAATTTGCTTCAAGCCCTCTCTCCCCCCACTAATTAAAGTCCTCACATTCCTGTGCATTCCTCTCACTGAATAAAGCTTAAAACGTACCATATTGTCTGGTCTACTTGAGCCAGGGTTCACAATTATTCTCTGAATAAGTAGTAGAACCCACAGGGTTATTAATGTTGAAAATTATTAACAAGCAGGATGATGTCAATGGTATATGGAATTACCAAACAAGAAACAAAAATTCTATTCTCTTTAGGAAGCTGCTTTCTTCATCATAAGCATATCATCAGCCGGCACAGATAGGAGCATCGCCATGCCAGCCCACCTCTCCCTACTCCCAGGTACTAAATTCCATAAAAAAAAAAAAAATCTCTTAAGTCCAGAAATAATAATCTGTCCCAAATTTCCAATATCTGCTACCTTTATTTTGCATCCAAGTTGTGCATGGTGCCTCCAAAATGGCTCTAAATAATCTCTTGGTTAGATGGATGCACCTAACATAATTGCACATTTCTGAACAATAAGCCACCTGGATTGGTGATTGTCAGTCCCTCAGAAAACTTATTACCTGCTGAGGTGACAGCAACCACATAACAAAATGACAACAGTCTTTCCATACGCACTGCTGACAATTCTATCCGAGAACAGACTTTTGGACCAGGCAATCACAGCCCTGACTCCCCAGACACTCACTGTGAATTCAGAGGCAGAGGCAATCTAAAGCAGTTCTGCAGAACTTAGATGTCAATTTATGAGCACCCATTGCTTGCTACGTGTTGCTTGCAAACTTACAAGTACTTAATTCACAACACCTAGCATACTGTTGAACTCGTCTCCACAGACACCATCAGCTGCTCCTCTTTGTGAGTCCTAGTGACAAGCCTGCGTGCCAGCAGGTGCTACACCAGAGTCAGGCATCTGCCTCCAGTTGTCTTTCAGTTCAGGTGTTCACATTGGAGTCTGACATCACAAGTCCTCTCACTCGACGACTCCTCTCAACTCCTGGCTTTAGTTTCCTCTGCCTCACTCGAGTTCCTTTTCTAGTTCATCCTCTGAGTCAATTCTCTCTCTTGCTTACATTTTTTTTTTATCTATTTGAAAGGCAGAGTTACAGAGAGGCAAAGGCAGAGAGAAAGAGAGAGAGAGAGATGAGAGAGAGAGGGAGTAAGAGGGAGGGGGAGAGAGGGAAAGAGGGGGAGAGGGAGAGGGGAGAGGTCTTCCATCTGCTGGGTCACTCCCCAATCCATGGCAACGGCTGAAGTTGGGCCATCAGGAGCCCGGAACTTCTTCAGGTCTCCCACACAAGTGTGGAGGCCCAAGGACTTGGGCCATCTTCTACTGCTTTCCCAGGCTGTAGCAGAGAGCTGGATCAAAAGTGGAGCAGCTGGGATTGAAACACACACAAATATGGGGATGCCAGCACTGCAGGCTGTGGCTTTACCTGCTACGCCACAGTGCTGGTCCCGAGTCAATCGTCTCTTAAGCAGCTTCCTCTGTAACAGTCCTTTGATGGCAAGCCAAAATAAGCATCTTTGTAGAAGTGTGGACTGGAATATATTTAGTGCACCTGTGTTTAGCAGCTAAGTTAAGTCTTAGGCAACTTGGTTTCAGAAGTCAGCCAGGTTAAACTTCCTGCTTAAAAGAAAAATCAGTCCTTTTTTGAAGAATATAGTAGAGTCTAAAGTTTCTAAAAGGATCTTCAGTAATGTCCAGAACATAATTCAAAAGTACTCTATACATGAAAAATGTGAAATGTATAACATTTTCCAAAAACAGAAAAACAGTCTAGAAGCCAAACTCAATATAATCCAAATGTTGGTATTAAACACACATGGATTTAAAAAACAAGATTAATTAATTAATTTCTTTGAAAGACAGGGGAGACCGAGATCTTCCATCCACCGGTTCTCTCCTCAAGTGGCCACAACCGCCTGGCAGCCGAAGCCAGGAGCTCCATCTGGGTTTCCCACTTGGCCCACTTCCCGCTCCCTCCCAGGGGCATTAGCCAGGAGTTGGATTGGGAGCAGCTGGGACACAAACCAGCAACCACATGGTATTGCTAACTTTAGTCAGAAACATGGGTAACAAGATAGTTAGAGCTGTGTCTTTCAAAGTAATTTCAACCTAGAATTCCACCTCCACCTTATAGGTGAAAACATCACCTATAAATAAAAACAAAATAGAAACATCTCAGATGAAAGTAAACTGAGGACTTGCTGCCAACAGAACTGATGAAGTATTTCAGGTTGAAGGGGAAGGACACCAGAGGACATTCAAATATTTAGGGAGAAATGAGGAGCGTCAGACCATAAATACGTAATTAATTGTCAAAGACAATTTCTCTATTTTCTTTAAAATACCTCAGATTTCTTAAAATAAAAACTAAGATATGACATTGTGGCATTTAAGAAAAAATTGAGGGAGCATTTGCACAATATGATTCTATGTATACCTAACCCCAACATGCCTGAAATCCAAGAGGCATTATAACCTCGACCCTTGATTCTAGAAGTAAGACATGAGCCTCTAGGAAATATAGAAAGAACTACATGGCAGAGAGCACTTGAATTTCATGGTAAGTCTCAATTCCAAATCACTAGGAACAATTTGGATCAATATATTTTATGTCATTTACATATATGTGAAATTGAAATCTGACAAGCAAATACAAACACTTGCTTTTTTTCAATGAAAGGATGTGATGATTAGACTTGGGTCAAATATCAAGGACTAAGGAACAGAACCTCGAGGTAATCAATGTAATGAATGTCCACTTTGAGTGGGGAATCTGGGTTTCTTCTGAACAGTACCTCAAGGCCTGCATCAGTCTCTTGATTTTATTGATATTTTGGGATGAGCCTAAAATAAATCACATAGTAAAGGTGGCAAAACAAAGCTAGAAAAAAATTCTTTCCTGCTTTTCAGTTACAAAAACATCTCAAAATATCTGTTTCATATGTCTACTTTATCATAATAAAAAGCTCAGAATCCTCTACAAAGTTTCGTACGTGTAATGTTAACCAACAAAAAATACAGAATTCTTTTATATATTATTTTTTAAATTTATTTATTCATTTGAAAGGTAGAGTTACAGAGTGGTAGAGTCAGAGAGAGAGAGAGGGTCGGACCTCCAGTCGGCACCCATATGGGAAGCCGGCACTGCAGGCAGTGGTTTTATCTGTTATGCCACAGTGCAGGCCTCCATTTGTACTTTAAACCAAGCAACATTTAAAAAATTCCCAGAATTGGAGAGTATTTTTTAGTCCTTTTGATATACAAGGGAACTCAAAATTTCATTTAAAAAACAGAATTAAAGGATAAATTGGGCAGCCATTTAGTTTAGTGGTCAAGGCACTGACTGAGATGCCCACATCCTGCATTGTAGTACTTAGGTTTGATACTCACCTCTGGATCCTGATTTCAATGTACTTCTAATGCAGATCCCGGGGAGCAGGAGTGAGCATTCAAGTAATTGAAGTAATTGGGTCCCTGCCATTCACATGAAGACTTGGATTAACTTCTCAGCTCCCAGCTTGGGACTGGCCCAGCCAAGGACTCTGCAGACACTTGTGCAGGGAATCAGCAGGTGGAAATTCTCACTCTCTGTCTTTCTCTCTCTACCTCTCTGACTCTCAAATAAAACAGGAAAGAACATTTTTTAATAACAATAAAATGTAAGTTAACTTTGGTCCAAAAAATATGAAATCCATGTAGTTTCTCACAATATGCATGTCTATCAACTTTTTAAAGATTGCTTGTAGTTGAACTTTTAATGTTTTATATTTTCCTGATATATTTTAAAATGCCAAAAAACACTGGCTATGATAGAAAATATCTACTGTACCATATATAAGGTATACTAAATATCAATGAAAATCCTGTTTTCCTTAATATATCTATTCTGAATAATAGAATATTCAGGATAGTGCTACTAGACTTTAAAAAATAGAGAAAAGATTCTACCCTAATTAAACTATTAGAGGAAAGAAGAAAACTTCTTAATTCTTCGTATGAAACAAATGCAACATTAGAATGCATACCTGACCAAAATGAATCACACAAAAAATGATGGTTCAATCTCATTTATTAACGCTCATTAACAATACATCATAATGACTTTTATTCCACAAATTCGAAAATGATCACTATAATACTAATTTATCTTTTTAAGAGATATTCAGAGTCAGGCATTAGAAACATTTCTAGTGATCCCAAAAGAGTACTAGGAAAAATCCAAAGACATTCTTGGTTTTAAAAAATTTCCATAAATTATATATTGCAGGATATATATCAGGTCACACACTGACATCACACCCCACAGTCAGAGACATTCTTTTAAAGCCCACACCAGGAGAAAAGAAAATGATACCCACTATGACAACTAGTACAGAACATTGTACTAGAGGTATTAGTCATCCAATTACATAATCATTCTCGGGAGGTGTTGTAATTGACCAAGACTGCATGTGAAATGCGACCAGTTCTAGGAGAGAGGAGGAAGGCTATTAATTCCATTTCAACCACACAGTATATCTTTCCTGTAAACACACAGAGTATCAGAAAGCAGGAGAGGGTTTAGGCAGATGCAAGTGAAGTGTCCTTCTGTTACTTCCACTACTCTAAATCGTCACTGGCTTCTGATCCTGTCTACAAATGATCTAAAATACATTTCTACTGGTTCATCTTCACCTCCCTTTTCCACTAATTGCGATTCAACAGTTCAGGAATATTTGCGCAATGACTTGCCCATTACAAAACACACTTCAAATTTGACCTTGGACAAGGTCTTTTAAATTGCTGGATACTTTTAAATTGCTGGATTATGCCCTTGAAAGCCAAACTGAAATTGGAGTGTATTGTTGTGCTACCAGTGGGCTAGGATTGGCTTCTATATTTGGGAATGCTTAGAGAAAAAAATAAAAGTAAAATTACAATATTGTGACATATAAACATTATATGAAATGTACATTTTGGTGCCCATAAATAAAATTTAGCGACAGGACGCTTGTAGACTGTGAAGTCAAAATATTTGCTACCTAGTCCTTTATGGAAAAAGTGTGCAAGCCTCCACCCTAGAAGGACACCATTCACATTATCATGGCTGCTTCCCAAACTGCAATCATGTACTTCTCAGACTGCTCCTCGCTCACTGCTGGAATTGCCAAAATGGACATGTTTAGACTCATACACATGGCTCCTGCTGAATTATTGCTTGTAGGCTGGTTCAATGATCTTACATCTGTAAAGCTTTCATATTGCCCTAAAATACTGGCAATGCAGTTCTAGTTTTCCAAGAACAATGAGGTAATCATGAGCTGCAAGCATAATTTCAAAGAGATGAGAGGTCTACCTATATCTGAGTTTTGGGAACAAACAACAAATGTGAGTATCTGATTCTCTTCATGTCCATTGTATAACCCAGACAATTCTGTGAGTCACTGATTCCCCTTGAGAATTGCTATGATTGACAATCACTATGATTGAGAACTGCTTTATGATATTTTAGGGCTGCTAGAGCTCCAGGTTATAGCTGCAAATGTATGACTCAATGTCTGATGCTTGGTGAAGTGGAAACCATTTTTCTCTTCTAAAATTCAGGACATTTTTATTCCCATTCCTTTTGTCTTCCTTTTTACAATAATAGATAAAAGACATTCCTGTGCTTACATTGAGAGAAGTTTCTAAGAAGGAGATCTATATATTTATCCCTGGAAACCTTCTCTTCTCAGATTTGACTGGCTATCACTGGCATGAGGTGCTTCCTGAGAAATTTCTGGATCTCCTTCCAGGAATGTTCCTGTGCAGCTGCATGTGGGACCACCTCTCCTCCCCAGTGTATAGCTGAACAAACATTGGCTATCCCTGAGGCACAGCACAGTGGGGAATAGGGAGGCTCTATCATGTGGCCCGCCCCAGGGTAGGACAGCAGGGTCCAGTTGTTTTTCCCATGTCTCCTCAGCTGTTCTGTAGCTTGCTTAGCAAATACCTTGCCATTGACATTCTTATCATCTTCTCCTACAATAAAGAGGAAAGGTCCCTGGGCCTTTTCAATGGGAAGACATGAGTGACTATTCTCAGGTCCACTTTCATCAAAAATACGATAAAACTCTACAAAACCTAAGGCATTGATGGATATTGATTGTAAAGAGTAGGGTCTGGGCTTAAGGATCTGACCACGATATATATGTGGAATACTAAAAATAAAGTTGGGCCCATTAATAAGTACAGTGGCTGTGACTTGCTTTAGATGAATAGCCATGGAGAGTCCAATCTCTGCTCCTCTGCACACAGACACTATCCCAATGCCTGGGCCAAGGACCTGAAAAGAAAATAGAAATGAGATGTTACTCTATTCTTATTCATAAGAATTCCACAATATCAAACAACCAGAAAAATCTCAATGACCAACTGAAACAAAGCAAGTAAAATTCCCACCCATATCCTTATACATCCCAGTTCTAAAATTCTGAAACATATGTCTATTCAAAGGAAATACTTCTCAAAAAGGTATCAGGTTTATTGACTGAATACTATGTACTCAGCATTTGTTGAGTTCTGAGTTTAAATGTCTTAACTAAACATAACTATAGGGAAAATAAGATAAAATTACTATTGTAAAAAATACAAGTTGGGGTATAATTAATTGGTACATACTGTTGTACACTTTCTGAGCTCTCTGGAAGCTCAGAGTAGAAAGTACCCCTGCAAGAAGAGACTGAGGAAACAGCTGAGAAAGAAGGAGAGAGTATGGAAATTTTAACAGATTATTATAGATTTGCCTTGATTTCAAAAGGAGCGTTGGCCTACTTCCTCTTTCATTGTCAGTCATCAAATAAGCACTTTTGGATATCCATGCTGTGCCTATCCCTGGGAGACACAGAGCAGAAAGACATAATCTCTTGTCACCAAAAGCTCACTGCCAGATGGAGACAGGAGGGAAAAAAATGACTAGAGTATCATAAATTCTGTGATACAAGAATGTACATAGTCAATGCTGTCAAAACAGATTTAAGGTGAAAAAATGTAGGGCCCAAGAAAGATTATCAGAAGAAATGAGTTATAAAGTGTGTCTTCAAAAAAAAAAAAAAAAAAACTGGGATGCAATTCGAATGAATGGTTTTTTATACTGAGTATAAAGACACTTTTAATTTCCTACACAAGAGCCATTCTCCACAACTTCTAGGCTAACATGATCTTGATTTTGTGTGTCACAACATTGTCTCCAGCCACAGTGGTGAACCTGAACCTCTTCCCCTTTGTTACATACCATTTCAGCTTCTCTTGTAAGTCCAACATATTCTGCCAAGATAATTGCTTTTTATTCCATGTAAAATTAGAATCAAGAAAAGAAAGCCTGTTCTCCTGATCACTCTTTCCCGTTTAGGATGCTGGCATGTTGACTTTACGTCTGGAACTCCTACTAGCTGTGTTGTGACTTGAAGGAAAGGTCAGAAAATCGCAGAAATACCAATCCATGTCCTTGACTAGGTTAGGGCAGGGAGGAGGAGCATGAACCACCATCTCTACATGGTACATGAGACAATAAATTGCCTTATGCTGTTATTGTGTGAACCATCACAGCCTCTTTTCTGAAAAATGTCATCACCGTGCCAGAATACAAGCAAATGGCAACAAAGAGCAACGCATTTAGGGAATGACAGGTCATTCTTTACTACTTGAATTTAGAGTACAAGATGAGTAATAGCAAAGTAAAGCTGAACATGATAGTGAATAACTCTGAAAGATATGATAAGCAATCTTGACTTTTCCTAACTGAAAAGGATAATGAAGACAGATTTTAACGATGAGCACAAGATACAGCTGAAGTATGCAGAAGTGAAATCATGCAAGCTTTATTTAACAACTAGGAAGCCTGGCTTTTTTTATCCTGTAGTAAGTGGGAGACTCTTGAGGAAGTGAGTAAAATAGATGTGCTCTAAAAAATCCAGACTTACAATGGTGACCTACAAAGATTAAGGCAGAAAAGTCAGAGCTGATTATATTACTATAGGCAAGAAATGGCAGCGTCCTGAACTAAGGAACACCAATGAGAATTAAAAGGAAACAATATATTATTTATTTATTTTAATTTTATTTGAAAGGCAGAGTTACAGAGAGAGAGACAGTGAGCAATCTTCCATCCACTTCTTCCCTACCCAAATGGCCACAATGACTTGGGCTGGGCCAGGGCAAAACCAGAAGCCTGGAACTCCATCTGGGTTTCCCACATGTTTGACAGGGTCCCAAACACATGGGCCATCTTCTATTGCTCTCCCAGTGACATTAGCAGGGAGCTGGAAAGGAAGTGGAACAGCCAGGACTGGAATTGGCACTCATAAGGCATCAGGCATTGCAGGCATCAGTTTAATCCACTACGCCACAATGCCAGCCCCATTGTCAATTATTCATGAGAGTAGAACATAGCAATTCCTTGAGACACAAAATACAGTCTTGGTTCTCTTTGAACACTAGCTCCTTGCAAGGACAGAGTTTCATTGAGACACGTCTTTTCCAAAGCCTTAATTGATCTCTTACATTTTTCTCAGTTGATCTCCTACATTTTAAAGCATTTTCTTAACGAATGTTCTGGAGTTTTTCCTACTGTTTCCAAAAATATGAATGAATGTGCCATTTGTGTCCAGCTGACAGAAATGTGAGAATTATTAGGGTAAAAGGGAAAAAACAACAAATGGAATTGTATAAACTCTCTTTCCTACCTGGCATATTCAAGGTGTGACTTGAATTAATTAAAAGGCTTTTTAAGCTTAGACTAAAAAATATTTAGGGGGCTGGCGCTGTGGCACACTGGGTTAACGCCCAGGTGTGAAGCGCCGGCATCCCATGTGGGCGCCAGTTCTAGTCCCAGCTGTTCCACCCTGATCCAGCTCTCTGCTATGGCCTGGGATAGCAGTAGAAGATGGCTCAAATCCGTAGGCTCCTGCACCCATTTGAGAGACTCAGAAAAAGCTCCTGGGTCCTGATTTCGGATTGGCGCAGTTCCGGCCATTGCAGCCATCTGGGGAGTGATCCATCAGATGGAAGACCTCTCTCTCCCTCTCTCTGCCTCTCCTGTCTCTGTGTAACTCTGACTCTCAATTAAAAAATAAATAAATCTTTAAAAAAATTTAGTTCTCATTTTTAACTGACAATAACTTTTGTAGGAGTACTTCAAAAATCTCATGGAAATGGAATTAAAAGATGTTTGTTTTGGTGCAAAAACACTTTGAAACCCACGAACAGTTTTTTTATGATACACATTTTCTATAAAATGTCTTATTACAACTTTGTACCCCTGAACAACAGTTCCCAATGCCCATCCGTTTCTCTCCAGACCAAAATTCTTTTTTTTGGTCATTTGAAAGAAAAACACACATACACAGAGTGAGAGCTCTTCCATCCATTGGTTCACTTCCCAAATGCCTGCAACAGCCAAGGAATGCCAGGTTGAAGCCAGGACACTGGGGAACTCAACATGGGTGGCAGAGACTCAACTACTCGGCCATTATCCACTGCCTCCTAGGGCACACATTAGCTCGAAGCTAGAATCAGAGGCAGAGCCAGGATCTGAACCCAGTCACTCTGATATGGGGTATGGGCACCCCAAGTGTCATCATAATCACTCTGCCAAACACCTATCCCATGAAATTATATGTCTCAGTATAAAAAGTATAGGGTGATCATTATGGCAAGGAAAGATAGAAATTCAGAATGGATTTGATCATGGACGATGAAGCAACGGCTAGTACAACAGGGATGTACAAAAGCAGGTGACTAAAATATGTACAGTCTTTATCTAATTTGCTTGTTGTCTTGGGCAGAACAGTAACTCTTATTGAAAACATTTCTGCTATCAAATTTGGCATCAGTCAATTTTGAGTCCATAGAAATCATACAAAATCAACAGGTAGAGAAATAAGACCTACAAGGAACTGAAATATCTATGATCTATTATCTTGCAGAAGAGACAATATGAAACAGGATTATTGGAATTACTCTAAGCCAGGAAAGACATCTGGTTTCCAGCCCTGAACTGGTCATTAAGTAGCTGTCTATATTACATTGGCAACAACAACTGTGGAAAAGTTATGCCACAAATATTAAGGGAACAGGCTAATAAAGTAAAAAAGCAGAATCACATAACCTCTCCATGTCTCCCACAAGCCAAGCAGATTAGCACAATAACATTGCCTATGTGATAGGTCAATGACAATTTAATTGGGGCTGGCATTGTTGTATAGCAGATAAAGCTACCACTTGTGATGCTGGCATCCCATATGGTGCCAGTTTGAGTCCCAGCTGCTCTACTTCCGATCCAGCTCCCTGCTGGTAAAGCAGCAGAAGATGGCCCAAGTCCTTGGGCCCTTGTACCCATGTGGGAAATGTGGAAGAAGCTCCTGGCTTCTGCTCCTGGCTTCAGAATGGCCCAGATCTGGTCTTTGTGATCAATTAGTGAGTGAACCAGTAGATGGAAAATTTTTCCCTCCCTCCCTCCCTGTGTTTCTCCCTCTCTAACCCTGCTTTTTAATAAATAAATCTCTCTCTTTTTTTTTTTAAAAAAAAGACAATTTCATTGCACACATCAAAAACAGACATTTGGGGCCGACGCTGTGGTGTAGCAGGTAAAGCCTCCAGTGGCAGGGCTGGCATTCTGTAAGAGCGCCAGTTCAAGTACAAGCTGCTCCATTACCAATCTAGCTCTATGCTATGGCCTGGGAAAGCAGAAGAAGAGGGCCCAAGTCCTTGGCCCTCTGCACCCAAAAGGAGAGCCGGAAGAAGCTCCTGGCTCCTGGCTTTGGATCGGCACAACTCCAGCCATTGTGATAATCTGGGGAGTGAACCAGTGGATGGAAGACCTCTCTGTCTGCCTCCACCTCTGCCTCTCTGTAACTCTGCCTTTCAAATAAATATATAACTCTTTAAAAAAAAGAAAAAAAAAAACAGTCTTTTGGGAGTGGGCAATGGAACTAGTGGTTCAGATACCACTACAGGATGCCTGCATCCTGTATTGGAGTGCCTGGATTTGAATTCACTCCTAATTCCAGCTTCCTGCAAACACAGACTCTGTGAAGCAGCAATGACGGTTTAAGTAGTTGGGTCTCTCTCACCTATTTGGAAGACATGGATTCAGACTCAATCTTCAAGTAAATACAGATTGGTTGAGCATGGTGATGAGTCAATTTAATAATAATCATAATTAACCTTTTTGAGTACTGACTGGGACTTGCCTGGAACTGAGATACATACTTTACATGTATTATTCCCTTCAATCCTCACAATAACATCAGGAAGTGTTATCAGTACACCA
Source organism: Sylvilagus floridanus (assembly GCA_949820135.1). Lineage (NCBI taxonomy): Eukaryota > Metazoa > Chordata > Mammalia > Lagomorpha > Leporidae > Sylvilagus > Sylvilagus floridanus. The sequence goes on from OX463243.1 coordinate 67,953,539, forward strand.
TTATATAACAGATGAAGAAGTGCAGGAGAGAAGGTCTAACCTGTCCAACATGCCCTCAGGCAGCTGGGATGGAGCCAGAAACACAGCCTATTTCAAAGGGTTTCTCAATTCAAAGCCAACGCCTTTTTGATACAGTGACAGACATGCCTTGCATCTTTCTAAGCATAGGACATGGAATGAGAAAAAAGTCATGAGAATGATTTGGGTATGAAACAGAATCTCCAGCTCCTTGAGGGAGAATCACACTTGGAAGTTAAAGGAAATCATAGACTATGGTAGTTACTTTAAAAGGGGGACTGAAACCTACTGAAAAGCAGTATTACCTTAGGATGCTTCAGGAGGAAGTTGGCAGCTTCCTCAAAATACTCCAAGTCTATTTTCTCTGGCTGGGGTGGCAGGTCTTCAAAGCCACAGTGAGCCAAAGCCAAGGAGGCAAATCCACGACTGGCCAGGAGACTGGCTCGAAACTCAAGCAGCCCACCGCTAGCGCCAAACATGTCAATCACTCCTGGGAAACGGCCCTCTCCTGTGAAAGAGGACAAAACAGAGTAGTGCATGAAGGGAAGAGAAGGAAAGATAATAAAAATGGGCGAACACAAAGCAGAAGTGCACCACAGAGTTTGGAAGTAATGTAAACATCTTCAAATAGAATCCCCAACTCTTCTGCCTTGTATCTGGGAAAGAACTAGACACATTGAATATAGAGTGGACCACACTATCTAACAGTCTGATTGGGAACAATGTTCACTGCACACGTTTCATCCCTGCTGCCAAGAACAGGCTTCAGTTTGAGAGTCTAGGGATAAAGAAAGCCAGAAAGCGGGCCATGGCTTCTTAAGTTATAAAGAAGTACAAATATAGCTTTCAGGAAACCAATGAGGTGCTCAAGTAAAACATGGTATATATGTGGATACATGCTGGAGCAGGGTTTTCTGGATAGCAAATCCAGAGTCTTCAGATAGCCAGTCTTCAATGCAGACAAATGTAACACGAGTCCAAAGCTATAGAAATCTACAATAAAGGGATTCTATAAACTATAGATATTCATATCCTTAGACAAGCTCCAGAATTGTTGAGATGAAACTTGAGTTGTTATGGAATATGAACACACTCTTGTTCCAACCCTGTCAACCTTGATTCTAAGGCAGTAAAGGAGTGCCTTGTGTACTGTACCTATTCAAGCTAAATTTCCCCAGATAGTAAGTCATTCAAAAGAGGGACTACTGGGGTATCAATAACCAGAATCATTCTACTCACCTGAAGGCACAAAGAGGGTTCCCCGCAGACGGCCTTCTCGGACCGGGATTCGCGTGACACCCGGTGCCACATACCACCTTTCCAAAGTCACGCTGGCCTTTGGTGCCTCGCTGGTTTTGGCTTCTATTGGTAAATGTCTGTCGTAAAGTTTTATCTGGACTCGGAAGGGGCTATTCATCACATCTCTTTTCAGCAGTCTCGTTACTGGTTTTTCAGGCTTGAGTGACCAGAAGAGGCCCATGGGGTGCACTCCCTTATAGTCACCTCCAAGTGCAGTAGCATGATCTAAGTCTATCTCACCAACTTCATTGGCCCTGTAGAAGGCCCGTGAATAAAAGAGATTCCCCACTTCATCTTCCAAGGTTGCATGGAAGACCACCAACTGAAGAGGAGTCAGGCCTGTGGCTCGGATATGCACTGGCTCATCAACAAGTGCACTTAGAGGGGTAGCTGTCAGCTGAACCATTTTTGCAGTGTGGCACCTTGGATGATTCTTAAGGAATCTTCAGCAAACTTCAGAATAAGAACAACATTAGGAGGAATGAAATAAGGTAATGATAAGTTTAATAAAAGATGAAATGCATATGGGTCAGTTATACCTTTTCAAGTATTTAGCAAACACAAGGAGCCTTCAAAAAGTTCATGGGAAATTCACATTATTTTTCCTTTCATTTTTTCCAAATATTGTCTGGTGTCATCATATTCTGATATAATCTTTTTATTAAAGATTTATTTATTTATTTGAAAGTCAGACTTACAGACAGACAAAGGGAGGGACAGAGAGAAAGATATTCCATGTGCTGTTTCACTCCCACGATGGTCACAACAGCCAGCACTGAGCCAGGACAAAAGATCCAGAAGCTTCCTCTGGGTATCCCATGAGGGTGGCTGGAACTCCAAGCACTTAAGACATATTCCACTGCTTTTCCCAAACCATTAGAAAGGAGCTGGATTGGAAGTGGACCAGCCAGGACATGAACCTGAGCCCATACTGGGTGCTGGCATTGCAAGTGGCAGCTTTACGTACCATGAACCAATCTGAGTCCCTCCAGATATAATATTCTATTACAAAATGAGAGCTTTCTACAAACTTCTAGAAGTGAGAAAGCAAGCTGATAGGTTTTATAACAGTGAACCAGGACTGAGGAAGCAGAACCCAAAAGACACGTCACTTCAATATGTCATTGAAGATATTACAATCTGCCACACAGAGCCTTGGCAAAATACGGTACAATGCATATGAGTGAGATGTGCAGTTGAAAATCAGATGATCTATTTAACTTTTATTTTCATATAGATCAGTTGACTCTACTGTTAAACTTCTTTCCAAGTCCTACAAACAGAATAACTGGCAACCAAGCACTTACTTCCAACACAGGAAACAAAATAGGAGGGTCATTTAAAAAAAAAAAAAAAACTGAGAATAAAATCTTTGGGAAGAACAAGCATGCTGACTGATGTATTGCTTCCTAGAAAAAAAAAATCTATGGCACGCTATTTAGGATTGACCCAGTCCTAAAGCAAAATTGGAAGGTGATAACCCTTAGGAAAATAGAAGTACTGCTGGGCATTAAAAAAAAAAAAAAAGATTTATTTGTTTATTTGAAAAGCAGAGTGAGCTGGCACTGCGGTTCACTAGGCTAATCCTCTGCCTGCGGCGCTGGCACCCCAGGTTCTAGACCTGGTTGCTCCTTTTCCAGTCCAGCTCTCTGCTGTGGCCCAGGAGGGCAGTGGAGGATGGCCCAGGTGCTTGGGCCCTAAACCCGCATGACAGACCAGGAGGAAGCACCTGGCTCCTGGCTTTGGATCGGCGCAGAGTGCCAGCCATAGCAGCCATTTGGGGGGTGAACCAATGGAAGAAAGACCTTTCTCTCTGTCTCTCTCTCTTTCTCTAACTCTGCCTGTCAAAAAGAAAAAGAAAAGCAGAATAACAAAGAAAGGATATTTATCTGATTCTTCACTCCCCAAATGATCTCAACAGCAGGCACTAGGGAGGGCTACACTGAGGCCAGGAGCCCTGAACTTCATCTCGGTCTCCACATGGGAGGCAGGGATCAAAGTATATATGCCATCGCCTACTTCCTTACAAGGAGCAATATAGGAAGGTGGATAAGAAGCAGAAGAGCTGGGAGCAAGACCAGAATTCTGATATGGGAGGAGGGTATCCAGCAGTGATTCAACCCTCAGTGCCACAATGCCTGCCCTACTGCTGGGCTTTTATAATCTCATTCTTAAATATTAAGGGCTGCCCTTCTCTGTTCTCTGGGTTAATGTGGAGAAAGTGACAAGAGTGACAACTATTCTCACTCTGACAACCAGAACTACCTGTATACATCATAAAATCACCTTTTTTGTCTTCATTTTTATTAGGTTGCTGAGAATGCAAAGAATCTCAATGAATTAAACTTCAGCAAGTGACAGCTTAGTTGTAGTAGACATGAAATTTTCTCTCCTCATACTTTCCATTGCAAAAAAGGAGCAAAAACAAATCCTCATAAAGAAAAGCGAGGAGAAATCAACAGCACACTCAATGTACTTTTAATGGATGTGTGGGGGCCGGTCTAATCAATCAGAATTCCAAGGTACGCCAGCCACAGTAGAAGTCTTTCTGCCTACTTGCTATAAGACATTACCATGTGTTCCGCAACAGAACTATCAAAGATCAGAGCAGGTCTGAAAGCTGAGAGAAATCCATCTAGGTTACAGGCCTTGTTCTACAGTAAGGCAGCTGCCCTCCACAGGATGATGCAGAGAGATTTCACCATGCTCAGAAAGACAGGAGCAAGAGTGCTAGTAAAGAAAGCTCCCTAGGGATCCTCCCTCCGGAAGGATTCGAAATCAGAACCTCCTACAGTCTGAAAAGCCAAAGACACAAAGATCTCCCCAGAAAGTTGCCAATGCTGGGAACTCTGGTTGTTCTGCTGAGTTAGGCCTAATCCCACAGGCCAAATTATCTGTAGCCAGTGAGGCACGGAATCCACAAAGCTGCAGAGAAGCACAGACCCAGCTCAACCACTCGTGAGATTGCTGCGGCCCTAAGTCTAGCATGCTGACAAAACAGGGGTGCTAGGATGTGGTTATTAGTTTGCATGTCAAATGTTTCCCAAAGGCCAAATGGTAATGGCACGTTGCCCAAAGTCTTAAGTGAATGGTACTAAGAAGATGGAAACCTCACCCAAGTATGGTGTTTGAAGATTGGGCTTTTGGAAGGTGACAGGATTGGATTGAATCCTTAGGGTAGAACTCCCTGGGCTGAATCGTGGTGATTTTTTGTCTCTTTTTTTTTATTTTTTATTTTTTGACAGGCAGAGTGGACAGTGAGAGAGAGAGAGACAGAGAGAAAGGTCTTCCTTTACCAGTGGTTCACCCCTCAAATGGCCACTGCATCCGGCGCACTGCGCTGATCTGAAGCCAGGAGCCGGGTGCTTCCTCCTGGTCTCTCATGCAGGTGCAGGACCCACGCACTTGGGCCATCCTCTAATGCACTCCCGGGCCACAGCAGAGAGCTGGACTGGAAGAGGAGCAACCGGGACAGAATCCGGTGTCCCAACTGAGACTAGAACCTGGTGTGCCGCCGCCACAGGCGGAGGATTAGCCTGTTGAGCCGCGGCGCCGGCCAATGGTGGTTTCTTAAGGAGAGACACAGACACTCTGGTGCTCTCTTGCCATATGATACTCTGAGCCAAGGTGGGACTCTGCCATCAAGAACACCTTCACCAGAGGCCAAGTCAGTGGGGCCTCCCTGAGCTTGGACTGTGAAACTCCAAAACCATCAGCCACAATAAACCTGTTCTCATTATAAAGTTAGCTTCTCTTCTCTAAGGCATTTATTTCACCGTTGTAACATGAAGTTGACCAATACAAGGGTATGCTTTTTCCTAAAGGTAAATATTTATCTCCGTCATTAAGTTCATAAAAAAAATCCAGGATTCAATTTTTAATAATTATGAGGCACAAAATTAGTAGGTAAATTGAATTCTGATCATAATAAGAAAAAGAGGAAAACCAGAAATGGTTCAGAAGTTTAATTTATCAGACAGGAAATAGAACAAAGGGCCAGCCAACATAAAGACCATTTGAGTAAAAGTGCCCAAATTGAACTACAAACAGGAAAAAATGGGTATAAAAGGACAGATGTTGGAATATTATCAAATACTGAAGATGTGTGAAATATTATCAAATATTCTTAATATAGATGTTAATGGTGCCTTCAAAAAAGACACAGTAAAAATATTTGAAAATATAATGTTAAATTTTCTCCCAAGTTGTGAAAAGTATTGTGTAACACAGCAGTAAGAAATTCAGGAAACAAAAGGATTAAAAACCAAGAAATCTGCAACTACTACATTATAAACTAGTAATATAAAGAATAAATCTTAAATGCAGCTAGAGAAAATAGAAACAGTAAATATAGGAGAATGACTAACATAAAGTCAGAAGAGAAAAAAATATTTCAGTGCATAAAAAATTAAAATTCCTTAAAAAAAGTATTTCAAAAATGAAGGCAAATTAAAAGACATTTTCAGGAAAACTCTGAGACATTACATCTACAATAGAGCAGCACTACAAGCAAACTAAAATATTTAAGGGGAAAGTAAACAAGACGGACCACTGGATCTGTTAGGGAAAGGATGAAAATCAAAAAAATACATCCACACATGCATACCCATTAAGTGAGGACTTAAATGTAATTAAGACTATTGACTATTTAAAATTATTATTGTGGGGCTCATATAATATGTAAAAATATAACGACAAAGAGGAGGAATGCAATAAACAGAACTATATCATTTTAAGATTCTTATATTACTGCTTTCTAAGCAACATAAGATTATTTGCAGGGAGACTGACAACTCAAAGGTCTTGTTAGGAGCTCAACTGAGTTGGTTGGGGGATGAGGGAAGAGGAGAGAACTGAGCTTCCAGAGAGTGAGTGAGTGAGTGCACGTGTGGCCAACTAAAGCAACAAGCTAAGAAAGGAGCGGAGGGCAGGTAGCTGTGAATCACGTGCTGCAATGGTATAGCCAAAGACTAACCTGGAAGCCAAGTGCTCAGAGCAGGAAGGTCAGTGGATCAGCACAGGCATCGAGACCTTCTCAGGAGGGGGGAATTCCAAACCACAGGTTCTGACTGTTCTATGATCCACGGGATGACAGAAGAGTGAGGGGTTGGCCTAGCAGTAGAAAACACTGAGGAGGAGTCAGAGCAGGTTAAAGTGTCTGTAGGTTTCTCCCCTGCTCCTGGCACAAGGAGGCCTCAGGAGGAGTGCCTGAGAGGATCCTGGACCTTGAAGGCAGGCCTAGATAAAGGAGACCTAACTACAGAGGGGACTGAGCTAGGAATGTAAACGTTAAGAGCGTTAAACATTAAACACCTTGCAACCTTTTTTAGAAACTGCAATGCTTTTTGGCTCACAGGGGCCATGTTGTCGCTGTGCCATGGTGTCTGGTATCTCCACTGAAAGACTCAAAGGCAAGGGCTAAAATCTGAAAGCTCAATCTCTCACATATCTGGGAGCTGATGCTGGCCTATGACTGGGAGTGTCATTTCAGGTACATGTGGGTTCACTGGGGTCCCCGACAAGGACTGGTTTGGCCTTTGTCATGACATGGTGGTTGGGTGAGAAGGTCAAGTACCCCAAGAGACAGAGCCAGGTGTAAGCTATAAACATTTATAGCCTAGCCTTGGAAGTCACATAGCATAATCTCTGCCATTTATATAGGTTAGAGCAGCCAAGAGCCTCCAATAAAATTCAAGTGGAGAGAACACAGATCCCCGACTCATAATACTAATTATATTATTTAAAAAATAATAACAAAGTAGGATGAGGTGTGTGTGTGTGTCTGTGAATGTGTGCACACACAGGTGTGTGTGCTGCCATCTGTCATTTTTGGGAAATGCAATCTGCCACAAAGGAAGGGGGTAATAAAAGAGAAAATACTAAACAGAAAGAACGGAAAACAAATACCAAGATAGGTATTAATAGTAATATATTAACAATTGGATTAAATTAAAAAGGACTAAACACTCCATTTAAAAGACATGTTGTCAGACTAGCAAAAAAGCATGTTTGCTGTTTTACAAATACATCTTGTCAAGGGACAGGGAAGAACAATACATGCATCATAAACACAGAATATATATAAAAGCTAATGGAGCTATAATTATCCATTTAGTGAATATATTCTTTATATATATACATATATATGGATTTATTTATCTGAGAGGCAGAGTTAGAGAGAGATTTTCCTTTCTTTAAAAAAGATTTATTTATTTTACTTCAAAGTGACAATTACACAGAGAGAGAAGAAGAGGCAGAGAGAGAGAGAGAGAGAGAGAGAGAGAGAGAGGTCCTCCATCTACTGGTTCACTCCCTAATTGGCTGCAAAGGCAGAAGCTGCACCAATCTGAAGCCAGGAGCCAGGGGCTTCTTCCAAGTCTCCCATGCGGGTTCAGGGGCCCTAAGGCTTGGGTCATCTTCTACTGCTTTCCCAGGCCATAGCAGAGAGCTGGATCAGAAGTGGAGTAGCCGGGTTTCGAATCAGTCCCCATGTGGGATGCCATCGCTGCATTTCGCAGCTTTACCTACTACACCACAGCACCTGCCCTGACAGATTTTTCCATTCACTGGATAACTCCCCAAAAGGCCACAACAGTCGGAACTGGGCCGATCCAAAGCCAGGAGCCAGGCAGTTCTGCTGGGATTTCTCATGCAGATGCAGGGACCCAAGCACTTGGGCCATCTTCTACTGCTTTCTCAGGCCATTACTAGGAAGTTAGATCAGAAGTGCAGCAGCTGGGACTCAAACTGGTGCCCACATGGAATTCCAGTACTGCAGGCAGAGGCTCTACTACACCACAGCAGCAGCCCATAGATGATATAATCTCTTTTTTGTGTTTGTTTAAAGATATATTTATTTATTTGAAAGGCAGAGTTACAGACAGAGAGAGAGAGAAAGAGGGATGGAGGGAGAAAGACATCTTCCATACGCTAGTTCACTCCCCAGATGGCTACAAAGGCAAGAGATCTGCCAATTAAAGCCAGGAGCCAGGAGGCTCTTATAGGTCTCCCACGTGGGTGCATCCTGAAAGGCTTTCCCAGGCAATAGAAGAGAGCTGGATTGGAAGTGGAGCAGCCAGGACTCGAACTGGCACCCACATGGGATGCCAGCACTGCAGGCAGTGGCTTTACCCGCTACACCACAGCACTGGCCCCTACATGATATATTCTTACACAGTAATATATTTGTATATCAACTGAGCTGTCAAGACAAATTGTGTAGAGAAAGTGCACAAACTAATCAAAATACATACAGCAAAATCAATAGAACTCAAGGAAAATTCACAATAATTGAGGATTTTAACACGTCTCTCAGTAACTCACAGTTCAGCAACATTTTAAAAAATCACTAAGAAACGAACTTTTAGAACACTTCCAACCAAGTCAGGCTAACTGGCATTCACAAGACACTACGCCCCAAAATCACAGGATACTCATTCTTTCTAACGAAGCCAGGGAACCAGTTTCTGATTATAACACAGGAAACTGGATGTTGGGGTTAGAATGTAGGAAGCTGTCCTCACAGAGTATACACTGGCTGCACCACACGGGCTATTGGACACTTGAAATGGTTTCCTTAAATACTCCATTGGTGATGGAAGAAATCACAAAGGAAACAGGAAAATAGCTGAATGATACTGTAAACAAAATATACCCAATTCTTGCCAATTTAATTCTGCCCTGAAGGGTACCAGTTTCTCCTGCACACACTCGCACGCTGCCATCTCATGCCTGGTGGGTTCCAGCCTGCCCTCCTGCTCCACATCCATCTTCCCCTCCCAGCTGCCTGCCAGGAAGACTTCAAGCTCCACAACTCCAGCATCAGATCACAACCGTTAGAGACTAGTAAACCAAATTCCCACAAATGTCTAGGATCAAATCCTGTAGCAAGGGTGTTTACGTGCAACTGAGGAGGCTAGAGATAAGATGATGTGTCTTCCATTGTCATTTCAAGCAAGTTAAGTTCTGGAACTGCCAATGGATTTAGCTTGTGTCAATTCTTTTGAAGTTCTATAGAGAAACGGTAACACAGTACAGTAGAAGTTGAGAGGAGTAGGGCTGAAGAAGGAGGACACACAGGGAGCAGAAGTTGAAGGAAGGTTCCAGGGAGATTTGCTTTGAGCCCAATTTTGGGTTACTCCAGAGGTGACTTTCATTGAATAATCCAAGAGCATGTACTTCATTTTGAGGGAATTCTAGGAAACATCAGCAGAGAAGTAAGAAGTGTCCAATAAATGGTTGGTTGAGGGCTGCTCCTGGTGGTGGTGAGGGTGGGGATGGGGAGGTATACATTAAATTTCCACCACTTCTGGCCTGCTGTGCTGAGAGGCAAGGCTGACACTGGGGATCGGAGAAAACCATCAGGCAGAGAAATTCAAGTTCTGGATGCTATGGCTCAGATTTATTAATGTGGTTAAGGAAGTCTATAAGGACAAAGCATTGACAGCATCTGCTATGCTTGTGTGTGTGTGTGTGTTTGTGTGTGTGCGCATTTTGCATAAAGAAGAGAAAGGGAAAGGAGGCAGATGCATGTATGAACCAATGTAAATCAGAATGAGCCTGCAGAGAGAGAAATACTGAGAATAAGGATTCAGTTGCTTCTGTCAAAAAAGCTTAATAAGTGATTTTATATAGCTCAGAAGTCCCACATTTCACTTCGAGTGACAAAATTCATGAAACAGAATATTGATCACAGAGAAACACACTGCAGAGTTGGAATGGAATTCATATTTCCAACTTGTAGTCAAAATAGATTAGTACCTCAACAAGAATGTAATAGGAGTTTACATGTGACAGTCACTACAAGATTAGACACTTCACTACTCTACATAAGTTTAGGGTGTAGTGTGCTTTCTGAACATTATGCATTAAACTTTTATTTAGGCTGGCGCCGTGGCTCAACAGGCTAATCCTCCGCCTTGTGGCGCCGGCACACCGGGTTCTAGTCCCGGTCAGGGCACCGATTCTATCCCGGTTGCCCCTCTTCCAGGCCAGCCCTCTGCTGTGGCCCAGGAGTGCAGTGGAGGATGGCCCAGGTGCTTGGGCCCTGCACCCCATGGGGAGACCAGGAAAAGCACCTGGCTCCTGGCTCCTGCCATCGGACGAGCGCGGTGCGCCGGCCGCAGCGCGCCGTCCGCGGCGGCCATTGGAGGGTGAACCAACGGCAAAAGGAAGACCTTTCTCTCTGTCTCTCTCTCTCACTGTCCACTCTGCCTGTAAAAAAAAAAAAAAAAAAAAAACTTTTATTTAACATGCACAGGCATCCATCCATGTACTCAAGCAAAGAATTTATTGGCAAAGTCATAACTTTACTTCAACTTATACTTTGCTTTTTAGATATGTTTTTCAAATGGTTTATTGAATTTCACTGCTACAATGCATGTCTGAGTCGTAAGAGTAGGATTACATGTAGGCAAGGCCTCAATATTATGTTCACAGAAGGTAATGCTAACGGATTAGTCTTACATTAAAAGAAAACTATTCCTTCACAAAAATACGAATAGATCTAGGGTTCAATTTCTCAGACTAAGAGGGTTTCTTCTATAAAACACTAGGAAATAACATTTTTTAAAAGGGGAATATTGAAGAGAATGGGAGAGAAAGAAAAGGGGAAGTTAAACAGTTAATTAGCCTTTTCCTCAAAAATACAAATTCTACCTCAACAGTCTCATTAATAGTAAGCCCTGATGGACAAAATTTCTAAGCAAAATCTGACAGAAAAGACACCCTTATCTGAGCACTACTGGGGATTCCACAGCTCTTGAGATTAGGAAATCAGAAGAAAGACTATTTGTCCTCCATAAGTGCTAAATTCCAAACACAGGAATAAATAATCCTGTTGATTTACAACTCAAGAGTTGAAAATTTAAGCTGTTTCCAATCAGCCCAGAAGAAATAAGCCTGATTACAAACCTGACTCTTTCCTCTGAGCCTTCTTTTTCCAGCTGTAGAGAAAAAAACACTACTATACCCAGCTACCACGAAGGTCAAAACCTCAAATATCTGTTGTAGTCTAAGACAGCTAACAGCACAAGCTTACTGTTCACTCACTGCTCGAGTTCTCTATTAGCTTTTGTAGTTTATTTTTTTAAATTTACTCATTTAAAAGGCAGTGACAGGGAGAGACAGAGAGAGACAGAGAGGTCTTCCATTTGCTGGTTCAGTCCTCAGGTGGCTACAGTGGCAAGGGCTGGGCCAGACAGAATTCGAAAACCTGCATCTGATTCTCCCACAGGGGAGGCAGGCCTTCCCAGGCCCATTAGCAGAGAGCTAAATCAGAAGTGGAACAGCTGGGACTCGAACCCACACTCTGATATGGAATGCCAGCAATGCATGTGATGGCTTAACCTGCCGCACCACAATACCACCCCCAACATTTGGCATTTGGCACATCAGTTAAGACACTGCTTGAGACAGTCACATCCAATATCAGAGAGCCTGGGTTCAAGTCCTGAATCTGCTTCTGATTCCAGCATCCTGCTAATGCACACTCTGAGAGACAGCAGCTGATGGCTCAGCTTGGGACCTGCTGCACTCTGGAAACCCTAGACTGAGTTCTCAGATTCTGACTTCATCTCGGTCCAGCCCCAGCTGTTGTGGGTATTTGGACTGAATCAGCAGCTCCGGGATCTCTTATTTATTCTGTCTCGCTGCCTTTCAAATAAACAAAAATTTTAAAAAATATATTAAGCTTAGCCCTCTTCTATTTTCCCTTTTTTCATTATCTATCTTCCATAAATAGTTGCTTCACCTTACTCACATAATTATTAAATTTTTTATTAACTAATCAAACAACTTGTTTGTTTGACCTCTGTTGGCACTGTGTGGGCATGTCTTTCCTCTACAAATAAAAAGAAGTCAAGGTGATTATTAAACAACTCTGATTTGGAAATGCTTTCTTTCCTGAGTCCACTCAGCTGGGAACTACAAATAGGTCACATTTGAGTAACAAAATACTCTTTCTGGGGCTCAATTTCTACTTTTGAATTTAAACACCAAATCTATCCATTCCTTCTCTCTCCTCATTTAATCACAGGCTCTTGACATAGCTATAGAATGGTGCAGGCTCATCCTGCGAGGCCTGCACACTGCCGGGTAAGGTGATGATGTTCTTTGACAAGAAGCAACAGAGACAAGTTGCGGTGAACATGTCCGTTTATTAATGATCAAGCATAAGCTTTTAAAGCGCAAGTGGGGGGAGGGGGGAGGGGCGTAGCTAATTCAGGGCAACACTAATTCTATAGGAGGAAGCCAATATTGGCACCACTATGCTTCTCCAATCAGCTTAAAGGTCAGGTAGCCTAAGGTAGCCTTCCAGGTGGGCCTGGGCCATACCCAGGAGCAGTTTACATGATTGGCAATTACAAAGCTCTATAACAGAAAGGGGAATGGGGAGTAGAGTGGGGGAGGAGGGATGTGCCTGGGGCTCCTGGCGCCTGCCAGCAGTCAGGTTAACCTCCTGCATGGGCTAGGCAGGCAGACTGCCAGCCAGGCACAGAGTCACCCAAAGAATAGAGCACCAGTGAGATTTTACATGATAAAAAATTAAAAGGGCTATCACCAGAAAAGAAGTGTTGGGTCTTTTAATTTGTGGTGATGGACAGCAATTGAAATGTACACACTGAAATGAAAATATTAACAAATCGAATTTCTTCATTTTAAGGACTTCTAACCATCTTAAAAGATTTGATAACACAACTTACTAATTTGCAATAGATTTGTTACACACACAACAGATTAAGAACTATCAACCATAGGGTGAGCGTTGTAGTGCAGTGGGTTAGGGGTTAGGCGGCCCCTTCCTTGCAAAGCCAGATCTCATTGGAGTGCTGATTCAAGGCCTGGCTGCTCTTTCTCTGATCCAGCTCCCTGCTAATGTGGCTGGAAAAACCGTGGATGACGGTCTGAGTACTTGGGCCCCTGTCATCCATATGGGAGAGAAACATGGAGCTCTAGGCTCCTGGCTTCAGCCTTGCCCAACCCTGGCCATTGTGGCCATTTGGGAAGTGAACCAGTATATGGAAATTCTTTCTTCCTGTCACTCTGCATTTCAAATAAATAAAATAAATATTTTTAAGAAAATAACTATTACACTGCAAAAGGATTCCTAAAATTCAATTTGTAAAGTCTCCTTTGTATTTTGTATTGAAAAAAAGACTTAGCACTTTTCAGAGAAGGAAATACAAATACAAGCAATAGGGGTGGGCATTTGGCAGGGAGTTTAACCTCTGATGCCACATCGAACATTCACCTTTGCTTCTGACTACAACTTTCTGCACACTCTGGGAGACAGCAGATGATGGCACAAAGTGTTGTGTCCCTGCAACCCAAATCAATATGGGTAACTCAGATGAGCTCCATGTTCCTGGCTTCCACCTGATTGTTCCAGGCATTTGGAAAACTGAACTACCATCTCTCTCTCTCTCTCTCTCTCTCTCTCTCTGCCTTTCAAATAAAATGAAAAGAAATAATGAAATATAGTGTGATTATTTTTTAATATCTAGAAAAGGATTAATTTCATTTGTAATCAGAAAAATGAAAATTTAAATCATGGGGTATACATCACAAGATTTACAAAAATTAAATATTCTGAAATTAAGAACTGGGGAGTCACAAGCTTTATGTGTTAGCTTTTCATTACTATAATGCATTGCCTGAGACAAGCTACTTAAAAAGAAAAAAGGTTTATTTAACTCACAGTTTTGGAAGCTGAAGGTCCAAATGGCACAATGCAGGTCCTATCTCTGGTGAGGAACAGATGGCAAATGCTAGAGTGAATAGAAAGGAAGAATCACATGATGAGGGTTTTATAACAGCTCTCTTCCAGGAAGTCACTCTAAGGTCACGCCTCAAGGACCTAGGGTCATCTCAAAGCCCCACCTCCCAGAAGCTCCAGCACCTCCTAATAGCACCACCCTGGGGAAGAAATCTTTTTTTTTTTTTTTTTTTTTGACAGGCAGAGTGGACAGTAAGAGAGAGACAGAGAGAAAGGTCTTCCTTTGCCGTTGGTTCACCCTCCAATGGCCGCCGCGGTCGGTGCGCTGCGACCGGCGCACCGCGCTCATCCAATGGCAGGAGCCAGGTGCTAGGTGCTTTTCCTGGTCTCCCATGGGGTGCAGGGCCCAAGCACTTGGGCCATCCTCCACTGCACTCCGGGGCCACAGCAGAGAGCTGGCCTGAAAGAGGGGCAACTGGTTCTTTTTTTTTTATTTTTTTTGGAAGAAATCTTTAATACCTGGGCCTTTGTGGATTTTAACATTCAAACCATGGCAGAAGTAAATCATCAAGTAGATCAAGATCTGCTAAGGGAATATAGATAGGCAACACAGTTGTAGAAAGCAATTTTGTATCATCTAGTAAATGTGACAACATGAATAACGTTTGATCTAACGATTCAAATTTTAGAGATACACCCAACATAAATGTGTTCTCAAGTATAGCAGGAAATCTATACAAGAATGTTCATAGCATTATTTTGCAAGATACTAAAAAACTAGAAGCAATAAAATAACTATTAACAATCAAATGAAAGAATATTGACATACTCATACAGAATACTGTAACAGAAAAACTGATGAATCTCACAAACCTAAGAATTTAGAAGTGAGTCATAAATGAATATACACAATTAATCATACATTTATATTGCTGAATTTAAATTATAGGCCAAACTTTTGGAGTAAATTTTAAACAAAAGCAAAAAAGAGTTTACTAAAAGAATCAGAATTGTGATGAAAAATGATTGTTATAGTTAACAATGATAGTTTACAAGTAAATGAATGGAAAAAAATATATACTAAACAAGGGAAAGCATTAAGAACCTTAAAGTAGATATATTAATTGCAGATAAAGTAGATTTCAAGGCCAAGAACTTGTGAAATTCACAAGTTCTAATAATACATTTTAAAATATATGGAGCAGGGACTGGTGCTGTGGCGGAGCAGGTAAAGCTGCCACCTGCAGTGCTCCCATCCCATATTGGACCAGGTTTGAGTTCTGGCTACTCTACTTCTGATCCAGCTCTCTGTTATGCCCTGAGAAAGCAGTAGAAGATGGCCCAAATCCTTGGGCCCCTGCACATACGTGGGAGACCTGGAAGAAGCTCCTGGCTCCTGGCTTCAGATGGGCACAGCTCCGACCTTTGTGGCCTTTGATGGAAGACCTCTCTCTCTGCCGCTGCCTCTCTATAACTCTGCCTTTCAAATAAATAAATAAATCTTTAAAAGAAATATATATGGGCCGGCGCCGTGGCTCAACAGGCTAATCCTCCGCCTTGCAGCACCGGCACACCGGGTTCTAGTCCCGGTCGGGGCGCCGGATTCTGTCCCGGTTGCCCCTCTTCCAGGCCAGCCCTCTGCTGTGGCCCGGGAGTGCAGTGGAGGATGGCTCAAGTGCTTGGGCCCTGCACCCCATGGGGAGACCAGGAAAAAGCACCTGGCTCCTGGCTCCTGCCATCGGACAAGCGCGGTGCACCGGCCGCGGCGGCCATTGGAGGGTGAACCAACGGCAAAAGGAAGACCTTTCTCTCTGTCTCTCTCTCTCTCACTGTCCACTCTGCCTGTCAAAAAAAAAAAAAATAAAAAAAAGAAATATATATGTAGTAAAACTGCACAAAATTAAAGTAGACAATACAATAGTAGTAGCTGGAAATTTTAAATCCCTCTCTCAGTAACTAAGTTGATAAATATTGGGAAAGGCATATTTAAGCAATACTTTCAATGACATTGACCTAATTACTGTTTGTAGAACATCAAACCCAATAAGTTCAAGTACACATAGTATATTTAACAAGACAACAAGCTGAGTCACAAAATAAATCAATAAATGTAAAAATATTCAAATTATAGGATATATTCTCTAGTCACAAGGAAACTAGAAATAACAATAAAATATCTATAAAACTCCAAATATTTGAAAATCAAACACATTCTAATAATCTATGGGTCAGAGAAAAAAATGACATTGGAAATTAGAAAATCTTTCAAACAATGATAATGGAAGTATAATATAAAATAAATTCCAGAAAAAGCTAAAAAGCGAAGTTTATAATTTGAATGGCTTTAATCAAGAAAGAGGACCTAAAGCCAGTAGTCTAGAACTTTTTCCAAGACATTAGAAAAAGAAAAAGAAAAATAATACTGGTTAGTAGAGAATAATAAAATCATACATTACTGAAACAGAAAATAAATGATAGAAAAAAAATCAAGACAAAGTTGGTTCTTTGAAAAGACCATCAATAAACTTCAAGCTAGATTGCACAAAAATAAGATAGAACACAAATTAATAAATACCCAAAATGAAAGACAGCTTATCAGAATAGATCAAATTGACATTAAAAGTAAAATAGTTCTGTTGTAAACACCTCTATGCCAACTATTTCAGAGCTTTGATAAATAAATTACTTTAAAATAATGTACTGAATAATTATTTCAGAGTAAAGGAGATGAAGTGGCAAAAACTAATGATCTAATAACTAATGAACAACTTAATAAATCAGTATTGGATCCTGAAGAGGGGGGTGAAATTGTTCTTAAGGGTCATTACTGTAACCCTAATATGATTTGGATTTGGACAGAATATGATTGTTGTTCATAATGTTAAATATTTTGAATTTGATATTTTATGATGGTAGGAAGCAGAACTTCGGTGGCAGCCACAGTGTGCTACTATACAACTAAAATTAAATACTAGAATTCTGTGGAATCAGAAGTTAATTTTAGCAACTTCTGTTAAATTCAGAAGCTGAATATTCAAATAAAAAGTTAGAATTTTTACACTGTGAAATAACGCAGTGAAAAGGAAAGAAAATAAAAGCATGAAGAAATACAATGGAGTTCACACACTTTCAAGGTACCTGCCGCTTTGTGCTTGAGGATTCACAGAACACTTGTTGATGGGATCAAGCTGTCCATTCTTGGGGCTGGAATCAAAAAGTTCATATAACTTTGAAAACTAAATAGGCAGGAGTTTTATGGAAGATCAATACTCAAAGAAGTAGTAAAACCAGATTAAAAGCAAAAACATAAAAAGAGACCAAGGTGGCTGAATTGAGAGAAGTAGCACTCATCACCACAGAAAAATCCCCTAACAAGGGAAGTATCACCTTTCCAGGAGACTAAGGGAAAATTTCAGTAAAGAGGTGACAAGAGGGGCAAACAACACAAAAACTGAAAACTAACAGAGAGGAACAAAGCCAGTGCAGGGTCTATGCCAGGTCCCTGGGCAGGGGGGCACTTTGTTCTTGGAAAAAGCTAAGCAGAAGGTGGGAATGGCTGCCTAATTGCAGAGGAATTCCACAGTCCTCACTGACTTGAAATCTAGCCTAAATAGTTGACTGGGGTTCAAACTAGTACTGGGCAAAAAAAAAAAAAAAAACAAAAAACAACTACAACTCACGTTGCCTCCCTCTGTGCCCAAAGCACCAGATTCCGAAATTGCTATGATAGAGTTGCTGTTAAGGAACAGCAAGTAGCCCCGATGTTACCAGAGGCTCTCATAGGCTGAGACAGGGAACATTCCAAGGGAGAGTATCCTGAAGCTGTGGGAATTCTGGGCACAAGGTCTGGGGCTACACTCAGTGGATCTGCATCACCCAGGAAAGTCCCCCTTTTTCTTCCTGGAGTTTGAGTCTCAGCATCAGCAGATCATAAAAAATCTGACAGGGAGTGCCAGGGTTGCAGCACAGCAGTCTGTTATTAGACTTTTCGACCTAGCTTCCTGCTAGCATTAGCAGAGAAGGCAGGAGGGGGAAGTACTTGAGCCCCATGTGGTAGACCTGGGTGGAATTCTGGGCTCCTGGCTTTTGACTGGACCCAGACCTGGCTATTATGGCCATCTGAGGAGTAATCCACTGGATGGGGGTCTCCTGATGCTCCTTTCTCTGTCATTTTGCATTTAAATAAATAATAAATCTTTTTTTTTTTTTTTGACAGGCAGAGTGGACAGAGAGAGAGACAGAGAGAAAGGTCTTCCTTTTTCCATTGGTTCACCCCCACCAATGGCCACTGCGGCCGGTGTGCTGCGGCCAGCACACCGCGCGCTGATCTGAAGCCAGGAGCCAGGAGCTTCTCCTGGTCTCCCAGGCGGGTGCAAGGCCCAAGGACTTGGGTCATCCTCCACTGCACTCCTGGGCCACAGAAATCTCTTAAGAAGAAATTTCTGAAAAAAATTTAAAAAGATCAGACCTGAGGAAGGGCCCTTTGTCTCTCCCAGAAATGGTGTAGGGTGCTCAGGACACAAATACATCCTCACCACTGTATCCCCTTTTGGAAGTGCCATGCTTATCTAGGACTGTCACTGGTGCTACAATCCCTGGAGTAACTTGCTTTCACATGCATTACCTGAAGACTCCTACCTGAATTCCTCTACTTCAGGTTGGTAGCTGCTAATCCACAATTCCCACCACAACTGGCTCTCACCAGTGGCACTTGGATAACAGCCCCACTGCTTTCTGAAACTGCAGGACTGTGATAAGTAATATTAGATTCCTCAGTCACCAGAATCTACCCTGTGGGACCTATGTCCCTATGGGAAGAACATACCTGCACTCCATCATTCCAGACCCATATCTGCAAGTGCAAACTCCCCAGTACATACTTTAGTCACCCTATAGGACTGGGGCAAGTTCCCCTTCACATCTCCCAGTGCTGACACTACTGGGGCTTCTGGTGCCAAAGTCCCAGTACCAGTCACAATCTCCCAGCAGGACCTAAGAAAGGTCCCATCCACATCATAGTCCCTGAGGCCCCATCTTTGTGCCACAAACCCCAACATCATACAGGCTTCTCTGGCAGGACAAGGGGACAGTTCACTCTGTGTCCCTCAGCACCAAGAATGAGGCTCCAGCCATCACAAACCCACATGTGATTGACATCCAATTCTCTGGTTACTGAAAATACACACCACAGGAAGCCCACAGCCACTTCCAAGGCATGCTTCCATCTCCATAGACTGCTGCAAGACGAGACAACTGCAGCACTTGTACACACTGCTGACACTGACTGAAGCTAAAGAAATCACTCAGAGGCTACACTTCTGAGCTCACCTAGAACCAAAGTCAAAGCAACACCCTAAAAGATAATCTGCATTCCATCTAAACAAAACGTCTTTTCCAATGAAAACTACTCCATAAAGAAAGAACTATTATACCACATGTGCAGACATCAACATAGGGACTCAAGAAACAGGAAGAAGCAAGGAAGCACGGCATCTTCAAAAGAACACAACAGTTTCAAGAAATAGATCCAATTTGAAGGAAATCTGCGAAATATCTGAAAAATAATGCAAAATAATGATCCTAAGGAAACTCAAAGAGATGCAATACAGGCATTTTAAAGAAACGAATAAAATAATAATAGATGAATGAGAAACTCAGTAACAAGATACAAATAATTAAAAAGAACCAAACAGAAATTCTGGGGCTGAAAATTACAATCAATGTAATAAAGAAGTACAATTCAGAGCTTCAACAACAGAATGGGCCAAGAGGAGGAAAGATATTCTGATCTGGAGAATAATACTTGAAAAAAACCAAGGCAGACAAAAATAAAAAGAATTAGAAATGGTCAATATATATATATATATATATAATATATATATATATAAAAGAAAACCCATCAGACTAATATGACTTTCCAGTAGGAACTGTACATGCCAGCAGAGACGGATAATAAATTAAAGGTCTTAAAAGAAAAAGACTTCCAACCAAGAATATATTACCTAGTAAAGCTATCTTTTTTTTTTTTTTTTTTGACAGGCAGAGTTAGACAGTGAGAGAGAGACAGAGAGAAAGGTCTTCCTTCCGTTGGTTCACCCCCCAAATGGCTGCTACGGCTGGTGTGTTGTGGCCGGCGCACTGTGCCGATCCGAAGGCAGGAGCCAGGTGCTTCCTCCTGGTCTCCCATGCGGGTGCAGGGCCAAAGCTATCTTTCTGAAGCCAAGTGGGATCGTCATTGTGGCATAGTGGGTAAAGCCACCGCCTGCGACGCCAGCCTCCCATATGAGTGCCGATTTGAGTCCTGGCTGCTCCACTTCTGATTTCACAGGTAAATACAAATAGACTGAAAGTAAAAGGTAAGAAAAAGATACATCATGCAAATGGAAACCCAAAACAAGCTGGAATATCTACACATATATCAGATAAAAAGCTTTAAATCAAAAACTGTAAAAAGAGAAAAAGGATACTATACATTAATGAGGATCAATTCAGCAAGAAGATATATCATAAATTTATTTATACCCAAAACACCTTCACCAAGATATATAAAGCAAATATTAGACCTAACGGGAGAGAGACTAATATAATAATTGTGGGGCACATTAACACAACACTGTCAACAATGGACAGATCATCAAGATAGAAAATCAAAAAGGATATATCAAGGTTGAACCATTGTAAAGCAAATGGATAAAACATATTTACAGAACATATCATCCAACAGCTACAAAATACACATTTTTCTCATTATCACAGGGAACATTTCCTAGGATATATCATACAATAGGCCACAAGTCTCAGTAAGTTTAAAAGAACATAAAAATCATATCATGTATCTTCTCAGATCACACAGGAATAAAAAACTAGATGGCAGCATTGAGGGAGTAAGGACGGAGGGAGAGAAGGAGGGAAGTATGGTTATCATGTAAGAATTGTGTCTGAACTACATGAATATGTTCCCTTTATATTAATAAAAATTAAAAAAAGAAGACAACCATTGCTTAGATATATGGTGGATTTATAGGATGTAAGGATGGATTTGTGAGCTGGACTATTACCAAATTGTGGGAAGTAAAGCTAATAAAATCAACTTTGCTGGAGAAAAAAAAATCAACAAAAAGAACAATAGAAAGCTTACAAATGCATGGACATTGAACAACCAAGTGACTCTTTAAACAAATTTAAAAAGAAATTTAAAAATTTTTTGAAACAAATGACAATGAAAGCACAACATAGTTAAACCTGAGGAATATAACAAAAGTAATATATTTTTTTTAATTTTTGACAGGCAGAGTGGACAGTGAGACAGAGAGAAAGGTCTTCCTTTGCCGTTGGTTCACCCTCCAATGGCTGCCGCGGCCAGCGCGCTGTGACCGGCGCACCACGCTCATCCGATGGCAGGAGCCAGGTGCCAGGTGCTTTTCCTGGTCTCCCATGGGGTGCAGGGCCCAAGCACTTGGGCCATCCTCCACTGCACTCCCGGGCCACAGCAGAGAGCTGGCCTGGAAGAGGGGCAACCGGGACAGAATCCGGCGCCCCAACCGGGCCTAGAACCCGGTATGCTGGCGCCACAAGGCGGAGGATTAGCCTGTTGAGCCACGCACCGGCCTAACAAAAGCAATATTAAGAGGGAAGTTTACAGCAGTAAGTATACTCAATAAACAACAAATACTGATGAGGATGTGGGGAAAAAGGTACCCTAATCCACTGTTGGTGAGAATGTAAACTGGTACAGCCACTGTGGAAGACAGTATGGAGATACCTCAGGAACCTGAATACAGACCTACCATATGATCCAGCCAGCACACTCCTGGGAATTTACTCAAGGGAAATGAAATCAATGTAAGAAAGAGTTATCTGTACTCTCATGTTTTTTGAAGCTCAATTCACAATAGCTAAGATATGGAATCAATCCAGATGTCTAACAACTGAAGACTGAATAAAGAAATTATGGGATGTGTACACCATGGAATACTACACAGTGGTAAAAAAAAAAAAATCCTGTTGTTTGCAACAAAATGGATGTAACTGGAAAAAATGCTTAGTGAAATAAGCCAGTACCAAAAGGACAAATACCATATGTTCTCCCTGATCTGTGGTAACTAATAGAGCACCTAAAAGGTAATCTACAAAGTGAAATTGACACTTTGAGATGTAAAGATTTTGAACTGCCCTTGTCTCAACTGTTGAGGAACAGTTTTCTTTTTTTCCATACTGTTTGTTGAACTCTTATGGTTACTCTTATGTGTATAAAGTTAATTAAAAACAGATCTTAGTAAAAAATAAGAATGGGAATAGAAGAGGGAGAAGGAAGAAGGGTGGGAGTACAGGTGGGAGGGCAGGTACGGCTGGAAGAATGACTATGTTTCTCGTGCTGTGGGATTCCAAATCCCGTTAAGGTGGCATGTACCAATGCCATCTTACTAGTCAAAGTAATCAGTTTCAGTTCATAATTGATGATAAAAATAGGAATAAGTGTCAAAAGGATCACATAAACAAAACCATTGTCTGTTAATAATAACTGATAGAATTAAAAGGAGAGAACGATCCAACATGGGAAGTGGGATACACGGCAGACTCATAGAATGGCAGATGTCCTAAACAGCACTCTGACCTCAGCATCAGCCCTTAAGGCATTTGGATCTGGCTAAAAAGCCCATGAGAGGCTGGCTCAACAGCTAATCCTCCGCCTAGCGGTGCCCACACACTGGGTTCTAGTTCCGGTCGGGGCGCCGGATTCTGTCCCTGTTGCTCCTCTTCCAGGCCAGCTCTCTGCAGTGGAGGATGGCCCAAGTGCTTGGGCCCTGCACCCCATGGGAGACCAGGAGAAGCACCTGGCTTCTGCCTTTGGATCAGAGCAGTGCGCCTGCCGCAGTGCGCCAGCCGCGGCAGCCATTGGAGGGTGAACCAACAGCAAAGGAAGACCTTTCTCTCTGTCTCTCTCTCTCACTGCCCACTCTGCCTTTCAAAAAAAAAAAAAAAGCCATGAGAGTTTCGTAGGCATGAAAAGCCATAACATTGTGCCAAAAAAAAAAAAAATGACCTAAATGAAGGATCTCTGTGAGAGCCCAGCAAAAAGAACAGGCCATCAAAGAAGGAGGTACCTTTCTCTGAAGGGAGGAGAGAACTGCCAGTTTGATTATGCCCTGTGTAAATAAGGTGGGAGTTTGCGAACTCAAGAGGCTTCCATGGCCTTGGCAGCTCATGACAAGAGCCTCGGGTGATTACTGACATCATAAGTAGGAGTGTCAATTGTTAAATTAACAATGGGAGTCACTGTGCACTTTCTCCCCATGTAGGATCTCTGTCCTTAATGTGAATTAATAGTAAAACTAGCATTCAAACAGTACTTTATACTTTGTGTGTCTGTGTGGGTGCAAACTGTTGAAATCTTTACTTAGTATATACTAAGCTGATCTCCTGTATATAAAGATAACTAAAAATGAATCTTAATTAAGAATGGGATGGGAGAGGGAGTAGGAGATGGGACAGCTTGCAGGCAAGAGGAAAGTTATGGGGGGAAAAAAACACAAAAATCCAGTAGTTGTACTTTTTTTTTAAATTATTATTTGACAGGCAAAGTTATAGACAATGAGAGACAGAAAGGTCTTCCTTCCATTGGTTCACTCCCCAAATGGCCACTACAGCCAGCACTGCGCCAATCTCAAGCCAGAAGCCAAGTGCTTCTTCCTGGTCTCCCATGCGGATGCAGGTGCCCAAGCACTTGGGCCATCCTCCACTGCCCTCCCGGGCTACAGCAGAGAGCTGGACTGGAAGAAGAGCAACTGCGACTAGAACCCAGCGCCCATATGGGATGCCAGTGCCGCAGGCGGAGGATTAACCTAGTGAACCATGGTGCCAGCCAGTTGTACTATCGAAATTTATATTTATTAAATAAAAGGGAAAAATGAATGATGGTTTCTAAAATTGAATTTATGAAATGCATGAAGTTTGCATATCTTAAATAAAAGGTTTCTTGGTAAAAATAAATAAAAATTTAAAAAGAAAAGTCTGAGAAGCAATAATACAAATTTTAAGTAGGAAGAATAAGACAGGGGTAGCATTAAGATACACAAACAAAAAAGTAAATATAATGTAATTGACATCCAGTTATAATTTCTTCCTCAGAGAACTACTGAATCATCGTTATGTTATTCTTTTAAATATGCTATTGTTTCAAAGTGCTTTGGACAGACGTTGGACATAGTAATCACAATTTAATTGTTAAATAAATAGCTAAGAAAAAAAAAAACGCTGGATTTTGAAAATATAATCAAAACAATCTTTAAGCCAGACTAACAAAGACCCAAAATAGCCAGCTATCTTAAGCAAACAAACTGAAAGTATCACAAGACCAAACTTCAAAGCATACAGCACAGTATCTGCATTAAAAACCACAAAAACAATGAAACAGAATAGAGTCCAGAAATTAATCTACACACATACAGCTTATTTTTGTCAAAGGTTCCAAGAGTACACATTGGAGAAATGAGTCTTCTCAATAAATAATACTGGTAAAACTGTCTATATATATGTAAAATGAAATTAGACCCCTACCTTTTTTTTTTTTTTTTTCTGACAGGCAGAGTGGACAGTGAGAGAGAGAGACAGAGAGAAAGGTCTTCCTTTGCCGTTGGTTCACCCTCCAATGGCTGCCGCGGCTGGCGCGCTGCGACCGGCACACCACGCTCATCCGATGGCAGGAGCCAGGTGCTAGGTGCTTTTCCTGGTCTCCCATGGGGTGCAGGGCCCAAGCACTTGGGCCATCCTCCACTGCACTCCCGGGCCACAGCAGAGAGCTGGCCTGGAAGAGGGGCAACCGGGACAGAATCTGGCGCCCCGACGGGCCTAGAACCCGGTGTGCCGGCGCCGCAAGGCGGAGGATTAGCCTGTTGAGCCACGGTGCCGGCTAGACCCCCTACCTTTCATCATGTACAAAAGTCATCTCAAGACAGAACAAAAGACCTAATTATAAGAATTGAAATCATAAAATTGTTAGCAGAAAACCTAGGAGAAAGACTTCAAAACTTCGTTCTTAGCAATGAACTTTTGGATATGACCCCAAAAACAGCAGCGACAAAAGCAAAGTAGGACAAATGAGATTATATCAAACTCAGAAGCTTCTCTACAGAAAAAAAAGAATTAAGAGGGAAGAGACATCCAATAGAATGGGAGAAAATATTTGTCAACTACTTATCTGACAAAGTATTAATATCTACAATATATCAGAAAATGAAAAACTCAACAACAAAACCACCATTCCAGTTAAGAATGAGGTTAAAAGATCTGAATATAGTTCTCAAAAGAAGAAATACAAATGGCTAACAGATATATGAAAAAATGCTCAGTATTACTAACCATCAGAAATATACATCAAAAACACTTCGCCTCATCACTCATGCAATGACTATTGTCAAAAGAAGATACATCCAAAAGACATGAAATTATACCAAAGAGTTACCTGCTCAAGATATGGGGTCAACCATAGAGTCCATCATCAGAAAAATGGATAAAGAAATGTGGTATATATATGCAATGAAATACTATTCAGCCATCAAAAATAAAATCCTGTCATGTGCAGCAAAATGAATAGAACTAGAAGACATCATGTTAGCAAAGTCAAGTCAGATACACAAAAACAAATATTTCACTCTCAATCATGTTGGAGCTAAAAAAAAAAAAGCCTGCATATAAACAGAATGTTGAATACTAGAGGCTGGGAGGGTTGAGATAGTTTGGACTAAAAAAAAAATAGGGGAAGTTGGTTGTGGTTTATAGATTGTGACAAATATACTAACACAGGATGTAAATAGTACAGGAAGCTGAGTGTCAGGTATGCGAACCCATTGCACAACTCTACAATTGTTGTTTTCTAAGTCTAAAACCATGCTGAAAAAGCAAAAAAAAGCAATTTTGAAATGCAACAGAATATTGATTAAATAATTACATAACTGATTATGAAATATATTAACCAAATTTGTTATATTTTAAGACTATATAAAGGTAAAGAGAAATGCTTATAATGTGAAGAAGTAAGCAAATATTATGCCCCAGAAACTGTAAAATACAGAAAATGTCTTTTTTTCATCTGGAAATAAACCAGAATATTCAGTGATTATCTGAGTGTTGGGACAGAGATGATTTTGTGTTTTGTTTTTCTTGTCTCCCAGTTTTCTTATAAATAATTTGTTACTTTCTATATAATGAAGACAATATATTAAAAGAACAGAAAAAGAGTTTATGCTGCTTGAAACATGTTTATATAAAATCATTTGACTCTGAATCTCTAGTAATTTTATTATCTTTATGTAAGCATATATACTGAACTTTCAGAGTCCAACTAAGAAAAATTAGTTAACTGATAATATATATAGCAATCATCGCATTCTTAAAAATATAAATTTTACAAAACTGTACACTTGGACACCTCAATAAACAAGTTAGCAAACTTAGTTTAATCTTTTCAGGTCATTATTCTGATATATCCTTTGTACTAACCTATAAACCAATGATGCCCTCTAGAGTTACTGATGGATGTGCAGCTTACCAGCTCTGTTGGCTAAATTTACCAGGACCATTTTAGGAAGTGGCACTTGTCTTCAACCTCAGTTCTAGAGAAG
This sequence comes from Sylvilagus floridanus, assembly GCA_949820135.1. NCBI lineage: Eukaryota > Metazoa > Chordata > Mammalia > Lagomorpha > Leporidae > Sylvilagus > Sylvilagus floridanus. The sequence goes on from OX463243.1 coordinate 67,980,191, forward strand.
TAGGGCTATGTTGTTCAAAAGCAGCATTTTAGACAGGCAGAGGTTCAGGATCCACACCAGGACTACTGAACTTGGATTGCAATTTAAAAAAAATTCTCAAGTAATTCATATGCACATCCAGTTTTGAGAAATATTGCATTGAGCTATAAAGTTCTTCTGCCTTAACAGTAAGATGAAACCCTTTCACTCTCCAGTTGTAACCAAGAGTTTTTTTTCAAATTGATCTCCCCACCCCTGCTTACATCTTGCCCTTTGTCCATTTCTCCCGTCTCCAAAGCAGAAGAAAACACTGTATGAGAAACAGAATAAGCAAATCCTCTATGTAAAATTCAAATGCTTCCCAGATAGAACCTCTCTTCACTTAGTAGCAGCAGAGGAATATAATTGTTATCAGCTATGATGCTTTAAGTTCCAGGGCTCCAGACATGCTGACATTTCTGAAGTTCTTGATGCAGTGTCTGCTGACATTTAAAGAGCATGACTGTACTGTTGACTGATTTTTCTAATGAATATTCCAGAATTTATACACTCAACTATTTTTTGCCCTCCTTAAAGGAGTCAGTCAGGGAAAGAGAATAAATCAATTTACTTTATTTAAAACATTTCTTTTTTAAAAAATTTTAATTTAATGAACATAAATTTCCAAAGTACAGCTTGTGGATTACCATAGCTTCCCCCCCCCAATAACTTCCCTCCCACCCACAACACTCCCCCTCTCCCACTCCATTCACATCAAGATTTTCAATTATCTTTATACACAGAAGATCAATTTAGCATATGTTAAGTAAAGATTTTAACAGTTTGCACCCACACAGAAACACAAAGTGTAAAATACTATTTGAGTACTAGTTATAGCATTAATTTAACACCTAAGAATAATTGTGTATTAATTACAGAGTTCAACCAATAGTTTTAAGTAGAACATAAAAAACATTAAGAGGGTAAAGTATTAAGTTCTTTTTTTCTTTTTTTGTTTGTTATATAGTTATTTTTTATTTAATAAATGTGAATTTACAAAGTGCAACTTTTGCATTGTTGTGAACCCCTCCAACCTCCCTCCCTCCCTCCCGTGGCCCTCCCCTCTCCCATTCCCTCTCCCTCTCCTTTCCCGCCCTTCATCGAGTTTCATTTTCAATTACCTTCATATACTGAAGATCAACTTAGTATATACTAAGCAAGGATTTCAACAGGCTGCACTCACACAACCGCTCAAGGTATAGGGTATTGTTCGACTAGTAGTGTTGTTTTTAAGTTTCATAGTAAACACATTAAGGACAGAGATCCTACGTGGGGAGCATGTACCCTGTGACTCCCGTTGTTGATTTAACAATTGGCACTCTTATTTATGGCGTCAGCAATCACCCGAGGCTCTTGCCGTGAGCTGTCTTGGCTATGGAAGCCCCTTGAGTTCACCAACTCTGAACTTGTTTAGTCAAGGCCGTATCACAGTGGAGGTTCCTTCCTCCCTTCAGAGAAAGGCGCCTCTCTCCTTGATGGCCTGTTCCTTCTGCTGGGGTCTTGTTCACCAGGATCTTTCATTTAGATTGTTAACATTTCTAACATTTTTCTTTCAGAATCATTGGTAGTTAAGACAGAACAATATAAGAAATTGCTTCTTTTTGTTTCATTACTCTCTAGTCATACCCAAAGACCAAACAATTCCTAATTTAATCACCAATTTTTGACAGCCCCACTTGATAACATTCTATTTGAGTAATTTCCACAAATCACATCAAACTTGCAAAATGGATACTTGGGTATTCCAGGCCACATTTTAAAAGTTATAGAAAAAAGGACCAGGGGCCCATGCTGTGGTAAAGCCACTGCCTGTCGTGTCAGCATCCCATATGGGCGCCAGTTCATGTCCCAGCTGTTCCACTTCCAATCCAGCTCACTGCTACGACCTGGGAAAGCAGTAGAAGATGGTCCAAGTCTTTGGGCCCCTGTCCCAGCGTCGGAAGACCTAGAGGAAGCTCTGGAACCTGATCAGCACAGCTACGGCCATTGTGGTCAACAGGGGAAGGAACCAGTGGATGGAAGCCCCTTCTCTCTGTCTCTCCTTCTCTCTGTTTAACTTTCAAATAAAGAAAGAAAGAAAAAAAAAAAAGGACTGAAGTAAGCTACACCTCCTCTGGAGAGGAGGAATATACACTTTACACAGAATCTGGCATATCTCTTATAAATATAAAACAAAAAAATCACAGCACTTAATAGATGGCCCATATTATAATTTTTCAGTTGTAATACTTAATTTAAGCAAGTGGCAAGGCAGAAAATAAAACCAAAATTCAGTTAAAAAAAGTAAAAACACACAACATACTTTAAGAAATTACTTTATTTCCAAAACAGATTAATCCAGAATGCACAATATTATTTTCTGCTATTGCTACTCATACTTTTCTAACTACCTAATACAAGTTTCCTTATTTGTACCTGTGCAATATGTGATAATTCCATTTCAGACTTGAGAGCCCTAATAGTTTTAAAACATTTTCTTGCAACTACTACTTTATGCCTATGAAGGATAAAGATCAAGTCTGAACTTGTAACAACCTCCTATCTTAAAAGTCCTCTAGTGAAAAAAATTTCCATAAATTATTGACCTAATTCTAATTTTTTAATAAATTGGATTCATCAAATGTGAAAAAAGAAATTTCTCTTATTTCTTTGTGGATTCACAACATGAGGGAAAAAAAAGATGATGCAGTCGTCTATAGAACAATGAGGTCTAGAGAATAGTTCTGAAGGTAAAGTAGCGAAAGGTCTAATAAGCAGCCCCCTTGTTTGGAGGAGGGGGAAATGTTATCAATGTGCTCATCCTCTGCATTACTCAGTAATTCCAAGTGATTTTCAAATTAGGAGGCAGATTACTGGTATTAAGTTCATCAAATTTCGATCTATCGTGAACAGGAACATTATAGAACTCTAGAACATCTCTGACTCTGCACATCTGGTGAAGCCTGGAGTTAGGCACTGCATGGTCCAAGTCATCAGCTAAGCGCCCCAAGAGACTGAACTTCAGATGACCATCTTCCAGAGGGATGTCCTGCCAATTGCTGGGAAGAGCCGTACCAAAAACTTCTTTAACACGAGATTCCAAAAGACTCTGGACATTTTCAGGTGGCACGTACGTTCGGCTTCGTATGGGCGGACACACCAAGAGAGGTTCTTTCTTCACCTCTTCTTCTGTCTCAGCCTCCACCAGCTCTTCCTCTTTTCTGGGATGTCCAAAATAAAAATATGTGAATCTTTGGTTCATTGCATTAGCGAAGTCAGCAAACACCAGACTGAATCTTGCTCACTAATCAAAATCAACAAATAATTTGCACATTTACTACTCTGGGCACTGTGGAGTAGAAAAGAATACAACAGGTATTCACTCCTGCCATTGGAATGGTTAAGGCTGAATAAGTGGTTACAGACAGAAAAATACTAAGTACATTGTTTTACATACTGTAAGATTTCCACAGAGTTAGTGATAAAGCAAGATAAATCATCAACTCTGGATTCCTAGTCCTCCAAGACTCAACCCCAATTTACATCTCTAACCTCACCTCCCTAGATGAACTCAATGACCTCTTCAAATTAACTCATGTTCTGTTTCCCACACTCCCTCTTTCGTGATACCACATGTTATTTCAGGTTATATCCTTTCTGAATACCTGTTTTTCACCTTTACATACAGAAATTTTTCTGACTTTTCAAGTCCTGATACAAAACTGTTCTTTTTCAAGTTTTACCCGATTCCCCTCAATCAAGCACTACTGTAAGTTCCTCTCATCTCAGCACTTAGTGCTGCTATCAGAGTGTATCACATTTACCTCAGTTTTAATTTTATTTACATTCCACTTCTCTTACTAGATCAGGGTTTTTCAGCTTCAAAACTGAAATATTTTGGACCTGATAATTATTTATTGTGGGAGGCTGTTCTGTTCATTGTAGGATGTTCAGCAGCATCCCCAGTCTCTATCAGATGTCAGTAGGACTCCTGTCATCCAGTCTTAACAACCAAAAGAAAGAGTGGATAACAGTCTGAGAACCACTGTACCACATTATAAGCTCCTAAACACAGAAATCCATTTTATTGGTTTTTGAGGTTCTTTGAAAACATGTTTAGGGGGTGGCGCAGTAGGTTAATCCTCCATCTGTGGCACCAGCATCCCATGTGGGCATGGGTTCTAGTTCCACTGCTCCCCTTTCAATCTCTGCTGTGGCCTGGAAAAGCAGTGGAGGATGGCCCAAGTCCTTGGGCCCCTGCACCCACATGGGAGACCCGGAAGAGGCACCTGGCTACTGGCTTCAGATGGGCGTAGGTCTGGCCGTTGTGGCCAATTGAGGAGTGAACCAGTGGATGGAAGACTTTTCTGTCTGTCTCTATTTCTCTCTTTCAAATAAATAAAATAAATCTTAAAAAAAAAAAATTGGAGCCACTAGAAAAAAAAATGGTATCTGCCCCAAAATATGGTTTTTAAGATCATTCCTTCTTAACTATTCAGGCTTTCTTCTAGTAATTAATCCCTCCTTCTCTATCAATTCTTTATTAGCTTCCCACTATCTCCTTAGTGTTGTCTGAGTGTATCCCTTTAAAGTTTGTATGTTGGGCACTGAATCCTCAAATTCAAATGTTAATTGTTTTTGGAGGTGGGGCCTTTAAAAGGTAATTAGATGAGGTCATGAGGGTAAGTCCCTATGGCATCAGTGACTTTATAAGAGGAAGAATGACTCCAGCTGGCATGCTGCTCTAGCTTGCCATATGATTTCCTCCACTATATTATGACACAGCAAGAAGGCTGCCCAGATATACAGCAGATGCCAGTTATCATGTTCTTGGTCCCCCTGGGCTCTAGAACCATAAGCCAAATAAACTGCTGTTCTTTTTAATTTACTTATAAATTACTCAGTCTCAGGCGGTTTGTTACAGTACCAGAAAACAAAGATACTATTAAACTATTCACAGATATACAATATGGTATTATATCTCCTATCTTTTAAAATAAATATTATTCATTTTCATTTTATCTGAGACACAGAGACAGACAGAAAGACAGAGATCTTCCATCTGCTAGTTTACCCTCCAAATGCCTCTTTTTGTTGAGGCTGGTCCAGGCTCAATCAAAAGCTGAGAACTCAACCCAGAGTTCCAATGTGGGTGGCAGAGACCCACCTGCTGCCTTCCAGGGTGAGCACTGGCAGTAACTTGGAATCAGACGAGGAGCCAAATGCAGGTACTCTGATATGGGATGGGAGTATCCCAACTGGCGTCTTAACTGCTGCACCAAGCACTTGCTCCAATACCTCTGACTTTTAAAGAAAAAGAAAAAAATTCTCCCTAGATCCATTTCCCTTCAGCTGTTTCACCTTTTCAACAAAAAAAAAAATCTTTAAGATTTTTCTCAGTTCTCATATTTTCCTCAAACTATTCCAGTCATATGCCACTGCATGTAAATTCATGTAATTGTATGTAAGTTATGTAAATGGATTAAATATTCCAATTAAAACACAGAGTGGCTGAATGGATCAAAACCCAACTATTTGTTATGTACAAGAAAACTCACTATAGATTCAAAGATACAAACAGTCTGAATATGAAGGAATAGAAAGATACTCCATGCAAATTGTAACCAAAAGCAGCAGGAGTGGCTATGCATCATGTGGGACAAAATAAGCATTAAGTCAAAAACCCTTGTCCAGAGACAAAGGTCATAAAATGATGATAAAAAGGATAAATCAATAGGAAGACAGATAATTATAAATATACAAGGGTCTTCAAAAAGTTCGTGGAAATCATGTATTATGAAGAAACTATGACTAGATTTCAAAATCTGTACACACCAAAATAAGGTGTGGTACAACATGACTTAACTGGATCTATTTAGAGGCATTAAGACGGATAAGACATTGGTTTGAAAAGTTTCATCACAGTAACATGAATGCAGCTAACACTGAAGCAAAGAAAAAGTCTAATTTTTTCAATTTATGATGACACCTGGATGGAAGAATGATGAAATCATTAATGCTTTATGAAAAGTTTACAGGGATGATACACCTAAAGAAATCCACAGTTTACAAACAGTAACTTGTTTGAAGAAAGGCTGAGACAATGTGGATGAAACCCTCTGCAGCAGCACTATATGCACATCAATTTGTGAGGGAACAATTTTGTCTGTGCTCTAAATGAAGATAATGGATAATTCAGAGCAGAAATAATAGCCAATACCATAGATATTAAGTTGGTTCAGCTTACACAATTCTGACTGAAAAACTGCTGCAATCAGATCATCTGCAGACACCAGTATAGCTGCCAACGTTTACACAAGTTGATCAAGATCCGCTCACTTCTTTAAGAACTTTAAAATATGATTTACCAGTATGAACCTGAAGGCAAAGCACAATCAAAGTAATCGTTACCAAGAGATACCAGCGGTCCAATCAAAGGGCATGACAAGGGTTTTCTGGGATGCTCAAAGCATTTTTTTTTTTTTTTTTGGCTTTCTGGAGGCCCAAAGAACAGTAACTACTGCACCTTATAAGAGTCTTGGGAAAGTTATCCAAAGCATTAGCAGAAAAACTCCCAGGAAAGCTTCACTAGAGAGTTGCTCTCTTACTAATTCCTCTCACCAAACAAGGGCAATTTTCTAAGATCAGAAACTACTCACCATCCACACTACAGTCATGACCTGACTCCTTCTGACTTTGTTTTGCTTCCTAATCTTAAAACATCTTTAAAGGGCACTCATTTTTCTTCAATTGATAATGTGCAAGAGACTGCAGGTGCACAGTTTAATTGCTAGGAACCTCAGTTCTTTAGGGATGGACTAAATGGCTGGTATCATCAATAAAAAAAGTTTATGCTGAAAAATAAAGTTTATATATATATGTTTAAAGACTTGTATACATATTTAAAGATTTATTAATTTATTTGAAAGGCAAAGGTACAGAGAGGTAGACAGAGAGAAAGAGAGAAAGAGAAAGAGGGAGGGAGGGAGGGAGAGAGGGAGGGAGGGAGGGAGGGAGGGAGAGAGGGAGAGAGGGAGAGAGGGAGAGAAAGAGGTCTTCCATCCGCTGGTTCACTCCTCAAATGGCTACAACAGCTGGGGCCGGACTGGGCCAGGCCAAAGCCAGGAGCCTGAAGCTTCTTCCAGGTCTCTCATGTGAGTGCAGGGACCCAAGCATTTGGGCCATCTTCTGCTGCTTTCCCATTAGCAGGGGAGTTGTACTGAAAGTGGAGCAGCTGGGATTGGAACTGGCACCTATATGTGATACCAGTGCTGTAGGCAGCAGCTTTACTCACTACGCCACAATGCCGCCCTCTGCCTTTAAAATTATTTATTAGTTATTTGAAAGGCAGAGTTACACAGAGATACAGAGAGAAAAAGTTTATATTTTTGTCTTTTAATTCCATTTTCCCACAAATAGTTTGAAGTCTCTTCATATCTGAACCCAACATCAGAGTACCGAGATACATAAAGCAAGTACTGACAGATCAGAAAAATCAACAGAAAATAGTAGGAAAATTCAATGCCTCACTTTCACTAATGAATAGAACATCAAGACACAACAGTAAGAAACAGCGAACCTGAATAACATTACAAATCTAACAGACCGAATATACATACATATGCAGAGCTTTCTTTTAAAAAAAAAATACATTTATTTGAAAAGCAGAGATAGAGCTCTTCCATCCACTGGTTCACTCCCCAAATGCCCAAAATGGCCACTGAATTCAGGAGCCAGGAGCTCCCATGTGGGAGGCAGGGGCCCAAGTCCTTGGGCATTCTTCTGCTGCTTTCCCAGGCAAATTAGCAGGAAGCTGAATCCAAAGTGGAGCAGCTGGGACTCAAACTGGTGCCCTTATGGGATACAGGAATGCAGGCCTTTGCCCAACCTGCTACACCACAGTGTCAGCTCTTATTTTATTTTTAAAAATTCATTTACTGATTTTGAAAGAGTTGCAGAGAAAGAAGGAGAGGGTGAGGGGCAGGGGGAGGGAGAGGGGAGACAGAGCAAGCGAGCAAGAGAGCGAGCGAGCGAGCTGGGAAAGCAGTGAACTGGTGGTGAAGTCCTAGGGCCCCTGCACCCAAGTGGGCGATGAGGAAGCAGCTCCTAGCTTCAGCCTGGCCCAACCCTGGTCATTGCAGTCATGTGGAGAGTGAACCAGTAGATGGCAGCTAGTGCTCGCTCTCTGTAACTCTGCCTTTCAAATAGATGAATAAATCTTTTAAAAAAACAATAATAAAAACTTAGTAACAGCAAGAAAGTGAAAAAAATTCACAAATACTTGTAAAGTAAACAATGCATCCCTGAAGAATACTAAGTCAACAGAAAGTCAAAAGGAATTTTTAACATATATCAACATGAACAGAAGACACAACACACCAAAACTTATGGGATGCAGAAAAAGCAGCACTAAAAGGAAAGTTCATTGCAATAAATACATACATTAAAGAAGAAGAAATAATTCAAACAACCCAACATTGAACCTCAAGAAACTGTGCCCAAACATAGCAGAAAGAAGAAAATAAATAAAAATGCAATAAGGAATAAAAAGGCAATACAAACAAAAATATTAAGTCCTCAGCTAAACTATGAAAAAAACACTCAAATAAATAAAACCAGAAATGAATGAGAAGACATTATAACATAAGCCTCAACAATAAAAACAATCATGAGACCATTATAAATACACACACACCAAAAATTAGATAACCCACAGTAATGAATAAATAAATATAATATATAAATAAAATAAATAAATATAAATATAATAATAAATATAAATATAATAAATATAATAAATAAATATGCAACCTACAAAGACCAAGATTAAAGGAACAGAAAGCCTAAACAGACTAATAACAAATAAGAACAAGGAAGAAGTCAAAAACCTCACAATAAGGAAAAGCCTAGGACCAGATGGCAACATGGCTGAAGTCTACTCTATATTAAAATCAGAATTAATACTAATCCTTCTTAAACTATACCAAAAAAATAGAAAAGGGAACACTTTCAAACTCATTTAGGAAGCCAGCATCATCTTCATACCAAGGCAGACAAAAACAACACAAGGAAACATTAAGGCAAATATTCCTAAAGAACATAAATACAAAACTGCTCAATAAAAACTAGCAAACCAAATCCCAACAGCACCTCAGAAATATTTTACACTATGGTCAAATAGGATTTATCCCTGGAATGCAATGTTGGTTTAACATAGGCAAATCAATAAATGTGATAACACTACATTACCAGAGTGAAGTTAAAACTGCACAATCAATAGATGTCGAATATGAATTTGATAACATTCAATACTCATCCATGAGTATTGATGAGACAAAATAGGCAGAGAAGGAATTTACCTCAAATCAATAAAGATCATTTTTAGAAAAGCTCACAGCTAGCATCATAATCAGTTGGAAACACTTGGTAGAAGGCAAGGATGCTCATTCTCACATCCATTCAACACAGTACTGCAAGTCCTACCCAGAACTACTTGGGATGAAAAAGAAATATAAGGCATTCAAGTCAGAAAGGAAAAAGTACAATTCTCTTTTTGCAGATGACACATTCCTACTGGTGACACACTCCAAAGACTCCATAATACAAAACTGTAAGAACTAAAATAAATTCAGTAAATTTTCAGGATGCAAAAATAAACAAACAAAAATCACTATTTCTTAATACATGCGAAAAGAAAGAAATGAAAGCCATTAAAACACTGATCAGACATTTGGTCCTGGCAGTTAAGATGCCCACATCCCATATGGGAGTACCTGAGTTCAATTCCTTGCTCAACTTCTGATTCTACCTTCATGTTAATGTGCGCTGTGGACAGTGACAGGTGATGGCTCAAGTGGTTAGATCCTTGAAATCCACATAGGAGACCTGGATTGAATTCTTTGCTCCTGGCTTCAGCCTGGCCCAGTCATTGTAGGCATTTTTTGAGAGGGAACCAAAGATAGATTCTCTCAAATAAATAATTTTTTTAAAAAAATAGTAAGAAATTTAACCAAGGAAGACACCCTGAAAACGAAAAAACAGTGATGGAAGAAAGAAATTGAAGCACTAAGAAAAATATCACCGCATTCATTAACTGAAAGAATTAACTAAAAATTCTCATACTACCTAAAGCAATCTATACATTAACAAAATGCCTATCAAAATTTCAATGCTATGGGCCAATGCTGTGGTGCAGTAGGCTAAACCTCCACCTGCAGTGCCAGCATCCCATATGGGTGCTAGTTCTAGTCCCAGCTGCTCCACTTTCGATCCAGATTTCTGCTATGGCCTGGGAAAAAAGAAAATGATCCAAGTCCTTGGGCTCCTGCACCCACATGGGTGACCAAGAAGAAGTTACTGGCTTTGGCTGGCGGGCGCCGTGGCTCAACAGGCTAATCCTCCACCTAGCGGCGCTGGCACACTGGGTTCTAGTCCCAGTTGGGGCACTGGATTCTATCCCGGTTGCCCCTCTTCCAGGCCAGCTCTCTGCTATGGCCCGGGAGTACAGTGGAGGATGGCCCAAGTGCTTGGGCCCTGCACCCCATGGGAGACCAGGAGAAGCACCTGGCCAACGCGGTGCGCTGGCCACAGTGCGCCAGCCACGGCAGCCATTGGAGGGTGAACCAACGGCAAAGGAAGACCCTTCTCTCTGTCGCTCTCTCTCACTGTCCACTCTGCCTGTCAAAAAAAAAAAAAGAAAAAAGAAATGGTCAAAGGACTTGAATGGACACTTTTCCAAAAGCATGCAGGTGGCCAACGAGAGTGTGCTCCACATAACTCACATAACTGATCATCAGGGAAATGTAAATCAAAGACTCAAGCTATTACTGCCTGGAATCAAGTCCCACCTCTACTTCCAATCCAGCTTCCACCTAATGTACCTGGGAGACAGAAAATGGCTTAAATACTTGGGTTCCTGCCACCCACATGGGAGACCTAGATGAAGTTCCTGGCTCCAGCTATGATCAGGACTAGCTCCAGTTGTTGCAGGCATTTGAGGAATGAACCAGAAGATAGGAAATTTCTGTCTGCCTTTCAAATAAATAATGTTTTAAAATTGTAAATAGAATCATTAAGATCTACCATTATGTATTGAGTACACATCCAACAGAAATGAAATCAGTATTTCAAAGAAATTTCCATCTTTATTACCATGTTCACTGCAGCATTATTCCCAACAGCCAAGACATGGCAGCCATGACAGATGAATGGATAAAAAAAATTGTCATAACATGAAATATTATTCAGCCTTAAAAAGAGGGAATCTTGTCATTTTCAACAACACAGGTGAACACGGAGGACATGATGCTGACACATTAATTTCGGTGACTTTTATAAGGAGAAAAAAAAGAGACCACACATTATAGCCAGACACGCATAGTCTTTTGCCTTGTGATATCCTGTGCCAACTCCAGATTCTGCCAGTAAGAATGCTATCTCCAGAAGCCAACCGATGAGCCCTGCCTGATCTTCGATTTGAACCTCCAGAACCATGAGCCAAAAGACACAAACCACACATTTATACAGCTAGGCTGCCTTAGGTCTTTCGTTATAGTGACAAAAAGCTGGTGGACACAATGTAGAGTCTAAAAAAGAAAAATTCATAAAAGCAGAGAGTAAAACGGTGGTGGAGATATTGGTCAGAGGTAAAGTTTCAGTTATGTACGTTCTAGAACTCTAATGTACAGACTAGTGACTGTGGCTAACAGTGCTGTATTATATATGTGAAATTTGCTGAGAGATCTAAGTGTTCTCACTACAAAACAGAGACAGATATCATCAGCCAAATTGTAGCAATCAGTTCACTACGTCAAGCATTATATTTTATATCTATACATAACAGAATTCCATTTCAGTCATCTTACACGGGCATAGTTTTCTTCATAATTCCCGATTTCCTGAAATTATAGTCTACAACTGTCCATTTTTTTCCTCAAATAGAACACATACTCTGTGATGAGAAAGCCTTGGTATGTCTTAGCAACACCTGAAAGAAAGTGTGGTATATACAGCAGACACTCTAAAAATATTTGTTGAGTGAATGAATGAAACAAACTGGAAATCTGAGAAGTAACACATACTAGCCAAGGAAGGGAGGAAATTTACAAAGAGCTGACTGACAAAAATCTGGACCATAGAATTTTTGTTTGAGCCTTAAGAGGGCGTCCGTTGTTAGGTTCCTATCTAAGTTCTGATGCTTTCAGCGCCAGGACAGACTTCCACCTACTCCACACGGTGCAAAACCGGCAGCTAGGTAGTTAAGACACCCGGGCGACAGCCTCAGCTCTGCCATTAACTTGCTCCGTGACTGTGGAAAACACTTCCCTTCTGCAGATCCCCGTTTCCTCGATGGTCGGGGCACTTAGGCGTTGAGAGGGATTTCACTGCAGCCACTGTACGTACCCGCTGACAGAAATGCCAGCCCAGAGAACGCGTTTCCCGACTGCTGAGTGAACCAATCAGTCAATCAACAAACGAACTAGAGGAGCTGCGCCTCACTACTGAATCGTAAGAAACACGGCCTACAAATGAGTTTATCCAGCACTTTCACGGCAGTGTTTCCAAGTCGACTGCTGCACGCAAGTGCTGCTCACACGGCACTCGGTGACTCGCACACGTGGTCCCTACTGTTTACTTAAGAAATGAATGAGCGAAGTGGAAGGAAGAGGAGGCGCTGTTCCACCATCACAGGAGGAAAGTGAAACCGAGGCGCGAAGGGCCTGGGCCGCACCGGTAGTACCGGAGGCGCTGAACTCGGCCCTTACCCCACCTTGTCGCCCCTGCACTGAGCAGACTAAAGACCAGGGCTTAGTAACAAGACGTTCCTTCCTGAACTCGTCCTTTCACCGCCCTCAGCTTCTCTCATTTTTCGAGAACGTGACCCACAGTCCAACCTTCAGCTTTACCTGGACCGAGACCAAAACTGTCTGCGCGTCATTCTTGCCACCATCCACGTAAAGCCTCTTCTACCAACACCGCACACGGCCAGACCCGCCATCTTCCAGGAGAGCCACGACACTGAGCGCAAGCCCTCCGCCGGCGGCGGCGCGCCCAAGCCAGCCAATCGGGTGTCAGCTGAGTAGCACGGTTTCCCTTTTCCCAGTCGTCTCCCGTGCCCTTTGCACGCCGGGAAATGTAGTCCTGCGTCTCTGCCGGGGGAGGCTGGGCTGCGACGCTCTTGGAGCATGACGGGAGTTGTAGTTTGGGGGCGTCCGGAGAAGGTTCCGGGTGACGCCTTCTGGTCCGGGGGTGGACGGTCATAGAGCTGCTTGGCTGCAAGGAGGAGGAACTGGCAACTGGAAGGAGGCTGTAGAGAGGCCTGAAAGGCTGCGCAGCCACGCAAGGGTTGGGGTTCGAGGTTGGGATGCAGCCAGGGTGTGTGTGTGATATGCTCCGGGGGTCGTGACCGCTCAGGGGCCGAGGCAGGACCTGGCTGGACACAACCAGGAAGGCTTGTGTTCATCAGGCCTAATTTATAGCTGCAGGGTAGGCCTTACCAGAGGCTCCTTTCTGTGTCGCCGCCCGGGTTGCTACTTCTATTCTCTGGCCAGGAGATGGCCTCCCCAAGCCCCCCGCCGGAGCCAAAGGTAAGTCCCCCTGGGGATCCCCGTTGTCTCGCCACTCCGCGAGCTAGGCCGCACGGCCGCCCCCCACCCCAGCCTCCTGAGCGCCGTTCCTAAGGGCCACCGCCGTGCAAGGAGCTCCCTCGGAGTTCTCCGGGGGTGCGCTTCGCGAACAAACTGCCCACCGGCTCCTTTTTTCCAAGAGCGGCTTGATAAATGGGCTGGAGAACATTAGCAATGCTCCAGGTCTCATTCGTGAGTTCCTCCAGGTGAGGCACCATTTTTGACCTTCCCTTGTGTCTTCTGCGCCTGGCACGAAGCCTGGACCCAAGGTAAACGCTTAGAGAAGCTCAAGGAATTGAATTGAATTGGATCGCAAGCCAGTGCGAATAGAGAATTGCAGCAGGGCAATGAGGTAAGGGAAGCTTGGAGAGACTTGGGGCCGTTTACCAACATGAAAATGTTAAGATACAGTTATTCAACCAGAGAAGCCTTATGCTTAGGCCCCTCACGTCAGGACAAGTACACATCCCAGATTTACCCCCTAGCCTGAGGTGCTTGTCTCTTGCAGTCGGTTCCCAAAATTGGCCATCATTTGGAACTCTCAGTTACCATGTTCCGTGATAAATGATCGCTTCCGCCACTTGCAGTGGTAGAATCGTCCTTGGGACAACAGGAACTGACGACAGAAATCATACTATTTCAGGGGTTGCTGACATTTGAGGATGTGGCTGTGTTTTTTACCCAGGAGGAGTGGGATTATCTGGATCCAGCTCAGAGAAGTCTGTATAAAGATGTCATGATGGAGAATTATGGAAACCTGGTCTCATTGGGTAAGAATCTGCTGTTTCTCTTATTAAAATATCTAAGACTCAGACTTCTTAGACCAGTACCCAAACTGCTTTGTTCCTAAGTTCTGATGCAAACCTTCCAGCCCGTAATTATTCCCATGACTTTCATCCCTGGCTTCCAAAATGAGCAAAATGCAAGCCTTTCTGTCTTCATAATCTTATTCCCATATTGCTCTGTACTTTCCCTCCTGGCTTCTCCTCCCACTGCTCTCCTCCCACCCCTTTCACTCTGCCTGCTGGAGCCTCTGTTCCTCTTCACATAATGTTCCTTACCAGTGCTGCTGGCCCTGAAACCTGGCGCTCTGCCAGGGACAGCATTTCCTCCAGCAGACCTTGGTGAGGGGGCTGCTCATTCTCCCCCCGCCCCCTTTCCTCATCCCTGTCTTAAGGCTGGAACGGAGAAGTTACTGTTCTCGCTTTCTAGTGCTGTTTTCAAGACATTAGCTTTCCATCGTCAAACAGAATCTCTCCTCCTCTGAATCTTCAGCAGCCTTGCTCTACTCACTCCATTCCCTTTCTTGATCTTCTGTCAACATTTTCTTTGGTCCCTCATGTGTAATTATCACACATTTGCTGTCTTCTCTACTTTAACCCATGCCTTTGATGACCCAGTCAGTACTTGAGCCTCAGTGGAGCTTGACCATTGACTTAGGGCACCATTTTTATTCATGAACTCAAAGCACTGATGACCAACTTTTGAGACAATGATGTTTATTGACTGTAAGTAGACAAAGGTGACCAAAAAGAGACATTATCTTTATGCTCTTGTCAAGCAGACTACAACTTATGTGTCATTCCTAATCCTTTCCACCTAAACCTATTCATTCTTAATGAACTTTCTGTCTCTTGGAAGATCTGTTTTTTCACCAGCGTGTCAATCCTAAATGTCACCTCCTCATCTTATCATCTTAGCACCTTGATATTATACTCTACCTGTTCTACAACCTTCAAGTCCTGATTTATTATAAAATCTGCCTTTTCTTTTTCCTTACTTGTGTTGCTAAAAATTTTCTAGCCAAAAGGATTGATGGCCCTTATGTATATATGGGTTTTTTCCTTATAGTCTTCATTGGGTTTTTATGTCTCAGTGTTTTTGTTTGTTTGTTCTTTTGTCCTTTGTATGCTCACTCTCCTGTTGCTTTCAGTGACTTTTCCAAAAACTTAAGTAGTTTTTGTTGGGATCATCAGTCAGTAGTGGACCTCACCTTCTGTTTCACAGAGAAAGTAGAAGCCACTAAGCCTAAACTCTCAACTTGTCTGCCCCTCATCTGCACACTTGTTTCTGTCTTCTCACTTCTCCAGAATTTATCAGCAGTTGTCTTTTGTTCGCTCTTACAACCTCAGTCTGTATTCCTTCTCCTTTAGTAACTTTATCCTAATGATAAACATGTTTATGATTCTTCCAGTTGGGCAAAAAGAGAAAAAATAATCCTCCTTTTTGCCAGTCTCCCTCTTATTGCTCTAAATAACTTGGTCTCTTCACAGCCGAGTTTCTGTAAGATAGTTAATGTGTTCTGTTCCTTTCTACCTACCATTGTCTTTACGCCCCTTTGGCATCCCTCTAACAATCCCCTTAAATTGTTTAACCGTGATCCATGTCAAATTCAGTGGGTTCTTCTTGGACTTTATTTTATTCCATCTGATTCTAGATATTTTAAAGCTCTTTATTACTTTCCTCCGTTGCAAGGGTGGGGAACATCCAGCCTGCAGGCTATATAAGGCCTGTGGAAACCATTTGGTCTGGCCCTGTCAAGGCAACTGCAGGCAGGACTCAAAATTCAATAAATGTGTAACAGGCTAATTTTTAAGTTGATGATGTTGTATGGTCAGTGAATGATGTTATAAATATCCAAATGGTCTTTGGCAGAAAAAAAGTCCCTCACTCTTGCTTTATTGGCTTATATTCTCAGACTTGAGAGACTTTGTATCTGCACTTGGGTCATCAGCTACCATTATGTGATAAGTCCCAAATATTTATCTTCATCAAGAAAAGTAACATGGGACCTACCTGCTCCACATTCAAATCCTGGTTCTACCGCTTGATAGCCTTGTGGCCATTGGTGGATTACTAATCTCTTGTGACTTAGTTTTGTTTTTTATAAAATAGAAATAATAATAGCACCTACCTATTAGGGTTATTGTGAGTATTGACTAAGTTAATAAATGTAAAGCACTTAGGATACTGACTAGCATATAGTAAGAGTGATAGAGGTTGATTGTTATCATCATCTTTCCTTTAAAGATCACATAAGTAACTCAAACCTGCTAAGTCTCGAAGTAATCTATTAAAATTCCAAGGGCCTTCTTAGCTGAATTAAGCACACCTTTCTTTGTACTACTGTGCATGTATTTTCATTGTTCAATTTATCATGCTATACTACAGATCTTTATCTGTTGTTTCTCTAATCACAATGATCAGCATGAGGATGGTAACCTCATACTTTTACTTGATTTCTTCTAACACTTAAACAGAGCCAAGCTGCTTCTTAAATATGTGTGTGAATGAATCAGTACAGCTTATTTAAGACTTCATATCTCTCTCTCTTTTTTTATTTGACAGGCAGAGTTAGACAGTGAGAGAGACAGAGAGAAAGGTCTTCCTTCCGTTGGTTCACCCCCCAAATGGCCGCTACAGCCGGCGCTGCGCCAATCTGAAACCAGGAGCCAGGTGCTTCCTTCTGGTTTCCCATGCGGGTGCAGGGGCCCAAGCACCTTGGCCATCCTCCACTGCCCTCCTGGGCCACAGCAGAGAGCTGGATTGGAAGAGGAGCAACCAGGACTAGAACCTGGCACCCATATGGGAAGCTGGCACCTCAGGCGGAGGATTAACCAAGTGAGCCACAGTGCTGGCCCCGAGACTTCATATCTCTTAACTGTGTCCCCTAAGCTAGCCCCTGGCCTCCAGTCTCCCTTTCTTGCAATATAGTCTCTTTACTGTTACCAAAGTGATTTTATATTAGTTAACTGCTTAAAATTCCTGGATAGTTCATGATAATTTAAAGGATAAAAAAAATCTTAACTTTTTAAGCTATTTTACTAGGATCCCACAAATATAGCCCCTGCCAGGCTTTCTTACCTTATCTGTTATTTCCAGCACACAACTGTAATATTTTTCAAATGCCATGATGTCTCAGAGTCAATCTGTTCATACGTATGGTATCCTGATTGATACAGCCAGGCAAGTATCCAGCCCTGCCTGCCCCTGGTTCTGCAGCATTTGAATACTGTATGGACAAAGGTGTGACAGTGAGCCGTTGGGGTTTTGTACTTTTAGGCTGTATTCTGTGTTTAAACGTAAGTACAGCTTTCCATCATTTTATTATTTCTCCTCCTACCATCTTTTCATCCTCCTCAAAGACTCTACTTCCATCGCTTTGATTAGTACTCTTTGATGAGAAGTCATTCCTTTTTTTTTTAGATTTTATTTGTTTATTTGAGAGGCAGATTTACAGAGAGAGGTCTTGCATCCGCTGGTTCACTCCTCAAATGACCACAATGGCCAAAGCTACGCTGATCCAAAGCTAGGAGCCAGGTGCTTCCTCCAGGTCCCTCACACAGGTGCAGGGGCCCAACCAATTGGCTGTCTTGCACTGCTTTCCCAGGCCATAGCAGAGAGCTAGATCAGAAGAGGAGCAGCTGGGACACGAACTAGTGCCCATATGGGATGCTGGTGCCACAGGTGGAGGCTTAGCTTACTACGCCACAGTGGGGGCACCTGAAAGGTTATTCTTACTCTCCTGTTCCAATGAAATCTCTGTCATCTTAACATTCTTCCTAACACCATTCTATTCTAGCTTCATAATTTTGGGTTTTCTTTCATAATTTTCCTTTCTATACTACTTTTCTTTAAAAACTTTGATAGCTGTATTGATGATGTAGTCAGTTGATAGCTTGATTTTTCAGATCTTTGACATCTTCAGTTTTAATGGTACTCTTTAGTCTTTGAATCACATTGGACCTTGACAGAACTGGAAGTTGCTGTACCTACAAGACTTTGAACTCATTGTTTTTCTTTGATTATAATCTCTTTTCAGTTATTTGTTCAGTTCATTTATTTGACAGTTAACTAAACATTGTGCTAGGCCTCATAAATTCTGGTTTTCCCATTTTGTTAACTGGGAAAACTTTTTTTTTGTTAATTTTCATTTCTTTTTTTAAGATTTATTTATTTATTTGAAAGTCAGAGTTACACAGAATGAGAAGAGGCAGAGATAGAGAGAGAGAGAGAGAGAGAGAGAGAGAGGTCTTTCATCTGATGGTTCACTCCCCAGTTGGCCGCAATGGCTAGAGCTGCGGCGATCCAAAGCCAGGAGCCAGGAGCTTCTTCTGGGTCTCCCATACAGGCGCAGAGGCCCAAGGACTTGGGCCATCTTCCATTGCTTTCCCAGGCCACAGCAGAGAGCTGGATCAGAAGTAGAGCAGCCGGGTCTTGAACCTGCTCCCATATGGGATGCTGGCACTTCAGGCCAGGGTGTTAACCCACTGTACCACAGCGCTGGCCCCTGGAAAAATTGTTCATTTTATACCCTGCTGGGTAATGACATTGGCAGCTATGATTCACTGCCTGTTTTTGTAAATCAGATTTTGTTGAAACATGGATATGCCCATCCCTTTATGTGTTGTCTGTGATTACTTTCATGCTACAATGACAGAGTCTGTAATTAGAATAGACATGATGTGGCTCATAAAACTAAAAATATGTATTGTCTGGCCCTTTACAGAGAAATCATGCCAACTCCTGTTCTACCCTAAAGTGAATTCATTATTTCCTTGCCTTTTTTCTTTCTCCTCAGTTTCCATATTTCTAAAACTGTTTGGTTAAAGATGATGGAAATCAACTCAAGCCAGCTTAAGCCTAAGCTTTAAGGAAATTACTCTAGGGGCATAAGACTTATGAGCATTACTAAAACTAGACATCAGAAAAGGCCCGAAACCAAAAATTGAATCACACTGAGGGAGTCAGGAATTACTCTGTAGTAGTCAGCTCAAGCTGGTATGACAATGTACTGTAGCCTGGATGACTTAAACAAGTTATTTCTCACAGTTCTGGAAGCTGGAGAGTCTAAATCAAGGTGCTAGCAGATTCTTTTCCTGGTGCAGGCCCTCTTTCTGGCTTATAGATAGCCACCTTCTCACTGTATCCTCACATGAAGGAGAGAGTATGTGCTCTTGTCTTTGTTCCTGTACTTCAAGGATACTAATCCCATCATGGGGTTCCACCTTCATGATGTCACCTAAACTTAATTATCTATGGAAGACTGCACCACGAGGTACCATCACAGTGGAGGTTAGGAACTACAACATATGAAAATGGGAGTCCATAACACTCTTTTGACTCTGTTTCTTTCCCTTTGGAAGACAAGTCTTTCCTGCTCATATTCACATGCTTCTAACTCAAGCCTGTGAGTTGGTGAGTTACAGTGTTAGCCACATTCAGATTAATAGCTATTTCAGCTTCACTCTGCATTCCTAGAGAGAGACCTACTTTGAGTCACTTGTCTGCTGTAGATTAGCTATGATCCCAGGATGGGAAAATAATATGTAAGCATGACAGGTAAGTATAATCACCAAAAATGTATTAGGGCAAAAAACCTCAGATCTAATGAACCGCCATTGTAAGGGTGCTTTATGTGGAAGCCTATACTTGTTTTCTTCACCTGCCTGTTCTGTTGACCACTTAACTTTTATGACTGTATCAGTTTCACTTGTTTTAGCAATGTATTTTATGTCTGGTAAGATGATTAATTTTTTTTCTTTTTTTTTAGATTTTATTTATTTATTCGAGAGGTAGAGAGAGAGGTCTTGCATCCACTGGTTCACTCCCCAAATGGCTGCAGTGGCCAGAGCTGGGTTGATCCAAAGCCAGGAGCCAGGAGCTTATTTTGGGTCTCTCACACAGGTTCAGGGGCCCAAGGACTTGGGCCATCTTCTATGGCCATAGCAGAGAGCTGGATCAGAAGAGGAGGAGCTGGGACATGAACCAGTGCCCATCTGGGATGCTAGTGCTGCAGGTGGAGGCTTAGCCTGCTACACTTAGCTGCTATAACGCCAGCCCCTGATAATTAATTCTTCAGTATTTTTGAGGCTATACTTAACCAGTTGCATTCTTCCAGTTGAAATTCAGATTCATTAGGGGTTTCTGTATGGTTCATATGATTTCAATTGGAATGGTTAGTTGCATCATAAATGAGTTTGGGAAGAGTTAGGATGTTGAGATTCTTTTTTTTTTTTTTTTTTTTTAGATTTTACTTTATTTCTTTGAAAGTCAGAGTTAGAGAGAGATCTTCCATCCACTGATTCACTCCCCAAATGTCTGCAATGGCCACTGATTCACTCCCCAAATGTCTTCAACGTCCAGGGCTGGGCCAGGCGAAAGCCAGAAGCCAGGAGCTTCTTCTGGGTCTCCCACGTGGGTACAGGGGCCCAAGTATGTGGACCATCCTCCACTGCTTTCCTAGTTGCATTAGCAGGGAGCTGGATCAGAAGTGGAACAGCCAGGTCTCGAACCAGTACCCATATGGGATGCTGGCATTGCAGCATCAGCTTAATTTGCTAAGCCACAAAACTGCCCCAAAAGTTGAGATTCTTATAACATGAATTTCTTCAACTATTTTGTTGACTGTTTATCCTTTTGACTGTTTAACTATCCTTTTGTCTTTGGGAGAAATTTTATGGGTTATTTTTATGGCTTTTATATATTTTTTATGTTTATTCCCAGGTTTTAAGTTTGTTATTACTATCGTAAAAAGCATATTCATTTTTTATTAATATTTACCAAGAGATTTTCTTGGTAATAAGAACCAGTTTTTTAATCCTAATCATTGCAATTATGTTTTCATTTGAATGTATTTCATTAATTGTTTCAGGAATTATAGTAGACATTCATATTGTAAATAAGGATAATTTTGGCTTAATTCCTTTGATTAAAACCCCTAGAATAATACCCATAAACCTTCAAAGAGACTTTCCCTTTTCACAAAGAATTTTTTAAAAGATGTATTTACTGGGGCCAGCATCATGGCATAGTGGGTAAAGCTGCTGCCGGTGATGCCAGCATACCATATGGGTGCCCAGCACCCAGCTCTTCCACTGCTGATCCAACATGCTGCTAATGTTAGCTTTTGAGAAAGCAGTGGAAGATGGCCCAAGTCCTTGGGCCCCTGAACCCACTTGGAAGACCTGGAGGAAGCTCCTGGCTCCAGGCTTTAGACTGACCCAGCTCCAGCCATTGCAGTCATTTGGGGAGTGAGCCAACAAATGGAAGATCTCCCTCTTTCTCTCTAACTCTATTTTCAAATAAATGCAGCTTAAGAAATGTATTTAATGATTTGAAGGGCAGAGTGACAAAGCAGAGACAGAGAGATCTTCCCATCCACTGATTTACTCCTCAAGTGTCTGCAACAGCCAGAGTTAGGTCATACCAGAGCCAGAAACCAACCACTCTATCCAAATTTCTCATGTGGGTGGCAGGGACTCAAGAATTTGGGCCATCTTCCTCCCAGGAACATTACTAGGAAGCTGGATCAGGAGCACAGAGTAACTAGGACTGAAATCACTCATTCCAGTATGGGTTGCAGGAGTCCCAAGTGGTGGCTTAACCCACTGTGCCACAGTGTCCATCCCAGGAGTTTACAATGCCATGAAAGAGACAAAGATGTAACATGCAGTTTAAAAGTGGGGTATAACAACAATGACGTTAAGACCAACAGGTGGTAGATTAAAAAATAGAATAACTAGCCGGCGCCGTGGCTCAACAGGCTAATCCTCCGCCTTGCGGCGCCGGCACACCGGGTTCTAGTCCCGGTCGGGGCACCGGATTCTGTCCCGGTTGCCCCTCTTCCAGGCCAGCCCTCTGCTGTGGCCCGGGAGTGCAGTGGAGGATGGCCCAGGTGCTTGGGCCCTGCACCCCATGGGGAGACCAGGAAAAGCACCTGGCTCCTGGCTCCTGCCATCGGACGAGCGCGGTGCGCCGGCCGCAGCGCGCCGACCGCGGCGGCCATTGGAGGGTGAACCAACGGCAAAAGGAAGACCTTTCTCTCTGTCTCTCTCTCTCACTGTCCACTCTGCCTGTAAAAAAAAAAAAAAATAGAATAACTAAATCTGTCTAGTGGACTTAGCAAAGGCTTTGTTGAGGAACTACATGCAGCTTTGAACTGAATCTTAAGAGAACCAAGAGATTGTCAGGTAAACAGTGTTGGGGGACATTTTATTTTTTATTTGACAGGTAGTTATAGACAGTGAGAGAGAGAGACAGAGAGAAAGGTCTTCCTTCTGTTGGTTCACTCCCCAGATGGCCACTATGGCCAACGCGCCACACCGATCCGAAGCCAGGAGCCAAGTGCTTCTTCCTGGTCTCTGATGGGGGTGCAGGGGCCCAAGCACTTGGGCCATCCTCCACTGCAACCACGGGCCACAGCAAAGAGCTGGACTGGAAGAGGAGCAACCGGGACTAGAACCCGGCACCCATATGGCATGCTGGCGCCGCAGGTGGAGAATTAACCAAGTGAGCCATATCGCCGACCCCAGGGGACATTTAATAAATGGAATATGCAAAGATATGACATGAAAGACTATAATAAATGTATCAATTTGCCTACATAAAGTATAATAGAGTAAGTAGGAAGGTGAGTTGAGACTTAGAAACCATGTCATGAAGAATTCTGAGTATTATGATAAGGAGCTTCAATATGATCTTAAAGATGATGTAGTGCTGCTGAATGTATAGGAGATAACATGAATAGAGTTCCATTTTATAAACAACACGTTTAGTGAGGCAGATATAATGTGAGGGCAGCCTAAAGACCAAGGTTACTGAAGATTTTTAAATGGCTATGTGATTGTGAAGGTTAAAAGGAGAAAGTAGATGCTAAAAAGGAATCCATGATTTAGATAATTTACAGTAAGAAGTGGTGAAAAATCTGGGATTATTTCCTTCTTGAGGTAAATATTTTTAGTCAAAGATGGTGGCATCTCTCAAGAGATGATTTGAAGTGGGGAGTGATATGGCAGCAAATGATGATCATATTAATTGTGAGCCCATTGTGTGCTATGTAAATAAGGATATCTAGAGGATGTATATAAAGAGTAAGTAATTATGTCAACATGGGTAACAGTTATATGACATGGTTGACAAAGCAAGAGAAATAGGGGCTGGTGCTGTGGCATAGTAGACTAAGCCTTCACCTGTGGCACCAGCGTACCATATTGGCACTAGTTTGAGAACTGGCTATTCCTCCTCTGATCTAGCTCCCTGCTAATGGCCTAGGAAAGCAGTGGAAAATGGCCCATGTTCTTAGGCCCCTGTACCCATGTGGGAGACCCAGAAGAAGCTTCTGGCTTCAAATAGGCCCATCTCCAGCCATTGCAGCCATTAGGAGACTGAACCAACTGATGGAAGACCTCTCTCTCTTTCTCCCTCTGTCAGTAACTCTGCTTCTCAAATAAATAAATAAATAAAATACTTTTTAAAAATTTTAAAAAGATTTATTTATTTATTTGAGTGGTAGAGTTACAGACAGTGAGAGAGAGAGGTCTTCCTTCTGTTGGTTCACTCCCCAGATGGCTGCAATGGCCAGAGCTGCGCCGATCCGAAGCCAAGAGCCAGGAGCTACTTCCTCGTCTCCCACGTGGGTGCAGGGGCCCAACGACTTGGGCTGTCTTCCACTGCTTTCCCAGGCCACAGCAGAAAGCTGGATTGGAAGAGGGCAGCCGGGCCTAGAACCAGCACCCATATGGGATGCTGGCTCCTCAGGCGGAGGATCAACCTACTGCACCACAGTGCCAGCCCCAATAAATAAATCTTTAAAAAAAAGAGAGAAATTAAAAAAAAATGTTTATTACAAATGGCCAAAGAAGTAAAATGTAGTAGCATAGAAACCAAAAACACATAATGTGAAGAAATGGGGATAGCAAAAGTGTCATATGCTTCTGAATAAAATAAGAACTGAAAAATGCCCATTGTGCAGTTTGAAAATCATTGATTTGATGAAAGATTTCCCTAGATGCTGGAAATAGAAACCAGACTTCATAGTAGCTTGAAGAGATTGAATGGGAAAAGGTTGGGCATAGAAAACTACTTTTGTTTTTGCAAAAGGAAACCTTATTAAGATTTGCAAAGCTTGATTTTCATCAAGAGGAAGATTTCAGGTTCAAGGTAAAGTTGGACATACTCATACTTCTATGATGATAGAGGTCAATGGAGAATGTAGATTACGAATACGAAAGAGTAGTAATAATTGAGCAACTACCCATAGATGAGTAGGATCAAGGAGCAAAAGGATTGGCTTTGGATAGGAATAGGATATGTATTATTGTATATAATTGTTTTAGAAAAAAAATTATTTGAAAGGCAGAGTTAGAAGGACAGGAAGAAAGAGATCTTCCATCTGATCTTTCACTCCCCAAATGGAGGTCTGGGCTAGGACTGGTCCAGGCCAAAGCCAGGAGCCTAGGATTCCTTCTCAATCCCCACCATGGGTGGCAGAGGCCCAAGTATTCAGGCCATCTTCACTGCTTTCCCCAGGTATATTAGCAGGAAGCTGGATTGCAATGGAGTGGGCAGAACTTGAACTGGCGCTCATGTGGGATGCCAGCATCACAGGAGGAGGTTTAACACTCTGTGCCACAACACCAGCTCCTGTTGTGTATAATTTTATAGTTAAAGAGCAGAAAATCAAGAGAGTTCATTTCATCCTTTTTCATTGTGTGAATGAAAACATAATTCATTAAAATGATTTTGAGAGGGGACATTGTAAATAGCCTGAAGTAAAGGTTCTAATAGTTTCTGAGGGAAATAAGAGAAGTTTTTTTCATTCAGTGGTTTTTGGGGGAATAAAATAGCTTAATGACTGGTTGGAAGTAAATAAAGAGAAAATTTGGAGATGACTTCATTATTAGAAAACTGGGAGAAAAGAGAATATATTAAAAAAAATTTAAGGCCAAATATAAATTTGATAGTGATTAAATTTTAAATGAGATTATCTAATAATCAACAAGAGATAGAAAATCAGGAAAGAAGTCAGAGGCATACTTAGGTTTCTGTATGCCACACTGTTATATTATAGACTATTATATTTTCTCCACACATGCAACATTGAGTTTTCAGACTTCATTCAGTCAATTAAAAAAAGATACTGAGCCTTGGGTCTTAGAGGGTTGAGAATCATTTGTTAAGATTTTTTAAGAATGTGGTATCGTTGTGGTAAGTGAAGTCATAAGCTACCACAGAGTGCTCCATTTTTTATTTCTTTCATTAACTCTGGCCATTACTAAATTTTCTCCCTGTATCATAGAGTCCATGTGACTTCAGCCTTTTTTTTTTTTTAAGCTAATTCATGTCCTTATGAGAGAGGTGCCTTTTACTTAACATTTTATTATTTTCTATTCCCATTTTTACTTAATACTCATTCCGTATGGTTGGGACTACATGTCTCGTCTCTGAATCCTGACTCATGACGTACAGACTTGGAATGCTTGTGATGGACGGTGAATAAGTTCTTGTTGATGAACTGTTGCTTCCCTGGGGTCTTTCAGCCTTCCTGGTATCTTTTGTCAGTTATTTGGTCTGCTCACATTCCAATAATATTTTGTTATTCTAAATTTTACTGAACCTCCTGTTTTCTTTCTATCTTATCCTTTCTTCTTTGATAGATAATCCCACCTTTACTTACTTGCTTGCCCATCTTACCTTGTATAATTGAGTGTTTTACAAGCCCTACCTCCTAACTCTGCTTAATCCTACTGATTCATTCTTGTGATAACTTTATACCTTGCTCCAAAAAAGCTTTCATTATATCCAATAACTAATACTAAATGTTATTTACATAGCTTGTATTCTTTGCTAGGTACTGTTCTAAATGGTTTGTGTATATGAACTATAACAGTTCTTGCAAATAGATTAATTTATCTTGATTACTGTTTTTTTTTAATAATTTCTTCTTGCCACCAAAGAGCTTGGCTGATGTTTATAATTTTTATTTATTGTTTCAGATGTTTTGAACAGAGATGATGAGGAGCCAACTGTTAAACAAGAAATTGAAGAAATTGAGGAAGAAGTGGAACCACAAAGTGTAATAGTTACAAGAATCAAAAGTGAAATTGACCAGGACCCCATGGGAAGAGAAACCTTTGAACTTGTTGGTAGGTTAGATAAACAGAGAGGGATCTTCTTATGGGAAATACCAAGGGAATCTTTGACCCAGGAACAGAGAATGTTTAGAGGAAACACTAACATTATCCGTAAGAGACCAAACTCAGAAGAAAAATGCCACAAATGTGAAGAATGTGGAAAGGGTTTTGTCCGCAAGGCCCATTTCATTCAGCATCAACGGGTCCATACTGGTGAGAAACCTTTTCAATGCAATGAATGTGGGAAAAGTTTTAGTCGCAGTTCATTTGTTATTGAACATCAGAGAATTCACACTGGGGAAAGGCCCTATGAGTGTAATTACTGTGGAAAAACCTTTAGTGTAAGCTCAACTCTTATTAGACATCAGAGAATCCACACTGGAGAAAGACCCTATCAGTGTAATCAGTGTAAGCAGAGCTTTAGCCAGAGAAGGAGCCTTGTTAAACATCAAAGAATTCACACAGGTGAGAAGCCCCATAAATGCAGTGACTGTGGGAAAGCCTTCAGTTGGAAGTCACACCTTATTGAGCATCAGAGAACTCACACTGGTGAAAAACCCTATCACTGTACCAAATGTAAGAAAAGCTTTAGCAGAAATTCATTGCTTGTTGAGCATCAGAGAATTCACACTGGGGAACGACCTCATAAATGTGGTGAATGTGGGAAAGCCTTTAGACTAAGTACATACCTTATACAGCACCAAAAAATTCACACGGGTGAGAAGCCTTTTCTTTGTATTGAATGTGGAAAAAGCTTCAGTCGGAGCTCATTCCTTATTGAACATCAGAGGATCCATACTGGTGAACGCCCTTATCAGTGCAAAGAGTGTGGAAAAAGCTTTAGTCAGCTTTGCAATCTCACTCGTCATCAGAGAATTCACACAGGAGACAAACCTCATAAATGTGAGGAATGTGGAAAAGCCTTTAGTAGAAGCTCAGGTCTTATTCAGCATCAGAGAATCCACACCAGGGAGAAGACTTTTCCATACAATGAAACTAAGGACAATTTTGATCCCAACTGCAGTCTTGTTATACAGCAGGAGGTCTATCCTAAGGAAAAATCTTACAAATGTGATGAATGTGGGAAGACTTTTAGTGTAAGTGCTCATCTTGTGCAACATCAAAGAATCCACACTGGAGAAAAGCCCTACCTATGTACTGTTTGTGGGAAAAGCTTCAGTCGAAGCTCATTTCTTATTGAACATCAGAGAATCCACACTGGTGAGAGACCTTATCTGTGCAGACAGTGTGGCAAAAGCTTCAGTCAGCTTTGTAATCTGATTCGACATCAGGGTGTTCACACAGGAAATAAACCCCATAAATGTGATGAATGCGGGAAGGCCTTTAGCCGGAACTCAGGTCTAATTCAGCATCAGAGAATACACACAGGAGAAAAACCTTATAAATGTGAGAAGTGTGACAAAAGTTTCAGTCAACAGCGCAGCCTTGTCAACCATCAGAAAATCCATGCAGAGGTGAAAACCCAAGAAACTCATGAGTGTGATGCTTGTGGTGAGGCCTTCAATTGCCGCATTTCTCTGATTCAGCATCAAAAATTGCACACTGCATGGATGCAGTAAGTGTAAAAAAAAGTCAGCTCAGTCTAATGTGAGACTGGCTACCCTAGCTACCCAAGTGCAGTTTTAATATGTATCATTTAATGATGAAGAAGATTCTTCTTGGACTCAGGCAAATGGTTCCTAAAGTTTCTGGGAATGGTGGACAACTGTCCATGTACAGTTGACTTCCATTACTCTTTGTTTTGATGATCATAGAAAAAGACCTGGAAATGTAAGCATCTTTTTTTTTTTTTTCCAGCAGAGGTTAAACTCAGATTCAGAGCATGGGTAGTCACTCTGAAGGACAAAAATCAAGTTAGTACAAGGGAACTGGAAGCAGCTGATAGTAAGAGACTGAAAATGATTCTGTCTTCTTCTGCCATCTCATGTGGTGGTCCTTTCAGTTATGTGATGCGATGCGTTTGGCTCAGCATGCCAAAGTCCAGTCATTAAGCATATGTAAATTGTCAAGGAAGCAAAGCCCAGGTGTTTTTTGAAATCAGTATGCAGTTTTTTTTTTCTTTTTTTTAAGAAAGCCATTTATTTGGCTTGTGAGTTCATGAAACATAGTTCCCAGATCTGTGAAATGAGTGCACCTTTAATTTTACCTATAAAGATTATGTGAATAATTAACAAACCTAGCAAAGGTGTTACCAAGGAACCTTTGGGAGTGCCTTTTTCCCTGTAAGATGGGCCCAGAAGGGTGGATGAAGAGACCATGTTTTTGTGTCCTCTCTTCTATGAAAGATAACTTGTAGTCCTCCATAAATAAGCTTATTCCTCTGCAACTAGAAGCATGTGAAAGTGTACATATTTTGATTAACAAGAATTGGAAATAAAAAGCCCTGGAGTCTGCTAGGAAGGTGAAATATTTTGGTATTGCTTTGGTTTTTATGGTAACTAGGTTTTGCATGCAATTTAAAAATCCTTATTTCTGGTTCTAAGGCTTCCCTTAATGGTTATTATAAACCTATTAATCTGTTTTAATCATTAAAACTTGTTTTGTTTTTTGCTTTGTGTGAGAGTTCTTTGTTACCTTAATGTAAAACCAACCCTGTCAAATACATTGCTGTGTTTTTAAAGTTAGAATCAAGAATTTGAAGGAATTTAATTTGTTCTGCCTATAATCATTTCAACTTTTTTTGGGTGGTTCAGTTGAAATTTAGTCCAAGTATTTTAGTTTCTGAGTATAGAATTCCAAATAGCCAGAACTTTGTAATTCTAACTTCCTAATAATTTAAGCTAATGATCCCTCCTTTCTCTTATACCTCAGCCATTCTAAAAGTCACCTCCCAACTTTTCATTTTCCCACCTCTGAATATCAGGTGTGTTTGTGTGCATGCATAGAAATATACTTACCTTTGTGCATTTTCTTATTCAAATTAGGTACTCAGTTATTGTACATTCAACATTTCAAAATAGTGTGATCTTTTAAGCTCAATTTGAAGCCATGATCATAACAAGATATTCCTACTAGAAGTACATTATGTTTAACATCCTTGGATGATAACTTCTGTAGCAGTAAACAATTCTTGTTTCTCTCTCATATATCTATATCTATATAGATATAGATATATGTATGTGTGCATATGTACACATATAATTCATTGCTTATAAAAGAAAAACAGTCCCCCCAAAGTTAACTTTTTAACAGCAAATTGTGTGTTCACTTTTCTTTCTGAAGATGATACAAAAATGCAGAAAGCTTGAGAGAGAAAAAGAAAGAGGGGAAAAAAAAAGTTAGCTCTTTCAAGAGGACATGGTTTTAGTTAAGAAGAAACTAAAAGCTGAGTATCAAGAGAAGCAAGAGTGAAAAGAGTTGTGAGAAACACCAGAGGCTACAGAGTGAAAATCTGGTTGTTCTGTGACTGGGGAAAGAGGAGCAAGGCTGCCCTTAAATAAGAGCAGAACAGAGAGCTATTGGGAGACTATTCTTACTTGGATTTCTGGGCAATGTTTTCTTTGCATTCAAATGTATGATGTGTGCTTATAACAGGACACATTTGAATTGCACAACTATAAATTTTCACAACCAAACGTATGTAACCAGCTCCTTGCTTTAAAAAACACCATCACCATGATGCATCAATATTGTGCATCAGATTAAGCCAATGCCTCAGATGCCAACATTCCATATCAGAGAGCTGGTTTGAGTCTCAGTTGCTCTGCTTAGTCTCCTGCCACCTCCATGGGAGACCTGAGTGGAATTCAGGCTTCTCGTTTTAGCCTGGCCCAACCCCAGTTGTTGCAGCCATCTGGGGAGTGAGTCAGCAGATGAAAGATGTCTTTCTCCCTGTCACTCTGCTTTATCAAATCTTTTTAAAAAGTTACTGATTTCCCCCCCCCCTACTGCCCATATTCTCCTTGTATACCTTTCCAACTACTACACATAGCCTGCGGTGCCTCCATTTTAACTTGAAGTATTGTGGAGATGAAGGGAAAAGATTTGAGTATAGTTCCTAACCTTACCTAGAGCTATGGATCTTGTCCTGAGAAAATTACACATGTATAAATACTGTTTGAAAGGCTTCTCATTTACACGTTAGGAACCTCAAGAGGCTCTTAGAGTAGTACAGTTGTGAGATTACGGTGCTTCAGCTAACCATGTGGAATTGGGAGAAGATGGATTTGAGAAACAAACTGAGATTTGATTGTTAATTGGATGAGAAGGAAAGAGCCAGAGAGGGTCTGAGTGGTCCCTCACTCAGTGAGATGGGGAAAAGTATACCTGGTAAAGAGTGAGGTTACTCAAGTTGTGAATGTGCAATATTAGGAGGGAATTGTCTGTTGAATGTCTTAGTTAAATGGCAACCTTTTATTAGCTATCTGTTCACCCACTTAATTTTACTGGTTTATCGAAGTTAAGAGATGAAAGCAAATTACCTGTCTGCAGATAAAAAAAAAAAAAAGAGGGCCATATCACATGATATGGCATGAATATTAAAATTTGTCAGATAAAAATTTGAAAATTTTTAAGAAATTAAAAAGAGGGCTATAGGCTAAGAATAAAGAAAAACTTTTTCCCCCTCTTCTGAAAAGAGCCAGTTAAGTGGAAGGTAATAGAGAGCAGATGGAGATGATTAAGTTATTGGATGAAGACCTTGTGTTCCTCAAGTTGGAAGTAAAGGGAAGAAATTAATGTTTGGTTAGGGAAAGGGAAAAAATTGAATTCACTTGAGATAACTTACTACTCTAAAGAATAAATAAATTCCTGTTTTGAGAGTCAAGGAATGCACAGGGGAAGACAAGTTGGGGTAGTGATAGGGGCCTTTTCAAAATAAAAGTTTGAAGGGGCACCAGGAGAGAAGGAAATGAATTTGAGGTTTTAGGTTCTATTTAGAGCACTGTTTAAAAGATTGAAGTTAATGAAATTAATCAAATTGTTCTGAATTGAACAATTCTGAAAGAAAAAGGTGAAGCAAATTACTAGATAAGATTTTTTTAAGTGAGCAGATAAAAAGAATGATGGCCAAAAGACTGGAATCTTCTATAATATAATCCTCCATTTCTCTGTAATTTTGATGAGTGACACATTCATCTGTCTTCCTAAAAGAGGGTATTATTGGCAAACCCAGAGGCATACACAGCATATCTAGTTGATCACAGTATTTGCTTACTGAATAAATTTCAACTTAAATAAATCTTGTCCAGATATTCCAGCAATTGTTAATAGTATTCCTAATTGCTGTTTGGTACCTGCAAAATTCCTTCTCCACTCTCCTTCAAAAGTTTTTTAGCCTTGCATAGTTGGTGGGTATGGTTGATTAACTTCTTTTTATTAAGATCATCTGTATTAAGCCATGATGCACAAAAGACAGATATATTCTCTTTTCTGAACAAGTGCTGCAAGTTCAATTAACTTCCATTTGAAATACCTGCCATGTGCTATGTAAGTGTTAATCCTGTGAGAATTTTCACAATTACATAAGGAGCCCTTTATCCTCAAGGACAATAGAGGAATGAATAGTAAGCCGCGTGCGTTACACAAAGACTAGAGAAAAATCACCTAACTTTCCAAAACACTGAGTTTTAATTAATTATACATTTACAAAAATAAAACATGGTGTGGGCCTCTGCCTGTGTTGCTTTCCCTCTGGAATTCATGCTCCTTAGAACAGGTTTCTCATGTCAGTCCAGTGGCTAAGGAAAACTTCCACATCGCATGACAGTCATTGCATTTCTGGGACCAAGAAATATACTCTGACCAAGATAACACCAGGACAGGGCAAGGTAAAGCTGGAAGCGGCTACAGAAAGATGTCTTGACCTTGAATATCTTTGGAAGGCAGAGTAAAATTCTCTGACACTTGAGACCTCAGGCCTCTACCTGGTTCTGGCTGTCCTGAACTGCCAGAATTATCCTATTTTTGGAAGATGCTCTACTTTGCATGTGTCACTCAAAGGCCTGAGGCATATATGTCTGAATTTCTTTCTGAGAACCCAGATGAAGAAGAACTGTCCTAAGTGCTAGCCTATCAAGTTGCAGTGAAGAAGAGACTTTAAGAGTGTTTTCCCCAGCCTAAAGATGCCATGCACACTCCTGGCCCACCAGCAAAAGGCTAGGCCCTAAGTTGGATTGCTTACAGAAACATGCTGGCTCCCAGTTTCTCCTGCTATTCTACATTCTAAACTAATTTTAAACTATGCTCTTACATTATTTCTTTCTTTAAAATCATAATTCCTTATTTCTCATCACTTCAATGTAAAGCTTTCCAAAATATCCTTGCCCAGCCTCCTAATACATATCTGGACATGATTTATTTAAGTTGAAATTTATTCAGTAAGCAAATACAGTGCCATCATTGTAGGCTGATGTCTAACAATTAACCCCAGTCTGTATTCTAGCAAGGACTTAGATAATCCTTGTTCATTTCTACTCTAGTGTCTTTATCGTGCTTCAAGAACCAGCTGACAGAGATAAATATTTATTTGTGACACATATATGGGGTACTGTATGTAAAACACTTTCACAACACTCCTGTTTTATGGATGTCAAAACTGAGGCTCAGAGGCTATAGATAATATAACTAGGAAGAAACATATAACAAGATGATTTAACTAGGAATAAATTTCAACTCATCCTGCCTCTTTTGTAAAGCTTTGCTTTCTATTCTCAGCACTTAACCTCTATGCTGTGATAATTTAGCACATTATTGTGTAAGCTTTGCTTTTTTCCAAATTCTATGCTTGTCTTCCTCAATTCAGTGGTAAGCATACAAGAGCAGCGTATGTCATAGCTTTACAGCATTGATCTTATTTCCTACAGTAGCTACTGGATGAATACTTGTCAACTAGTTTCTGTATATTTCATGTACACTGATGCCAAGGACTGAGTACTTAGACTTTTTAAGAAGTCAAGGACAGACTGTGTGACACCCAGGAAAACCATGTTTATTTTCATAATGTAAAAAGAGCAGTGTGTTTCTGATTGTGCTGAGCTTTGCACTACTTCTGTCTCTGAGGGAACTGGTATGTAGCCTCTAGACTCCATCAAGCACAATTTGTATCTTACCATGGAATTTTGGAAGATACTATTCTAAGGACACATTCAAAATTCTTTATCTGAAAGCTAGGAGATCATGAATGTTTTGGAAGTTAGAATTTTTCAGATATCAGAGAATAAACATAGTGCTTATGTTATATATGCATAACTTCTTCCATAGGGTCCATGCAGCACCTAAAATCAAATACATTAATATCTCTGTATCCCATCACGTGGAATGAAGATGATAGACTTGAGTTGGATTTTGCCACCAAATAATTCTCTGCCAACTTGGGAAACATTTGGTTTTCAGAGATTTTGTGATTTCAGAATTGTGGATAAGGGATGGTGAACCTGTATCTGAGATTTATGAGACATTTAGTCTCTCAACAGTATGTGATAATATACTTTATTTTGGAAGTAAAGAAACTGAACCACAGAAAGCTTGTGTAAAGTTGCTGGGATCAAAAGGCTGACAGTGGCAGGGCATTTGAATGCAGGCTGTCTAATTATAGCACCTGCAGTTTTAACCAGGAGGACTTTGCAGATCACACTGGCATAAGTCACTGACTGGTTGTCTGACCTTGGAGAATTTTCCAGGCACACTGGACCTCAGTTTCCTCCTCTGTTGCTCTGTGTGACATCCAGCTGTTGGCTGGCACCTTTCACCACAGGGGGATTAAATCAGATGGACTGGAGCACCATTCATACTTTGGCTAAAGCTCAATACAAAATTTCTGCATGTTTTTTAAAATGTTTTTATTTATTTATTTGACATAGTTACAGACAGAGATAGAGACAGAGAGAAAGGTCTTCCTTCCGTTGGTTCACTCCCCAAATGGCCGCAATGGCCAGAGCTGCGCTGATCCGAAGCCAGGAGCCAAGTGCCTCTTCCTGGTCTCCCATGTGGGTGCAGGGGCCTAAGCACTTGGGCCATCTTCTACTGCCTTCCCAGGCCATAGCAGAGAGCTGGATTGGAAGAGCAGCAACCGGGACTAGAACTCGGTGCCCATATGGGATGCTGGTGCCGCAGGCACAGGATTAACCTAGGGCGCCTCAGCGCCAGCCCCAGCATGTTTCTTATGTTCTCACCAACACCGTTAGCTTCTGCTGAAATAATTCATATCACAAATTGTTTCAAATCCTCTCAGTATCATATTTTTGTAAAACTTGACAGACTCGTATGAAACTCAGCTCTTCCTCACAGGAAGACATACCATTAGATTGCTTAACAGTTCTCCCTTTTCTTAAAAAGTCCTTCAGGGGTCAGCACTGTGGTGTAGCAGGCTAAGCTGCTGCCTGCGGCACCGGCATCCCATATGGGTACCAGTTCCAGTCTCAGCTGCCCACTTCTGATCCAGCTCCTTTGCTAATGTGCCTGGGAAAGCAGCAGAAGGTGGCCCAAGGCCTTGGGCCCCTGCACCCACGTGGGAGACCTGGAGGAAGCTCCTGCTCCTGGCTTCAGCTTGGCACAGCCTTGCCACTGCAGCCATTTGGGGAGTGAACCAGCCACGGAAGATTCTCTCTCTCTTTCTTTCTCTCTCTCTCTCTCTCTTTCTCTCTCTCTGTAACTCTGCCTTTCAAATAAATAAAATAAACTTTTTTTAAAAGATTTATTTATTTAGGCCGTGGCGCCAGCCTAAAATAAACATTTTTAAAAAAGAAAGTCCTTGGCCGGCACTGCGGCTCACTAGGCTACTCCTCCACCTGCAGCGCCGGTTCCCTGGGTTCTAGTCCCTGTTGAGATGCCGGTTCTGTCCTGGTTGCCCCTCTTCCAGCCCAGCTCTCTGCTGTGGCCAGGGAGTGCAGTGGAGGATGGCCCAGTGCTTGGGCCCTGCACCCCATGGGAGACCAGGAGGAAGCACCCAGCTCCTGGCTTCGGATGGATGCAGCGCACTGGCCGTAGCGGCCCTTTGGGGGTGAACCAACGGAAGGAAGACCTTTCTGTCTCTCTCTCTCTCTGTCTAACTCTGCCTGTCAAAAAAAAAAAAGTCCTTCGCTCTCCTCCCCACAGTTACATATTACCCTAGCTTCTCCCTCTCTCTTCTCTCATTTCCCTGCTTTTCATTCCCTTCTCTCCCTCTCCCTCTTCAGAACAGCAACCTTCTTGTGTTTTTTCCCCCTTTCTAACCTTTAGTCATTTTTTTTTGGTGGCCTTGGCTCTTGGTACTTATTCTCTCAGAGTATCATCTTTTCCCAGTGGCTGACTGAGGTATTTTCTTGCATTTCAGTTCCTTTTTTCTTTTTTTAAGATTTATTTATTTGAAAGCAGAGTTACAGAGAGAAGGAGAAACAGGGAGAGAGAGGTCTTCCATCTGCTGGTTCACTTCTCAAAGGGCTGCGATGACTGGTGGTGGGCCACGGCAAAGCCAGGAGCCAGGAGCTTTTTATGGGCCCCCCATTTGGGTGCGAGGGCCCAAAAACTTGGGCCATCTTCCGTTGCTTTTCCAGGCATATTAGCAGGGAGGTGGATTGGAAGTGGAGCAGCTGAGACTTGAATCTGTGCCCATATGGGATGGGGGCACTGTAGGCTATGGCTTAACCCACTGCGCCACAGCACCAGCCCCTGTCAGTTCCTTTTCCAAGAGTTTCCCTTCCTTTTGTTATCCTGTGATGTCTAACCTAAATGTCATCTCCTTTTCTACACTCAGACATCTAATTAGACTCCCTCCTCACTTAGCAACCCTCATTCAATAGTGTGTGTGTTTCCTGCCTAGCTGTTTAAACTTAATCATCTTGTAATGCAGCTACAATGACTCCCTTAAAGTGGAACCTTCTCTTAAATATGCTATGTGTCTAGTACAAGGTTATACCTTTAGCAGATGTTCAATAATTACCAGAATAAGTCTGACAAACTTACCAAAGCTAGAAAGCCATTAATGCACTTACCCAGTGATCTTTGTCTTTCATAATCACTTACCCAGTGATCACACAGCTAATAGAAATTAAAGTGTGTGCCTTGTGACACTTCATAGGATACTGAGTGGAGGAAAGCACTAGGATTGATATTTCAATGACTTCTGCAGTCATTCAGTAGGAGCAATATATCAGATGGTGACTAAGGAAAATGCAAATCCTCTTCCCCCCAGTGAAGTGTAATTCAGTCCACCAGAAAATTTAAATAACTCAGTGTTGATTTTAAATTCATGCTTACCAATAAATGAGAATCTCAGAGATGTCCTTACAGCATAGTTTCAGTGATACTGAGTAAGCTGTATATAAAGATTTCGTCGCAGAAGATCAGCATCACACGAGGTGTTGCCTAAGCTTTAGGATGGCTTGGCATATGGTAAGAATTCAAACACTTGCTCATTGACTTGATGAGCATAACAAGGTTAGAAGACCTACAATGCTGGTGGCAGAGCTATTGAACACTGTCTGGAACCCTGCCCCTACCTATCTCCCTGGCTATGTGTCCACTGTATGAAAAAGAGACCTGAATTCTAGTCTCTCAGCTCTACCCTAAATATGTAACCCTTGCCAAGTGATTTAACTGATCTGGGCTTGGTTTCATCATATGTAAAATGAAATCCACGGGTTAAATGAAATGATTCTAAGATAAGTCAGAATTGTGTATATGAATGTAGTTACTTTTAGAAAAGTTATTATGGGTCTGTCACTCTGGCATAGTGGGTTAAGCCACTGCCTGCAATGATGGCATCCCATATAGGTGCCAACTCAAGTTCCAGCTGCTCACACTTTTGATCCAGCTCCATGCTAATGTGCCTGGGAAAGCAGAGGAAGATGGCCTAAGTACATGGGCCCCTGCACCCTCATGGGAGACCTGGATGAAGTTCCTGGCTCCTTGTTTCAGTCTGGTTTAGCCTTGGCCACTGCAGCCATTTGGGGAGTGAACCAGAAGATAGAAGACTGCTCTCCTTTGGACCAATTCTGTCTTATTCTCTAGATATTCTAGAGAATATCTATTTTTTAATTTAACCATTCTAAGGCATATCATCTGTGTACTATTTTTTAATTTAACCATTCTAAGGAATATCATCTGTGTACTATTAAAGACAATGAATTTAGTTTATCCTCCATATTTTAATTATAAACATATTTTAATGATTTACATCCATATATTTTAAAAAAAGGTTTATTTTAAACGTAGAGTTACAGATAGAGGGAGAGAAATCTCCTATCCCTTTATTCACTCCCCAAATGGCCATGACAGTCAGGGCTAGGGGAAGGGTTGGGGAAGGGAGACAGAGAGAAGGAGGAGGAGGAGAAGGAGGACGAGAAAGAAGTGGAAGTAGCTGCGACCCAAACCAGAGCTCTTACAGGATGCCAGCATTGCAGGCAGCAGCTTAACCCACTGCACCACAATGCTGGCTCCACACTCCTATATTTTTAATGATTTATATCCATCTATCTTATTACTTTAATAAATTTTAAGCACTATATCTTAACCCATCAATTTTAAGCAGCATTCCTAACTCCTTTTGCTTTCCTCTACTTCTTCATTCCTTTATTTTTTTATATTTCTCAACTTCTGTCAGTTAAATCAGTATGTTGTCCAAAGTTAGGCTCAAATTGTCTTTTGTAAGTATGGTTATCTTAAATGATTCATCTAAAAGTTAATTTTAAAAATCGAAAGCCAATATAGTGTAATTATGTGAACACTAGGTAGTGTGCTTAGATGTGTCAAGGAAAATGTTGTCTTGTGTCATCAAACCTGGGCATTTGAAGAGAAAGTCTCCAAATACCAAAGTCACATGGATTCTCATTTCACACTTCACACACTGCTCAAAATCATTCTACATTTTAGCTGGCTTCACATTACCAATGGTATTAATTTTCAAATATTCCACACTTGAAATTTAGATTGGTAGTTCTCAAGCTTAGCTACACATTAGAATCACCAAGGGAGCTGTGAGAAATCTGACAGAGGATTCCACAGCTAGAGTTTTCTGCTCTAATTGTGCTGGGGTATGTCCTGAGCATCTGGGTGCTTTGAATTTTGCTATTAGGTTCTAATGAGTAGCCAAAGCTGAGGATCCTGACAATTAATGCTAGTCATGTCTAGTAGAGTGCTCGATAATGAAATATACTTCAACAGCAAGAGCAGAAAAGTGAAACCCAACACCAGCTGAAGGTTTATAGAACAGTTTATTTCTTTTTCAGTTGCAGCTGTCTCCATCAAAATCTACTCCTGCTAAAACTGTTTCATAGAATGCACTCTCGGCCCGAGCTTTGCAGGGATTTCACTAGGCAGTTGTCATTGTGGTTGGAAAGCTGATTTTGTCTGAAAGCCTATTGTTTTCTTGGCTGGATACACTGGGGCATGGAGAGCAGGAAGTGTTGTAAAAAAAAAAAAAACTATTGTGTGAAATTTCATCAGATTCT
Source organism: Sylvilagus floridanus (assembly GCA_949820135.1). NCBI lineage: Eukaryota > Metazoa > Chordata > Mammalia > Lagomorpha > Leporidae > Sylvilagus > Sylvilagus floridanus. Next base: position 68,019,113 of record OX463243.1, read on the forward strand.
TAATATTTGTATGTATATACGCCAATAATTGATTTACTTTTTTCTCTCGAAAAAAAACTATTGTGTGAAATTTCATCAGATTCTTAATATTTGTATGTATATACGCCAATAATTGATTTACTTTTTTCTCTCGTGTTTAAGATTTAAAATGTGTTGTGTTTCCAGCAGTTCCTGCTTGATTTAGTCTAATTTCCAGGGCCAAATGAAAGCCCTCTTGCTAAGACACTTAGAAGAGCTGAGGCCAGGCTGGTTGGAGTCAGGTCCTAGTAGGTATAGGAAGCCGTGAAGAGTGACTGGGTTGAAGCAGCCCCAGATGAGCCTGTGTGAACATACTGTCCTTTGGCTGCCTGGCAGTTGACCTAAAAAGACCAAGTGTAAAAGAGGAGACACAGTTAGAGTAAGTACAGTCTATAGTTGGCCCTCTCCACCTCTCAAATGAAACCAATACACCTTCATGTATTTAGATTGCTTGTCTCTTCACACAGGTATTGCTGATATTGTTGCTAATACCATCATTTTCCTTTTATAATCTATTATCTTGTTTTACCGTAGTTTTCTGATAATTTCCTTGGCAAGATTGAGATTGTGTCAGTTAATGAGAAGTCTCTTTTTAGTACCAACAATAAAACAGTACTAGAAGTTTAAGTAGAGAAACTGTACACTAAAGCAGAAAAATTATGTTTAATTTTTTTCCATTTTCTATCTATATCTGTCCATAAGAATATGTAATTGTTATGTAGATTTTATGAAAGTATCATTTTGGTTTTCTTCATAAATTTCAATTAAAGGTAAATCCAGGATTATGAATCATAATTATTCATACAATCATGAATCGCCCAATGATGGAGGCATGTTCTGAGAACCACATCTTGATCTGACTATATCATTATGCAAACATAATAGGGAAACTGTACAAACTGAGATGGTGACAATGTCACTAGGTGATGTAATCTTAAAGGGCCACCATCACACATGCAGTCAACAGCTGACTGAAATGCCATCAGGGTCATGTGGTGCCTGACTGTATTCAAATACCACTCTGATACCACTTCCTCTTCTACCAGCCACATTTGCTATTGTCTGTACTCTCCAGGACTTATTTCTACATCTTAGATCAGTGCTTCTCAAAGTGTGTTTCACAGGCCGTCAGCATCACTTAACAAACTGTTAGAAATGAAAATTCTCTGACCTCACCTCAGATGTACTGACTTAGAAACACAGTGGCTGGGCCCAGCAACCCCCATTTTAACCAGCGCGTTAAAATGGACTCACCCAGGCTTGGGAACCACTGTCCTAGATGACAAACTCAGCTTTCCTTCTGCAGAGATGGCCCTTCTGACCCGCACTTCCTAATTCCTCTAGCAGATGGGCTCCATCTCCCAACTCCATCAGCCACATAGCAGTACAGCGACACCCCGCTTTTCATTATCCAGGTAAAGCACCACCTCTAAAATCTCACCCTCTCTAGGGCCCCTGAGAAAGATTTCCCTGAGGCCCTCCTTTCCTTTGGAGCCTCATCACCAGACCTCTGATGACACCCAACTCCTGGTCCAGCCTCCTTTACGATCAAGAAGCTATCATTAAAAGTTGGCACTCACCTGTCTTATTAATCCACTATTCTTCCACCCTGCTAGTTCCCATTCAGGTTTATCTGACTCTTCCTGTGTGCTTTAGAGAACAGTTAGGAAAATTCAGAAACTAAGCTGGGTGTACTACAAACTCACTCTCACTGCAGTTACACCTTCCTTGACACTCTACTAAAATGTCTCAGCAAAACATATGGTAAGTTTCCTAGCAGATTTCTTCAACAGCTCATCTAACCTTTCCTGCTGTCAGATTCAGACATGTCTTGATTATCCTAAGCAGATACTGTACAGTATAATCAGTGACCAACTGCTACATGTCTTCACCACTACAGAGCTACCTCCAAACCCATTCTCTTTCTTCTTTTCTCTCTTCCCTCCTTTTGTCTCCTTCAAAGACCAACTATGCCACCTATATTTAATATTTAGTCCCATGCAATCCTGTAAATGATAATTCCTCCTCCCTTCAATTATCCATGTCCTCTTCATCTTGACTCTCTCCTCTGGATCTTTTGCCTTATTTTGAAACATGACAAGCTCTGTCCTGGTTGGCTAAACTCCACACTCCCTGAGGACACTGGCTCTGATTTGTTCACCTAGCTTTGTAGAGAGTATTAAAAAGCTAATGATTATAATTTGAAGAAACCTCTTCTTGTCTTCATTTCTCCTGGTAACCTTTCTGAATCTTTTCCTAATAAACTTCTTGAATAGGCACTTTTATTTTCTCTCTATTGAAACCATTCTGATGAAACTCATTGATAAACTCCCAAAAGCCAATCCCAGTGTGTCTTCTTGGACTTAGTTTTGAATCTCTCTGTAGTCTGTTATCACTAGCCCCTGGAAACCTGTTTCTATTTGTTCCCAGAATGCTTGGTTCATACTATCATATAACTGCTGCTCTTCTTGGTGGCTTTTCATGATCTCCCCAAAATTAATGATGTCCAAGGCTTAGTCTTTGTCACTCTTCTTCCCTCTGAAGTCTGTTGAAACTGTCCTTCCATCTAGTTTCATTAACTATACCACCAGTGTGGATAAATCAAAACTTTCTCTGGCTCCAAGATTCCTGCTGCACTCTCACACTACATTTTCAAATACCTATTCAGCACCTTAGGGTCCAAAGAAAATGCAAGAAAGCCATGCTCCAAGTATTAACTTGATCAAGAGGATATGAGGCAGTAGGATCTTACCACAGCCCGCTTCATAAAGGCCTCCTGGGTTGCCTTCTTGTTTTCTGCCTTGCCACCCCAGGCAGCAAGTGCACTGGCCTGCAGGGCCCGTCCATAAGAGAAACTGAGTTTCCAGGGCTTTGGAAGAGGACAAAGGTTGATAGCATTGAGATTGAGAGTAGCATCCTCTTCACTCATGCCACCAGACAAAAAGCAGATGCCTGGAAGGAGAAAAGCCATTCCCTGTATCAGTCCCAGCTTTCATACCCGGCTTGAGAAAGCAAGCAATGAGCCTAAAAGAAATGTAATGCCTCAATCTTTTCTTTGTTTGATTTTCATGGGACTGAATCAGAGAAATCAGTTTGCTTTGGTGAGGCTAGTTGGGTTAAGGAAAGGAGGACTTTAATAAGTAAAGAAGGCTGTGGAATGTTGACAAAATAAATGTTTTGTGTGCATTGGGACAGAGTTGGAATACTTGGCCTTGTGGGGTGGGAGGGGGACGTGCTGGCTGTCTGTGAGATGTAGAGCTTTGTTTCTCAAATAGAAGCTTACTCCTGGACAAATGCAATTGCTGTATCATTCTTCCAAAGAAATAGAGCTAAGACCTTGAGTTAGAGAAGAAAGAAGGCCCTACCGGGAACAGCTGCAGGAACGGTACGATAGAGAGCTGTGACAGTGGCCATAGCCACTTGCTCTGGAGTATACTTCTTGGTGCAGGCATGTCCAGCAGTCACCATGTTGGGCTTCAGTAAGGTGCCCTCTAGGTAAACATGATGGTCATTCAGGGCCTTGTAGACAGCAGCCAGAACCTGAAGGACAGGAAGTTCAATCAGGTGAATCTCAGAGTCTTAGAGTCAACTGACCTTGAAAAAATTTCTAAACTACAGAAATACAAGAGGAAGGAATTTCCATAAGTGGCTAGGCCAAAGCTCCTGGACCAGCCTCAAGACCTCATAAGGGCAAACAATGTGTTGCAAACCACTGAGCACAACCAAGCTGCCTATCTTTATCACCATTTATCTAGCCACTCTATTGCATGAACTAGGGGCATAGCTCTGCTCTCTATTTCTTCCCGTCAAACTCTTGGTCATTGTCATCTCCCATTAAGCATGCATGTATTTAGCTAGTTGATGAAATCAAAACTGGCCTCCACCCTCCATCCCCATAGGAACTGTGTGATCATTAAAAAAACATACATTTGGGGCCAGTGCTGTGGCGTAGCGGGTAAAGCTGCCACCTGCAGTGCTGTCATCCCATATGGGTGCCGGTTCAAGTCCTGGCTGTTCCACTTCCAATCCAGCTCTCTGCTATGGCCTGAGAAAGCAGTAGATGGCCCACGTCCTTGGGCCCCTGCACCCAAGTAGGAGACCTGGAGGAAGCTCCTGGCTTCAGATTGGCACAGCTCCGGCCGTGGTGGCCAACTGGGGAGTGAACCAGCAGATGGAAGACCTCTCTCTCTCTCTCTCTCTCTCTACCTGTCCTTCTCTCTCTGTGTAACTCTGAATTTCAAATAAAAATAAATAAATAAAAATAAAATAAAAAATAAAAACATACATTTTAGAGACAGATGTGCTTTCAAATCTCATTTAAGTCCACATAATTTTGCAAGCAGAAAAACTGAGGTCAGGAGACTTGAAATTCTTGGTTTCTCACAGTGTTTGAGAATCACCCTCTTTCAGAAATACTGTGGCTAATTTAAAAAGTCAAATGTGAATAAAATATTTTCTAATTAAACTTTCCTATGTGAGCTTCATGCTCTATTTTAATATTATATATTGTAAACCTAATGGAACTGAGGTCTAAAAGGTAACATGACTTGCTCCAGGTCTCACAAGTAGGAAAGTAAATTCTCCAAGCCAAGTCTTGGTGCTGAAACTCCCATGCTTCTTCCATAAGGAGCACGCCAGGTGCGAAAAGAAGTGAACGATTGATAAGCACCCTTTAACTTCTTAATGCTTCCTTGTGATTCTAAACTAAAGGCTATGTGAAATATAATAGCATTTGTATGTTAAGTAACAGCTATTATAATAGCATTTATATGTTAAGTAACAGCTATTACAACAAAACAAGATTTTTTTTTCCAACTAGAATTGGAAATTTTAAATTTAACTTACCTTCTCAGTGACATACTGGCAGTGTTCCAGATCATGGTCTCCATCAGGAATTACCTCTGGTTCGACAATAGGTACCAACCCATTCTAAAGAGAAAAAGGGGAGAGGGAGGAGTAAAAGTGAAGCTGTATTCTTTCCAAAGCTGTAATCGTTTCTGAAGATGAGATTCAATAGTTGCAACTAATATTAAAGTGAAATCCTCATGGAGAAATAGTATGTAAATGACTTAGAGATGTTGAAAACAAATTGATAGAGTGTCTAGTGAACATCTGTGGTTTAGCCAGAAGAGAACAGTGTTATTTTTTTTAAAAAAATGTTTTATCGGAATGGGGTAAAAGACTAAATAGAAACCCTCTTCTAGAGACAACTGTAGCTACCCCAGAATCTAGCTGCTACCCTTTTAGGGCACTCAAGCTTAAGTCACTAAGAAAGATGCCTGTAGTATAAGTTAATTAAGGAATGCAAGCAGTGTTTATAGTTTTAACTGGGAATTTCCAGATGCCTACAATTTCAGTCACCCCAGCATTGTACTCACCAAAGCAAATCACATTTCAACATTTGCAGGTGTGAAACTTTGGCATCAAATCATCATCTTCCAAGAAAGTATGTGAATTGGGACAAGATCAGAGATATTACCCTCTAGCTAGCAGCCCAAGAGGGTCATAGGGGCTATGGAGTATACACAAGCAAGTGCCGGGGCCTCATCAGCCTTATCGTTTTTAAGACTTGGCTTATAAAGCTTTGTCAGAGGGCAGCAGCTAATTGCAGTGACCTTTGAATTTACAACTTAATGGGAGATTCCTACTGGCTTTGTGGGACCAAACAAATCTTTCCTTACCATACTTGACTACAGCAAAAGTAGTCAAAAATGCCACCAGCATATACTGGTGAGGGGAAGAGGAACACTCATACAAAAATCGGCTTTCAAGAAAAATCTAGTCTACTGGTTTTTAGCCCAAAGAGAAAGCAGAGCACCTGCTGACAGATGCTGGCGTAGCGGGCCAGGGCATTGGCATTTTCCTGGATAGCAAGACTGGATGGACACTGGTCAGCAATCCTCAGGACAGCACGCCACTTCCCAAAGTCACAACCATCTTTCTTGTACTGAGCACAGCGCTCCGAGAGCCCATCAAGCCCTGCAAATCACAAAAGAGAGAAAGGCTTCTTTGTACCACTGCACCTGATCAATGGGGTCTCTGATAAACTGAAATTCCACCTTGTCCTAGCTTTCATTGCACAAATCTTGAGAACTGAAAAATGCCCAAGCAAATAAGTACCAATCACAATACTGGCCAAAAGACCTAGATTTAATAAACATGGTTTTGATGTACATTGTGAGTACTCCTTAAGTAAAATAGGAGGAACCGATGGTTAAAATGATACTCATTTTATAGATGAGAAACCTGAGGTGTTTATATGATTTTACCAAATCTGAACAGCTGAAGAGTGAAAAAACTAGATTCAAATTCTGTTTCCAACCCAAAGTTGTGGTCAGTTACCTGTTTGCTTAGTTAGTGACATGCCTTGTAAAATTGTTTAAGTCGCATATGATGGAACTAGGATTCAAACCAAGGTCTCTGATCCCAAAGTGTAGACCCTTTCCTGTCTACTATAGCTGGATTTTTCTCTAAAATTGATAGTTGCAGGCATAGAGTATCTTCTCTGTGCATGGTATTATGGTAAGCACTCTATGTATATTGTCTAATATGAGGGATCTTCAAAAAGTTCATGGGAAATGTATATTATGAAAAAACTTCATGACTTGCAAACTTTTTTGGGCCAAAATATAAACAAAGTTTTTAATTCTGTTTTCCCTGAACTTTATAAAGAACTCTCATATCTTTGGCATGATTCATATCAGAGGGAAATATCCTTACCTTGAATGGTGGTTTCTTTGTTAGTTCCTGCAAGAGGAGCACCTCCTTGGTCTAACTGTGGACACAAATAATTAACAAGTAATTAACAAGTGTCAGATGTCAGTACAACACAAGCAGATTTCCTGATGCTTGCTAAGAATTCTCATCTTTCACAAACCAAGAAGTTGAACTAGGGAGATGTAAGAATCATTGAGAGGTCACAGTTCAGTCCATAGCAGAAAGGAAGGTAGCGGGAAGGAACAGTGTGAGTGAGAGTGTCAATCCTGACATGTACTGGACTCTTGTACATATCAGCATTGTGTTAGTACAGTTGTGAAGAGAATAAGAATGAAGACTCTACAGCAGAGCAAGGTCATGAGCCCCAGTGATGGACTGCATTCAAACTAGCTCTAACTTTGCTCTGATGTGTGGCAAGTTATGCCACTCCCTTATTGTTCAGTTTTCCCAACTCATCTCTAAAATAAGGGTACTAACTACTCCCAGAGATTATGAGAAGGATATTGGTTTTCACTCTTGAGCCGTCTTGGAAGACAACATAAAAAAGTAAGTGCTTTAATAATAATAGTGACTATTATCAACAATTATTGTATGATAGAAACTTTTAAAAATTCATTTCATCTTATTTTAAGCAATGAAGAAATTTAACTTGAAGAGAGATGAAGAGCCTTAGGGAAACATTATTTGAAACAGAAGTCACTAGAAGAAAAGTCTAGAAGAGGATGTGGCTCTCAGTGGGAAGGGGAAGATGGAAGAGTGAGAAATTAGATGATGAAAATGTCCAGAGTGTTGTCCCTGCCCCAGCCAGTGCACTTGGAGTTGGCCCAAGCCGAGGCACAGGTGAGGTGCTGATGAAGTGTTCACCTTGATTCCCACAACAATGCCCTTTTCCTTGAGGATGTTTCTGAACAGCTTCCCTTGGCTGTCCTTTTGGTAGAGGGTCTCATGGAAAAGGATCACACCCCCAATGCTCTGATTGATGGAATTGTCCACAGTGAAGAGGATTTCTCGGAACTGACGGCGGTTCTCCTCAGTGTTTTCCACCTTGATCCTCTGCAGGCGGTTTCCCATTGTGCCTAAGGTGGATGGGCCAAGAACAGCATCAGGAGTAAGCCAGGGATTCCCTATCACTCTTCACCACACCATCTCAGCAATCCTCATCAGGATGGAAAACAAAGCTCTTTTTTAAATTCAAATCCTCCAATCACCTGCCTCAAGGCCTTGGTTGCTGTCAGGATGCTGATTAGGTGAGAAAGCCTGCCACAGCTCTCCCTGTGCCACCCAGGATTCTCTTAGCCATAAATCTTGCACTATTCTTTTTCTTTTTTTTTTTTTTTTGACAGGCAGAGTGAACAGTGAGAGAGAGAGACAGAGAGAAAGGTCTTCCTTTGCCGTTGGTTCACCCTCTAATGGCTGCCGCTGCCGGCGCGATGCGGCCGGCGAACCGCGCTCATCCGATGGCAGGAGCCAGGTGCTAGGTGCTTATCCTGGTCTCCCATGGGGTGCAGGGCCCAAGCACTTGGGCCATCCTCCACTGCACTCCTGGGCCACAGCAGAGGGCTGGCCTGGAAGAGGGGCATCCGGGACAGAATCCGGCGCCCCGACCGGGACTAGAACCCGGTGTGCTGGCGCCGCAAGGCGGAGGATTAGCCTGTTGAGCCACGGCGCCGGCAAATCTTGCACTATTCTAATTGCAGATATTCCTCACCCTTTCTAATTTGGCTGACTTTACACTGACTTCCCATCAGCAGCAGATGCATATATGACATCACCCTGCTCAATGAGTTCCTAGCTTTGCTACAGGTTGCACCCAAAAGACCTCTGGCATGCAACCTTAAAATGGAAGGCTTGAGCCTCTTCCATTGGTTGGCAGGAATCTGCCCCCTGGAACTATAGGACGGGAAAGGTCTATGCTTGCTCAGTCTTCTATTCCCATTCAGGGAGGCCAGATAATACAATTGCTTTCGTTAAGTGAAGAAAGAAGGAGTGTGCTATTGTACAATGTGACTATTTTTCACACTCACCTACAGATTCATCTGCAGCCAGGATGCCCTTTCCATTGGCAACAATGCGCTGGGCAATATCCGAGAGCTCCTTCTTCTGTTCTGGGGTGAGGGCTGGAAATCGGTGGGCCATGGTGACAGGTCTGGAAGAGAGCACAGCAGAGTAAGCACAGAACCATAGGTGGTTCAGATAGGTTCATGATCAAGAAAGTTGGGATGGGCAGACATATCATGCAGGCTCCTTGAACACTTGAAGCTCATTTCACAAATAAACCATTAAGATTTCTTTCTTTTTTCTGCCCTCATTTAAGTAGTTACAATTAGCCAGAATGAGATGTCAAATGTTCACGGTAATCCTAAATAGAATGCTTTCCCAGAGAACTTTGGGATAACTGATCCTGAGATGGAACCAATGGATTAGTGACTCATTGAAACCTGACAAATAGAGGGAACTGCAGTAATGCACTTTCTCTAGTTTGTCAATTCCTGGAGCCATTGGGTGCCCTGGGCAAGATAATTAAGTGTGGGGACTTTTGCAGTTACTCTCAACATTGATGTCATCCTCTAGTCCCAGAAGATTATTCTTCAGGCAACAAGCTTGAGAGGAGAAATCTATACTTAGCCTTGAAATTATCTCCCTTTGACTTCAGGGCATAGAGGGTGGAGTAATGGCCAGTGTTGTGGCTTAGCAGGTAAAGCCACTTCCTTCGATGTGGCATCTCATATGGATGCTGATTCAAGACCCAACTGCTCCACTTCCAATCCAGCTCCCTGCTAATGTATTTGGGAAAGCAGTAGAAGATGACCCAGGTGCTTGGGCCTCTGCAATCACATGAGAGACCCTGAAGAAGCTCCTGGCTCCAGCCTTGCACATCCCCAGCCATTGTGGCCACTTGGAGAGTGAACCTGTGGATGGCAAGATTCTCTCTCTCTCTCTCTCTCTGCCTCTGCCCCTCCTCTCTGTAACTCTGCCTTTCAAATAAAAATAAATCTTTAAAAAAAAAGATTGAGTGTGAAATTTCATCGCCTTTTTAATATTTAGTCATCTATAAGACCACCTGGAGAAGACCAGGGAGGATTTTTCTTAAGTGCCTCTGGACTGGGGATTCTTGTGATCTTAGAGGATGCTGAAATCATATGACAATCCCAGCTCTAGTACTTCTTAATTTTGATGTTTTAGCAAGGAGAGACTGGCCCCAAGACCTCCACAGCAGTGGTGCTTTGAGGGGATCATTGCTGAATGGCTGCAACTTTGGATAAGTCTTGAAAATGTAGGCTCATAGGGCTCTCACTTTGGTGTTAGAGATGCTTGTATATAGATTGGGCTATCAAAGAAAAAAAGGTAGCATAGATTATCTTGAGCAGCTTCCTATGTAGGCTCCTTTTCCCAACATACTTCACACAGGATGGATGCCTCATGCCTAAGGATGAATTTCTGGAAGCCCAGGGATACCTAAACTCTCATTTGATCCACTCAGCAATTAGGCACACTTGCCAAATATGATCTTCATTAACTAATGAGTCAGCCAAGAATTAGAGAAATTAACTGACTTGCCCAAGGTACAATTTGGGTTGAGGCAGAATTCCCCAGTCTATTCTCGCAAGAAAAATTAATTTTTTTAAAGTATTTTCTGCATCCCTTCCAGGCAGGACTTAGTCCCCTGTCCCTTAATATAAAAAGAATGAATGGCTACTGAACTAATTCATGAGAAAGTGTAACTAATGACCTCATTGCCATTCTCCACTTCAACAGAGGTTCTTGCCTTAACTTTGGAAGAATGGAACCCTATTGGGCTACTAGGACAAACTAATGAACAACAATTTCTAGAGAAGATGGTTTTCCAAGGTCCCATCACTTTCCAGCCAGTGGCACATTGTGTGTGCCCTGTTTATATATTAGCCCTTAACAATTGTAGTCAGGGAATTTTAGCTTTGGACCTGGCCTCTAGATCTTCACACTAACAAAAGCTACCTTGGGGGTGGTGACCTTTAGACTAAGATGCAAATTTTCTCCCTCAGATTATATATTTGCATCCAACAGTCGACAATTACTAGAAGATAAAAATCTTTCTCTAATGAAACAAATGGAAAAAATAGTCTAATAATAACAACAAACAATCACTTAATGTCAAGCACTCTGCTAATTGCTTTACATGTACCACAAAATTTTTTTCCTCCTATAATAATATCAGGAGGCATTTGGGTGCCATTCCCCTCCCATTTAACAGATTAGGAAAGAATACTAAAGAGTTTACATTATTTGCCCAAGGACAATTGGCTAAAAACACCCAAAGTTGGGTTAAGGGGTAATACTCCTCTCCATTCAAAGTGGCAGTAAGCTTGTTGAAGGAAATCACCCCCCAGAGTACCCTGGATTTTGCATCACTGCACTGCTGACATTACCAATTCATAGACACCTGAAATATTCACAAAGATACTTGCTGCCTGTAGATCAGACAGACCTGGGTCCCAGAACCCTGAGCTAGAACCTTGAGCAAGTCTACTAACTTCTTTGAGCCCCAGGCTTACTATTAATTAAATGGTGATAATATGAAGGTATTTTGAAATGTTTCATAGAATATAGAATTAAAAGATGTTTGCTGAAGCAAAAGATTTTGAAATGCATACATAAGAGGAGTTTCCAAAAGCCAAGGAAAATGAATATCATAAAAAATTATGCAGGATTTCAAATTTTTTGTACCCAAATAAGCTGATCTTTTAATTACACTTTCCCACAACCTTTTTGAAGTTCCTTGCTATCTACTCTGGTTTTCTTGTGGCCAACATGACTCAAATGCACTCTGTGAGCACTGTGCCCCTTGTAACTGCTCAAAATTTATTTGTTGAACAGCATGATAACCATGAAGAAACTTTATAAGGTATTAAGAAAATGCAAGATATTATTGTTTCTGTCTTTTTTAATTAAATAATCACATAAGGGATCTCCATGTTTCTACTCACTACCAAGTTATTTTCTTAAGTCTAGGTGTGCTGACTTAATCAGAATAACAGAAAAGTCAAATCAAACTAATGGTGTTTACAGGAAGTTAAACTTCTACAGAGGGACTAAAGGTCTGTACCACATCAGCACAAATGTTGTCCTTCTGTTAATCATAAAACATGGTCACAGACCAACGTTCACTGCTGGGATACAAGGGCTTCGAATGGGTAATGATAAAGAATGATTTCTTTGCCCTAACACTCCACTCACTGAAGGCTTGAATCAACTATTTTTTTTAAGTATGATGGGTAGTTGTTCACATTATATTTTTAAGTGAGAAAAAAAAGAAAGTTACAGAGAAATATGCAAGATTTAATATCCACTTTTTTTTAAATTGAAAAAGTAGTGTACACACGTACTGTTTATGGCTCTCTATAAGCAAAGGGTAGCTATCCTTGGTTACTTCTGGAGAATGGGATACAGGTGAGAAACTCACATTTCATTTTATACATTATTGTAATGTTTGATTTCTTAATGAATAAACATATGCATGCAAATCTAGAAGTTAACAATAGAAAACAGAGCCACAATAGGGCCTCAGGTGGATATGTGCCAACTCAACCACTTTAGGGATGAGGAAATTGAGCTTCAAGGAGACTATGTCTTATGTTTCTTCTAAGTTGTGATGTTCTAGGATTGCAAGTCACATCTGACTGATTTAAAATCTTATTTCTACTTCTTCAGCAAAATAACATTTGTAACACAATATGGTTCTTTCTGCCTTCCTTGAAGAGGTGGAAAAAAAACCCCAGTAATTTATAAAATATGGATATTTAAGCTCTGGAGAAATAGAAGGCAGCAGTGGGTCCATTTGTTTCGCCATACACAAGGCAGATGGATTTTCAAGAAGAACAGTAGGACAGGGTTTATTCATTGGTGGCCTATGATTGCCATGCACTTTATGTAGCAATACGCTGCTTCTGTGGATGCATGCAACAGTGACAAGTGCATTGAAATGATTTAAGGAAGTCTGACTCCTTGTGCCTTAGAGTACATGTGGAGTACCCCAGAAAGAGACTTGAGTGTTGCTCTTCCTTCTAAACTGGCATCTAAGACAAAGGAACTCGGGTTTCCAGCTACTACATCCCTTTCCCTGCTCTACACCTTGACTCTAACTTGGACCTTGGTGTCTCCCAGATTTGCTTTGGCCAAAGTCAGGAATTCTTTGGCAGCAGAGCCCAAGCCCTTGTTGTATCCAGGGTAGCTTAATGGAGTTCTAGGAAACTATTTAAAGAGAAGTTTATGTTAAAAGAAGACAACATATCTTTACAATATGCCAATTTTCCAGATAGTAAGAAATGTACCTCAGTAAATCAACAGCTGTTGATTCCTGATATCTTAAGCTATATAGTTTTCCCAGTATCTACTGTAACAAGTGTTATAAAAAGCATGAAACAAGTGACATGTTTGAAACTCCTACTCAAATGGTGACTACGCTCTGTGAAGCTTCCTATCCTATTCCTTTTCCTCATTTGAGCCATGGGTGAAGGCCAGGGGCAAAACACTGCAAGGATTCATTTATGTAACAAAGCAACTTCAGTGCTTGTACCAGCAGGTGTGGGACAAGAATGCAGAAAACAGCATGAAGCAAAAGATACGTAAATAAATAATTGAAATTAGTTGTTAAGAGAGAGAAAGCAGGAGTACAGCAGGTAAGATGCCACTTGGCTGGCCTCCGCATCCCATTTCTGAATGCCTGGGTTTGAGTGCCAGCTCTACTCTCCTTCCAGCTTCCTGGAAGAAAGCAGGCGATGGCTCAAATACTTGGATTTCTGCCACCCATGTGGGAAATCCTGATTGAGTTCCGGGTTCCTGGCTTTCCTGTAGTGCAGCCCTGGCTGATGTGGACATTGGCTGAATGAACCACTGAATCAGATCTCCGTCTGTTTCTGTCTCTCTGCCTCTCAAACAAGTAAAAATAAATAACTTATTTTTAAAAAAAGAGAAAGTAGAAATTAATAGGGATCTCATTGGATCAGAACCTAACCAAATAGGTATGTTCTGTTGTTTGTCCAGACCAGACACAGAAGTGTGCCTCGTGCAGTTAACAGAGGTAAGTGGTAATCAATCTCAAGCATTTTGCAACCACTCAAAAAGCCAGGAAAGCAGCAAAGGAGTATTTACACCTGGAAAAAAATCCATTTCAACAGATCCAGCAAGTTTTCGGCCATCGACAATTTTTTTCCCCCTGAAAACAAAAGCAAAGAGACCTCTCCCTCTACAGGCTTAGTGCTGTCACTAACCCCTTGTTCACTGGTGCAGTCCAGGTATTCAAAGGAAGTTCTTTACTTACAGTTATGGAGAGGAGAGTCCTTGTAGATATCAGAAGCTTGGCGTGAGGCAGCTGCTGCCAAATGCAACAGGTCTTTGGAAACACACAGGTTTTATAGAGATCTCATTCAAGATTTTTTTTAAAACTTTTGCCCTCCCCTTCCTACCTTGGCCAGATAGGGAGGTGTCTATTTGATACCTCTGATTGGCTCATAAGCAACCAATCCTTACAATCCTTACACACCCTCCTAATGCTCCTACAATGTTAAGCTGCAAAGGCTGTCTTTAGACTATGTGGTTCCTAATCCAGACGCTATGTTGTACAGGTAAGGAAACTGAAGCATATGGATTAGGACAATCCCCTAACTGATGCAGCTGGTGAGTAGCTGAGCTCTGCAGACCATGAAGTGAGACGGGGAAGAATGTTAGTTTAGCTCTGGCACTTACAAAGCATGTGGCTTTGGCCAGCCAAAGGGCTTTTTTTTGTTTTTTTAAATACTCTGAGCCTTAATTTTCACATCAGTAAAATGGGATCTCATTTTCACAGGAACATTAAATGAGTTTGTGAAATGCCTGTATACAATAGGATGAAAGGATGGCTATTTCCAATTTAGACAAATGGTGCTGTGTCTTCATTATTTTTAATGTTTAGTTAGTAGCTAGTTCCAACTATTTATTGTATCATTTATAGTTAAATTTAAATGATCTTTCTGTGAAACCAATTGATTCTGAATCCTTGAATTTTGTTCATGTGGATTTCACCTGGATGAAAAACAAAATTCAAACATTCTATTTAAAAATCATTCTGGGGGTTGGCGTTGTGGAACAGCAAGTTGGGCCATTGCCTGTGACACCGTTTTCTTTTATGGGTGCCAGTTAGTCCTGGCTATTCCATTTCTAATCCAGCTCCCTGATAATGTGCCTGGGAAGCAGCAGAGGATGGCCCAAGTGCTTGGACCCTGCACCACCACAGGAGACAGATGAGGTTCTAGGTTCCAGACTTCAGCCCAGACCCAGCTGTTGCAGCTGTTTTGGAAGTGAGCCAGCAGATGGAAAATATCTTCCACTCCACCCCCCCCCCCACCACTCCCAGCCCTGTCCTTCAAATAAATAAATAAGTAGTAAATAAATAATTTAAAAAAATGCTTCTCTCCCCCATCCTTCCCAGTCTCCAAAAATTAAAATGAGCTCCTTGATGTATCTAATGCCAGAAACCACTGTCTTTCACGTTATTGTCATTCTCTCTCAACCTTTTTAAGTTTGTCTCCAAAGTTGGTAAAAACTGAAATTAAACTCAGAGTAATAGATCGACACCTTTAGCATCCCCAAATACGGCACTGTCTGGGTATAAGTTTATTCTACAGACTTTGTCCTGCGCATTAAACCACAATCTAATTCAAGCGAGGGTGAATAAAAATATAAAATACTTCCTGAGGCAAATAATGAATGGTGCAAATAAAAGGAGGACATCTGAAAATAAAGGGAAGACCTGATTACAGGGAAGTATAAATTCTCAAGAACATGTTCTTTTGGAAAACTCATTAAATGGAAAACAAAAGCTCTTGAGGGTACAAGGTGTAACGCTGGAATTTATAAGTGAAAAAGTGAAATGTCAATAAAAATCAAAAAGCAAGAAGCTGGGAAGTGGGTTGTCTTAGCAAAATTTAGGCTTACCATTTCTAAAAGCAGGAAACATTAGCCACTGAATGTGATTACTGAGGGAAATTTAAGTGCTTAAAACACAAATTGAGGCTCATTTGGCTCAATCAAGACCTGCCCTAATGACAGCAGAACACTGGACCAGGTGAAGGTCCCATCAGCCCCTTCGAGTCCATCTGCACCTAATGCACACTTTCCACTTCCCCCATTTCCACTTGGTACTCATAAAGCACCTGGTTCTTGATTCATTGATGTTTCATTATATATGATTTTCTTAAAAAAAATGGAGGAAGGAAAAATGGAAGGTGAAGAAAGAATATAGCATAGATATAATGTTATTTGCTGGGATCAGGTAGAAGTGGTGGTTGGAACCACGATTAAAACATTCCACCTGGTGGGAGATGTTACTAGTACATTAAAATAATGATATTCTTATTATGGCAGTAATAGTAACAATCATAATATCCATCTCTTTTTGTGAGGCTCTCTGATGCATTTGGTTCTTTTTACACATGATCTCCAATCTCAGCACTTCTCTGAGGAAAGGTTTATTACACCTATTTTATACATAAGAAACTGTGGTTCAGAAAGGGCAACTAATTGTCTAGAATAACAGGACAGAACCGTCTCACTTCCAGTCCGAGGTCAAAAGCAGAGCTGCTTACATTTTGTTGAGCACAGAGTGCTTAGATTAGCTCTTTTCCTATCCCACTCTCAGCAGTTTATAACCTTGGACATTAAACCTGCATTAATCAGGGAGAAATGACTTGCGTCGGCAGACCTAAATATCTCTGGTCTTGCCCAGCATTGTTTCACGTGAACAGCAGCCTGGCCAGGCATGTCAGAGGAGTATGAGTAGACCTACCCAGAGCGGTACCGCCTGCTTCTGCTCCTGAGGCTTTGGCATTTGAAAACCTCTGTGACTTGATGTGAGACTCAAAACACAAAGTTCAGGAAAGCAAAGCTAAGGACTTGCAGGACCTTAGAGAAACAGCAACTTCCGAACAAGACAGAGTGCTCACAAGGATTTTTTTGCTGTGTTTGTTTTTTAAGTCTCCTAACTCAGTAAATGCTTAAAATTCAGAATGTCACAGTATATAGAGAGAGCATGGTACTTGCAGGCTGTCAAACACTGGGAAACGTGCCCCTTTACTCTGCCCTACTGATCCTTAGTTTCACTGTCTGTAAAATGGGTAGTAATGCCTCCATCACAAAGTGATTATTAAGAATAAATAAATAACATAATGAGGGAACAATTTATTATTTAATTAAATTGCTATATCTGAAGGCATAACTCTGATATTAAAGCCTCCAGTCACAGATTCTTTTAATAGGCAGTGTGACAATGTCATTCATGATCGTTACTGTCACTTTCACCAACAACTGCCCCTTTATTTTCTTCTACCTGTTCTACTCTACTTCTGATTTTTTTAAAAAGATTTATTTGTGACAGAAAGAGGGAGAAACAGAGAGAGAGAGATTTTTTTCATTAGTTGGTTCATTCTACAAACACTTACAGCAGCTAGAGCTAGGCCAGACTGAAGCCAGGAGCCAGGAACTCAACCAGAGGGTGCCAGATACCTGCATACCTGTCACATCACTTCTGATTTGAATGTGATATCCACATAAATCAATGAACAGGCCTTGAGTTAAATATATTCATGTACAGCATGATTTGAGACCACAAAGATACACATGCAAGTAAATCTCATGTATCATATGTTGCACTCACTATAAGATTAGTGATTTAGGGAGAAATAACTCACAAAAAGGGACTGCACCTACGCAATGCACCTAGAAGAATCTTGGCTGGAATTTAATATGTCTTTCCCAACCTGTGATATAGATATTTCCTTATAACATAGGCATCTGCTTTGTGGTTGAAATGGTTTCAATACTCTGAAACATTATTTTGGTCACAGAGATAGAATTGTTAGCACAGTTTATAAAATTTGTATTGAGTTTCTATGTGTAAGGCATTTTGTTAGCTACGAAAACTTTGTAGAGGGTATACCCTTGTAGAGAATACAAGATGAATAAAATCAACCTGTTCTTTTTAAGATTATTTAAATGTCAGAGTTAAGAGAGAGAGAGGAAGGGAGGGAGAGAGAGAGGGAGAGAGAGAGATCTTCCATCTGTGGGTTCACTCTCCAGATGGCCACAACGGCCAGGGCTGGGCCTGGTCAAAACCAGGAGCCAGGAGTGAGTGCCCCATTTGGGTGTCAGAAGCCCAAACACCTGGGCCATCTTCTGCCACTTTTCCCAGGTCATTAGCAGGGAGTTGGATCAGAAATGGAGCAACCAGACACCACCCACTGTGCATATGGGATGCCAGCTTTGCAGGCAGTGGCTGCTACATCACGATAGTCCCTGGCCTATTCTCAAGAAACTCACAATCTAAGAGGTGGTGGGGAGGGTTGAGGTTAGGAATCAAATCATATTAACCCAAATTAGAGAATGTATATAAATAAAAGTACCAAGACATTTTTTGTTGGGGTGTTTGTGGTTGTTATTTTTGTAGTATTCACAGAAAATTCAATGAAGTAACATGGAAGCAAAGACCTAAAAAGTCCAAATATTGTAGTCTTTCATATGGCCCAGTCATACTTCACAGGCATCCAATCAATTTTTGTTGAATAAATGAACCCATAATTATATGAATGCAGTAGCATCAATCTAAGAAAAGTTTGGGGTAATTGGGCTTGTATTTCTAATCTCTGGGAACTTTGAAATAATTGATAGTTACAACCATGCTTTCTCCTAAAACTACCGGGTTCTGAAAGCTCTTCTATCATTGTTACTTTGGAGTTTCACAGGAATCTATACTATAGCCCCCATCAAATGCTGTACAAGAACCATAGCACCATCACTTTTTAAAAAATGGTGGTAAAATACACATAAAATCTACCACCTTAATCATTTTAGGCATCCAGTTCGGTAGCAATTCAGTTCATGCCCAAAGTTGTGCAACCACTTTCCAGAACTTGTGTAAAACTGAAACTCTATACCCATTAAACAGTGAGTCTCCATTCCTTCCCTCCCCCTTGCTCTTGGACACCTCTATTCTACTTTCTGTCTATGAATTTGGCTACCTTGTTACTTCCTATAAGTGGAATGTATTTGTGAGTGGCTTATTTCACTCAGAATTAAGATCTGAAGATTCATGCATGCTGTGGCATGTGTCACAAGTTCTTTCCTTTTAAAGGCCAAATAATTCATTTCATGGAAAAATGGAATTGAAAGACAATGAACATTTTTCATTAACATTTTGAGGATCCTTGTTTCATCCATTCTTCAGTCAATGGTCAATTGGGGCTCCCATCTTTTGGCTCTTGTGAATAATGGTGCTACTAACAGAGGTATACAAATATTTCTTCACAAGCCTGATTTCAATTATTCATAGCCCTTTTCTTTTTCTTAATGTATCAGATTTATTGAGATAGACTCACGCACCATGTAATTCATCTATGTAAAGAACACAACCAGTAGTTTTCAGTATATACTCACAGAGGTTTTTAAATACCAGTGCTGGGAGACGTATGGCATGCTTTTTGAAAGCTAAAAATATGAAGGTGTAAATCACTTTTAAAGCACCAGAATAAAGCGCAAGGGTAACATGGGAATTACTCATAAAAAAATCTCAGACTCTTTGTTGCTAAGAACTCTTAACTCTGTATTCTAGGAAGACCAGAGCACATACATGTATTCAAGCATTCAGAGTAAGTATATCTAAGCATCTCCATATTGCAGGGATTAGAAATATTATCTCCTTTGATTCCAGAGAGAAAAACTGAAGCTTGGAATGTGATGAGGAATTTGACACTTTCCTTGGCTGAGAAATACAAGTATGCACATGCAGATAGGATGCTGCAAAGCGAATAGGAGAGGATTTCAGATGAATCGAAGCGCCAGTATTTGTCTGACAGGAAAGAGTTACACTGGGGCCCTTGGTGGCCATCCCTCTTGTTCCCATATTCCCTTTTAGTGGGTTATTTACCACCTTCTCTGTTTTTCTCTTTACCTTTTGCTCAATCATCTCAAAGTCCATTTTTTCTCTCATTATCTAATCAGGTTGTTGCTTACTTATGTCATTTATGACCCCCAACATATTTCTTTTTCTATTCCTTATCTCTTTGGTAAAACTGCTGGCCTTTACATAGAGGGTATTGTGTGCTAATGGAAAAAGCCCTAGAAGAGGATGTAATGGATCTGTGTCCAGTTTTGCTCCTGACCAGCCATGAGACTGAAGAAGGTCACCTTCTCTCAGCCTCCCCTCCCTGATGTGTAAAGCGGGCCTAACAGTAGCACTCCTGCCTTACCACATCATTGCACTGATAGAATAATATTCAATGAGTGTTTGAAAACTATAAAAATCTCTAGATAATTAAGTGACATAAACCATGTTCTTTCACAAAAGCAGACATTACACCATTCCTGTAAAACACACATACACACACACACATTTTTGAGCATCAGAAAACAAGATTCTGGCCCTAGCTCTGCCCTTAGTAGCTGGATGACATTGGCCACAGAAGGGCATCACTATTTGTTGACTGACTCCTTACAGGAACTTTTCTGGGCACTCCCCATAGAATACATCCATTAATCCTTTCTACATCAGCAGTGTAGGCATTGCTTTGGTCAGGAGGGAGATGATCTATTATCTTACCCCAGGTCAAACCACTAGTAAGCAGCTGGGCAGCAGCTGAAACCCAGGTCTGTGGCTCCAAAACCTTCCTGTGGTCTTGAGTTTCTCATGTGAAGAAGGGTCTCCTCAAGCTGTGATGATCTGTAGTCTTCCCTCAATCCCCCAATCCCCACTCACAATTGCATGGTTTTGACACACATGGTTATCTTAAAATAAAAGAAGTAGATTAAAAGAATAATCTTAGATTGGACCATAAAGTGTTTTGGTTTAGGAAGTATTGTTAGTATGGATTTTTAATAACTCTTCAAAAGGCTGGCACAGATGTTTCTTTCTCTCCTCCTCATGTTTCTTTCTCTCCTACTCTTGGGTTTGCTTCATTATACTCCTTAGGAATGAAGAACACTGGTCCAATCAGATCCATAGTTACCTCTTCGGGGAAGACTGGACAAAAGATCCAGATTTGGTGAGGGGCAAGTAGTCAGTAGCTTGAGCAGATGGCAGATCATTGTCCACTCGGTGCCACCATAACCCCACGAAGTAAGAATAATGTCACTCAGCCAACCTAGGTAATCAGTTCAATCATCTACAAACCCAACCCTCTGCCCTTCTGAAGTTCTAGCCATAAATCTTATTGGTGAGTAAATATAATTTAGTCATTAAAAATGTGGACTTTGAAGTCAGATAGAAACTGTTTCTAATTCCAGCTCAAAGCTTTCTTGTGTTACTTTGAGCAAATTCCCTAAACTCTTTGAGCCTCCATTTCCCCAAAAGGGTAATATAGTAAACCCTACAACATTGTTGGATGATGGGGTTGAATAATGAATCAAAAGGTTAAGCACAGTGGTTGGCAGAAGGTAAATATTGTATAAATAACAGGTATTGTTATCACTATCATTCCTGTTTCCCCTCCATTCTCCAAAAACCTCTTTCTCTCCCTGTCACCAAAATTTTTGCTCCAACAGTAACCAACCTCACTGTCTTCTGTATCCTATCTCCTATCTCACTGCTACCCTCAAAAGACTTCATTTTATATGTATAAAACTTAAGCTGGACAGTGGGACGTCTCAAAAGTTGCATACCCACATTCAAGAAGGACCCTTGCAGAGAGTGGTAAGGAGTGTAAATAAGGAGAGACATTTTCCTCTGTTGTGTGAAACACAAC
Organism: Sylvilagus floridanus; assembly: GCA_949820135.1. Classification (NCBI taxonomy): domain Eukaryota; kingdom Metazoa; phylum Chordata; class Mammalia; order Lagomorpha; family Leporidae; genus Sylvilagus; species Sylvilagus floridanus. The sequence continues at coordinate 68,040,592 of OX463243.1, forward strand.
AGAGAGAAAGAAGGAGAGTATACCTTAAACACAGAAGGAGGTGGAGAGAGGTAGAAGCAGGCTGGAGGAAAATAAAGAGCAAATATTGGTGGGAAATGTAAAGGTGAGTTAAAGAAGAGATATTAATAAAGAGATATGACCATGCACCCAGGGTTCTGAGTCAGAAGCAGATTGAGTGGCGGGCAGGCAGACAAGCTGACCTGATCACGCCCCTGTGCCATGTTGTTCAAGGTGCATGGCTTGCCTGCCCCAGAGCAGCTTGTCTTCTGTGGTAAAGCTGACTCCTAGGTGTCAGCTGGGCCCCCTGTCGGGCTGCTAGCCGAGGTGTAAATAAGAGACGAGAACCAGATATCTCTGTGGCAGGGAGCCAGGGCAGGTTTGCTTCCAATCACTAGAACGCCAGCAGGCGGCTGCATGCGTGATAATTGTGAGCAGGCAGCAGGTGCCCCAGCTCCCCCGCGGCAGGGAGGAAGGGAGGATTCACTTGCTTTCATTCTGCTTCCTGCTCTACTCCCAGAGCAGGCTTGTCCCCTTTTGCTATTCCTCCTTTTGGAGGCTCTTCTCTGGGCCATTTTCCAAGTGAGAACACACTCCCTCTGATCCTGGAAGGAATGTAAAAGTTGCCACTTATAAAAATGGAAAGAATATAGAAGCAGTCACTTATTAAAAGATGATCATACTCTGGAGAGCCATAGTCAGAGAAAAGAAAGTGGCCTCTTGCTGGAGCCCTTGCTTGCAGTGTGTGAAGGTAAATTTGCTCCTTCAGTCATTTCTGCCATGTCCTCTACTTTCCTGGAACTCTCAAAGGCACTGACTCAGAGGTCTTTCTCAAGAGACCCTTTCTCCCTCATCTACCCTGGACCTCTGAGGGAAGCAGCCTCTTGCGGTTCTACCAATGCGAATGTCCCCCTTGACTCAAGTGGAGTAAGGAGGAAAAGGCAAGGTCACAATAGATACGAGTAACTCAGTTTTCAGCCAGGTCTTCTGGCCTTTTTAGAACCAGATAATAGTGGCTCAAACCTCCACTCTAGAACTTCCAGAAAGTCCAAGGCCTTTGCCCAGGTTAGGGGAATTCCCCAAGGGGCTTCTGAGATTAAGATCACTCTGGCTCAGAGCTTTTCATCTCACTGAATCAACTCAGGTACATGGCTCATCACTCTGGCCCCAATACCCCAGTCCTGCCTGTACCATGATGGGAAACTTGACTCCTTTATTTGATTTCTACAAAAGTCAAAACCAATCAAACACAAAACAGTTTCGTTTGCATGGTTTTTGTGTAGACATAGCTAAAGATTTACAGAGAGGAAGGGGAGTCACATGGTGGCAACAGAAGAATTTAAAATTGAGCATTAGTCAGCCCTGTTTCTAAAAGTCCTTTGAGTCCCCCGTCATGGGGACAGGTGTTGTGGCTACTGCCTGGAATTAAGCTACTGCCTGGGATACCTGTATCTCATATCAGAGTGCTTGTGATAGAGTCCTGTCTCCGCTTCCAATCCAGCTTCCAGCTTGAGAGGCAGCAGATGATGGCTCAAGTACTTGAGTCTCTGCCACATGCATGCACACAGGTACAGGAGATCCAGACTGAGCTCCTGGATCTTAGTTTCAGCCTGGCCCAGCCCCTGCTGTTTGGGCATTTGGGGCATTAGCCAGCTAAAGATCCCTTTCTTTTTCTCTCTCCCTCTCTATTATTCTGCCTTTCAAATAAATACATGATGAAAACTTTATTTTATTTTATTTATTTGACAGGTAGAGTGATAGACAGTGAGAGAGACAGAGAAAGGTCTTCCTTCCGTTGGTTCACCTTCCAAATGGCTGCCACGGCCAGCGCTGCGCTGATCTGAAGCCAGGAGCCAGGTGCTTCTTCCTGGTCTCCCATGACGGTGCAGGGACCCAACCACTTGGGCCATCCTCCACTGCCCTCCTGGGCCACAGCAGAGAGCTGGCCTGGAAGAGGAGCAGCCAGGACTAGAACTCGGTGCCCATATGAGGAGGCTGGCACCGCAGGCAGAGGATTAACCAAGTGAGCCATGGTGCCGGCCCCAAAATTTTATTATATTTTTTAAGATTTATTTATTCATTTGAAAGTCAGAGTCACACACAGAGAGAAGGAGAGGAAGAGAGAGAAAGAGAGAGAAGTCTTCCAACCATTGGTTCACTCCCCAAATGGCTGCAACGACAAGAGCTGAACCAATCCAAAGCCAGAAGCCAGGAGCTTATTTTGGGTCCCCTACATGGTTGCAGAGGCCCAAGGACTTGGGCCATCTTCTGCTGCTTTCCCAGGCCATAGCAGAGAGCTGGATTGGAAGTGGAGCAGCCAGGACTCGAATTGGTGCCCATATGGGGTGTGGGCACTGCAGGCAGCGGCTTTATCCAGTACACCACACCATTGGCCCCAGAAAACTTTAATAAGTAAAAGGAAACCCTCACCATGGGTAAGACACCATGAATGGGGTGTTCTTTTTTTTTTTTTTCTTTACAGGCAGAGTGGACAGTGAGAGAGAGACAGAGAGAAAGGTCTTCCTTTGCCGTTGATTCACCCTCCAATAGTCACCGTGTTGCGCTGATCCAAAGCCAGGAGCCAGGTGCTTCTCCTGGTCTCCCATGGGGTGCAGGGCCCAAGCACTTGGGCCATCCTCCACTGCACTCCCTGGCCACAGCAGAGAGCTGGCCTGGAAGAGGGGCAACCGTGACAGAATACAGCGCCCCAACCGGGACTAGAACCCAGTGTGCTGCACCCAGGCGGAGGATTAGCTTAGTGAGCCGTGGCACCAGCCCGAATGGGGTGTTCTATCCACTTCTTCAAATTCTGCTACTCTTCTCTGCTCTCATTATTTCCTCTTCACTTCTTTCCTCACAGCTTTCCCTTTCAGATAAATATTGTTTTTTCTGTACTAGGCAATGCTCCCCAGTTTACCTGTAAACCTTGTATCCCCAAGAGCCATATGGCCTTGCCAGCAACAAACTATTCACAGAAAACCTTGGAAATTTGTTTAACATGTTCCACTTTACTTAAAAGACACTTTGGATGTTACATCACCCTTTTGATTTCTCTTTTAAGTAGATTCCAAGGTTGTGTGTACATGCCCCTAGAGAGGTGAGAGAGGGCTTTGTTGAGTCCAGAATAAAGGTAGGCTCTTTCTCTTGGTGACTGCATGGAGGAGTTAAAATGGGGAAGCATGTTCAGGGTTGGGAGTGTACAGAGTAATTCCTGCTCAGCTGGCCCCACGGCTCACTAGGCTAATCCTCCGCCTGCAGCACCGGCACCCCAAGTTCTAGTCCTGGTTGGAGCGCTGGATTCTGTCCCAGTTGCTCCTCTTCCAGTCTAGCTCTCTGCTGTGGCCCAGGAAGGCAGTGGAGGATGGCCCAAGTGCTTGGGCCCTGCACCCGCAGGGGAGAACAGGTGGAAGCACCTGGCTCCTGGCTTTGGATAGGCGCAACACCATCCATAGTGGCCATTTGAGGGGTGAACCAACGGAAGAAAGACCTTTCTCTCTGTCTCTCTCTCTTTCTCACTGTCTAATCTGCCTGTCCAAAAAAAAAAAAAAAAAGGATGCTTCCTGCTCTAAGATGTAACGTGTGGTGTGTGTGTGTGTGTGTGTGTGTGTGTACACGTTTCTATTTGTGTGTGAAGTGGAGAATGACTGTGGATGCCAGCTGTGATGAGGGCAGTCCTTCAATGGGTCCATTTCCCTCTCTATCCTGCTCTTTGCTCTATGACTGTGGGGATGGAATAGAATCAGAACATACCCAGAGAAGAATTAACAAAAGACAAGCATTCCTTCATACCTAGATGACATAATTTCATTTTGTTGAGCTGGATAGGATCAGAACAGACACTGGTCCTATGAGCTAAGGATTGCCAGGAAGAAAGGCAAAGGAACACATGACATTCTAAATCTTATTATTATTCTCATAGGCATCCACTTCCTTTAATCTGGTTTGTAAAAATGAAGCCCTAGCCGGCACCGTGGCTCAATAGGCTAATCCTCTGCCTTGCAGCGCTGGCACACCGGGTTCTAGTCCCAGTCGGGGCGCTGGATTCTGTCCCAGTTGCCCTCTTCCAGGCCAGCTCTCTGCTGTGGCCAGGGAGTGCAGTGGAGGATGGCCCAAGTGCTTGGGTCCTGCACCCCATGGGAGACCAGGAGAAGCACCTGGCTCCTGCCATCGGATCAGCATGGCACGCTGGCCGCGGTGGCCATTGGAGGGTGAACCAATGGCAAAAAGGAAGACCTTTCTCTCTGTCTCTCTCTCTCTCTCTCTCACTGTCCACTCTGCCTGTCAAAAAAAAAAAAATGAAGCCCAAATGACCTTCTTACATACCTGCTTGCTAAAATCAGGAATAGCATTATTTAAAATCATATATAAATACTTCACATTGGACAAGTAGGGAGTCTAACCAAGGATAGAACTACTGGGCTATTACCATATGGGTAATATGGCACAGATTTGAAATAAAGGAAAACAATTTTTGAATTGGAGTAAGACAATGCTTGCATTGACTTGCACTCTGTGTGATCCTTTGCCAAGTAAAGGCTGAATGGTTTTCTATGCAGACCCTTCGTGACAGGCTCCCTGATTCTCATGGGACCAATGCTGGAGGGCTGGCTGTCAGAGCTTCACAACTCGGCTCGGATGTTATCAGCAAAAGAGTGTTACACCCAATTAGCTTCCTATGTGGATTCAAAGCTTTACTTTACTAAATGTATACATTCAAACTATACCATAGTTTTGGTGAATCTGATTTTGACATTTCTTCACTTTTAATATATGCACTTTAATCTGTGAATGTTTTGAGGCAGAAATATAAACGTATCCCTCCTCCCATCTCCAGCTCCCCATCCTAATGAGAAATTGTCTGAGTTGGGCCTGTTCTTAAATGCAAATAACAGAAGCAACTCTAACTAGCTTAAGCAGAAAGAGATTTATCAAAGCAAATTCAGTAACTCACTGATTGCAGGGACAGCCAGCAGACTAGGCCTGTAGGCTGCATTGCCGAGAACCAGGCATCTGGAAGAAAGACCTGACCACACTGCAAGATGGTTCTAGTGAGACAAAAAATAAATGGTTTTAAAACGGTCTCCATAGGATGCCTGTGACTTTGACTTTGGAGAAAATGCTCTTGACATTACACTTGGCGGAAAAAGGACCTCCCTGAATATTCTTCCTCACGTGGCTCTCTCCCATATCAGATGTCATGGATATGTGGAGGGAAGAGGAGGATTAGGGAATCTAATGGATTCTCTTGAGCAGGCAGGATGTTCAATGTGAGAACCCATCGAACTCTCAAAAGGTTTTGAAAAGACTGGCACACCCTAATGACAGTGTTCTGCTACATTAAACAGCTATCTCATTAGTCTCTCTAAAGCAATTCAGCAGTCTTTTGAAATGTCATCATGATATATTTGACTAGTATATAAATATATATCCATACACAGCACATACACACATATCTTAATGCTTTTTAATTTCTTATCCATGCATTTTTGGTTGTCTTTGCACTGCTTTTCATATTTTTAAGGTTGGCTATAGCTTTATGATACATTTAAACATCTGAGAGTATAAGAGAATATCCCCCACAATCTTCTTTAAAGATTTCTTGAGTCCTATTACTTTTGATTTTTTCCAAAGTGATCACAAAATGGTTATATGAAGCTCCAAATCTGAGATTTGGATTGAAGTTATACTAAACGTATAAGCTGACTGGAAAGTAATTGCTAAGTTATTGAAATTGTCTGGCAAGAAAAATAATATATTATTCTATTCACATCTTTGTTTTTGCAATTCACTTAAGTTTTTGTATTCTTTTGATATTGGCCCTGCACATCTTTTAAGTTTATTCTAGGAAAATTGATTATTGTTATTAAGTTATACCTTTCCCCATTTCTAACTGATTAATGTTATTGAAAAGGGGCCGGGGTTCAGCCTAGTGTTTAGGATGCCTGTGTCCTATGAGAGAACACAGGGTTCAGCTCCTGACTCCAGCTCCTACAGCTTCCTGCTAATGCAGATCCTGGGAAGCAGTGGCACTGGCTCAGGTAGCTGGGTCCCTGACACCTTCCTGGAAGACCTGCAGTGCATTTCCAGTTCTGGCTCTGACCCAGACATTTGGGAAGGAACCAGTAGATGGAGCGCTCTCTCTCGCTCGCTCTCTCTCTCTCTCTCTCTCATGTTCTCTCTCTGTGTGTATCTCTCTGCCTCTTAAATAAACAAGTGAATAATTTTTAAAGTCTATCGTCTTTATTATAAGTAAGCTATCTTTAGTAATTCACCTCATTTTTGAAGTCCATAACTAGTTCTAATAGTTTTTCAGCTGAAAATTTTCCACTAAGAAAATTTTAGTCTAAGAGAAGTGATCAGATGAAAGAAATTTGTGGCCCTTTTCAATAGACTCTTAATCTATAAATTGGTGGGAATTTAGAGGCAAAGGTTAATGTTTTGTGAGAGTGGGTCTCTTTGCTTATTTCTACTTTATTATTTTTCATGGCAATGCTCTCTTGTTTTATTGTTAGTTATATTGATTTTGCCTGGAATATCTTTTAGAAAATTATCCATCTTAACTTTTGAAAAATCAAGAATAGATATTGAGGCAGGTGCCTCACTCAGAAGAGGAAGCAGTGCGGGGGCCGGGTTAGAGGCCAGGACAGTCAGGCAAGTGGGCATGCGGCCAAGGTGAGGTGTCTGTTACCGCCGGCGGGGGGTGCGTCCGGGGGCAGTCACGCTCTTGCCAGGAAGGTGACCTTTGGGCCCCATGCAGTCAGGGACGCGAGACAGCCAAGCAGGAAGCACGCAGAGCCCACGCGCTCCAAAGGGAGCTGGTTGGTCTGTCGTGTGTCCCCCGATGCCTGCGCTAAACCTTCCAGGATGCAGTGCTCTGAGACGCAGGGCCACAGCAGCCACTTCCCTATCCAAGGAGTTGCATGAAGGCGGCAGCAGCCACTGCTTGGCAGTGCATAAGCCAGCAGAGCTGCAGGCTTCGGACTTGGAACAAAGCTTATGAGATCTTCCAAGAGGAAGCCTTGTGCTTCTGGGCAACCTCACATGGATCGCCAGAAAAGAGCAACACACAAACCATGTGCCTACTAAAAAGTATAGTTCATGTATGTCTATAATTGGAGACTATAGCAATGACAGGTGAAGAAGCACAATAAAATGTATGACAATAGCAGCAATGTTAATGCTGCAAAAAACAAGTGCATAGAAAGATCTTGGACACATATATGTGTGTATATATGTATGCACACACACACACACACACACACACACACATATATATATATACACACACACATCTGTGGGGGATTGTTTCCAGGACTCCTCAGGATACCAAAATCCATCAATGCTCAAGTCTCTTTATAAAAGGACATTTATTGCCACATTATGCACATCCAACTGTACATTATTAAACCATCTCTGGATTACTTATAATACTTACTTAAATAGTTTTTTGCTGTATTTCTTAGGGAATAATAACAGTATAAAACGTCTGCACATGTTCTGTACAGATGAAATGTTGTGGGGGAGGGGTAGCATTCTTTCATTTGAGGTTATTGAATTTACTCACATGGAGTCAGCCCATTTGGAGGTTCACTGTGTGTGTGTACATATAATTATAACATAAGTCACATCCTCTCATACTTCCAGAACAAATTACAAATAAAAATATTGAGAAAGGAATAGAAAAGATGTTTGTAGGAGTAAGGTTTCATTTTGAAGTGCTTACTGCTCCCCTCCCCATCTGATAGTAGCAAATTAAAAAGTCTTGTCCTGGAACTTTATCTTAGACCCCAAATTATTTCTACAAATAGGCTTCCAACTACTGTGCCTAGCACACCTTAAAAGATAAGCAGAGAATGAAAAATATAACTGAAGAACAACTGAAATCAATACTTGATGGTTACATTTAATAATTAGGGATATTAGAGAAAATTAATGAATTGGAAGACAGAGCAGTAGAAAATACTCAGCACAGAGAGATTAAAATATAGAAAGGTGTGTTAAAGACATAGGGGCATGAGTGAGATTTTAACCTACTCAAAAAGTGATTAGCTCCTCCGCCTTGCGGCGCCGGCACACCGGGTTCTAGTCCCGGTCGGGGCGCCGGATTCTGTCCCGGTTGCCCCTCTTCCAGGCCAGCCCTCTGCTGTGGCCCGGGAGTGCAGTGGAGGATGGCCCAGGTGCTTGGGCCCTGCACCCCATGGGGAGACCAGGAAAAGCACCTGGCTCCTGGCTCCTGCCATCGGACAAGCGCGGTGCGCAGGCCGCAGTGCGCCGACCGCGGCGGCCATTGGAGGGTGAACCAACGGCAAAAGGAAGACCTTTCTCTCTGTCTCTCTCTCTCACTGTCCACTCTGCCTGTCAAAAAAAAAAAAGTGATTAGCCAAAAAAAAGAGAAAATGAGGCAGAAGTAATGTTTGACAAGAGGATAGCTGAATAATCTTAAAACTGGTACATCATCAAGCCACAGATTCAAGAAATCTTTTCAAAGGAGCCAGTCAGACTGACAGCTGATACCTCATCATTCATAATAGAAGCCAGAAGAAACTGGATGTCATACATGTGATAAAAGAAAATAACTGCTCTCCTTAGTGAAAATATGCTTCAAGGGACTGGCGCTGTGGTGCAGTAGGCTAATCCTCCACCTGTGGTGTCAGTATTCCATATGGGTTCTGGTTCTAGTACTGACTGCTCCTCTTCCAATCCAACTCTCTGCTATGGCCTGGAAAAGCAGTAGAAGATGGCCCAAGCTCTTGGGGCCCTGCACCTGTATGGGAGACCAGGAAGAAGCTCCTGGCTCCTGGCTTTGGATCAGCTCATCTCTGACAGTTACAGCCATCTGGGGAGTGAACCAGCAGATGGAAGACCTTTCTCTCTGTCTCTCCTTCTCACTGTCTGTAACTCTACCTCTCAAATAAATAAAAATTTTTAAAAAGAAAATATGCTTCAAGAAAAGGGAAAAATATTCTATTAAAAGGAAGCATGAGGCCTGCGTGGTGACTCACTAGGCTAATCCTCCACCTGTGGCACCGGCAACCCGGGTTCTAGTCCCTGTCAAAAAGAAAAAAAAAAAGGAAGCACGAAAGGAAAGAGATACATAATCAAGGAAGAATAGATAGCATGAAATAAGATGGTAGAACTAAATACAGGTAGGTATCCAAGATGGTGGAATAGGGAGAGAGCTTACTGCTCTAGTCTAAGGGAAGATAGTTTAAAAAAATGTGGAGAGAGTGCAGTCTCAGGGAAGAGTTAGGGAGAAAATGGTAGGGAAAGCTTCACACAAATTAGACTGATACTGTGGACCTACATCAAGGGTGTGGACACACACAACTCAAGACCCCAGCAGCCCAGGGCCTAAGCACCAGCCTAGGAGAATGAGGTGAGACCAGTTTGCAGCAGTCCAAGCCACTGGCAATAAAGCTGTGGGAAGAGCCTGGCGTGGCCTGGCTTGGATCCCTGTGGGGCACAGTGTACCTGTCCCATTATAGGAGAAAAAAGGGAGCACATTTCTCTCTCCCTGACCACTCTGCACCAGCATCCTGTAACAAACCAAGAGACGGCAGGCACCATTTTGAATATACATAACAGCTGTACCAGCTCATGTCCACGTGCCCAGAAACCAGCCAAGCAGAGACTCCTGAGTCTGGGCAAACTGAAAGGGGGCTAGGTGCTTGTGACTGTGGAAGGCTTTTGTGCCAGGACTGTGAAAACACGGTTGCTGCGTGGGAGGGCGCAGGGTATGGCTGGAACTTTGGGCAGTCGCTGGGCAGCTCTATACACTTTGGGCTACCTGATTCATTGCTGTGGGATTTGTGCTCACACCAAAGGCTGCATAGATCCTTTATGTAGTTCTTGCAGCAGTGTGGATGGATATTGTACCCACTGAGTCTACTGCCCTGGCACTGGTCTCCTTTGAGGAGAGGAGGTAAGCATGAGACAACACCAACAGAACAGAACAAACTTCCCCTCTGATAAAAAGAGAGAGAGAGAGAGCGAGAGCAACTTACCACACCCAACCTGGGTGTCACTTTGGACACTCGCCTCACCCTGGAGCACTGAATAGAGCTCACTGGCTACACCCACCACATGCCTCTGGGTATTCACTGAAAAAGCAGTGGACACTCCACTAAGCCACAGAGACAACATCCAAAGATAAAAGCAATCACAGGGAAACAAACAAGTATCTACAAATGCCCCATAATAAATGCAACAGTTCAAGAAATAAGAATAAGGAAGACAACATTATGCCCCCAAAACAACACAACTCCTCAATACTAGAATGTGAAGATAAAGAGACTGAAGAAAACGCCAGAAATGGAATTCAAAAAATTGATCATACTATCACTTAGATGTAATCAGAAGCGAATCCATGAACTAACGAAATCTGTACATGACATGAAAGAAAATTTCTCCTATGAAATTGAGATCTTAAAGAGAAATAAAAATGAAATCTTGGAAATTAAGAATTCAATAGAACAAAAAAAAAAAAGAATGCTGTGGAAAGGCTTAACAACAGACTTGGAGAAGCAGAAAAAAGAATATCCAATTAGAAGACAAATTTCTGGAAATTTTATAATCAGACCAAAAATAATAAGAAAAAATTAGGTAACTAAGAAAACACTATTGGAGATCTACAGGATACTACCAAATGACCCAACATACGGTGTGGAGAATAAGATTTCTGTCAACACGCTCCTAGTATAGATTGTTTCTTCCTAGAACACAGAGTATAACTACAGAGACTGATTAAGGATAGTTTCTGACCTACTAACAAGAAGAGTGTGGAGCCCTTGTGGGAGTGTTGGCTTCACAAGGACGTGCAGCTGCTTTACCAGGCATGCATATCTAATGTCTTGCTAAACATGCTTCAGAGAAACCTTAGAGTTATATGAATATGTGTGTGTGTTGGACAATAGGCTGAAGTAATTCTTATCAATAAAGAAAACACATGGGGTTAGCCTGGTGGCACTTTTCTGAAGAATTCCCATGTCCAGTATCTCCTTTCACACGTGCAACCCAACAATATGGGTCTTAGGAGTTCCTAAAGGCATGGAAAGATAGAATGGATCAGAAGGCCCTTTTAGTGAAATAATACAGCAAACTTCCCTAATGTGGAGAAAGAAAGAGACATCCAAGTACAGGAAACACATAGAACTCCTAATAGACATGACGAGAAAAGATTCTAACCACGACACACTGAAGTCAAATTCTCCACAGTAAAACATAAAGAAAAAATTCTAAAATGTGCATAAGAGAAATCCCAGATTACTTTCAGAGCATCTCCAATTAGACTCACAGTGAACTTCATCAGAAACCCTAAAGGCTAGGAGAAAAAGGCAAGATATAGTCCAAGTCTTCAGAGAAAAAAATTGTCAACCCAGAATTCTGTACCCTGCAAAACTCTCATTTTTGAATGAAGGAGAAATAAAGACCTTCTATAACAAACAGAGATTGGAAGAATTTGTCACCACCCATCCAGCCTTAAAAAAAAAAATACTTAAGGATGTGCTACACACAGAAACACAGATGGTCATCACTAAGAAAAAAAGTGAAGACAGAAAATCTCCCAGGAAAACTACAAAGGAAATCCAAAGTAAACAATAGGAATGTTTATGGAAAAATTGGCAGGGAAAACTCATTACTTATCAATAGTCACACTGAATGTAAATGGCCTGAACTCCCCTATTAAAAGGCACAGACTAGCTGAATGGATTAAAAAACAAAACCCAGCTATTTGCTGCCTAGAAGAGACACATCTTACCATAAAGATGCAAGCAGATTGAAAGTGAAAGGTTGGAAAAAGATATCCCACGCCAAGAAAAGAGCTGGTGTAGCCATCTTAATATCAGCCAAAATAGACTTTAACACAAAAACTGTTAAGAGACAAAGAGGGCACTATATAATGATTAAGGGATCAATTCAACAGGAAGATATAACTATTATAAACATATATGCACCTAATTACAGAGCACTGGGCTATTTAAAAGATATGTTAAGGGATTTAAAGGGAGACTCAGACTCCAATACAATAGTATTGGGGGACTTCAATACTCCACTTTTAGCAATGGACAGGTCAATCAGGCAGAAAATGAACAAGGAAACAGCAGATTTAATTGACACTACAGACCAAATGGACCTAACAGATATCTACAGAACTTTCCATCCTACAGTTGCAGAACATACATTCTTCTCACCAGTGCATGGAACTTTCTCTAGGATTGACCACATCCTAGGTCATAAAGCAAGTTTCAGCAAATTCCAAAAAATCGAAATCATACCATGCATCTTCTCAGACCACAATGGAATGATGCTGGAAATCAACAACTAAGGAATCTCTACAACATATGCAAACACATGGAGACTGAACATGTTTTTGAATGAACAGTGGGATATTGAAGAAATCAAAAGAGAAACAAAAAAATTTCTGGAAACAAATAATGATGACAATACAACATATCAAATCTTATGGGATACCGCAAAAGCTGTGTTAAGAAGAAAGTTTAAAGCAATTGGTGACTACATCAAGAAATTCAAAAGGACCAAATCAATGAATGAGCTATCAATGCTTCTCAAGGACCTAGAAAATGACAGCAAATCAAATTCAAAACTAGTAGGAGAAAATGAATAATTAAAATTAGAGGAGAAATAAACAAAATTGAAATTAAATACAGAAGATCAGTGAAATGAAGAACTGTTTTTAGAAAAAAATAAAATTGATACACGATTGACTCAACTAACCAGAAAAAAGAGAGAAGACCCAAACCAATAAAATCAGAAGTGAAAAAGGAAATATAACAACAGATACCACAGAAATAAAAAGATTCATCAGAAATTACTACAAAGAGCTGCATGCCAACAAACCAGGAAACCTAGAAGAAATGGACAGATTCCTGGACACATAAAACCTACCTAAATTGAGCCATGAAGACACAGAAAATCTAAACAGACCCATAACCAAGACAGAAATTGAATCAGTAATAAAGATCCTCCAAACAAAGAAAAGCCCAGGACCAGACAGTTTCACTACTGAATTCTATCAGACATTTAAAGAAGAACTAACTCCAATTCTTCTCAAGCTGTTCAAAACAATTGAAAAGGTGGGAATTCTCCCAAATTCTTTCTATGGAGCCAGCATCACCTTAATTCCTAAACTTGAAAAAAAAAACAACAAAGAGAACTACAGACCAATTTCCTTGGTGAACATATATGCAAAAATCCTCACCAAAATACTAGTCAATTGAATCCAACAACACATCAGAAAGATCATTCACCTGGACCAAGTGGGATTTATCCCTGGTATGCAGGGGTGGTTCAGCATTCCCAAATCAATCAATGTGATACATCACATTAACAAATTGAAGAACCAAAACAATATGATTATCTCAGTAGATGCAGAGAAAGCATTTGGTAAGATATAACATCCTTTCATGATGAAAACTCTTAGCAAATTGGGTATAGAGAGAATTTTCCTCAACACAATCAGGGCAATTTATGACAAACTCATGGCTAGTGTCCTATTGAATGGGGAAAGTTGGCAGCATTTCAGTAAGCTCCAAAAGCAGACAAGTATGCTCACTCTCACCATTGCTATTCAGCATAGTCCTGGAAGTTTTTGCCAGTGCCATTAAAATAAGAAAAAGAAATTAAAGGGATACAAATTGGGAAGGAGGAATTCAAACTATCCCTATTTGCAGATGACATGATCATACATACAGGGGATCCAAAAGACTCCACTAAGAGACTATTGGAACGCATAAAAGAATTTGGTAAAGTGACAGGATATAAAATCAACACACAAAAATCAACAGTCTTTGTATACACAGACAATGCCATGGCTAGTAAAGAACTTCTAAGATCAATTCCATTCACAATAGCTACAAAAATACCTTAGAATAAATTTATCCAAGGATATCAAAGATCTCTACAATGAGAATTACAAAACATTAAAGAAAGAAATAGAAGAAGATACAAAGAATGGAAAAATCTTCCATGTTCATGGATTGGAAGAATCAATATCATCAAAATGTCCATATTACCATATTTTGATAGCAATCAAAATACCAAGGAGATTCTCAGATTTAAAAAAAATGATGCTGAAATTCATATGGAACACAGGAGACCCTGAATAGCTAAAGCAATCTTATATAACAAAAACAAAGCCAAAGCTTCACAATACAAGGTTTCAAGACATACTACAGGGCAGTTACAATAAAAACAGCCTGTTACTGTACAAAAACAGATGGATGGACCAATGGAACAGAATAGAAACACCAGAAATCAATCCATGCATCTAAAACCAACTTATCTTTGACAAAGGAGCTAAAATCAACCCCTGGAGCAAGTATAGTCTCTTCAACAAATGGTGCTGGGAAAACTGGATCTCCACATGCAGAAGTATAAAACTAGACCCCTATGTTACACCTTACACAAAAATCTACTAAAAATGGATTAAATACCTAAATCTATGACCCAATACCATCAAATTATTAGAGAACATTGGGGAAACCCTATAAAATGTTAGCATAGGCAGAATTCTTGGAAAAGACCCCAGAAGCACAGGCAGTCAAAGCAAAAATTGACAAATGGGAATACAACAAATTGAGAAGCTTCTGTACTACAATAGAAACACTCAGCAAAATGAAGAGGCAACTGATAGAATGGGAGAAATTAATTGCAAACAATGCAACTAATAAAGGATTAATAACCAGAAAATATAAAGAGATCAAGAAATTCAAGAACAACAAAACAAACAACCCTTTTAAGAAATGGTCCAAGGACTTAAACAGACATTTTTCAAAAGAAGAAATCCAAATAATAACAAACACATGAAAAAATGCTTAGGATCACTAGCTGTCAGAGAAATGTAAATCAAAACCACAATGAAGTTTCACCTCATCCCTGTTAGAATGACTTTCATACAGAAATCAACAAGCAACAAGTGTTGCTGAGGATGTGGGGTGGGGAGGAAGGAACCCTAATGCACTGTTAGTATTAATGTAAACTGGTAAAGCCACTATGGAAGACAGTTTGGGGATACTTCAGAAATCTGATATAGTCCTACTATACAACCCAGCCATCCCACTCCTGGGAATTTACCCAAGGGAAATTAAATCAGCATATGAAAGAGTTATCTGTATCCTCATTTTTATTGCAGTTCAATTCACAATAGCTAAAATATAGAATAAACCCAAATGCCTGTAAACTGAAGACTGGGTATAGAAATTAAGGGATATATACACCATGGAATACTACACAGGAGTAAAAAAAAAAAAACAAAATCCTGTCATTTGCAACAAAATGGATGAAACTAGAAAACATCATACTTAGTTAAATAAGCCAGTCCCAAAAGGACAAATACTATATGTTCTCCATGACCTGTGATAACTAATAGAGCACCTAAAAGGTAATCTATATAAGTGAATTGACACTTTGAGAAGCAATGACTTTGAGCAGCCATTATCTCGATTCTTGAGAAGCAGTTTTTTGTTTTTATTTCCATACTATTTGTAGAACTCTTCACTTAACATAGAGTTAATCATATGTTTATAAAGTTAATTGAAAATAGATCTTAGTAAAAAAATAAGAATGGGAATAGGAGAGGGAGGAGGAATAGGGCTGGGAGAGTGGGTGGAAAGATGGGTATGATGGAGAAAGAATCACCATGTTGTTAAAGTTGTAATTATGAAATGTATGAAGTTTGTATTCCTTAAATAAAAAGTTTCTGGAGAAAAAAAGAACTAAATACAAAAATCTCAAGTAAGGTCTGTAATGAATACATCCTACGATTGGATTTTCTAAAAATCTGTTATATACCATGTGTAAGAAACATAGTTAAAATGCGAAAATTCAAAAAAGTTCAAAGAAAAAGGATAGAGAAAACTGTGCCAAGTGAATATTTACTAAACTTACATTACCATATTAAGTTCAAAACCAAGAAATTTTTATTATATACTTAATCAACTAGTAGTAGAACCTCAATCTATACTGAAAGAAACATAGGCAGGTATTTGTCCTAGTGGTTAAGATGTCAGTTAGGATACCCACATCTCACATCAGAGTATTAGGAAGCATATGTATGTCCCACATCAGAGTACCTGGAATACTCTGTTTCCTGACTGCAGCTCCCTGCTAACATGGACCTTGGGAGGCAGTAGTGATCGTTCAAGTAGTTGGATCCCTGTCATCTACGTGGGAGACCTGGATTGTGTTCCCAGATCCTGGCTTTGTCCTGGAGGGTGAGCCAACAGATGAGAGGTCCCTCTCTTCTCCATCCCCATTCAATTCTCAGTCCTTCCTGCCTCTTTGAAATAATAATTTAAAAAATAACAGACAAATCTAGGATCATTTATTATAAATGATTATATTTATTTAATTTATAATTTAATCATAATTAATTTAATTGTAATTAATTTAATTATAAAATTAAATATAATCATTTATAATTTATAAATCTAGGAGATTGCATTTATTCTTAATTATTTTTAAAATTATAAAGCATTTCATACATTTCTAACTAGTAAGCTATTGTATTTTGGGGTCTGTATGATATACTTTGTACTCTAATTAATGCAAATACTTAGTTTACAAACTATATTTCCAGATTATATAACCCAAGATAGCATGTCTATGTGGTTACTTAATACCCCATGAGCTGTCGTGAGCCTGAATGCTTCTCTCTCCTCTTGTTACTGTCTCCATTTTGATGTTTTGCCAGCACTTCTAACTTAAAATGCTCCAAACTGAACACATCTCCTCCAACAGCCAATGTAGACACAAAACAACTAACATTTATTTAGTTTTTAATGTGACACAAGCATTTTAAATACTTACTTCATTTGACAGGTATCATTATCACCATCATCATCATCATTATCATTTTCTAGAGGAGGAAATAGATACAGGGCATATGTAACTCCCTCATGGCCATATTGAGTTATGGTCCCAGTATTTATGATCTTGAAGCCTATGAAAGTCACCTTCTCTCTACTCAACCTATGATTTCAAGATATTCATAAAACAATGACTGGTGGCGTGACTGGGAAAACTAACTTGCAGCAAATCAATGTGTACAATCATCCAGAACCCTGGTGTCTTCTAAGAGCCTTCTGTCCCTGTGCTTGCTGCTGACATATCCCCTTAAAACAAATGTGCTCTGCCTGGGAGTTTGTTCAGAGAAGCAGTGGTCTTTTGTTTCTTAGTGACCTCTTGTGGCTAAGGGACTACCTGCTGGAATCAGCCTGTGGAGGGTTCCTGGCTGACTGCTTCCTGTATGCCCATCCCCAGACTACAGGGAAATCAAGATAAGGAAATGGAAGATGATCTAGTCTCACCCACTCTCATGTGCTCAGAAATTGGCATAGAAAAGGGCATCATCCCAATATGTGTCTTGGACTTTTAGTTTATTTTCCCCCTTCCTTCCTATTTCTCTTTTTCTTCATTTAGATGAGGAAAAAATATTGCAGCGAAGCATAAATAAGATGGGAGAAATAAGCAGTGGTAATATCATCAAGTCTAATGGCTTAATAGCATTACAAGAACAATGTTTTAAGTGTTAATTTTAACAGAATATTTTTTAAATGTAAAACCCATCAGTAGGAAATTTTAAGTGATTGCATTACATTCATATATATATATATATATGTATATTTAAACACATAGATTATATCACATGCACACAGTGGGGAATTGGGGTATAGAAGTCAAATTACAAAACAACTTATATGATATCCTGCTTTTGTAATATTAGGTCCATGTTTCCATTAAAAGAGAAATTCACCAAAATATTAATAATCACATTTATCTCTGAGTGGTGGCATTACAGATTTAAGACACTTTTTCATTTCAAAACCTATTAAAACATGAACGCTCAGACTACTGTAGACTAAGGAAGTCAGAATGTCTGGGGTGAGACCCAGGTGTCAGAAAATTTAAAATTCCCTAGATAATTTCAATATGCTATTAAGTTTGAGAATCAGTCTTTTACCGTTCAGTTTCTACAATCTGTCATCATTTTTATAAAGTACAAAGACAGTGGAGCCAGATAAAATTATCTTCATTTTCCAATTTACGTGTAGGCACATATATAATGTATATATTATACAGATGCAGACAAATTAAAGCTAAAGCTGGCAAAAATCCAAAGGAAAACAGTAAAGCGGCTTAACTGATCAAGGATTCTGAAGTCAGGAAACCTGGAATTGTTTCTTTGATGTAATGCTTCTGGGCTACGTGACCTTAGTGACAGAGGCAAGGAGGTAGTTTTAAGGCAAAGAGGAACAGCTGAGGTCACTAACCCCTCCCTACAACACAGCCTCCACATCAACCTCCCCTCCCTTGCATACTCTGGAGAACAGCTGTTTCCACAAAACCACCCAGAACCCACACCACCTGAAAAGGACCAACATGGTTGGTGACTGCACCCCTGTGATGACCTGTAGCCTATTATTTCATTATAATAAAATTTCCATGGCTGACATTCCTACTCCCATTATGCACCTGATACATTGATACTTCCCAGACTTCTAAAAAAAGGCAATAAAATGGGTGGTACTCAAACTCAATCCCAAATACCACCCCTTATGCCTCCAGATCACATAAAGGGATGACCCTGAATCTCTTTGGGCACAGTTCACTCACAAGTGTGCCCGTGCTCCTTTTTGAGTGTGTACTTTTGCTTGGCAAACAAATTGTACCTTACTCCTCTGCTGCACCTGTTGTCTCTCATCCTTAAATTCCTTCTTGCATCAGAGACAAGAATCTGGATGCAGCCATTCCACGACATTAACAACTCACTTCACCTGTTTGAGTATCTGTTCTCTTATTTAGTAAAGGCAGGTACAGAGGTACATAGAACAGGAAGCGTTAAGTGACAGCATATGTGCAAAGGCTACATAAGCTGTTTAACACAACATATGATGGAGGGGAAAAAATGAAAAGAAAATAGAATAAGTGAGCATTGCAAGATAAAATATGACCATTCAGGAATGCTAGTGTTTTTTGGTTCTGATACTTTCATCCCTCTGACAAACAGAGTCTGCCATATACCAGTTCCATTAAAGGGATGGAGAAAACCTAAGGATAGTCTTGTTACCCTCAAGGACTTCACAAATGTAAGAGAATGATGAGCTGTAACAAATAGTACAGTGTGGTAAGTGCTGAAATAAGCCCATGGCATTGAGAGACTCACCTCTCCTAGAGAAGGGATTAGAGGTGTTGAACTTACCTGGAGCTGACTGGGAAAGTGCTGGCTGCACGCTTTGTCCTCTAGGGGGAGCTCAAGGCTTTCTCCTCTGTTGTCTGTAAGGCATCATTTCCAGGGAGAAAGGCAAAGGGTGAAGAATGGGGTTAGGATAACCCTCAGGGCCCTCCCGATTTTGGCATTTTTTAAGACGTTTCCCTCTTCCCTCTTTGTTCTTTTCTACCATTCATTTGGTGCTGTAGCACTCTGGATGTTCCTCCCACTTGAAAATGTCGCTCTCTCCCCTTAGAAGACTAAGGAGGAACCAGAGTGAATCATCAAGGCTCGGGACACTCATCTAGACCAGCTCACAAGGATGGATGATACCATGGTTTGGAGGGATTTTTGCCATAGTGTAAGGATGGCATTTGCCAAGATATTGAAAGGAGGTGGTAGGATGGGGTTCAGAAATTTGGGATCCAGATATATTTTTCAAACTCTCCACAATCAACAGATGGGTCTAGATCTTTTTTTGTTTTTTGTTTTTTGTTTTCCCCTCTGATGTTTCACTATAGGGGTGGGCATTCGGCTTAATGGTTAAGGTGCCAGTTAAGATGCCTGCCTCCCATTTGGGTTCAATACCTGGTTCTGTTCCTGACTCCAACTTCCCGCTAATGCAGATCCTGTGAAGTAGCAGTGATGGGTCAAGTAACTGAGTACCTCTCAGTCATGTGAGACTGGATTGGCAGGGGCCACTGCTGGCATTTGATGAGCTATTAGATGGGAGTGTTTGTGTTCTCTCGCTCTCTCTCATTCTGTCTCCCTTTCAAATTAAAAAAAAAAAATAGTCTCGATTTGAAATTGAAATATTCTCTTGAATCTTGAAAAAAGTTGACTTAGAACTTTTCTAAAATTTCTCGTATTTGTTTCACTGGAAGTTCGTACTCTCATTTCCAGATCGATTCCTTTCTTTCTCATCTCTTGTACTTTTCTATTAACTATATGTTTCCATTTGCACACTCTTACAGAAGGAAGCCCAAGACAGTTTGTCTTTCATGGAAAGATGGAGTCTTTCAGAGTTTGATGTTCAAATGAAGGTATATAGAAGTGGACACTTCGATTTTTGCTGGAGTTGCCATCTGTCTAAGCATAGTGAGGAGTCACGCCCAGAGGCAGCTGAGGCTAGGGAATTCATTGTGTAATGAAATTCATTGTGTAAAAAACGATCTTGTTTGCTGTGTAATCAGGAAGTAGCTCTTGTTTGCTGTGTAATTAGGAAGTAGCTGAGCCAATGGCTTTACTTTCTTTCCTGATAAGGCTGACCTTGCTAAAGACCCGCTACAGTAGTGCCTGAATATGTACCAAGTATATATATCTTCATCAAGGCATGCTGGCAGTGACACTGGAAGATCCTTGTTGATATGACCTCTAGCATCAGGCAAACTATACTAGACTGGTGGGGGGAAATCCAAATATACTCTCAGGCCGTTCACTGCACCACCTGCACCTCTAGCCCTAGCTCCTGAGTAAATGGGTGTGTTATGCTGGGATCCATATAACTTCTTGGTTGGCTGTTCCTTCCTGTGATAGAGTTGCAGTAGGAAGAACTGGCCATTTGTGTTCTATATTGCAGAAATCCCCGAGTCTATAGCATGTGACTGGCCCCTTTCCCTGCATTCCAGCACAAATACAGCCTCTCTCTTCTTGAATATTCTGTGGTTGTGAGAGAAAAGAAATCTGAGAGTATGCAGTAGAGGAGATTAAATAAGAAAACCAATGTTGACCTTGTGCTCAGAAGAGGTTTCTTCTGAACGTCAAAGGTTAAGAAACTTTCCATCTTTACAACAATTCCTTGTCAGGACCTAAAACAGTTTCCCTATTCCACCTCACTTCCCTTTTGTACTCCAGCCATACTGACATTCTTATTATCTCTTAATCAGGCCAGGCTTATAATGACCTCAGGATCTTATGCCATTGGCTGAGCTTTCTGTCTGGGTACTTATACTCTAAAGTTTTGCATAGCTCACTCATTCATACCATTTATGGCCCTGATTAAATGTCACTTCTGAAACTCCTTCATGATACCTTATCAGAAATAATCTCCACACCTTCCACATTCTTAAACAGCTTTGCTTTTTGTTAAAGTACTTAACACAATATGAAATCATATCATAAATTTGCATATGTAAATATGCAACTCTATGTGTATGCAACTATGTGTGTATCTGCATAAAATTTGATTTCCTTGCCAGAATATAATCTCTGTGAGGCCAGTGACTCTTCTCTATCTTGTTTCTTGTTCTAATCTAATCCTAGAATAGTACCAGGTGTTCCACAAATTTTTGAGTGACTAAACAAATGAGTGGAAGCCAATTTACATTTTTAAGATCCAAGCTAGAGGTCCAGCACTGTGGAGCTGCAGGTTAAGCCACATCCCATATGGGTGCTGGTTTGAGTCCCAGCCGCTCCACTTCCTATCTAGCTCCATGCTAATGTGCCTGTGAAAGCAAAGGAGGAAGGCCAAAGTCCCTGCTCTCCTGCACCTATGTGGGAGAACCAGATGAAGCTCCTGGCTCCTGGCTTTAGCCTTGCCCAGCCCTGGCCATTGTGGCCATTTGGGGAGTGAACCAGTGGACAGAAGATCTCTCTGTCTCTGTCTCTCTGTAACTCTGCCTTTCAAATAAATAAAATAAATCTTTTTTAAAAGGAAGTCTCCTCCCCACAATTACATAACTAGTGTACTTATAAAATATGTTTGATTTATCCTCATTAAAGGTCACTTGAGAAAAGCAAAGGTTGTAGGGTGCCCTTTTGTAATTGAGGGAATGTCCAATTACAGAAAATATTTTTACAAAAATGTTCATTTGTAGAATTTTAGATTCATTGAATGTTAAAGCTAGTGGGCAATAAAGATCAGATGATCTCCTGGATTTTTAAAGCCTTTTTCCTCTCTCTCTCCTTAAACCTGGTCTTTTGGGAAAGAAATTTTTAGAGGAGCTATAAACAGATTAAAGCACAGTGGGCTCATAAGCAGCCCACAACCCACTCCTCTTTTCTGCTGACTTACCTCTTTTTCAGGACAGGGAGAGGGAAAAGGGGAGAAGGGGAGGGGGAAAGGGGAAGGGGAAGGGAGGAGAAAGGAGGAAAGAGGGGGAAAAGGGAGAGGAGAGAGGGAGAGCGGGGAAGAGAGGGTGTGAAAGGAGAGACAGAGTCTTCCATCCATTAGTTAACTCCCCAAATCTCCCCAAATGCCCACAACAGCTGGGACCAGCTGAAGTGAGGAGCCAGGAACTCAATTCGATCTCCCACATGGGTGGCAGGGACCTAAGTATTTGAACCATCATCACTGGATGCCTCCCAAGCTGCCTGTTAGCAGCCAGCTGGAACTGTAAAAGGAGCCAGAACTCAATGCCAAGCACTCTGATATAGGATGCCAGTGTTGCATCCCATATGAGATATAACTGACTTACAATAAACGGCCTATACTTAAACTATGAAATTGGACAAGTTTTGGCATATGCATATGCCTGTGAAACCACACCCACAATCCTTAAAAATCCTTAAAAGTTTCCTCAGGGCTGGCACTGTGGCCTAGTGGGCTAAGCCTCTGCCTGTGGCACCAGAATTCCATATGGGCACTGGTTCAAGTCCCAGCTGCTCCTCTTCTGATCCAGCTTTCTGCTATGGCCTGGGAAAGCAGTGGAAGATGGCCCAAATGCTTGGGCCCCTGCACCTGCGTGGGAGAACAAGCTCCTGGCTCCTGGCTTTGGATCAGCTCAGCTCTGGCCATTGCGGCCATTTCAGGAGTGAGCCAGTGGATGGAAGACCTTTCTGTCTCTCCTTCTTTCTGTCTGTACTCTACCTCTCAAATAAATTAATAGAATTTTCCTCATATACCTTTATAACCTTTTTTCCCTACCTCACCCTACACCATTTCTTCTCCAGGTAACACTGGCTTGCTTCCTGACACATAGGGATTAGTTTGCATTTCCTATCATTTTGCATAAATGACATCATACAATACATACCTTTTTTGGATATGCCTTCTCTCATTATTTTTAATTTATCCATATTTTTGCAATACAAGTAGTCCATTACTTTTCATTGCCCAGTAGTATCCTCTTGTATGGACCATCCTCATTTGGTTTATCCCTTTGCAGTGAAGGAGAGACCTAGTCAAATGATAGGTGTATATTTAATTTTCAGGAAACTTCCTACTGTCTTTTAAAGTGTTTGCACCATCTTATATTCCTACCAACGGTATATGATAGTTCTGGTTGCTCCACATATTCAACATCACTTGGTACAGAAAGTTTTTTTTTTTTTAAATGTAGCCACACTACTGGCTGTGTGGTAGCATTTCATTTAGTTTTTGTTTGCATTCCTCTAATGACCAATGATGTTGAGCATCTCTTCAAGTACTTGTTGGCCATCTTCTGTGGTGAAGTATCTATAACCACTACTTATCGTGCCTGCTCTTTTTTCTTATGAAGATTCTGCAATAATAAGAATGGTTTGAGGCATTGCATACGGTTTTCTTCTTCTAAAATTTGTTGACAGACAGTAATAGATAAGCATCATCTTTATTAGTTAGACATAGAAGAACTATATCAATCAAGCAGGGAACTATCTAAGTAGACTGTTATTTATGGCACAGATAGAAATGAGTAACATTGATTTTGGACTGATGGAACTGATGGAGAGGGGCTAGCACTGTGATGCACCAGGTTAAGTGCCACTTGCAATGCCAGCAAACCATATGGGCACTTTTCCAAGTTCTGGCTGCCCTGCTTTCAATCCAGCTCCCTGCCAATGCATCTGGGAAAGCAATGAAGGATGGCCCAAGTCCTTGGGCCCCTGTACCCACATGGGAGACCCAGATGGAATTTCAGGTTTCTGGCTAGGCCTAGTCCAGCCTTGGCCACTGAGGCCATTTGTGGAGTGAACCTAGATGGGAGAGCTCTCTTTCTCTTTCTTGTGCTCTCTCTCTTTCTCGCTGTCTCCCTCTTTCTGTAACTCTGCCTTTCAAACAAATAAATAAATCAGTCTTTAAAAAGAGAACAGATAGAGAATGAGGGAAATGACATGTAATTGAGAAGTAAGGAGTGAAAGAAGTCAGAAAGGGGAATATTGATTTTCACCATCCAAATTCTCTCTTCCCACATGTCTATATCATGGCTAACCCTTCATAAACAGCATTCTCTTCTCCAAAGTGTTTTTTCCCATTATTACAAGTAAATTTTTGATGTTTTATAGTAAATATTTTAAACTTTAGCTCAGCAGCAAAATCTAGCTATTGGCCATTCTTTATGGCATGCTTGCCAACAATTTTTGGTAGTGGGTCATGTGATCAGAAATCCATGTACTGGCAAAAGCAAGTTCACACATGGATGCCAATGTTAATGCACAGCAAGTTATGTATTTTAAAAAATGGATTTATTTCTGTAAAAGTGTAGTTATAAGCCTAGAGTTTGAACTAGTTTCTCTAGCAAGCAAGTGCATTACAGTGAGGACACCAGCCTAAATGCGGGTTCTGGGAGATGCCTTTGTATGGAAGTAGAATGGACGTGACTTTGGGGAAAGAACTGAAGGGGATGGTCAAAGGGAAACAGGAAGATAGCACTCATAGCAAAGATAAAGAGGAGCAAAGAGTTGGTTGTGTAAGTGGGGAGGAAAAAATGGGGAACTTTCAACCAGCTCTCCTCTCATTGCTGCCTTGACTTCAAGGGTAGGCATTTATGACATTTTGTACTCCCTCTAATTTTCTTATCAGCTACTCCCAGATGGAGGGAGAATCACTCAAGAGCTCAAAGCACAGAGCAACCACCAAGCCACATTTTACTAGAGGGAGTCTCTAAGCTATTACTCCCTCATTTGTAATTACAGGCCCCTTATTGCAGCTCCTTGGGACAGGGCCTGACCACTCTGTCCTCTGCATATGCAAAAACATACATCTGGTGTGCGTCTGGATTATCCCAGACCTTTATATCATCCAGGATTGAAGTTATAGAAGCCTTTATATTTTCAGGCTGAAGGCATACTCAGAGTTGGTTTAGCAAAGATTTCTGCACTGGGAAAAACTGGAAGCTCTTATCAACTAGTAAAAGGCATCTTATTTTCCATTTGGTTATTATTCTCAGGTTCAGATTATTCAGTCAGGAATTCCCGAAGAGGTTTAAGTGATAGGATTTCAGCCCCTAAACAAAAAACCCCAACTCTCTCATAATTAATTCTAAACAAATTTTCTATTCAAAGGGAGCCTAAAAAGAAGCAAAAAAAAAAATTGTATTAAGATAGAAGGACAGCAAGTAGGATGAAGGTGATAGAAGTTCAAATAAAAATAGGAACCAGGCTTTCTTTGTTTCATCATCTGTTAGTAGAGAGGAAACAATCATCCATCCATTCATCCAACCATCCATCATCCACTTGTTAACTCTTTCCTGAGTTCTAGGCACTGTGTAACGATTTTATAATACAGCAGTGAGCAAACTGAGGAGGATAGAGCAAAGGGAGGGTGCATATAAAGCTAATAAACAATTAAAAGAGAATGTGATAGATGGTACAATACTTTCTCCACCCTTGGACTGAAACAGCCATTAGAACTAAACAATAGAGTTTACATGGTAGAAAGTTTTTGAGACTAGGTATGAACAGTACTGATTTGAGGAATAGGTGATAAAACAAAAGAAACTATTTGCATTTTTCCCCTAGAACCTAGTATTGGTCTATTAAATAAATACTACTAGCATTCACCAAGGATCTGGTTTCCTCCCTTTCATATACACAAAGACCTCTCTGTACTTTTTGGGTGTCTTGCAGCTACAGAGGGCCATAATAATTAGTCCTAGCCTTTCACAGTCCGAAGCAAGAAACTAGGGAATAACACTTGAGCTATGACTTTAAGCCCTGCTTGGCTGACTGGAGAGGTTTCCTGCTCCGATGAAACATCTACAGAACTGTGGGATCCTCCTCAGCCTATAGTGCTCAGTTGCTGCATGGAAAAGTTTCCTTAAAGAATGATCCAGGGGGCCAGCACTGTGGCACAGCGGGTTAAAGCCCTGGCCTGAAGTGCCGGCATCCCATATGGACACCAATTCTAGTCCTGGCTGCTCCTCTTCTGATCCAGATCTCTGCTATAGTCTGAGATAGTAGAAGATGACCCAAGTCCTTGGGCCCCTGCACCCATGTAAGAAGCTCCTGGCTCTTGGCTTTGGATTGGTACAGCTCTAGCCGTTGCCGCCATCTGGGGAGTGAACCAGAGGATAGAAGACCTCTCTTTGTCTATAACTCTTTCAAATAAATAAAAATAAATCTTAAAAAACTAAAACAAAAACAAAGAATCATCCAGATCTTTAGATTTTTTTACGGCAGTGAAAATGAAATTTTTTGTCATGGGAAGCCAACTGAGATGTTAGCATTTGGTCTTGCCATACCACAGTCTAGCCTATTCTGGAGAACCAGTAGCTGGGTAAGCACTGAAAAATACTACCCTTGAAATAGTTCATGGAACCCCAATAAGAATGTACAAGTATTACACATTCTTCAAAGAATTTTAGAAGTAAAAATAAAATTAAAAAAAATAGTACCTTTGGCACAGGTATTCTCAAAATGGCTTATATAAGCAAGGGGTAAGAGAAAGGCCCTATAGAGTTTTTTTGCAGGCAATTTGGAGCCAGGATCAGGGGAGGAAAGACAAACATACGAATAGCATATTTCTTTGTGCATATATACATGTTCATATTTTACATGTAAGGTACTTTTTTGCAGACTCCCAGAAATATTCAATTGGGATTTTGACTTTTTTTTGGAAAGTATGCCAACAAAAGAAACAGTGTTATTTAGTATTAACATGATTTCATTTCATGTGTATCCATAGGCTATTGAGACCTGGTGCCTTGAGATATTAACTGACCAAGTTGGGTTGTGGGATCTATTTTGTTGGAGAGAAGTCACAATTCTGATTCTAGTGGGAAATGAATGTAGTTCTTCATTTGTGTTCCTTTCTTGAAGGGTAAAGTGCCAAACATTGTTGAAATCAGAAGAAATTTCAGGATCTCCCTGAGATTCATGTCAGACTCACTTCTAAATTTAGAGAGTTGTGTTTTCTTGGTAAACATAACTTGATTTCAGTATCATAGATTTTTGCTTGAAATTGAATACAGATGCCTATCACCACTGTAGGAGACACGAATTGAGTTCCAGCCCCCTGGCTTTAGCCTGTCCCAGCCCTGGCTGTTCTGGGCTTTGGGGGAGTGAACCAGTAAATGGGAGACATTTGTCTTCTGTTTCTCTTTCAAATAAATTAAATTAAAAAAATTTAAAGAAATCATTACTACTTTTTGAGTTCATTTTTCAAAAATACATAAATAGGCCGGCGCCGTGGCTCAACAGGCTAATCCTCCGCCTTGCGGCGCCGGCACACCGGGTTCTAGTCCCGGTCGGGGCACCAGATTCTGTCCCGGTTGCCCCTCTTCCAGGCCAGCCCTCTGCTGTGGCCCAGGAGTGCAGTGGAGGATGGCCCAGGTGCTTGGGCCCTGCACCCCATGGGGAGACCAGGAAAAGCACCTGGCTCCTGGCTCCTGCCATCGGACGAGCGCGGTGCGCCGGCCGCAGCGCGCCGACCGCGGCGGCCATTGGAGGGTGAACCAACGGCAAAGGAAGACCTTTCTCTCTGTCTCTCTCTCTCACTGTCCACTCTGCCTGTAAAAAAAAAAAAAAAAAAAAAAAAAAAAAAAAAAAATACATAAATAAATAAAAGCCCTTCATGTGCCCCAAATCAATAATTCAGGACAGTTCTACAATACGTTGAAAATGAGCATAACTTTCAGTTAATAAAGAGTTCAATTCCAAGTACTGTCTGAATTTGAATATCTATCCTTCTGTGAAACCAGAAATTATTTCATCATTTCCAGGATGCTTTATGTGCTGTGCACTTGCTCAGATATCCCATCATATCTGAAAGCAAATGCAAGGTTACAGCCTATTGGAATTTGACAAGCTAAGCCTTTCAAAGCCATTGAACACTACTGAAACAATCTTGTAGCAGCTAAAAATATTTTTCAATAGGCTCAGTGACCTAACCATGTGAGTATATTAAAATATAATATTCAAGTTGCTTTAATTTCTAGATATCGTATAAACAAGAGCAAAACTAATATTAAAAATCTTGCTCACTTGCTCCAGCAATAGGGCTGTCACTGTTCATATTTTACCCAACAGCTATCCATGTACATCTTTTTCCTGGTTAATACAAGCCCCATCTTATTTGGGTACTAGGTAGAGGATAGGCCTCTATACAAACTCCAAGGGAATGATTTGTCATTGGTTCATTTCATTTCCCTTGCCTATGACTGGCCAAGGTGTGGGTATGTGGCCTATATCTGGGCAATGAAACAGAATAATAATCTGTTGGGAGACTTTCTAAAATTGTTTTTCATGAAAAACAAAAACAAAACCACACAGGACTTCACAAAGAGAAGGCTTTTCACCCCAGACCCTTACTTCTCTCTTTGAATGCAGCTGTGTGAGGACTTGCTATTTGAAGCAGGAGTTGCTGAGGTGGCAAAGAGAGCAGAACATGTTAGAGTCTGGCTCCTTGATGACAACCTTGTGCTACTGCAACTGCCTTCTTCCGACTTCCTGTTGGGTGAGAAAATTAAATATCATTATTGCTTAAGCCCATAGGAAACTGGATTCTGTTACTTGCAGTTGAATGCATCCTAATGCTGTTACACAATCTGATGCGCTGAAACCAATGTGCAAAATCAACAATACAAATTTTGCTGATGTATGAAAAGAATGTCTAAAAAAACACTTCTAATGTCTATTTTGGGAAAGTGAATTGATAATACTAGTTTTCTTTTCATTTGAGCTGTCTCATCTTTGGCAAGTGAAATAAAAATTTCACATATAAACCAAACTCTTCATTTCCCTCTGGGCAAGTTCTTAGGAATAATCAGCTTATGAATGCTTTCTAATTAGACTGCATTTATTATGGATCATTCTGTATAGCACATTCAGATGGGAGAGTCCTTGAATGATTAGTCATGAACAACGACTGTGAATTAAGAAATAGTCTGGTGTCTGTGGAGCACCAAGTTGACCAGCAAACCTTAGAGGCAGATTTGAGACTTTGGCCAAAGCAATGTTTTAGTGTGTGGGCTGGTTAAATTTTACTTTAATTTTAAAAGTATGGAATTGGGCTTCTCAGGCCTGAAGATAGATATGGAAACACTGATTGAGAATAGGTAGAAGAAACATGTGGCCTCATTTAAGCACCTTTTCCAAATTCAAAGATAGGAGCTCTATCACATCTTGTGATGGGTAAGCTATAGCCATCATGTGAGCAGCTTTCCAGGACACTGGATCTAACCTGTGATCACCTTTGGAGACTATAAGATATGGATAGGGCAGACTCAAGACTTGGGAAAGGGGCTGGTGTGTGGTACAGCAGGTTAAGCCACAGCCTGCAATGCTGGCATCCCACATCAGAGCACTAGTTTGAATCCTGGCTGCTCTGCTTCCAATCCAGCTCCCCGAGAAAGCAGTGGAACACAGCTCAAGTACTTGGGTCCCTGCCATGTATGTGGGAGACTCCAATGAAGCTCCAGGCTCCTGGCTATCTGGGGAGTGAACCAGCAGATGGAAGATCCAGTTCTGTTAGTTGGCTTTCAAATAAATAAATAACTCTTAAATAAATAAGTAGGTAACGACTTGGCAAAGACCATGAACCAGCAGGCAAACATCTTATGGAGGAAAGGACAAGTTGTGGCCTTCCTAGTCCACTTTTCAGTTGTAGATCAACAAGCTTTTGTCAGCAAGGTGGGATGGACAATAACAGTTTTGGTGCAATTTGATTTATTTTGTGGGCATGTGTGGCAAGGTGCTGCCAACAAGGTAAGCCATCTCTAGACAAGCAATGTTCTTTGGAGGTCAAATGTTTCTGGATATAAATGTTTGTGTCACACATTTTCTTTACTGTTTGGAGACTTTTTTGATGGAAAACGTTGTCCTCAGAGATGCCGAAGAGTTGAGAAAGCTGGGGTAACTTAGAGTTTTGGTGATCTGGGCTAATTTAAAGATAGCATCATGTGATTCTACCACTCCAGAACCTACTTCACTGTACAAGCTCCCCTATTGGCCACCAAGGTTCTGAAAGGAAGAGAATAATATATCATTCACTCCCCCTTTATGTCTCCAGCACTCAGTAACTGTCACCCAGTAGGTACTCAATAAAAGTTTAGGTGCCTTTTATAGAACAAAAATTAATGTGTCCTAAAAGGCTCCTGAGATGCACTTCTGCATTTTAATATATGTCTGCCTTTGTGTAAAGATTAATGATTTAAGTCTGATAATATGGGATTAATTTAGTGGTTTCTTCCTGTGGTGTTACCTTGTAAAATGAAAGAAAATGTTATTCCTATCTCTGCAAAGCCTTTTCTGTTTCAATTATGGGAGTGTGTTTCTGCAATATTGGGGAATTTCAGCAAATAGTTCAGCTATATTACAGAAGAAAAAAGCTGGAGTCATTGCAATATATTTCACTAACAGGATTTAGGCATTCATTAAAATAGAAATAAACTGCTAAATTCATATTTACTTGTGATTAATGTGTTTAATGTTTTCCTTGCAGAATAATACATGAACTATGACTATGAATGTGACACACACCATTCTATGCATGTGTGTGTATTTCAAAAAGTGTAGATGAAAATGAAATTAAAAGGTAAGTTTGAAATAAAAGATGTTTACTTTGTTGCAAAAAAGGTTTAGAAATCCATAGTTTCTCATAATATACATTTTCCATGAACACACTGAAGACCCACCTTAGGCATGTATTCAAACTTTCTTTGCACTGCAATAAACTTATCTTTAAATTCCATTTTCCACTAATTCTTTGAAGTAGGTTCATATATACCTTTTAAAATTTAGATATTTTCTTTTCCATGTTCCCAAGGGTGAGTACTGTGTGTGTGCATTCCAGGAGGAAGATGGACTCCTGCCTCATAAACCTCACTGGAGTGGGAGCTTGAGAGAACTCTAGCAAGCATGGATTCCAGACACACTGGTGCTGGAGGGGAGTCTAGGGACAACCGGATACCACAAACTTATTACTCTACCATAGTGTAGATGAAATGTCTTGCCCTCCTTGAGGTAAAACCAGGAAAAGGAACTCCTACCTGTATGAATAACATGTCTAACAGCAAAATCTTGAAAACTCTAAGTTCTGTGTTTTTCTTTCCCAGGGAAGACCACTTAGTAATTAAAATGTGTAGAAAGAAAAAAATACAATGGGGAATTAGATAAGGCAGTTTGCTTAAAAACTGATTTTGTTGTCTCTTAAATGGAAACATTTGAAGTGTGCATTCTTTTACATTGTTGTTTGAAGAAAAATGGTGAGAATATTACAGAATGGATAATGCAAACTTTACAAGTTTAATCTAATTTACCTAAGATCCACTCCCTATTTAGGAAAATTTATTTGACTGGTCACTTGTGTGCAGAGTCATTTTAACTGGAATTGATTACTGTCTTTTTTTGTATATAGTCCAATTAGTTTTGTTTTCTCTAGAGCACATGGATTATTAGCTTTCCTTTTTTTTTCCCAAGAGTTATTTAATTTGAAAGGCACAGTTACAGAGTGGGAGAGACAAAGGGAGATAGTAATCTCCCATTTGTTGGTTCACTTCCCAGACAACTGCAACAGCCAGGACTGGGGTAGGCAGAATTTAGGAGACTGGAACTCCATCTGGGTCTCCCATAAGGGTGGCAGGGACCCAATACTATGGTCATTTTCCATCCACTGCTTTCCCAGGCACATCAGCAGGAAGCTGGTGTTCATATGGGATGCCAATGTCGAAGGTGGTGGCTCAATCTATTGTGCCACAACACTAGCCTCAGTTACTGTCATTTGTATTCAAACTATGATGCACTGAGCTACAGCATCACATGCTATAAAATTGGGAAATTTTACGTCATATTAACCATTTGGATATTTTCATCCCAATTGGTGAAATGTGCTAAGAACTCTCATGAACTGGAACATTTTTCTGTTAGATATTATGTGGAAAAACTCTGACGCTGTCAAAAATGATCCGGCTCCTGGCTTCGGATCAGCGCGGTGCGCGGGCCACAGCGGCCACTGGAGGGTCAACCAACAGTACAGGAAGACCTTTCTCTCTGTCTCTTTGTCCACTCTGCCTGTCAAAAAAAAAAAAAAAAAATCAGGCATTTAATAGAGCCAGTAGAAAAAAAAAAAAGGCAGCATTCATATATTAGGACTGCAATAGTGATGTGTGCGGCTTGCATGCTGCATTGTTGTAAATAATCATTCTGCGATGAGTGGGAACTTTTGGTTTAGAATTTAATAGATCTTCCTAGTCTTTCACCTAGTGACCTATAGAGAAATATGGAAGAATGAGCTGATCCTCAAAAAAGCATCTATTTAAACAATCTGTGGGTAAAAACAGATGAAAATCCAAAGGCAAATGCTGAATTTATCCAAATGGCATAAATAACTATCAGAAAGATGGAGGGAGTGGAAAAACATCTTGTGAAGCAGAGGGTATCTACATTTGTCATCTGTTCTTGTGTCCCGCACTCCTTTGGATAATAATCACTAACAAACACATGGCTCACTGTCATGAAATCTTTGTAGGATTAACCTATGGGGAATGCAAACAATGAATGCAAAACAATGGATTGTCAATATTATAAAAAAATAATTCATTACCTTTGTTAGGACCTCGCTTCCCACTCCATCAGGAATACAATTCAAATATGTGCATCTCCTTTCTGGCCCAATGTGATGTGGTCTCTATAAACTTGATTTTGTTCTTACCATCTCCATTCTTCTCTTCAAACCCTAGCTACAGCAGCTATCTTTTAGTTTCCCAGACTTTCTACACTGGTTGTCACCAGAGGCCTATGTACTGCCATTCTGTCTGGAATGCTTTCCCCTTAGCTGGTATTTCTGTATAATTCAGGCCTCAGTTCAATCTTAATCTCTCCCAAGAGAGAAACATCTAATCTAAAGAAGTCCACCTCTTTTCCTACTCCTAAGTTCATCTGTTACATCACCCATCTCCTTCAAACTCTTGCATTACCTGAGATTCCCTTATTATGCAGGGCCTCCCCCATCTCCCATTCCACAGTGTCAGAGGTCTTTTATGTTTCCTTCACTATTATATCCCCAATATCCAGAATGTACTTGACATGCAGTAGAGTTCCAGGCTCCTGGCTTCAGCCTGGTCCAACCCTGGCTATTGCAGGCATTCAGGGAATGTAGTAGTAGATAGAGGTGCTTTCTCTTTCAAATACATATACACATAAATGACTTTTCTACATGCTTTCCAGGCAGAGGGACTGGTAAAGAGAAACTTTTGACATCACCAAACCCAGCAATTTTTTACCCTATACTTATTATGTTTGCTTCTATTATGTGTTGGCGTGGGGATCACGTCCAGGGAAGGCTGTTCTATTTTTCAGGCTGTGGGTGTTGCTGCACCTTCTTGATGTTACCATGGGGAGCCACCCAGAAGTGTAAACCCTGGATGGTTGCTCTGCAGCCAGCCTATTTTGAGACTTTTGGGACAAAAAGCAAGAAAGAGTGAAGGAATGATCATCATACTGTACTAATTTATACTGGTAAGAGGTGAAATGGTCTGTGGTCAAGGTGATTCCTAGTTTGCTTTTACCCAGAAGATGTAAGCCCTGGCATTGCTGTGACCTGGGAATGTGTGACCTCTGTTGTTTTATAGTGGGCAGCTTGTACTTTTCAATGGCTAACTTGGAACACCACAGCTGTATGTATACAGGGCAGAGGGAGGCCCATACTATCTGTCACATAAGAAAGACGCATTCATAGAAAAGAGAACAACAAAAGTTCTCAGGAATCCTCAGCAGAATGGGTGCTTTTATTTGAATGGATGTGTCTATGCAAACAGACTTGGTCATAATGGGGAACTTCTTAGACCTGCCTGTCTTGTGAAAGGTAAGCCAGACTGTTCAAGATCTCCAGCTTTCTAGTAATTTATGCCCCTAGATATGAGAAGAGTCTCTTAGTTATCCTCCAGATCCTTAGGACTAAATAAGAGACTTCAACAATATGTAAACACTGTACTATAGGATTAAGGAAAATTGGAGGAAGATCTATTAGTGGGAAGGGGGAAAGGGCACTTGCATCTGTAGAAAATATCCAAAGACAGCAGACCCTAGTGAGCTAAAACCAATGGGGAAAGACAACTGAGTTGTGTGTACAGAAACTGGACAGAAAGGGTAGCCTTAGACATCAGAACGGAGGAGCTGGGGAGGAGATATTAGCATACAGGGAACAACTGACATGTAAAGAACAGAAGTATATGGGGCCAGCGCTATGGTGCAGCGGGTTAACACCCTGGCCTGAAGTGCCGGCATCCCATATAGGTGCCAGTTTGAGACCCGGCTGCTCCATTTCCGATCCAGCTCTCTGCTATGGCCTGTGATAGCAGTGGAAATAGGCCCAACTCCTTGGGCCCCTGCACCCACGTGGAAGACCTGGAAGAAGCTCCTGGCTCTTGGCTTCAGATCGGTGCAGCTCCAGCTGTTGCAGTCAATTGGGGAGTGGAATCTGCACTTCACAATGAGTCACTGAATAGTTCTGATCATCCTGGACAGTGCTGGGGGATGCATTACGCTCACTTTACCACCACAACATATATTTATCTGTTCATCCTCAAGATTAATATAACAATGGGTTTCTATTAGCTTATCTTACCAAGACATTACTTATTCCAGATTACAGAGTTCACAAAAGAGATTTTGACCACATAATTATCTAGAAAATTAATGAGGTTAAGAAAAGACAGTAGGTGCAAGAAGTCTGAGTCCTGGCTGTGTGGTTGCTTAGCTGTACAAAATCCAGAGAAGTTGTTTAACACCTCTGGGTCTCAAGACCATGGGTAATTAACCCCTACATAACCGCTTCAGTGCTTGAGTGGATTTCGAGATAGATGCTCACCATGGACATTTACAAGCAAACAAAAGATGCGGCATTGAAACAAACTGGACTGCTGCTTGAACTCTGTAACATAATCTCCCATCCTCATAAAGGGACTTGTTGGCCACCAGTGTGGTAAGTACTGTCACCAGTCATTTATTTATAACTCTTAAAAAGAAAAAAAGGGTAAGTTCAGACATTAGTCTTAGAATAAGCTCAAGAGGAGTCTCAGATCATCTCCAGTTAGAATGAATTGTCCTTATTTTGGCTTGGTTGGAGATGGGGATGAAAGCTGTGCCCCACAAGTATCAGTCCAATACCTGACTTCATACTTCACTAATATCTTTACTTAAAATACCCTGTGATTCACAGGGCCGGTGTTGTGTTGTGGGTTGGGCCACTGGCTGCAATATTGGCATCCCATTTGAGCTCTGGTTCAAGTCCCAGCTGTTCCACTCCAATCCAGCTCCCTGCTAATGTGTCCAGGAAAGCAGTGGAAGATGGCCTAAGTCCCTGGGTCCCTGCCTCCATGTGGAAGACCCAGATGAAGCTCGTTGCTCCTGGCGTCTGCCTGGCCCAGACCCAGTCCTGGCTGATATGGGCATTGGGGCAGTGAAACAGCAAATGGAAGATATCTCGGGGTGGGGATGGGGGGGGAGCTTTGTGTGTATGTGTCTCCCTGTATCTCTGTAACTCATTTAAATAGCAAAATTTTAAAATATACTTGATTTTCATGTGCTTATTACAGGAGATTTACCAAGCATCCACTACATACTAAGCAGTTGTGAAGCCCAAACATAAACATATCTTGTAATTTAATCCTCAAGACAACTTTAAAAGGTAGGTATTAGTTTTCATTTTACAGGTGAAAAATTTGAGACCCAGAGTGGTAACACGACTTGCTAAAGGTCACATAATCAGCACATGGCAGAGATCTGAAATAAAAGTTCAGATCTTCTGACTTCACAGCCCATGTTTTTTCTTCTATAATGTTTCCTAGAAGAAAAAGAGATGAGGGTGAACAGTTAGCCAGCAAAGTTATGAAAAAGTGCATGTTACTAGTAAAGACCTTACTCATTTTATAGCCTTCTGAAATGTCCAGCAGTCAAAGAATCAGCATAGGATAGAACCATTCAATACTAAATCACTATTAGATATAGCAATGTGATGATTCAGAAGACTCTTCCAGATCGTGCTGTGCCTTCAAGTTCTCACTAGTCCTATGGATTATCAATGTACTAGAGATCAATGGGAAAAGAGTCTACGGCCATACCACCCTGAACGCACCCGATCTCATCTGATCTCAGAAAAGAAAACGCCAGGTAACAGAAAAGCCAGATCACCTGCCTTCAAGATGCTGGGCACTGCATGGCTTTCACCAGTTTTTATTACACCAGGTTAAGGAAACAAGTGAACTGGTCCTGCCTCTTTGGGCATATATTCTAAACATACATTCATTCTCATACCCAATGAGGAAAAATACCAATTCAGGAGAATCTTATGTTTCACCAAATTCTACTCAAAATTCTAAATCGGTCATAATAACACTGTGCACAAGATTTTTGGCAGTCACAAGCTCCATCACAAAGAGAAGCTTAAAACAACCAGAGAACATAACTTGTATGTAAATGCGCCCTCCCTGGGTGGGTCAGACTGCATGAGGCAGTGTGGCTGTGTGGAAGGAGAGGTCCGGGGCTGTGGCAAACTGCTGCCCTTGCCAGGAGGTTACCAAAGCCAAGGTTCTTGACTTCCATATGTTCCTCAGCTGTCCCAGTGCCTTTCCTCCTAGCAACATTAAACAAGGAAATATCTGCAAGCAACCGTGTCTAAATAAAGAGCACAATACTTGAATCTCTAAAAAGTGGCCAATTCCAGAGAGGCATTTCTTGGCTCCCTAGAGCAGAC
Source organism: Sylvilagus floridanus (assembly GCA_949820135.1). Lineage (NCBI taxonomy): Eukaryota > Metazoa > Chordata > Mammalia > Lagomorpha > Leporidae > Sylvilagus > Sylvilagus floridanus. Next base: position 68,077,644 of record OX463243.1, read on the forward strand.
TAGGATGGAAGTTGTACCGGAGACTGGAGAAGAGCCCTATGTGTTTCACCAGATTGGGCTCGACCACATAGGCCCGCTCTCCCTTGGACCTCAACAGTGAGTACAGGGCCATGTCCTTGCCAAAACCTTTATGACAGTACACCTGCGACAGGTAGGTGAGGGTCCGGCGGGCTGCAGGGGCAGGGAAGAGCATGGCTGGGGTACAACACTGAGAGGCAGGAACCACGCTGTACAAGGAAGGGCTCAGCCGCCGCAGTTCCAGGAAATAGTGCCGGCCTACCAGTTCAACCAGCCCCATACTATAGAGGGAGAAGAAGAGCAGGACGGGCCAGCTGAACCCTGGACGGCTGGCAAACCTCATGTAAATATAGGTAAGTAAGGGCCCCAGCAACATGCCCACACCGACCCACTCCAGGATCCTCATGGGTTCTGGGTTGATATAGTGCTGGAGCCTCTCTGGGTGATAGAGCTTTAGATAAAGTGCATCTCTGAGGTGGGGCTCGGAGAAGCGAGCCCGCAGAAGGTGCTCCAAGACCGGAAAGATTTGCTCCTCCGGCACAGCATCGTCTTCCACCATCAGGACGTAGTCCGGATTGTAGGTCTGCAGGGATGACTCCAGGCAATAGACATAGTCCTGCTTCTCTTTCTCAAATGAGTTGGTTGAAGGGTCATCGCCATAGTCATCCTCAGTGCCCTCGTAGCGGTTTGCCACAGGGACATACTTAGAGAGCAGCTTGGCATCGAAATGATTCACACTGCGCTCCACGTTGCACAGGAAGAGCTGATGCCCTTCACACTGGGGACCGCACTGCTGCAGCAGCCGGTGGAACTGGGACACCACCTGCAAGACGTAGTGGAAGCCAGGCTGCCTGTCCACGGTGATGATGGTAATCACCAGCCAGGGGCGGGGGGTGGCCTGCCAAACAATGGGCACTGAGCCATTGGCAGAGGGCAGCTCCTCAAAGTAGTGCAGGGCAGCTTCCCCCTCTTTCAAGCTCTGCTGCAGAAACTCCTGGCTCATTTGGTTCAGATGCCAATGGCGCAGATAGAAATACGAGTGCAGAAGCCGATGACAGGCCAAGGGGGCCAGTAGGCCAAATGTCACCACTGTCAGGATGAAGAGCTGGACAGCAGTGCTGCCCCAGGAGAGTCGCCGCAGCCTCCGGAGGAGCATGGCAGCGGGAGAGATTGATGTGCTCATGAGGTCAACTTTTGGTCACGTCTGGTCCCAAGAAGAAACCATCCTGGAACTCAGGCCAGAATCATTGCATATCAAACCTACAGAAAGAGACAGCAGAAAATAGTAAAGGTAGCTTTAAAAATTTCCAAGAACGGAACTCAACACACACCAAATTAGGAATTCTAGCTTAAGGCTGTGTAGCTGCTAGAGACTTTAAAATATTTTATCTGTTAACGATTCTGGAATATCTTTATTATTTCTATGAGTAATGAGATCTTGGTGCATTCAACCAAGTCTTCATGCCTAATAAAGAAGCTGAGTGGGGTTTATAATGTACCACCAAGTCAGCAGCTAGGCTAAGATTATTACTTCTATTTACTAGCCACAAGTATGGGTTCTTAAAACAGAGCTACAAAAGCAAATCTTGACACAGAGAATATACACACATTTAGAGCAAGTTCCAACAGTACTTGTTGATTGTGCATAGCAATTTCTGAAAACTCTTTCTGCATATATCCCAAAGAGGAGAAAGAATACTCAGAAATCCCCAAAACGTCTGTTATTTAACATTACCTTTCATCCTTATTTCTGATTTCATGTAACTATATTAATATTACATATTAATTTAATCCTGATTGTTCTATTTTTTAAAGGAGTACTGTCATGGGAACCAGTGAGGGAAATTACCTTCCATTTGTAAGAAAATTCTAGAGCCCTAGACTTTGAAAGAGGAAAAGGCAACAGAGGAAGGTCCCTGGAGCAGCTTTTCAATGAGGGAAGGAAGGTATAGGCAGGGGTGAAGATGGAAGAGGCAGTCGCTCTAAGCCTGGTACAGAAAGGAATGTTGTGTGATATGATGATTCACTTGGGGCCTGGGACTGAGACACACAGTGGTATGAATCCTAGCTCTGCTACTTCACTTAGTGGGAAATCACAGCACCTCCTTACATCTTGGATTCCTCAGCTCCAAAGCAGAAATAATAAAAATAACTCATACAGTTACTGTGAATATCAAATGTGTTAGGGAGTAAAATAATGTAGAGTAAAAAAAGGCATAAAATGCATCTGTATGTTTTAACGTAAGTAATATTTTAGGAGTAAGAAGATCTAATGCTCTGATAGAAAACAAGCTTGCACTAGCCAGTCAGGCCAGTGCAAAAAATCAAAGGGTGTCTACAGAACAGAAAGTACCCAGGGGATTTTAAAAAGTTTGTGGGAGAATGGAATGAACCAATAATGTGCATTTTTCCATTAGCTTTTAGAAGACTCCTTGTAAACCTTTTGCCGTACCAGCGTAATAGTTTGCACAAATTTAGAGAAAAAGTGTCTAGCTTGTGAGTTACTGGGAAGGAAGGACTTCCCAGGCCCCATTTGAGACTGCCATGGTGCAATCTGCCAGTGCTTTCATATCCATGTTCTCGCCTTCTAGGGCTCACAGGTAAACTCATTTCCTAGCCTAAGGGTCATGTGTTTGGCCTTGCCAGCAAAATGTGATCAAAGTGAGAGGTGTGACACCTGAGCCAGAAGGGCTGCAAGCAGGTTCTACTCTGTTTCTACTGACCGTTTCCTCACTTGAATGGAGAGCCCTGGGGTGGGTATGGGATTGAGGAGAGGGTGGAGACATCAGACGGCATCCTGAATAACAGCATGAAAAGAGAGGTCCCTCCTGCCTCCCACCCCCCCCCCCCCCCCAACCTAGAGTAGGCTGTGTAGTGAGCAATGAGTAAACCATTGTGTCTGGAAACTAGTGACCTTTGTACTTGCTTATTAAAGTACTTAGCCTACCCTGCCTTTAACAGTCAGTCATGTAAAACACCAAACCTCTCCTTATAGTAGGATGATAATGGCAATTCAAAAAGCAGAAAGACAAGTCTCATTTCAGTAACAGACGCAGACTGTTCTGCAAGACCTCAGGAGTGAATCAGACTACTCCATAACTAGTAAGAGATCTGGATGGCACCCACAGAGGGACATAAGGAAGGAGAGATTTGAGTATCACACAACTCTTGGCTTGAGGTGTGTGAACACCAGGATATTACACACTGATTGCCTCTACTCCAATCTGCTTGGGTCAAAGGAGTTAATATATCATGTGGTTACACATGCATACAGCCTTATCAGAGTGGAAGCTAAACACTAGGTTGAACTCACATTCGCAGAGTACAATGGCTCTGAGAATGCAAGCCTTCAGGTCGCTTCCTTCTCACACTGTTCTCCTTGCCTTTGCCACTGCCCAAGGACCCATCTAGGAGAGGGAATTAAATAGAGTCAACAAGATGAGGCAGATCAGGGCTCTCCAGCGCTGTGGCACAGTAGACTAAACCTCCTCCTGCAGTGCCAGTATCCCATATGGGCAACGGTTCATGCCCCGGCTGCTCCTCCTCTGATCCAGCTCTCTCTCTGCTAATGACCTGGGAAAGCAGTAGAAGATGGCCCAAGTGCTTGGGCCCCTGCAGCCACGTGGGAGATCCAGAAGTTCCTGGCTCCTGAATTCGGATTGGCCCAGCTCTGGCAGTTACAGCATTTGGGGAGTAAACCAGTGGATTTAAGACCTCTCTGTCTCTCCCTCTGTCTGTAATTCTGCCTCTCAAATAAATAAATAAATCTTTAAAAAATGTTTTAAAAAGATAAGGTAGGTCTTGGAAAATGCCACACACATAGTAGGTGCTATCAGTAACTATGGCATGGCAGATAGGACAAAAATGAAAGCACCTATTATTGATATAAAAAATTTTTAGTTCTAGGTAATGTTTCCTATGCTGCCCAACTGGGGATAATAGAATCATTAACATCTCATAAAGTACCTTATTTTAAAAAATATGGCTGCCAGACTGCTGTTCCACTAACATTTAGGGACAGAAAGAGGATTCAGTTCCAGGACACATGGTCCCTGCCTACAGTGAACAGCTCCTGCTGGGTGAAGAACAGCTCCAAGGCTTCATAACTTAAAATTAATAACATTAATCTGTGGATAGCTGTGTTCAGCTCCAGGTTGTGGGTCAGAATCCTGTCTTTCCGCATGCCTCTCTCTCCAGATCAAGCTGTAGAAGAAACTGCCACTTGGGAAGTGCTCTTCTGAAGCTGCATAAGAGGCTGAGTGAAAACATGCAGGTACATTTGCATCCTTGCTTAAGTGGGTCACAAATCAAGTCTACTCACCATCCACTGATTAAAACCATGGTAAAGAGGAATTTTCTCTTCCCACAGGTAATAGGAGGGTGAGAAAGAAGATTCAAGAGAGGAAAAGCATACCAATTTCCAGGACTTCAAGAGAAAAGAAAGGATCTTGCAATCTGCTCAGAGAAATTTCTAGAATGCTCATAGGACATAAAACCCAGCCCTCTCCTCCCTTATTAAACATTGCATGAAACAGGACAGACTTCAGTAGTGATCACCCAAATGGTTTCAAAGTACTAAGGTTTATTTATTTTCTTCTTTCCTTTTTAAAATATTTATTTATTTATTTATTTATTTGAAAGTCAGAGTCAGAGAGAGAGATCTTCAACCTCTTGTTCATTCCCCAGATGGCTGCAATGGCCAGGGCTGGGCCAGGCCAATTTCAGGAGCTAGGAACTTCATCCAAGTCTCCCACATTGAGGGCAGGGTTCCAAGCACTTGATCCAATTTCTGCTGCTTTTCCTAGGCCTTTAACAGGTTGCTGGATCATAAGTGGAGCAGACTGGACATGAACTTGTGCCCATACAGGATGGAGGCATCACAGGTAGTGGCTTTACCTGCTATGCCACGACACTAGCCCCCTATAGTTTATTTCTTATTCACGTTACTTGTTTATTATGGGTCAATCATGGCTTTATTTCATGTCATCTGTACTCCAAGGACTATGCAGATGAGAATGCCTTTTATTGAACATTGCTAGTTTTGTTGCAGAGAGAAAAGAGAGAGAGAGAGTGAACCACAGGCTAGCTCTTATGACACATGGGGCCAGTGTTGTGGTGCAGGAGGTTAAGCCTGCATTCCATTTCCTGGCTATTTTGTTACTGATCCAGCTTTCTACTAGTGCATCCTGGGAGACAGTAGATGATGGTTCAAGTGCTTGGGCCTCTGCCACCTGTGGGGGAGACCTGGATGGAGTTCTTGGCTCCTGGCTTCTGCCTGGCCCAGCCCTGGCTGTTGCAGACATTTGGGGAGTGAATCAGCAGATCAAAGATCAATAGCGCATGCTCTCTCTCTCTCTCTCTCTCGCTCTCTCTCTCTACCTCCAAGTAGATAAAAATAAATAAAAACACATATTTAAAAAGTGACACATCATTTCCACCCCCATTTCACTGAGTGGAACAAGTTACGTAACAACTCCTGAGTTCAACAAAGCAGAGGTGTGGAATTTTCCTACAAGAAAAAGTACTAAAAGCCTAAAGTCAATGATTGAGGAAATATATCTCTCTCCACAAAAGGACAAGAAATACTTGGAGTAATAAATGCAATGTACCACATACACCATGTGCCAAAGGAGCCGGGATCAGATACTTCATTCAACAACTAGATGACTGGCCTGGTGAAAATCTAGCTATGCTGAGTTATGTAGGCATTCAAGAGAATGTGTGTGTGTGTGAGTGTGTGTGTGTGTGTGTTTAAAGATACACATATTCAGTATCATGATCAGACTATTATATTTAGCAATAAATGCCATATGTACAATAAAAAAACTATATTAAAACATTTTGTTGGAATGGTTTATGGTTTCCACACAACAGAATCTACAGTAACCTATTTATGTTTAATCATAAATAGAGTCTTAGCTTTTTGACCAGGCATATGAGTACTGTTGAAAACATGTCTTCTTTTTAAATATTGATTTATTTGGGAAGCAGAGAGAAAGAGAGAGAGAGGAAGGTCAAAAGTAAGAGCTATCATATTGGTTCACTCCCCAACTACCCACAATGGCCAGGGTTAGACCAGGCCAAAGCTGGAAGCCTAGAAATCAATCCAGGTCTCTCACATGGACAGAAGGCACCTAACTGCTTCAGCCATCACCCACTGTCTCCCAGGGTCTGTATTAGCAGTAAGCTGGAATTGTAAGCAGAACTGGGACTTGAATCTAGGCATCTGATAAAACATGTCTTCTTTGTAATAGGTAGGTCCTGAACCAATGTGCTTGGTGGAGTTCACAAAACTTTCGTAACCTATAGCTGCCCTGTCAGTACTCTGGCTCTCCTCTCCCATTAAGCTTTGCTACTTGGCAGTAAGTAAAACCTTTTGCTAATGCTGCTGCTGGAAATGCCATAGCCACCTTAATTTAAATATGGCAAAATATAGGTCCCCACTGTTATTGGAGTCAGAACTTCTGCCTCTAAAGTTTCCTCTCTTCATGCAACCAAAACTTAAAGATTGGTTATTGCAATTGCCAAAATCATTGTAGCTTCTACCACCTAATGAATTGCTTCCATCCTTACCAAATCCATTGTATATGTCCCCACTGCCACCACATCCACTACCTCAGCTACCACCAAAGCCACAATGACCACTGAAGCTTCCTCCATGACCAAAGTCATCACTGTTATTAAAGCCACCTCCACGTTTCCAGAACCAGTTTCCAGAACTAGGTCAACCCCTTTGGCCAGATTCTTTAACAGAACTTTCTTTCACTGTAGTGGCTATTCACAGGCCACAACATTATCATGGAGTCAGGGCATCAAATGTCACAAAAGCAAGGCCCTTCTTCCTGCCACTGCCTAGTCAGTCACAATTTTAAGCACTTCAATTTTTCCTACACTGTTCAAATTTATTCCTGTGGTGATGTCCTTAAGTGCCTTTAATGGCAACAAGAAAGGTCTTTTTCACAGGAAACTGGGCACCTGATCATGTGACAGCCCTCCCTGGTTCCACAACTCTTCCATCCACCTCATGTGGCCTTGTGGTCACAGCTGTACCCACCTCCTCCACAGTGGGATACAGGCCACATGCAAAACCCCTAGAGTGCTTAGTGTTTAGGTTTCTCATCACTATATGGTCCATAAATGTTCTTCACTCCTCAAAACGGCTCCTCATGGATTGTTTCAAAGCTCAAGCCCCTGAAGAGCTTTTGCAGCAGTTTCAGCTCTTTGGGAGGCTCTGACTTAGATGTGATGGCAGTGGGAACAGAGCCTTTAACAATGCTTCCTCAGCCGCACCTGTTGGCAGAAAGGTGCAAACTAACAAACAAGCTGAGAATATGTTCTTGTTTGCTTTTTAGAATATTTTCTTAGGGATGGACATTTGATGCAGGGTTGAGACATCTGCATCTCACGACAGAATGATGGGCTTTGATACCCAGCTGTGGATCCTGACTCCAGTTTCCTGCTAATGCAGACCTTAGGAGGCAGCAGTCATGGCTCAGGTAGTTGGGTCTGGGCTACCTGGATTGAGTTTATAATTATTGGCTTTGAGAGCATTTGGGGAGTGAACCAGTAGTTGGGAGCTATGTCTTTGCCTCTCAAGAATATTTAAATTTTTTTAATATAAAAAAGAACAGATTTTATGCATTCCACAAGTATAGCTCCAAGAAGACAACTACATTTACCTCACTCCTTGGCTTTCCCCAAATCCTCCCCCCCATCAGTTTATGCAAAACCATAATTTTAATCCACTCTATATTCACAGGCTTAATTCACCACTAATCATAATATTCAACAAGTAAAAAGTATGAAGACCATGTTTCCACAGGAGTATAAACAAGGGCTAAATATGATAATCATATCCCAAAATGATCTTTTCATTCTTATACATTTCAAAAAATTATAAAAATCATTTCATTAAACATTTATACCAACTGCCTGTGAGAAAGAAAATCATTGTAATTCCATGTTGAATCTCTTGCTCAGAAAGACACGGACCACAGACTGCCTGTCAGCCTAACTGGTGCCCCTCTCCATCAGTAAAGTAAACACAAGCCTTGCTGATAGCCAAAAAGCTCAACAAGATGCCTACTCCAAAAGAATAGTAAAGGAACATTGTAACACACATTCCAAGGCAAGACTGCCTGCTGCCTGAAATCTCCCATGGAAATCGTCATAATAAACAACTTTTTCCATATATGGAACTTCCTTCATTTTTCATCAGGATTTCTGCTCAGTTCTGAGGCATTATATCTTCCATCCTGCCGTTACAGTGTTCAACACAATCTATGATTTATTTCATTTGACTGATATGGCTTTAAGATTATGGCCTTGGAGCAACAAAGCTAAAGTCCCTAGGATTTTTCACCAGTAGTTTTGTGGAAGGAGCCCAATCACAGGGATGTGATAGAAGTAGGACAATGTCTACATTATTGCTCTAGTTATACTCCAGCAATATTGTGAACTGATTGGTATTTGGCCAGGTAACAACCAGACCACTGCAGCCCAGTTTTATGGATTAATATTTACTCAGTTGTTTTCTATGCCTTGCAAACTCTTTGAAACAACTATTCCATAAATTGTATTCAGCCTGTTATCACATCTAGGGTAAAGGACTCAGGCAAGACAGTAAAGGACAAATCTACCAAGAGATGAACATGAACTAGGGCTTGGATAGATAAATGGAACAACAAGAGTTGCATTTTAGTGTAGCTTCTGAAAATTAAAACTAAGAGTCATATATAGGTTGCAGAATACTGGGCTGAGTATTATCAGGAGATAAGCATGTGATAATGGACCCTATTTCCCAAGTCAGCCCACTACATGAATGACATCTGGGTCCAGGCATCTGGGTCCCAAAGACTGGTAAGTTCCGACTTCTCACCTCCAGCTAGTCACTTCCCCATTCCCCTCCCATAGTCTCTTTTCTATCCATCTCTCCTCTCCTCCCCTATTCATTGCCATGTCCTCTTCACTGTCACACCCCAACAGCCCCTCAACCCAGGCCAGGGTATTGCAACAGGCTCTTAACTGGGCTCCTAATCCCCAGAATGAGCAACATATCTGAAGCCAAAAGATCTGGGTACAATTCTAACACTCCCTAATAGGTCAATTTATATAAAGAAATAATTTCTTTCTCTGAGCCATTTTGTCTCTCTGCAAAATAGGAAAACCAAAAGGAAACCTCATTTATGGCAGCATTATGAAGATTAAAAGAGACAATGGCTATGAAAGTCCTTTGTCTCACATAAGACACTGTGTAAATGATGGTAATTTATTACATTATCAGCACCTGCCCGACACTCTGAAGCAGCAAACATAGCACTCTTTTCTGCAAAACTGTTCAGTGATTTCCCAGTGACTGTAGAACAAGGTACAAATTCGTTGCCAAGATTCTTCAAAATCCAGTTCCAACTATCTTTTCAGCTTTATATCTTCTCCTCACACATGCTAACTTAACTATCAAGAATCAGTCCAAAAACCACCCTCTCCCAAAAGCCAACCTCACTTCCCTCAATCAGAAACAATCTCTTTTTTTTATTCCTCAAGTACCAGGGCCAGCAATAGGCGCTTTTCCCCTAAGGCATTCATTTGTCACTGTTTTGGACTGTCTATTTATAGCTACCACTTAGTAACCCTCTACCACATATGGCAGCATTGTGCCAGACTCCATTACCCAGCACCATAATTTTCCTGGCTTTTAAAATAATCAACTTCATTGAAACATACTTTACAAACAATAAAATGCACTATTTAATTATACATCACAGTGGTTGTTGTCAAATTTATACACCCCTGTAACTACCACCACAATAAAAATTGACCGAAGTATTATATAAAGGTTATCTGAAATTGAAATGAGTAAATATTGTCAGGAAATGCTTGTTTTCGTTGAACATAATTGGCTGATAATTACACTTAAATATGTAGTACCTAAAAAATGCTTAAAGACCAGGAAGATACTCAAATTGAAAAATGGGCAAAAGAATTAACAGTCAACTCATCCACACAAAAATAAAAGGCTAATACTCAGAGGGACAAGGTGTTGATTCCTACAGGTAATCAAAGACATCTTTAATTTAATTAAAAAATTAAACCTTTGAGTTGATTTAAAACTTCACATCTGTGTAAGCAGAGAAAAATTTGAGGATATCCAGAAAATCTCTATCTAGAAGATGAAGTTTTAAGTCATCTTCATTTTCATTTACATTTTCTGTTTCCTGAATGTTTTGTAATAAGCTTATCTTTAAAAAGCAAAACATTCTGATAATTGTAATGATGTCAGGTGTTGGGCACACAGCTTTCCCTTCTCACCTCATTATGTACTCTAAAAATGCATTTTTCTCACCCCCACCCCCCGCCTCAAAAGAGAGAAACCCGATTTCCCTTTACAAGGTTTAGGTCTCCTGGGGGAAATATACGCGCGCGCGCGCGCGCACACACATCTGCAGGTTTTGCTGAGGGTCCGCATGGTGAGATCATCTTTGGCGCCGCCCTGTGATCCTCTGGGGAGCACGGGCAGAGCTGGAGATGCATGGGTCAGAAGGACCCTGCAGGATCTTACGCCCCAAGACACGCAGTGCGGCACGCGCGACATGAGCCCAGGGTCCAGAAAGGGGGCGAGACACACCCTAACTGTCACTCTTAGCAAACCAAGAAGAGTGAATCTAGTGTCTGCCGCTGACCTTGGGCAGTGCCCATCGCGCCCAGGCCTCAGTTTCCCCACCCGTACACCGAGGCCGGCAGTCTCCATCGCCGCGCCGGTTCTCTTCAGCTGATCCTTCTGGGAGCTGGGAGGGATTCCTCTGCAGGGTCGCCTTCCCCGGCTCCCGGGCTGCCAGGTCACCCGCCGAAACCCAACGCGGCAGCAGCGCGCTGGGCACGACCTGCGGACCCGAGGCGCAGACGCGCGGGGAGCGGCCAGTAGGCGGTGGGCCCTCGGGCGCTTGCGGGGGTCTCGCCCGGGCTCCCCGCTTCTGGGTCGCCTCTTTCTGTCGGCCTCACAGCTCAGCCTGCAGGGCGAGGGACCGCGAGGCGCCCTCGCCGCGACGCGAGTTTCTCTCTGCGCTGTCGCCGGCCCCGGCAGCCAGGGGGCCGCCCTTCGGCGGATCCCGCCGCGCCGGGGCAGGAAGCGGCCGGCAGGGCGGGTGCGGCCCACGAAGCCCACGAAGCCCGGAGCGCGCGGCCGGGGCGCAGGCCTCCTGGGCCGCGCCACCCCTGCAGCGGCCCTCCCCGTGCCAAGCCGCAGACACCCCAGCCCCGGCCCCACTCCCGTGTCTCTTCAGCGTGGGCGCTCCGACCACCGTGCCCAAAGCGGTGGGCAGTCGGCGCGCACCGAGGACCTACCTGCTGCAGGCGGTCAGCTTCGTACCTGACGCACGCCGAGGGCCGCCTCTGCCGTCGCCCAGGCTGGTTCATCCCGGCGGAGGCGCCATGGCCGGATCCTGAGGTAGGCGAGGAGCCGGCGCGGCGAGATTGAGGTGGGCGAAGAAGCCTCACCTACCTCCTCTCGGGGCGCGGCGCCGGCGCGCGGCACCCGGCGCTCCCACAGGTCACGTGACAGCAGCTGCGGAGCAACCGCAGCCCCCAAAGCTGGCCTGGGGGGGGAAAAAAAAGGACAGCAAAAGGCGCCGACTGATGGGCAGCGAGGGAAAAGCAGGGGTCGCCCCAAGTCCTGCCAACGCCGGTTGTCGTGGTCCTTTTGAGGGGGGACGGGAGCCGGCGTTATATTTCAAGTGGGCTCGTGGAGATTTGTTCGCGTGAACGAAACGGTCTCTCTCAGTGCCTGGAAGCGCTGTATGAGAAAGCGATGACTTTGGGTCCCGACTGTTTCAGTCTTCTACTTGAACAAAATGGTCCCGAGAGAAGGAACACGAACTGTGTGAGCAAACGTGCTCGCTGGTTGAGAACAATCCCTGAACAGCACAGCAGGAAATGTGGAAGGACTCAGGGGAGGGAAAAGATGTAGAGGTCCAAAGAAAACAAAAACCCGCGGCATGCTTCCCAGGCCTTGCCCCTCTTGCCAAGGTTTTCCTCCATGGCTTTCTCATTTCCGCCACTGCATCTCTCTGCTGCTGATTCTGGTCGGTTAGTCTTGGCCCCGGGTCAGTAGTTACAGGCTACCCACAAGATAAGCATGATTTTTACAATCTTAGATGGCCAAAAAACTAAAAGAAGTATAATATTTCAAGATGTCAGACTATGAAATTTCACTTTTGAGGAGCATAAAGTTTTATTGGAACATGGTTATCATCTACAGAATTGGATAGCTGTGACAGGGACCTTATGACCCGGAAAACCTAAAATATTTATTATCTGCTTTGCCTACATCTGTTCTAGTCCTGTGATTAATAATGGTTCCTGCTATTTCAAGTCCTGGGATACTACATCATGCCTTATTAGTTTTCCTGAATCTCACCCACACTTCAGAAATAGACTTTTTAAAATAAACTCTCCTCAGTTATCCTGTTACAGTGATATTTCTGATGATAATATTAGTAATATTGACTAGTGAGGATCTCAACTCGTTAATTGGTCATGAGGTAACCATTCAAGCCAGTCCATGCTCATCTGCTTTCTTCTTGGCTGTTAATATACAAGTTCCTTTACAGCATCACATCCATCCACCTGAGTGTTCATTTATCCTCTGTTTTTCAACCAGCTTTAATAAGAATTATTCTGACATGGTGCCAGCACTACAGATGAGAATGAGATAAGAATGATGTGGCTCCTGTACTCAAAGAATTTGTCAGTAGGAGTGTCAGAAAGTCTATGTAAGACTGAGCAGTTGGATCTTGCACAGAAGGAGAGCTTGGGAAAGTATTCCCAGTTCCTGGAAGGATAACCTGCAGTCCTAATAACCCTGGAATCCAAGGATTGGGCAAACTTGAGTCCAGTTCAGGCCACTGACAATGGCCCAGTGCCAGGTTCCCATCTGTTTACTAGCTACAACAAACTAATTAGCTTCTTTGTACCTCAATGTTCTCATTTATATAATAGGAATAGGAATACTTCACTTCTTTTGATTGAGAGATTTACATGAAATAATGTATATAAAGAGATTAGTACATGCCTGATAAAATGTTTAGCATTCAATAAATGGTTAATGGTTATTTTTTTGTTTAACAGAAATCCATTAAGTGCCAAATGATGTGCTGGAAAATGTGCTGTCCAATCTGGTAATCCTTAGCCACATGTAGCTATTAGCCACATGTAGCTATTTAAATTTAAGTTTAAATTGATTAAAATTAAATAAAAAGTCAGCCTTACACCAGTCCTAGTTACATTTAAAATGCCCAGTACATACATGTGGCTGGTAGCAGCTGTATTAGGTTGTGTGGATACACAACATTTTCATCATCACAGAAAGTTCTTTTGTGCTGTTCTAGACGCTGGGAATCCAGCACTGAACAAAATCAAGTCTCTGCCTTTAGGGAGCTTCCACTTGAGATAGATAATAAATAAATAAGTGCATCATTATCAGGTTGATAAATATTCTGAATAAGAGAATAAAACACTGAGTGCTTCCTATGGCTAATAATGTTCTAAGTGCTTTTAACATGTTAACTCTTAATCACTTCTATATCTTCACTCATTTAATCATCAACCCGAGGTGTTTAGGAAAACTAGGTAACTTACCCAAATTCAGACTGCTAGAAAGAGGCAGAGCCAGAGCCAGACTTTAAACCCTTGAGCCCTTTCTCTTAACACAGTATACTGTCTCTTGAAGTGAAGTAAAAATGGGGAAAAAAGGGAATAACAATAACATAAGTCACAGGATTAGAGACTACCAGCATATTAGTATAATAATCATTGTAATAATAATCATAACATCAATGCAGTATCCTCACTAGTTAATATTATTATCAGAAATATCACTGTAACAGGATAACTGAGGAGAGTTTATTTTAAAAAGTCTATTTCTGAAGTGTGGGTGAGATTCAGGAAAACTAATAAGGCATGATGTAGTATCCCAGGACTTGAAAAAGCAGGAACCATTATTAATCACAGGACTTAAAGGGCAAAGTAAGGCAACAGTTACTAGCACCACAAAAGAATAGTTGTAAAGAGGGGACCATTGTGTGACACCTGTCACCTTAAAAAAAATGAGACAGTGAATGGTTGGCTGAACCCAACCAGAAACTGGAGGACAAGGAAGCCCATGATATGGTCAATGTACATCAACAGAGCAAGTTGGATTATTAAGAGGTGCAAATAGAAAAATATCCAGTAAAGGCTACCTCTTCTGCCTTTTCAGTATCTTTTCCTTGTCCCTTGTTCATATAAAAGTTGAACATATCAGTAGGGACATACAAAAACTTCTTTGAACTGTCACATCAAAATAAGGTAATTCAGTTTGGACATATACTCCCACTGGAAACACAAAATCTTAATCGTTACTGTTACTTCCCCATGAGGTCAGGAAATGAAGTGCAGGTTGGGGATAAACAAATAATTCACATAAGATGTAACCCCACATTATGGTTGATCATGAAATTTAAATTTAGAACCATGGCTTCTTTATTGCACTACCCATTGTCTGTTCCACTTTTTCTGCTGACATTTTAACTGACTGACCCAAATGTTTGATCCTACAGGATTTGTTGCCTGCGTTTCCTCTCTTTATTAAATTGCTGCAGTTCACCAATGACCAGGACTACTGGACTTGTAAGTACCACATGGATTTGCAAGTAAATTCCTGGGTTATTGAAAGATCTCCTTTGCCTAGTTGTTAAGAACAACTGAATTTTCCTTTGGTATTTAAATCTGCTGGATAGTGGTGCCTTTCTTTACCTGTCTCAGTCTCCAATTGAATAGACTGTGAATACCCTGGTCAAAGAATTCCTCCTTCGGGTACTGCAGCCCCCAAATCCAAGTTTGAAGGAAGAAAAAAAAATCCTCAGGTAAATTATTTGATGTAATAGTGAGAAGGATTTTCCTTGGTTCCTGGATCTCTGAATTCTAGCCATAGATAGATGTTACCGTATATTCGATATTGGTTTAGGAAATATACTACATTCTGTAGGACAGCTTCTTTACCTTCAAAGGTGTCTCACAGCTGGTGTGATAACTGAAACCTTAGTCACCATTACCACATTCAGTAGTGTCAGCTGTGTCTGGCTGGTGGGATCTGTGATAAATCCACTAAATTCCAAAAGTATTAGGCAATTGTCATACTTCCTTTGTTATAAAAAGAGGTAATGTGTGAGAAAGCAAGACAGTGGAACAGCCTTCTGAAAGTCCATGAATAGATTCCAAGATGGTGGAATAGGGTGAGAGCTTACTTCTTTAGTCTAGGCGAAGATAGTTAGAAACAAAAATGGAGAGAATGCAGTCTCAGGGAAGAGTTAGGGAGGAAACTGCAGAAGAAATGCCACACAAATTAGAGGGACACTGTGGACCTACGTGGAGGGTGTGGACATGCACAACTCAAGACCCCAACAGCAGAGAGCCTTAGCACCAGCTTTGGAAAGTTAAGTGAGACCAGATTGCAAAAGCCCAAGAAACTGGTGATAAAGCTGTGGGAAAACCCAGGCATGAGTCAAGCTTGGAGCCCTTGGGGAACAGTGTACCTGCCAACATAGAGGAAAAACAAAGGGACATGTTTCTCTCTTCCTGGCCACCCGGCACCAGAGTCCTGTAACTAGTTGAGAGAGGACAGGCACAATTTTGGACATATGGAACAGATGCAGCTTGTGTCTGTGTGCCCAGCAGCCAGCAGAGAAGAGACACCTGAGTCTGGCTGAGAGAATTGACAGGGGCCTGAGTGCTGCTGGTGACTGTTGGAGCCTTGTGTGCTGGGACTGTGAAAGCACTGTGGTTGTGTGGGAGGGCACAGGTGAGGCTGGGTCTTTGGGCAGTCACTGTGGGCTGTTTCACTGTTTTGTTCTCTCACACATTACCTCCCTGATTCCCTAGTGAGGGTCGTTGCTGCAAGATAGGTGCTCATATGGAGGACTGCAAGGATCCTTTGTGTGGTTCTGTGGCAGTGCAGATAAATACTGTACCCATTGGGGTTAGCACCCAGGTCTTGGTCTCCTTGGAAGGGAGGAGGTGAACATGAGATTATGTCAACAGAGCTGATCAAACCTCCCCTCTTATTAAAAAAAAAAAAAAAAAAGATTTACCACATCCAATATGGGTGTCACCTTGGACACTCCCTTCATACTGAAACACTGAACAGAGCTTGCTGCCACACCCAGCAAACGCATCTGGGTATTCACGGAAACAGCTGACCTTCCACTAAGCCACAGAGGAATAGTCCAAAGATAAGAGCCATCACAGGGAGAAAAAAAAAAAAATCTCCACAAATGCCTAAAAATAAATGTAGCAATTCAAGAACAAGAATAAGGAAGACAACAATATGCCCCCAAAAGAACACAACACTTCAGTACTAGAATGTGAAGAAGAAAACGTTGAAGAAATGCCAATATTGGAATTCAAAAAATTATCACAGCATTACTTAGATGTAATGAGAAGCAATTCCATGAATTAAAGAAATCCATACATGACATGAATATTTTTACCATGAAATTAAGATTCTTAAGAGAAATCAAAATGAAATACTGGAAATGAAGAATTAATAGATCAAATAAGGCCGGTGCTGCGGCTCACTAGGCTAATCCTCCACCTTGCAGTGCCGGCACACCGGGTTCTAGTCCCGGTCAGGGCGCCGGATTCTGTCCTGGTTGCCCCTCTTCCAGGCCAGCTCTCTTCCAGGGCGTGCAATGGAGGATGGCCCAAGTGCTTGGGCCCTGCACCCCACGGGAGACCAGGATGAGCACCTGGCTCCTGCCATCGGATCAGCGGGGTGTGCCAGCCACAGTGCGCCGGCCGTGGCGGCCATTGGAGGGTGAACCAACGGCAAAGGAAGACCTTTCTCTCTGTCTCTCTCTCTCACTATCCACTCTGCCTGTCAAAAAATTAAAAAAAAAAAAGATCAAATAAGAAATGTGGTGGAAATCCTTAACAATAGACTCAGTGAAGCAGAAAAAGAATATCTAGATTAGAAGACAAATCACTGGAAATTTTACAGTCAGACCAAAAAAAGGAGGAAGAGGAGGAGGAGAAAGAGGAAGAGGTGAGGGAGAAGGAAACAAAGAAGGAGGAGGAAGAAGAAGAAGAAATAATTAGAAAACTAAAAAGCAATGTTGGAGATTATTGAGATACTACCAAATGACCAAACATATGGGTCTTAGGAGTTCCTGAAGGCGTGGGAAGAAAGAATGTATTAGAAGGCCTTTTTAGGGGAGTAATTACAGAAAGCTTCCCTAATTTGGAGAAAGAAAGGGATGTCCAAGTACAGGAAACACATAGAACTCTGAATAGATATGACAAGAAAAGAGCTTCACCATGACACATTGTAGTCAAACTCTCTATAGTAAAACATAAAGAAAAGATTCTAAAATGTACGCAACATAAACACTAGATTACTTTCAGAGGATCTCCAATTAGACTCACAGCTGACTTCTCATCAGAAACCCTACAGGCTAGGAGAGAATGGCAAGGAATATTCCAAGTCCTACAAGAAAAAGCTGTCTACCCAGAACTGTATCCTGCAAAGCTCTCATTTATGAATGAAGGTGAAATAAAGACCTTCCATAAAGAACAGGTCATCAAAGAAGGAGGTACCTTTATCTGAAGGGAGGAGAGAACTTCCACTTTGACTATGACCTTGTCTAAATATGGTAAGAGTAGGTGAACTCAAAAGACTTCCATTGCTATGGCAACTCATGAAAAGAACCTAGGGTGATTACTGATGCCATAAACAAGAGTGTCAATTTGTTAAGTCAACAACAGGAGTCACTGTGCACTTACTCCTCATGTAGGATCTCTGTACATTGTGATTTAATGCTATAACTAGTACTCAAACAGTATTTTTCACTTTGCATTGTTATGTGAGTGCAAACTGTTGAAATCTTTACTTAATATATACTAAACTGATCTTCTGTATATAAAGAGAATTGAAAATGAATCTTGATGTGAATGGAAGGGGAGAGGGAGCAGGAAAGGGGAGGGTTGCGGGTAGGAGGGAAGTTATGGGGGGAGAAGCCATTGTAATCCATAAGCTGTACTTTGGAAATTTATATTCATTAAATAAAAGTTAAAAAAAGAAGACCTTCCATAACAAATAGAAATTGAAAGAATTTGTCACCAGAAGGAGCAGCAGCAGCAGCAGCAGCAGCCTTACAAAAGTTGCTTAAAGATATGCTACACACAGAAAGATGGTCATCACTATGAAAGAAGGCAAAGGCACAAAATCTTCCAGAAAAGTACAAAGGCAATCCAATGGCAAACAATAGGAATATTTGTGGAAAAATGGCAAGGTCAATTTGTTGCTTATCAGTGTCACCTTGAATGTAAATGGCCTCAACTCTCCATTTAAAAGGTAAGGACTGACTGAATGGATTAAAAAACAAAGCCATCTACCTGCTGCCTACAAGAAACACATTCCACCAACAAAGATATACACAGATTCAAAGTGAAAGGATGGAAAAAGATATTTCATGATAACAGAAACAAAAAAAGAGCTGGTGTCACCATCCTAATATCAAACAAAATAGTCTTTAACACAAAAACTGTTAAAAGAGACAAAGAAGGTCACTATGTAATGATTAAGGGATCAATCCAACAGGAACATATGGCTATAATAAATGTATATGCACCTAATTACAGGAAACATGGCTATTTAAAAGAAATGTTAATGGATCTAAAGGAAGACATAGACTCCAATACAATAGTAATGGGGGACTTCAATACTCCACTTTCAGCAATGGACAGATCAACCAAATAGAAAATCAGCAAGGAAACAAGAGAGTTAATTGACACTATAGACCAAATTGTCCTAATGGATATCTACAGAACTTTTCATCCTACAGTTGCAGAATACACATTCTTCTCATCAGTTCATGGAACTTTCTTTAGGATAGACCAGCTGCTAGGCCATAAAGGAAGTCTCGACAAATTGGAAGAAATCGAAATCATGCATCTTCACTGACCACAATGGAGTGAAGGTGGGAACCAAAAACTCAAGAATCTCTAGAATATATGCAAACACATGGAGACTGAACAACATGCTCCTAAATGAACAGTGGGTAATTGAAGAAATCAAAAGAAAAATCAGTAAATTTCTGGAAATGAATGAAAATATTTGTACCCCATGTATCTTGCGGCTCAATTCACAAATACCTAAGATATGGAATCAATCCAAATACCCATCAACTGAAGACTGGATAAAGATATTATGGGATATGTACACCATGGAATAGTGCACAGCAGGAAAAAAAATTCTGTCATTTGCAACAAAATGGATGAAACTGGAAGACATCATACTTAGTGAAATAAGGCAGTCCTAATAGGACAAATACCATATGTTCTCCCTGATCTGTGATGATTAATACAGTGCCTAAAAGGTAATCTATAGAAGTGAAAATGACACTTTGAGACACAATGACTTTGAACAGCCCTTGTCGTGACTCTTGAGGAACAGTTTTTTTTTATATATACTATTTGTTGAATGCTTACTTGAATAGAGTTAATTGTATGTGTATAAAATTAATTAAAATAGATATTAGAAAAAAAAGACTGAGAATGGGGGGAGGAGAAGGAAGAAGGGTCTTGTGTGAGTGAGAGGGTGAGTATGGTCAGAAGAATCACTATGTTCCTATAGTTGTATTTATGAAGTACATGAGGTTTGAATTCCTTAAAGAAAAGGTTTATGGAGGAAAAATTAAAACACACACACACACACACACACACACACACACAAAAGGCCATGAATAGTGATATTGGGAAAAGTCCTGTGAGTAGAAAGGAAAATCCATATCCAGAATGTGTATCTAATCTGTGAAGCTAAATGATTGTTCTCCCCTGATAGTAGATGTACAATTTAATCAGCCTGCCACCAGGTGACTGCTTATCCTGAGAAATAATTTTATATCAGGGAATTAGTTTGATTCTTGCTGTTGAAAGGTTGGGGGCTTCGGCCAGCATGGTGGCATAATGGGTAAAGCCACCACCTGCAGTGCCGGCATCTCATATGGGTGTTGGCTCAAGTCTCAGCTGTTCTACTTCTGATCCAGCTCTCAGTTATGGCCTGGGAAGGCAGTAGAGTATGGCCCAAGTCCTTGGGTCCCTGTACTCACATGGGATACCCAGAGGAAGTTCATGGCCGCTGGTTTCAGATCAGTACAGCTGTAACCGTTGTGGCCAATTGGAGAGTGAACCAGTGGATGGAAGACCTCTCTCTCTCTCTCTCTCTCTCTCTCTCTTTCTCTCTTTCTCTCTTTCTCTCTTTCTCTCTTTCTCTTTCTGCCTCTCCTTCTCTCTGTGTGTAACTCTCTGTGTAACTTCTAACTCTGTGTAAATAAATAAATATTTAAAACAAAAGAAAGGTTGGCCATTTAACATGAATTAATAACCCCATATCTAGATAAGTCCTATTATTGAAACCATTCAGAACTTGTGTTCCTGCACGTATGGGCATGTTTTACATGAGCCCCTTGAACAAGCACTAAAAAAAGTTGACTTACATCTACAAGACAGGCCATGTTGTCTTCCAGATTCAGACCAAAATATATTCAGTTTTTTCTTATAATTTCCTCTTTAACTTGTATGTTATTTAAACATTTAATATTTTAAGCTCCCTAAATATTTAGACAATTTCATTGATTTCTAATTCTTTTGAAATCAGAAGACATCCTGTAAAATTTTATTCTCTTAAACTCTGTTGAGTTTTTTTTTTTTTTTTTTTTTTTTTTTTTGTGGTCCAGAATATAACCTCTCTTGGGGAAAATGATACATTCTGCAATGGTTAGGTTTAGTGTTCTTTAATCACCAGCTAGTGTCCTAGATCCTAGGAGATAGTGTCATTTACATCATCTTTATCCAAATTGATTTTTTTTATTTCTATCAGTTACAGAAAAAAATCTGTTAAAACTGAAAGATGGTTGTGAATTTATCTATTTCTCTCTTTTGTTATAGAAAATTTTTTCCATATGTCTTATTGCTCTGTTATTAGGTATAAATAAATATATAGATTGATGGCTGTTATGTCCTTTATGATTATGAAACATCTCCTTGTATCTGGCAATACTTTTTGTCCTGAATTCTCTTAGTCTGATATTAAAATAGTCTTGCTTTTTTGTGCTACTTTTACTTTGCATCTCTAATAAATTTTGGTTGAATACTGGATGTTGTTGATAATATAGCAACTCTGAGTTCTATTATTCTGAGCACTCGTGGGTTTTTGTTCTCGTAAACAGTTCATTTGCCTAGACCTAAATTTCAAATTTCAAATTGCACGTCTCCAGCAGCGGCTGACATTTCTGCTGAGTTCCCCTTGCCATCTCAACTTCTGGTTTTTTGGACTGGTTTCTTGAGTGTCTTTCCTGTGCTGGAGTAGATTAGTGATCAATCAAGTGTTTGGGTAGAAATTAAACTCGGAAAATTTGGGCTAATTCTCTGTTTTCTTGCTTCTAGAGTACCCCTCTAAATTTCAAGCTGCTCTTCTAGTTCCAGGCTCTGTCTTCTGCCACTCAAACAAGGAAGGCTCAAGCAGAGCTTTGAGCTGTCAAAGTTGTGCAAATTCTGTCAAGAAAAAAAAATATCAAACATAAATCTCATACAGTGCAGGTTTGTCTTTCAGACATAGGCTCTCTCCCTAAACCTGTCTGTAGGTGGTTGTTGTAGTTGGCTTCCCTGAGGCATTGCCCAGGGATGAGTAGTTTGGCAGTCAGCCCAGGATTTGAACTTTGTTTATGCCCAGATTTCCAGCCTCAGCCATACTGCTGTTCTCTTGCTTCTAGCATTGTTCCCTAATTTTCCAGCTGTCTGCCAGCACTGAACTGTGGTCCTCTGCCATCTCATGTTTATAAAGCCATAGCTTTCTGCTTCAGTGGCCATGTAGAGTGAAAAATAACCTCGGGCAAAAGAAAAGTCACAGCTTAGAAAAAGTAAACCTTTTTCCAATGTCTGCCTGGTTTAGGTTGCTTTCAGTTCCCGTTTACATTTTGTTCAGATTTTATAGAAGATATCTGCAGAAGAGTTTGATACACAAATTCATCCTACCACTACTGGAAGCAGGCACTTTAATTAGTTAGGTATTTTATAACCACTTCTATTTTAACTGCATTTCATGCAGATAAAAGAATATACAGACAATGAACTTAACTAGTATAATTATTAGCTGATAAACTTACCCACTGGTTGTTGACATTTTTTGTCTGCTTCCCTCATTCTCCTACAAACTCAAAGATTTTTCTAAAATATATGATGTAGTTTTTAATTATACAAATTCACATCATAAAAGAGGTTCCAAAAAATTAAGTTTTCGTTCATTGACAGTAGAAATAAATTTCATAGCATCACACTAAAAATTTATTATATCAATGAATTAAATGACAAGTAGCATGGATACACTTGAACTGCAAACCTCTTAGCCACCAGAAAGTAAAAGTTACCGAGAATTATGATAGAAGTAGGACACTGTTTCTGTTAATGAAATTTTATGCAAACCATCTGGCAAATAAAAAAAACGACTAGTTCTTCATTTAGATTATAATCTTCTCTATCTCCTACTCTTATACTTCTAGTATTTCATTCTGGAAATAAAACAGTAGCTACTCAATACTCATCTGATGAAGGGAAAAAAGCAATGGTTGGGAAAAAAAATACAATGAAGGTGCAATCTCTAGGTTACTAAATTTACACATTTGAGGCTCTAAAATGATGCCAGTATCACTGATGTTGTTTATTGAAATATAAGAGACTTAGGTGATGCTAAAAATGCTCAACTGCTCTGAGTCTTCCTTTACAAACTATCCAAAAGGAGGATTATGTTCTCAAATGTCATCTCTGCAGGTTCACTTTACCTGCAGTTGCAGATAAGAAACAATATACCTTTACAGGCTTGTCTAAAAGGACAGAGGCATGGGAAGCCATTTCATCATACTGATGGTTGTGGAGCAGAGATGGTGGGAGAGAGGAGGATTATATGCAATTTGTTTTTTAGTTGCTCCAGCCATAGCTGTCATGATAGGATACTTTTGATCTGTGTGTTTATTTGTATTATAGCAGTTGTTAATTTTTTTTAATTTGAAAGAGTGACAGAGAGAGAAAGAGAAAGAGAAAGAGAAAGAGAAAAAGAGAGAGAGAGAGAGAGAGAGAGAGAGCAAGATCCTCTAGCTGCTGGTTCTCTCACAAATGCCCAAAACAGCTAGGGCTGGGCCAGGCCAAAGCCAGAAACTGCAAACTCCATATAGGTCTCCCATGTGGGTGGCTGAGACCCAGGTACTTGAGCCTTCACAGGATACAAGTATTGACCAGTGTCCCTCCTGTAGTCCCACCAGTTCTTGGTAAAGACTTCCAGAATCACAAAATGATTGTTTTGATCATATTTCTGGTAAAACCATGAGGGATTCTAGTTTCATTTGATGCTGATTCAAAATAGTGTAGCTTGTGAGATGGTATGTGGGTTATACTATATACAGAGGCAAAATTTTTATTTCAGAACTTTGTGGAAAATAGAATTAAAATGTAAGTTTATTTTGATGCAAATGTTTTTGAAATTCATGCATAATTTTCTATAATACACATTTCCCATGAATTTTTTGAAGATTTCTCATATATACCTTTTTACTTTTAATTAATTTTAGTAAAATTCTTTAAAAATGTAAAGATTCTGTGTATAAAGAGAATTGAAAATGAATCTTGATGTGAATGCAAGGGGAGAGGGAGCAGGAAAGGGGAGGGTAGCGGGTGGGAGGGAAGTTATGGGGGGGGGGAAGCCATTGTAATCCATAAACTGTACTTTGGAAATTTATATTCTTTAAATAAAAGCTTTATATATATAAAAAATAAAATAAAAATGTAAAGATTTCCCATATTCTCCTAATTGTAGCACTTTACCTTATTTTCTTCATCATTTCTTTGTCCTGTCTCTTTAATCTCCTTTAATCTGGAACTGTTTCTGTCTTCCTTTGTATTACTTTCTTACTTAGGCTGCAGCAAATTATCACAATTTTAGTGCCTTACAAACACAGATTTTATTATTTTACAGATTTGGAGATTAAAGTCTAAAATTAGTCTCGGTAAGACAAAGTCAAGGTATTGGTGGTTTTGTGCCTTCTTTTCTGGAGGCTCTGCAAGGAGAATCATTTTCTTGTCATTTCTACAGCCTACTCATATTCCTTGGCCCATTGATTCCCCTTCCTTGCATCATTTTAACGTCTTGCTTCCATCATCATATCTATTACTACCAATTCTGATTCTTCTGCTTCCCTCTTACAAGAAAGAGCCCTGTGGTTATACTGAGCCCGCCTGGATAATCCAGGATAATCTCCACATCTCAAGATCCTTAACTTAATCACATTTGCACAGTCTCTTTGCCTCTGTAAAGTGACAAAGTCACAGCTTGCAGAGATTATGAAATGGACCTGGGAGAGGCTATTATGTCAGTCTGCCACAGAATTCATGATACAGTATGTTTTTGAGAATCATTGTAAATCTTTTTGAGAGGAGAATTAGAGGAAATGAAGAAAGATAACAGAGTGATAAATTTTTAAAAGCTCAGGAGAGAAAGAGACAGGAAGAGATGTATATTTATCTAGATTTCTGGTTTGGCAAGTTGCTGAAAATTTAGGTGCCCTTTTTTGCAGATGTAATGAAAAAAAAAAACCTGCCTTCTTCTCAGCTTAAGTTTAAGTGCTTAAATTTAATAAAATGTTTGTTGCCTCTGGTAGAGGAATGTCATGAGAAAAAGTGAATTCTGCATCAATAAATTCTTTCTCACTGTATTGATTATTAATTCATCTCAATGAATATACAGAACTGTATCCATACAGATTTGTTTCTGCAAGTGAAAAAAATGTAGCACATCATTCACCACTCACTGTACAAAAATTATTAATTTGCTTTATGTGAAGTGGAAATTTAAACTCAAAAAGAAAACCAACACTTTTTGTCCAGGACATTCAGCATGAATCAACATGACCATCTTTCCCTGTTCCGTATACACATCTGATGTTCTGGTTGGCCCACAGAATGCAGTTTGAGTCTTCTGAGGATTTTCCAATCTGTTCCATAACCATTACCATAGTGATGCGGTAGCAGCAACATAAAAATTTACCCATAGAATTAGCAAAGGTTCAGAGTATGAACTGAGCCAAACCTGGCAGAGCAATGGTTGAACTGTGGGAATTTAAATTCAGCCACAGCAGGAATAAGAGACATGTGAAAGGAGTAAGATTTCCAGACTCAGGTTTTTTGACTATCAAGATGGATAGTACCATTTAATCTTGGATGACACTGCAAGATACCCTTATGGATGAAACTAGATCCTCTCTTCTCCGTCATTTCTCATTGCCTTATGTGTAGTTCAGAATTGCCTTCTTTTAGAAATATTAACCACATCTCATGGTAACTCATTTCGTCTGGTCCCTTGTGTGGGTAAAATCCTTGGCTTTTCAGATGAATTCCAAATGTACTCTCTTACTCCAAATTGTGCTGCTCTAATAGAATAACTGTGATTTAGTAATTTATAAAGAACAGAGGCTAAGAAGTTTAAGGCCAAGGGGCCTACATCTAATGAGGTTCTTCTGGCTGAGTCAGCCAATGGTGGGATCCAGAAAAGGAGAGCATGAAAGAGCAAAAATGGGGCCTGAAGAGGTACCCAATTCCAGTATAACTAAGCTACTCTTTTGATAATGGCATTAACCTATTAATGACAGCAGAGCCCTCATGACCAAGTTATCTCTTAAAGATTCCACTTGTCAACACTGTTGTATTTGGGGATTGAGTTCCCAATACATCAACTTTGGAGTACTCAGGTTGTTTTGGAGGCATTCTCCTTGGTAAATCTGAAATATTTTGTTCCTACTGTTAGTCTAGAATTTTGTGGAGAGGTGAGTGGATCTTGCATCTAAAATTTCATCTTGATTTTATCTGCTTTAGTCTCTTGCCAGTAAATAAATCTCCTGAAGACTACTCCAATGAGTTTTCTAAAATATAATTCAGATCAGGTTTCCTTCCGGCTTAGAATATGGCTACTGGCCAGGTGTTTGAATTCATTTGCATAACATGTGAGGCTGTTCATAACCTGGCCTTTGCCAATAGCCTCTGCCCTTCAAATATTGCCTGTCTGGAAAGTGTACTCTGGTGGCCATGAAACTGTCGTTTCATATAGCAGTTTCTTATAATGGAAATTTTTGTTTTTTTTAAAGATTTATTTATTTGAAAGTCAGAATTACACAGAAAGAGAAGGAGAGGCAGAGAAAGAGAGAGAGGTCTTCCATCTGCTAGTTCACTCCCCAGTTGGCCACAATGGCCAGAGCTGCGTTGATCCAAAGCCAGGAACCAGGAGCTTCTCTGGGTCTCCCATGTGGGTACATGCACATGGACCATATTCTGCTGCTTTCCCAGGCCACAGCAGAGACCTGGATTGGAAGTGGAGCAGCCGGTACTTGAACTGGCACACATATGGGATGCTGGCACTGCAGGCAGTGGCTTTACCTGCTACACCACAGCACCGGCCCCCAAAGAAAATTTTGAAATAAGTGGATGAATAAACAAATAAAGAAGACTCTTTAAATAGATACTAAATACCAGTATGTATGTTCTTTGGAGGTAGTCTTGACCAGGTGGAGCATATAGTTAATATTTGATATCTGTAAGCAGTAGTTGCCTGAAGAAATACAATATGGTGTTTTTGCTGAGTATCTGATTTAAATGATTTTTTTTTTTTACTGTTTGTTTTCTTGCAGGTTTAATTTAATTTCAGTCTCCCACATGGGTAGCAGGGATTTGAGTACTTGGGCCATCGCTGTTCCTCCCAGGGTGTACATTAGCAGGAATACAGGCACCCTAAGTAGTATCTTAATCACTGCACAAAACTAATGCCCCAAGGAATTGGACTTGTTAATTACAGTGTATGAAGTTTCAGATAAACAGGAAGAATAGGTTTTGCATTTAATCAACAATCAGGGTGACTAGAGTCATAATAATGTATTAAATATTTCAAAATTACTAAAAGAGTAAATTTGAAATGTCTCCCCATGGAAAATGACACATTAGCGAAATAATAGATATGTTAATCAACTGATTTAATCATTCCACATTGTGTATATATCAAAATATCACTTAAATGTAATACAATCAGGATTTGTCAATTGAAAATAATATTCATAAAAGCACAGAGTAGTTTGAATAGCTTGCCTTTTTCTTTTCTTCACACTATTATGATGTATAAAATTAGCCCCTAATGAAAGAGTTAGTCTGCCTTTAACACTTTATTGGCCACTTTGAAATTTTGCGTTTTGCTGTATAAATCCCTGATGGTGTTGCTTTCCAAGAGTCTGTCTCATCAATATAAAATATTAACTGTTCATCTTTTTTTTTTTTTTTTTGACAGGCAGAGTGGACAGTGAGAGAGAGAGAGAGAGAAAGGTCTTCCTTTATCTGTTGGTTCAGCCCCCAATGGCTGCTGCGGCTGGTGCACCGTGCTGATCCGAAGCCTGGAGCCAGGTGCTTCTCCTGGTCTCCCATGTGGGTGCAGGGCCCAAGGACCTGGGCCATCCTCCACTGCCTTCCCGGGCCACAGCAGAGAGCTGCACTGGAAGAGGAGCAACCGGGACAGAATCCTGCACCCCGACCGGGACTAGAACCCAGGGTGCCTGCACCAAAGGTGGAGGATTAGCCTAGTAAGCTGTGGCGCCAGCTGAACTTTTCATCTTAATCACCCGCTATCCTTGGAATATAGTGTATATTTCACAGCAGCCTCTTTATTTCTTAGTAACTTCACCAGATAGCTTAACATTAAAACATTAATCAGTTCATGCTAATTTCTGAAATGGTAAAACCAACATATAATGGTAATGAAAGATTTATCTTTAATATCCTTGTAGTTACCATTTGTTTTCCATGTGGCAACTAATTTCAACACTTGCCAAATAGATTGGAACTTTTTTCAATCTTTAATCCAAACCATAGGTAAATGCTCAATTTCAACCACCTAGTACCTTCTGTTCCTAGTGCAATTTAAACTAAAATATATTGACATAGTTTTGTCTTTTTTTTTCTAAATATTATTTGAAAGACAGAGTTACAGAGAGAGAGAGGGAGACATAAAGAGAGAAGAAATATTTTGCATTCACTGATTCACCCCCTAAATAGCCACAATGGCCAGGGCTGGAGCCAGGTGCCGGGAGCTTCTTCCAGGTCTCCCACGTGGATGGGAGGGGCCAAGGCCCTTGGACCATCTGCTTTCCCAGGCCATTAGCAGGGAGCTCAATTGGAAATGGAGCAGCCAGGACATGAACCAGTATCCATATGGGATACAGGCATCACAGGCAATGGCTTAACCTGATTTGCCACAATGCCAACTTTTTTATCTTGGTTTTTATATTTATCATTTTTTTTTGACAGGCAGAGTGGACAGTGAGAGAGAGAGACAGAGAGAAAGGTCTTCCTTTTCCGTTGGTTCACCCCCCAGTGGCTGCTGTGGCTGGCACGCTGCAGCCAGCGCACTGCACTGATCGGAAGCCAGGAGCCAGGTGCTACTCCTGGTCTTCCATGTGGGTGCAGGGCCCAAGGACTTGGGCCATCCTCCACTGCCCTCCGGGGCCACACCAGAGAGCTGGACTGGAAGAGGTGCAGCCGGGACAGAATCCGGTGCCCTAACTGGTACTAGAACCCAGTGTGCCAGTGCTGCAGATGGAGGATTAGCCTATTTAGCTGTCGTGCTGGCCTATATTTATCATTTTTAATGTGGTTCCTTCTGTACCTCTGAATGAGCCTGCTTCTCATCTTTGCTGTTGCTGCTTTAAAGCCTTATAATTATATCTAATTTCATTTTCCACTTTATCATTTTTCATTTATTTTGCCACAGCAAGTCCTACCATGAAGATTTTTGGGTAGATTACTTGAATAAGACAACCAATGACAAAGGAGATGCTGTGTTGTAAGAAATTTGTGAAATAAAGCTAATCAAATACAGTTTTTTTTTTTCCTGGAGAAATAGTTAAGACCAAAGAAGAACAGAAAATATATGTCTGTGGCACAAAATGAAATGTTTAGATTATGACAGCCTAATGCGATGGAAGAAGAAGGGAGGGAGGAAAACAAGATGAGAAGATGTTAACCTTTTAGTTTCAGTACAATAATTAGCTATCAAGATTTCAAATTTCAAATGGCAAAGTTAAAAGCTATTAAAATACAATACGTAATTTTTGGAGGTATATATAGTTACAAGAGAGGTGAACATACGGCACAGTGGTTAAGATGCTACTTGGGATACCCACATCCCATATGAGACTGCTTGGTATGGAGTCCTGGCTATGCTTCTGGTTCCTGCTTCCTACTAATGGACACCCTGAGGGGCAGCATATGCTATCTCAAGTGTTTGAGTTCCTGCCACCCACATCAGAGATCCAGATTGAGTTCTAGGCTTCTGGGATCAGTCTGACCCAGTCCTAGCCATTGTGTGCATTTGGGGAGTGAAGCAATGAACCAGAGTTTGAACTCTGTCTCTCTCTGCCTTTCAAATAAAATGAAAAAAAAAATGTATGGGATGCAGGCATATATATATATGTGTGTGTGTGTATACACATCATACACTGAGAGAGAGAGAGAGAGAGAGAGAGAGAGAATTACATAAAAAGGAAAGCAAAGGAATGACAAAAGTGTGACTCAAAATGATGATCATTGAGCAGTAGGGGCAATGAGTGGGAAGGGAGAGACTATGAGGTTAGTCCAAGACATTGCTGAGGTCCTAGTATCTGTTTTGGGAGGTTTGGTATCCAGTCCAGTGATGTTCATGGGCCATTTACTTCCTGGTACTCATATGTGGCCTCACTACTGATTGCCCAGGAAACTTAAGCCAGATTCTTTTCAGCTTCTCTTCAAGGGGAGAGGATGTCTTTAACAGTGGCAGTAATGCCCTCTTTTTAAAATGGCTGTTTGTGTTTATACCTTAAACTCCTTTCACATTATTTATATGTAAATGGTTGATAAGTAAAATATTTGACTTAGAAAATAAGAGTGAATAGGAAATGAGGAAGTAATGATAACAAGTTGATATAATTCAAAACTTAAAGTGACAAAACATTGGTTTTAAATGTTTTTATTTCTTTTTTTCCCCAGAAAAAAGTAAAGTATATAAACTTTGTACATTTCATAAATACAACTTCGGGAACACAGTGATTCTTCTCACCATACTTACCCTCCCACTCACATTCCCACCCTTCTTCCTCTTCCCTCTCCTATTCCCATTCTTATTTTTTACTAAGCTCTATTTTCAATTAACTTTATACACACAAGAGTAACTCTACACCAAGAATTAAAAAAATAGTATAATAAAAAGATGTTCCACAACAGTTTAGACAAGAGCTATAAAAAGTTATCACATCTCAAAGTGTCAATTTCACTTCTATAGATTACCTTTTAGGTGCTCTATTAATTACCATAGATCAGGGAGAACATATGGTGTTTGTTCTTTTGGGACTGGCTTATTTCACTAAGTATGATGTTTTCCAGTTTCATCCATTATGTTGCAAATGACAGAATTTAATTTTTTATTGCTATGTAGTATTCCATGGTGTACATATCCTATAATTTCTTTATCCAGTCTTTGGTTGACAGAAATTTGGGTTGATTCCATATCTAAGCTATTGTGAATTGAGTTGCAATAAATATGGGAGTACAGATAATTCTTTCATATGCTGATTTCATTTCCCTTGGGTAAATTTACAGGAGTGGGATGGCTGTGTTTATTGATTTCTGTATGAAAGCCATTCTAACTGGGGTGAGGTGAAACCTAATTATAGTTTTGATTTGCATTTCCCTGACAGCTAGTGATCCTGAGCAGTTTTTCATCTGTCTATTGGCCATTTGGATTTCTTTTTTTGAAAAATGCCTGTTTAAGTCATTTGTCCATTTTTTAACTGAATTATTTGTTTTGTTGTTGAGTTCTTGAGCTCTTTATATATTCTAGTTATTAACCATTTATGAGTTGCATCGCTTGGAAATGATTTCTCCCATTCTGTCAGTTGCCTCTTCATTTTGCTGAGTGTTTCTTTTGCAGTGCATAAACTTCTCGCTTTGATGTAATCCCATTTGTCAATTTTGGCTTTCATTGCCTGTGCCTCTGGGGTATTTTCCAAGCACTCTATGCATAGTCCAATGTCTTCAAAGGTTTCCCAAGTATTCTCTTATAATTTGATGGTATCAGGTTGTAGATTTAGGTCTTTGATCCATTTTGAATGGATTTTTGTTTAAGGTGTAAGGTAGGGATCTAGTTTCCTATTTCTGCATGTGGAGATGGAGTTTTCCCAGCACCACCATTTATTGAAGAAACTGTCCTTGCTTCAGGCATTGATTTTAGCTCCCTTGTCAAAGATAAGTTGGTTGTAGTTGCATGGATTTATTTCTGCTGTTTCTGTTCTGTTACATCTGTTTTTATATCAGTGCTGGGCTGTTTTGATTATAACTGCCTAGTGGTATGCCTTGAAGTCTGGTATTGTGATGCCTCCAGCTTTGTTTTTGTTGTATAAGATTGCTTTAGCTCTTTGAGGTGCCCTATATTTCCATATGAATTTCAGTATCATTTTTTCTAGATCTGAGAAAAATATCTTTGGTATTTTGTTTAGTATTGCATTGAATCTGTAAATTGCTTTCAAAATGGACATTTTGGTGATACGGATTCTTCCAATCCATGAACATGGAAGATTTTTCCATTTTTTTGTGTCTCATTCTATTTCTTTCCTTAATTTTTTGTAATTTTTATCATAGAGATCTTTGACATCCTTGGTTAAATTTAATGCAAGGTATTTGGTTTTTTTGTAGCTATTGTGAATAGGATTGGTCTTAGAAGTTCTTTCTTGGCTGGGCCATTGTCTGTATGCAAAGGCTATTGATTTTTGTGTGTTGATTTTTATATCCTGCCATCTTACCAAACTCTTTTATGAGTTTCAGTAGTCTTTTAGTGGAGTCGTTTGGATCCCTAAATATAGAATCATGTCATATTCAACTAGGGATAGTTTGGCTTCATCCTTCCCAATTTGTATTCTTTTGATCTCTTTTTCTTGCCTAATGGCTCTGGTTAAAACTTTCAGGACTCTACTGAATACCAATCGTGAGAGTGGGCATCCTTGTCTAGTTCCAGATGTTAGTGGGAATGCTTCCAGCTTTTCCCCATTCAATAGGACACTGGCCATCTGTTGGTCATAAATTGCCTTGATTGTGTTGAGGAGTGTTCCTTCCATATGCAATTTGCTTAAGGTTTTCATCATGAAAGGGTGTTGCATTTTATCAAAGACTTTTTTGGCATCTATTGAGATAATCATATGGGTTTTGTTCTTCAGTTTTTTAATGTGATGTATCATGTTGACTGATTTTTGAATGTTGGATCATCCTACATACCAGGGATAAAACCACTTGGCTTGGGTGAATGATCTTTCTGATGTGTTGTTGGATTTGATTAGCTAGAATTTTGTTGAGGATTTTTGTGTCTATGTTCATCAGGAGAATTGGTCTGCAGTTCCCTTTCTCTGTTGTATCTTTTTCAGGTTTAGGAATTAAGGTGATACTGGCTTCATAGAAGGAGTTGGGGAGGATTCTCTCCCTTTCAATTGTTTTAATAGCTTGAGAATAATTGAAGATAGTTCTTTAAATGTCTGGTAGAATTGAGCAGTGAAGCCATCCATTCCTGGGTTTTTCTTTTTGGGGAAGGTCTTTATCTCTGATTCAATTTCCATCTTGGTTATTGATCACTTTAGATTTTCTGTGTCTTCATTGCTCGATTTAGGTAGGATATGTGTGTCCAGGAATCTGTCCATTTCTTGTAGGTTTCCCAATTTGTTGTCATACAGCTTTTCATAGTAATATTTTATTTTTTTTTATTTCTGTGGTGTCTATTGTTAAGTGTCCTTTTTCATCTCTAATTCTATTGATTTGAGTCTTCTCCCTCCTTTGTTTGGTTAGTTTGGCTAGTGGTGTGTCAGTTTTGTTTGTTAAAAAAAACCAGCTCTTTTTTTTAACTTTTATTTAATGAATATAAATTTCCAAAGTACAGCTTATAGATTACAATGGCCCCCCCCCCATAACTTCCCTTCCACCCGCAACCCTCCCCTTTCCCACTCCCTCTCCCCTTCCATTCACATCAAGATTCATTTTCATTTCTCTTTATATACAGAAGATCAGTTTAGTATATATTAAGTAAAGATTTCAACAGTTTGCACCCACATAGAAACACAAAGTGAAAAATACTGTTTGAGTACTAGTTATAGCATTAAAAGGCAATGTACAGCACATTAAGAACAGAGATCCTACATGAGGAGTAAGTGCACAGTGACTCCTGTTGTTGACTTGACAAATTGACACTCTTGTTTATGGCATCAGTAATCTCCCTAGGCTCTAGTCATGAGTTGCCAAGGCTATGGAAGCCTTTTGAGTTCACCGACTCTTATCATATTTAGACAAGGTCATAGTCAAAGTGGAAGTTCCCTGCTCCCTTCAGAGAAAGGTACCTCCTTCTTTGATGACCTGTTCTTTCTGCTGGGATCTCACTCATGGAGATCTTTCATTTAGGTGGTTTTTTTTTTTTTTTGCCAGAGTGTCTTGGCTTTCCATGCCTGAAATACTCTCATGGGCTTTTCAGCCAGATCCACATGCCTTAAGGGCTGATTCGGAGGCCAGAGTGCTGAAAAAAACAGCTCTTAATTTTGCTGTCCTCTTGTATTATTACCTTTGTTTCAAGTTTGCTTATTTATCTCTAATTTTAATTAATTTTTTTCTCCTACTAATTTTGGGTTAGGTTTGCTGTTGTTTTACTAGGTCTTTGAGATGCATTGATATTTCATGTATTTAATGCCTTTCCATTTTCTTGAGGTAAGCAACAATTGCTATAAACTTTCCTATTAACATTGCTATTGCTGTATCCTATAAGATTTCATATGTTATATTGTCATCTTCATTAATTTCTAGAAATTTTTTAATTTTCCAATTTTTCTTTTGATTTCTTCTATGACCTATTGTTCATTCAGAGCATGTTTTTCAGTCTCCATATGTTTTCATACGTTCCAGAGAATCTTGAATTGTTGATTTCCAGCTCCATTCCCTTGTGGTAAGAGAAGATGCATGGTATGATTTCAATTTTTTTGAATTTTCTGAGACTTGCTTAATGGCCTGGTATGTTCTATGCTAGAGAAAGTTCCATGAAATGATGAGAAGAATGTGTACTCTGCAACTGTAGGATGAAAAATTCTGTAGATGTCTGTTAGGACCATTTGGTCTGTACTATCAATTAACTCTCTTGTTTCCCTGCTAATTTTCTGTCTGGTTGATCTGTCCATTGCTAAAAGTGTGGTTTTTGAAGTCCCCCATTACTATTGTATTGGAGTCTATGTCTTCCTTTAGATCCATTAACTTTTCTTTTAAATAGCCAGGTTCCCTGTAATTAGGTGCATATACATTTATTATAGTCAAATGTGCCTGTTGGATTGATTCCTTAATCATTAAAAAGTGCCTTTCTTTGTCTCTTTTAACAGTTTTTGTGTTTAAGTCTATTTTTCTGATATTAGGATGGTGACACCAGCTCTTTTTTGGTTTCTGTTATTATGGAATGTCTTTTTCCCTCCTTTTGTTTTCAATATGCATATATCCCTTGCTTAGGTGTGGTTCTTGTAGGCAGCAAATAGATGGATTTTGTTTTTTAATCCATTCAGTCAGTCCTTACCTTTTAAATGGAGAGTTGAGGCCATTTACATTCAACATAACCATTGATAAGCAACAACTTGGCCCTGCCATTTTCCCACAAATTCTCCTATTGTTTTCATTTGGGTGGCCTTTGTAATTTTCTGGGAGATTTTCTGCCTTTGCCTTCTTTCATGGTGATGACCGTGTTTCTGTGTTTCTGTGTTTCTGTGTGTAGCACATCTTTAAGCAACTTTTGTAAGGCTGGATGAATGGTGGCAAATTCTCTCCATTCCTGTTTGTTAGGGAAGCTCCTTATTTCACTTTCATTCATGAATGAGAGCTTTTCAGGGTACAGTATTCAGGGTTGACAGTCTTTTTCTTTTAGGACTTGGAATATACCTTGCCTTTCTCTCCTAGCCTGTAGGGTTTCTGATGAGAAGTCAGCTGTGAGTTTAATTGGAGATCCTCTGAAAGTAATCTAGTGTTTATGTTGTGTACATTTTAGAATCTTTTCTTTATGTTTTTTTTTTTCTGTGGAGAGTTTGACTACAATGTGTCATGGTGAAGCTCTTTTCTAGTCATATCTATTCAGAGTTCTATGTATTTCCTGTACTTGGAATCCCTTTCTTTCTCCAAATTAGGGAAGCTTTCTGTAATTACTTCCCTAAAAAGGCCTTCTAATACATTTTCTCTTTCCATGCCTTCAGGAACTCCTAAGACTCATATGTGGTGTTGTTTGATAGTATCCCAATAATCTCCAACACTGTTTTGTAGTTTTCTAATCTCCTCCTCTTTCTCCTTCTCCTCCTTCCCTTCCCCCTCCCCTCCTCCTCCTCCTTTACTTCTTATTTTCTTCTCCTCCTTCTTCTTTTCCTCCTTCTCCTCCTACTTCTTTTCTTCTTCTCTTCCCCCTCCCCCTCCTCCCTGAGTCCTCTCCCTCCTCCTGAGTCCTCTTCCTCCCCATCTTCCCATTCTCCCTCCTCCCCTCTCTCTCCCACTCCTCTCCTCCTCCCCCTCATCCTTCTCTTCCTCCCCCTTCCCCTCCCCCCTCATCCTCCCCCTCCTCTGCTTTATCCTCCTTTTCCTCCCCCTTCCTCCCCCTCCTCCTCTCCCTTCTCCCCCACATCTTCCTCCTCCTCCTCCTCCCCCTCCTCCTCCTCATTCTTCTTTTTTTG
Organism: Sylvilagus floridanus; assembly: GCA_949820135.1. Taxonomy (NCBI): domain Eukaryota; kingdom Metazoa; phylum Chordata; class Mammalia; order Lagomorpha; family Leporidae; genus Sylvilagus; species Sylvilagus floridanus. The sequence goes on from OX463243.1 coordinate 68,113,517, forward strand.
GTCTGACTGTAAAATTTTCAGAAATTTGTCTTCTAATTCAGATATTCTTTCTCCTACCTCACTGAATCTATTGTTTTTTATTTAATAAATATTTTATTTAATAAATATAAATTTCCAAAGTACGACTTTTGGTTATAGTGGCTTCCCCTCCATAACCTCCCTCCCACCTGTAACCATCCCATCTCCCACTCCCTCTCCCATCCCATTCTTCATCAAGATTCATTTTCAATTATCTTTATATACAGAAGATCTACTTAGTATTTACTAAGTAAAGATTTCAACAGTTTGCACTCACACAGACACATAAAATATAGAGTACTTTTTTACTGTTTGAATAGTAGTTTTACCATTAATTCACATAGTACAAAACATTGACAGAAATCCTACATGGGGAGTAAGTGCACATTGACTCCTATTGTTGATTTAACAATTGACACTCTCATTTATGGCATAATTACCTGAGGCTCTTGTCATGAGCTGCCAAGGCTATGGAAGCCCCTTGAGTTCACCAACTCCGATCTTATTTAGACATGGCCATAGTCAAAATGGAAGTTCTCTCCTCCCTTCAGAGAAAGATGCCTCCTTCTTTGATGGCCTGTTCTTTCCGCTGGGATCTCACAGAGATTCTTTATTTAGGTCATTTTTTTTTCTTTTTTGCCAGAGTGTCTTGGCTTTTCATGTCAATGAAACTCTCATGGGCTTTTTAGCCAGATCTGAATGCCTTAAGGGCTGATTCTGAGGCCAGAGTGCTGTTTAGGACATTTGTCATTCTATGAGTCTGCTGTATATGTTCTTATAAATATTTTGAGTTCTGTTCCTTACATTTCTTCTATCTCATCATCTTCATAACCTTGTATTGTAGTGTCATTTTCATTTGGGAGCATCATGATGTCTTCCTTGTTCTAGTTTCCTTAGTTTTTGCGTTTGTTGTTTGGCATTATGGAGATATTCTTTGGTTTCTTCTTCTTCTTCTTCTTCTTCTTCTTCTTCTTCTTCTTCTTCTTCTTCTTCTTCTTCTTCCTCTTCCTCTTCCTCTTCCTCTTCCTCTTCTTCTTCCTCTTCTTCTTCTTCTTCTTCTTTTTAGTGGCTTTTCTCATTAAACTGTGACTCTAGATTAAGTGGACTGTCTGCTTTTGGTGAATCTCTAGAGGCTTTTGGTGGGTGTGTCCAGAGAGTTCTATTCAGTTATTCAGGGTTAAGGGTGTGCAAAAGGTGACACACCCAGGTTTGGTGTGGTAAATTCTCTCTCTCTCTCTCTCTCTCTCTCTCTCTCTCTCTTATTCAGAAGGGAAGTAATTCCGCTCAGCTGAGCTCTTCTCCTTGATGGCAATCAGTGCCTGAGCACTAGCCCAGTGGGAGTAATATTCATCTGCTCTGTCCCAAGGATCACACAAAGGATCTGTGCAGTCCTCAGTGTAAGCTCAGATTCCCCTGCAATGTCTCTCTCCAGGTAGCCAATGCTGCTTGAGTTTGTGGCATCTCCCATTGAGACTTCTCATGTCTAGCCACACTGTGAGTTCTCCCACACATCCTGGTTTTTTTTTTTTTTTTTTTTTGACAGTCCTGGTTCATAAGCTCCACACATTCACCAGGTCTTAGTCTCCGGTCTCCTGTTATTACTCCCAACCAGAGTCAGGATTTTTTGCTTGGCTGAGGGCAGGCACAGTCCCAAGCTGGCGCAGCTGTTACATATGTCCAAAATGGCACCTACTCTGTTGTCTTGTACACCTTTGTAAGATGTGTGGCAAGAGAATCGTGTCCATACCGTCCCTTTTATTTTTTTCCCTCCTCTAGTTAGGCTGGTGTACTTTCTCCCATGGGGCTTCAAGCCTTGTTCCCTCTAGGCTCTTCCTGCTGCTTTTCTGCCAGTGTCTCTGTCTACTGTGGTTTCGCCTTACCTCTCTTTCCAGTGCTGGCGTGGAAGAGAAGACTCTCAGCAGCCGGGCTCCCGAGGTATAGGTGCCCATGCCCTCCACGTAGATCCACTGTGTCCCTCTAATTCCGGGAGAGTTTTCTCTGCAGTTTTTCTCCTAAAACTTTTCTCCACTTTTATTAAACTATCTTCCTGGACTGTCAGTGAGCTCCTCCCTATTCTGCTATTTTGGAGCCCCTAAATCTTTTGTTAAAGATTTCCACTGCATTCTTTATTTTCTATTGAATTCTTCATTTCCAATATTTCATTTGATTTTTCTTTAAAATTTCAATTTCATGGCCGGTGCCGTGGCTCAATAGGCTAATCCTCTGCCTTGTGGCACCGGCACACTGGGTTTTAGTTCTGGTTGGGGTGCCGGATTCTGTCCCGGTTGCCCCTCTTCCAGGCCAGCTCTCTGCTGTGGCCTGGGAGTACAGTGGAGGATGGCCCAAATCCTTGGGCCCTGCACCTCATGGGAGACCAAGATAGGCACCTGGCTCCTGCCTTCAGATCAGCACGGTGCACCAGTCGCAGCGCGCTGGCTGCGGCGACCATTGGAGGGTGAACCAACGGCAAAGGAAGACCTTTCTCTCTCTCTCTCTCTCTCACTGTCCACTCTGCCTGTCAAAAAAAATTTTCAATTTCATGGGGAAAATATTCATTCATATCATGTATGGATGTATTTAATTTGTGGATTTGCCTCTGGTCATTTCTAAATTATCCCATTGTCAATTTTTTGAATTCCATTTCTGCCATTTCTTTAATCTTTTCATCTTCACACATTCTAGTATTGAAGTGTCATGTTCCTTTGGGGATGTCACGTTTTCTTCCTTATTCTTATTTCTTGTATTGCTGATTTTATATTTGGCATTTGTGGAGATACTTTTTTCCCCCCTGTGATGGCTTTTATCTTTGGACTAAACCTCTGTGGCTTAGTGGAGGGACAGCTGTTTCAGTTAATACCCAGAGGTATCTGCTGGATGTGTCCAGGGAACTCTGTTCAGTGCTCCAGGGTGAAGGGAGTATCCAAGGTGATACCCACATTGGTTGTGGTAAATCTCCTTTTTTTTTTTTTAATCAGAGGAGAGGTTTGATCAGTTCTGTTGGTGTAGTCTCACACTCACCTCCTCTCCTCCAAGAAGACCAATGCTTGGGTGCTAGCTCCACTGGGTACGATATTCATTTGTGCTGCCACAAGAACCACACAGAGTATCTGTGCAGTCATCAATGTGAGCAATGTGTCCTGCAGCAATGACCCTCATCAGAGAATCAGGGAGTCCTGGGCATGTGGAGCCACCCACAGTGACTGTCCAAAGACCCAGCCACACCTCTGCTTTCCTATGCAGCCACAGTGTTTTCACAATCCCAGCACTCAAAGATCCCACAGTCATAAGCACCCAGCTCCCTGTCAGTTATCTCAGCCAGACTCAGGTGTCTCTTCTCAGATGGTTGCTAGGCATGTGGATGCAAGCTGGTGCAGCTGATACATATGTCTAAAATGGTGCCAGCTCTCTCAGCTATTTACAGTACGCTGGTGCCATGTGACTGGGGATAAAGAAATGCACCCCCCCATTTTTTTCCTATAGGTTGGCAGGTACATTGTCCCCCACCAGGCTCCAAGCCTAACTCACCCTGGGTCTTCCCACGGATTTATTGCCAGTCTCCTGAGCTGCTTAGTCTGGTCTTACCTCCCTCTCCAATGCTGGTGCTGAGGCTCTGGGCTGCTGAGCTCCTGAGTTGTGTGCATCCACAGCCTCCATGTAGGTCCACAGTGTCACTTCAATTTGTATGGAGTTTCCTCTGCTGTTTTCTCCCTAACTCTTCTCTGAGATTGTACTCTTTCCACTTTCTTTAAAAACTATCTTCCCCTAGACTAGAGCAGTAAGTTCCATCCTTATTCCACCATCTTGACATCTCCCTTTTATTTCTTATAAAAATGATTATTATTCATATTTTCCTGTAACTAGCTTACTGCCACTCAACTATACATTGAACAATAGTTCAGTGTTAAAAAAAAAAAAAAAAAAACAGCTCTGGGGCCAGAATAGTGGCACCACAGATTAAGCTGTGTCTTGTGACACTGGCATTCCATATTGAGAGTTGGTTCCAGTCCTGACTGTTCTGTTTCTAATCCAGCTTCCTGCTAAAGTATCTGGGAAGGCAGCAGAAGATGGCCCAAGTGTTTCAGACCCTGTCTTCCATGTGAGAGATCCAGACTGAGTACCTGGCACCTGGTTTTTACCTGGCCCAGCCCTAGTTGTTGTAGATATTTGGAGAATGAATTAGTGGATGAAAAATCTCTGTCTCTGTCTTTCAAATAAATAAAATAAAACTTTAAAAATAAAAATATAGGGGCTAGTGCAGCGGATTCAGCCACAGTTGTGATGCCAACATCCCATGTTCAAATACTGACTGCTCAGCTTCTGATCTAACTACCTGCTAGTGAGCCTAGGAAGGCAATGGAAGATGGCCCAAGTACTTGGACCCCAGACAACAATGTGGGATCTGGATGGAGTTCCTGGCTCCTGGCTTTGGCCTGCTCCAGGCTTGGTTATTGTAGGCCATTTAGGGAGTAACCTTTCAAATAAATAAACAAATAAATAAATAAATAATTATTAAAAGAAATACAGCTCTCTATCACTATTTTAACAGCTATAAAAGAATTCTACATTATTGACATAGTATTTGTTTGAATTGACTCAAAAATTTTTAAATGATTGATTATGCTATGATTAGTTTTATATGATTCACATTTTAAAAATTATTTGATATCATTCTCTCTGTTTAAAAAGATTTATTATTTATATGAAAGGCAGAGTGACAGATTTAAGGAAAGAGAAATAGAGAGAATCTCCCATTTGCTGGTTCATTCCCTGAATGACTTCAATGGCCAGGGCTGGTCCAGGCCAAAGCCAGGAGCCATGAACCTCATCCGAATTTCCCACATGAGTGGCAGGATTCAAGTGCTTGGACTATCTTCTGCTGCTTTTTTATCTGCATTAGCATGGATCTGGATCTGAAGTGGAGTGAGACTCAAATTCATGCTCAGTTATGGTATGTCATTGCTATGGACTTACTTCTAAGGGTACAGTTTAAAAACTTTCATTGGACTCCAAATCCTATTAAAATTGGTGGTAAAAATGCCATCTTAATTGTTAAAGTATAAGTGTTAAAGTGAACACATACATAGAGTTAAGTGTTATAGAGATCATATAAATAGGATCAAGTGCCCTGCAATAATAATAGATAGAATTAAAAAGGAGAAAATATCCAACATGGGAAGCAGTCCCCATAGCAGACTCATAGAATGACAGTCACTTTAAGTAACACTCTGACCTCAGAATCAGCCCTTAAGTTTTCCTGGTATGGCTGAAAGGCCCATGAGAGCATTTCTGGCAAGGAAAACCAAGACACTGTGGCAAAAAATGTTCTACATGAAGGATCTCTGTGAGTGAGACCCCAGTGGAAAGAAGTGGTCATCAAAGAAGGATATACTTTTCTCTAAAAGGAGGAGATAACACTTTGCTTATGGCCTTGTCCAAATACTGACAGAGTGTGTAGACTCAAAAGGCTTCCATAGCCCAGGCAGCTCATGTCAAGAGCCTTGGGTGGTCACTGACATCATACATAAGAGCATTAATTGTTAACAACAAGAGTCACCGTGTGCTAACTCTGCATGCAGGACCTCTGTCCTCAATGAGTTTTATTGAGAATTAACTGTAAAACCAGTTTTCAAACAGATTTTTTTGTGTATATATGTGTGTATGTATGTGTGTGTGCAAATTGTTGAAATCTTTACTTAGTGTAGAGTTGACTGTGTACTAAGTTAATTGAAAATGAATCTTAATGGAGACTGGGACTGGCAAGGGTACAGGGTGGGAGTGGGGGTGGAAGGGCAGGTATGGTGGGAAGAATAACTATATTCCTGAAGTTGTACTCATGAAATTTGTATTCCTTAAAAATAAATTTTAAAAAAGTTAAAAAAAAAGATATGGTATGTGGCAGGTATGGTATGTGGCTTAACCTGCTGTGCCACAAAGCCAGAACCTTCATTTTCTTTAGAACATTAAACCTAGAGTAGCTTGGTATATGACATATTTTAAGCTGTTAATACAAATTGACTAATTGTTGGGAAATCATTTTAAAAGTAGGACATTCTTCCTAATAAGAAAAAAAAAAACAATATGTTCAGTACTTCACACAGTTTAGCATTTAGCAGCTTGAAACCACACATCTGTGCTGTTATTCTAAATGTTAAGTTCACATTTCAAACACAACAACCTAATTAGGTTTAGTCATCACTTAGTTGTAAGGCATCATACAGATACTTGTTAAATTGATAAATACAAGCACAAGAAAAAGAGAATCTGTAATGTTTGATAGGGAGCTAGTCTTACCATAACCCAAAATTATGGGCCTGCTTCTTGGTAAATTCTAAGAAACACACCGGATAGAGTTGCCGCACAAAATAATTAATTTAATTTAATTGGTTTTAGGATATTGTAATAGAAATAAGTCAGATTAAAGACTTGAACTACACAGGGCATTAGCTGGTAACAAGATCCTCCCTGTAGTATTATCCTGCAATGTTGCCGTAGATTTCTCAACAATGTTGCATTGGATTCATTTCTGAGAGGAGCAGCGTGGTGGGGGCAAGAGGCATGGAGTCAACACACAGCCCCCGGGAGTCGGGTGAAAGCAGGCCTGAGGTGAGCAGCCTGCAGACTCGTTTATTTCAGTTGGTACAACATCTTATATAGCCAAGACCAGCCAATCTGGTCAAGGGGCAGTCTATGCCCCAACCAATCACAGCCTGTTGCCAGGCAGTTTCCAAAGCCATCCAATCACAGCCTGTTGCCAGGCAGACTCCGTTGCCAGGTGGGTTTCAAAGCCATTCCTGAGTAACTGACGCTCGCTTGCTAGTGGCCACCTTGGCATGGCCTTCTCATTCCACCACACTGCTCCTCATTTTTTAAAGGTTTATTTATTTTGAAAGTCAGGGTTACAGAGACAGAGAGGTTGTCCATTTGCTGGTTCACTCCACATCTGGTCACAGTGGCCAAGGCTGGGCCAGGCCAAAGCCAGGAGCCAGGAGATTCATCCAGGTCACCCTAAGGGCCCATGAATGCAAGAAATAAAGTCATTCTGAGGAAGGCTTGTTTGATTGGCTGTTTTCTATTAACTAGATGACTTCTAGTAACGTTGTTGTACTCTCTTCTATTGCCCTTTCCAATCTATAAGCAGAGCTTTAATACAGACAGTAAATATATTGTTAAACACCAAGAGGTACTTGTATCTCCCAGGGGCTATGGGTGTAACAGTAAAATCAGCTTGCCATCTTTCTTCAGTGAAGTTCTCTGGATTTGATTGCCCTAGTCAAAGGGTGGAGGGAGATAAAGAACACTTGGTTTTTACATTATTTATTGACAAAAAACCACACTGTCCAATTATTTTCTTAATCAGATCTTTTATGCCTGGGGTGTATATGATCTTTCAGAACCACAAGTGTAAGATCTCCTTTCCATATGGGTAGAATCATGAACACCCTTAAGGAGTCTCTATGCTGACTGTATGGAGACCCAAATCTTTCCTTGTTGGTTTATCATATAGCACTTAACTGTTGGGGACCACTGATAACACCTTGTAAAGGCTTCCCTTATTTCCTCAGGAGTTTCCACTGGTGTAGACTTACAGAAAGGAAGAGATGGAAGTAATGGCTACTGAAGAAACTCTCCTGAGATAGCAGCCCTTAGTGCAGCTGCACCTGCTAAATTATTTCCTTTCCTGGGCTCTGATTTTCCCTTTTAATGACCTCTACAGTGCTGTAGTTGCTTTTTTGGGGCCAGGCACTGCTTCTAATTGTTTAAGAATCTCTGATCCATGTTTAATGTCTTTTTTAAAAAAAGTGTTTACTTTTTTATTTATTTGAAAGGCAGAGTGACAGAGAGGGAGGGAGAGGAAAGGGAAGGGAGGGAGAGAAAGGGAGGGAGGGAGAAAGTAAGTATGAATTTTCTATCTTCTATCCACTGGGTCACTTTCTCAGTGCACACAACAGCCAGGGCTGGGCTATGTTGAAGCCAGGAGCCAGGAACTCTGTTGGGTCTTCTTAACAGGTTGAGTAGGTGTAGTACATTGAGATCTGCATGGCCTGATAAATATCTGCTCTAAAAACTTAGCTTCTGCTTGCAAGGGATACTGTTTTACCCAGGGCTAGTGATCTATCTGTTTTAATTTTACTCTTACTGGTGTGACACTGATTGTCCCAAATGTGTTGTGTCTACACTTCTGAATTAAATTAGGCTTAGAACACTTAGAAGAATCACTTCCTTTTCAGGTGCTGGTATATTTTATAAATAAGGCTACTAGCTCAACTTACTGACTTCCAAAGAGTTGTGTCTTAGGGCCAGCATTGTGGCATAGCGGATTAAGCAGCTGCCTGCAGCACTGACATCCCATATGAGCACCAGTTTAAGTTCCAGCTGCTCCATTTCCAATCCAGCTCCCAACTAATAGGCCTGTGAAAGCAGCAGAGGATGGCTCTAGAGCTTGGGCCCTAGAATCCACATAAGAGACCAGGAAGAAGCTCCTGGCTCCTGGATTCAGCCTGACCTAGCACTGGCTGTTGCAGCCGTTTGGGGAATGAACCAGCAGTTGGAAGACCTGTGTGTGTGTGTGTGTGTGTGTGTGTGTGTCTGTGTCTGTAACTCTGCCATTCAAATAAATAAAATCTTAAAAAGAAAGAAGAGTCATATCTCAATTTTGTCTTGTTCTCAGTTTATTGAGGCCCCTAAGTTAGATAATATGTCTATTTTATAGGTCAAGGAATCCAGAAATCTCTTAGTATCTAATTTTTTGGATACTCTTTCTATACTATATCTTATCAAAAAGATATCCCTTTTTGGTATATATCAGGAAGAATGTGGCTCCAGTTCAGACAGAAGTTTAACAAATTGTCCTCCCACGGGTTACATGGGGAACTCCTCAGGGAAGATGAGGATCTGGTTGCCAGGATCCACCTGAGGAGCCCCACAGCCCTGTCCCATCTCATCTTCAGTTAAAGACAGCTAGCATTATTCAGTCCTGTCTGATTCCCTCCCACTCTCTGGACAGTTTAGGAATTTCCACTTCTGGTGCCCTTTCTATTTTTAGTAAGCACATTAATTCAGTCACACTTCTTTTGTGGCCTTCTGATTCCTTGATAGGGGGTAGGGCCACTCACTCATGGTGTCTTCTTCCTCTCCCGCACTTTACTTTGAGCAGATTGGAGTGCCACAGCCAAAAGGGTAGATTGTCTCTGTATCTTTTTGTCTTTTATTTTCTTCCTCAATCATATTTCAGTTATTAAACACTGCAAAAGTATCTTCCACTAACTGAGTAAAGTTAGTATCAGCTTAAGGCTGATTGCCAGATTTTTTAACCATTCAATGGTTGCCTGGCACAATTTGAGATATGAAATATGTATCAGGAGCCATTGTACTACTTTGGACATCAGGATCCAAATTAGTCTATCATCTGAGGTAGTCCGATAATCTTTATAAGAAGGCAGAGTGGTTTTCATCCAGGCCCTGTTAGGCCTCTCTCAATTTACAATGATTAATAGGTAGCTGACCCACTATTTGCATAAATCTCAAAAATAGACCTGAAATGTACTAACTTTTTGTGGTAACTTAGAGCATTTTCCATTTAGGATATTCCTTGGCACTGTCCATTTATTTGGCCATCAGGCATTCAATGCTGGGTCATACTCCTTGTTTGTTGACTAGCTTTTAACATGACAGCCGACTTGTCTTTAGCAGTAGGTACGTTGGTCCGCAGCCTTTGGATATCTGTTCAAGTGGAGTTTTGAGTGATAAAAATTCTCTTGAGCAAGTTAATAATTTCCTCTCCATCTGTGAATCTTTTTGTGTGTGTGCTCTAGTGATATAAGTCAGAGCAGAGGAAGTATGTACAATTTTTATAAGTTTACCATGAGGCACTGAACTGAAAGGATGAATTCCAGGTTTATAGCTGGTTCCTAGTCTAGTCATGCTTTCTTTCTGTAAAACAAAATAAAATAAAATGAATAAACAGAATAACCCCAGAAATCCAACTGCAGTATAATATTAAAAGGTACGGTCACCCTCCCTCCTTTTTTGACTCAGTGAGGAGTGTATACTTATCTCTTCATATGCCTTCTTCCCCTTGTGCCTGAATAATTCAATAGGAGAAAGCTAGGGAATGGGCTCTAAATTACTCTTGAGTCTGACAAGTTATTTTTGAATTCCTTTTAACAGAAAGACGATAAGGCCAGAGGATAGGTCCACTTGCCAGTTGAGCACTGGATCCTAAAGGAGGTCCTTCTGTCAGGAACTCACATCCTGAATGTACAGTATAAGAGAGATGAGATTAGAACAAAGAGATTGAAGTTTATACCTCCAATTGTCTGAGGGAATTCTCTGAGCAAGGGAAAGATAAACTAATAAGTTATAGGACCTCACCAAAAGTGATAATAGAGGAGTGAAGGAAGTGAGAACAGCTTAGGCACCCTGAAAGTCAGTCTGACAATTAAAGCTCTGAGAAGGAATTTGGGCATTCCCAATAAAGTGACTCCACAGGGACTTGAACCTGTACTTTGTCACCATTTGGGAGTTGCTAAGGGAACTCTAGCCCATTCTTTGCAGCCTTCCTCAGATTAACTAGTCAAACTTTTTAGACCATTCCCATTTCACCAGAGCCAAGATTAGGGCCTTCCTTTGGCTATGTTGTGTGGTCCTCACAACAAGGCTCTACTCAGACTTTGTGAGACTGCTCAAAAAATAATCCTTATGGCGAGGCTGTGGGGCTGGAACCACTTACCTCCAATGAGAAATCCACTGAGTAAAGAACTCACTGGTCACTGGTGCCAAGAAGGAAGTCCTTTTTCAAGAACCAATCCCTGATTCCAGGTAGTACGAATGGGTGAGTCTGGGGAAGCTGTCACTGCCCCAATTGCACTGTCTGCTGTAAACCAGGAGGTCAAGAGATGAGAACCTTAGAGAAAGAGCAGTCCCATCTGGGTTGCCAAATGTTAACCACTCAACATTGTGGGCCTATTTCCTAGAGAATTCTAAGCACCAGAAGGAGTTTTCATGCAAAGTAATTTGTTTGTAGCAAATAAAGATTTCCAAAGCTGTAACTCTACAAAAAGAGGAAATGGTGCCTTTTATAATGGCGCAAATGAAAATGTAAGAGGGGAAGTTCTTGTCATTACAAGTAGGAGTGGGTAAAAGTTCACACAAGTGTGGTTCAGAAACATGCTCCAACGTGGGCTGCATGTTTTGGTAATATGGCTTAAGTTTTCCTGGGGAGGAGCTCTTAGTATTAGAATGAAGCAAAAGATGATATTTTGACCTATCTGCACAGGTGTTGCTCTTGTAATAGCATATGGTGGCTGGTAATTGCACCTCTCCCAGGAATATGAAAATCTGGAAGACTACTTTGGAGAACATCAGGTGCTTTTATGGTCTTAAATAGACATGACTCACAATAAAAACTTTTAAGCTGCTTAGGGTGTTAGCTGGTGACATTAGTTTTCAAGGTTAACTATACATTTGAAATGTCAGTGCAGTGTCAAAATTTGTTCCTTAACTTGGGTGTATTCTTTTTTTTTTTTTTTTTTGACAGGCAGAGTGGACAGAGAGAGAGACAGAGAGAAAGGTCTTCCTTGGCCGTTGGTTCACCCTCCAATGGCTGCCGTGGATGGCACGCTGCGGCCGGCACACCGCGCTCATCCGATGGCAGGAGCTAGGTGCTAGGTGCTTTTTCCTGGTCTCCCATGGGGTGCAGGGCCCAAGCACTTGGGCCATCCTCCACTGCACTCCCTGGCCACAGCAGAGGGCTGGCCTGGAAGAGGGGCAACCGGGACAGAATCCGGAGCCCCGACCGGGACTAGAATCTGGTGTGCCGGCGCCGCAAGGCAGAGGATTAGCCTGTTGAGCCACGGCGCCGGCCAACTTGGGTGGGTTCAAATAAAAGTATTTTTGTCTCCATACTCTTGCAATCTCTATAATCCTGGCATCCAATTATTTTTTTTAAGGGAAAGGGTTTATTGGGGAACACCCTACAGACCAGAGTGAAGGGGCAGTGAAGGAAAAAGAGAAAGAGAATATAAGAGAGAGAGAGACAGAGAGGAGAGGAGCTAGCAAGGAGAGAAGATAGAGCAGAGCAGAGGAGAGAGGAGAGCAGAGCCAAGAGAGAAGAACCAAGAACCAAGAGAGGGGCCAAGAGAGCAGGGAGCAGAGCCAAGACACATCCAATTATTTTTAAAGCCATATACAATTGTAAGCTTAAAAAGAATCCAGCCCTAGGCTGGTGCACAAATTGTAATTGGGGTGTTAGTTCAATAGTGAGGCATAATGACCTATTCCATTATTCCAAGCAAATGTTACCAATCAAACTATTTATAGGGGCAGTGGAGGTGGGGGAGGGAGGAATACAGAATGGATTTTGGGAAATCCCTGAACTGTCTCCCATGTGTTACAAATAAGTTCAGATGTCTTCTGCTTTAAGAATGTCTACAACAGGAGAGACTACCATCACACCACAACATAGATCAAGCTTCAGATGCAAATATATTATCCATGAGAGGTTACTTTTCATTTGAATTTTTAGTATGTATTTATATGCTAATATATATGCTTATATATGTAAGCAGAAAGATTCTGAATATTCATGGGTTCCTAATTGTTGTTGTAAGAGCTCCTCTAAACTGGATTTGACCATATGCCTTCAGTGCAAGAAATTCACATTTGAAGGTATTGGATTGATGTGGGTAACATCCTGACAATATAGTTGGTTGGAGTCAATACATGCTTAAGTTTGATAATATTATGATACCTATGCTCCTTTATTGATCTACAGTAATTTAAACGATGGAATGTAAATTCTCTACATAAGAAATAATCATAAACCACCAAAAAGTACATGGAAAACTCATACTATGAAAAGATTATTTTTGGATTTTAAAATGTTTTACACCAAAACAAACTTGTCTTTTAATTCTATTGTCTATAGATTTTTAAAGCACACTTGTAAAATTAAGTAATAAGTGTTTCACAAACTTAAGTAATGTAGAGATCCTCCTTTTAAAGGAAAAAAATTCTTGTGGACCACTTCGTGATTAAATTATTTTTATTAAAATGTTAATTAGAATATATTAAACATAAACTTGGTACTAATTCTTTATGCCAAAACATACTTACAAATTAAATATAAACAAACTATAGGGTCTGACAGTATGTTGCTGCTTGTAACACCAGCATGCCATATGAGTGCCAGTTCAAGTTCCAGCTGCTCTGCTTCTGATCCAGCTCCCTGATAATATGCCTGGAAAAGCAAAAGAAGACAGCCCCAGTGCTTGGGCTCCTGTTGCCCATGTGGGAGACCTGGATGGGGTTCCACGCTCCTGGCTTTTTGCTGCTGATGTGGCCATTTGAGGAGTGAATCAGCAGATGGAAGATCTCTGTCTCTCCTCCCCTCTCTGTAACTGTCTTTTTTTTTTTCTTTTTGCTTTTTTGACAGGCAGAGTGGACAGTGAGAGAGAGACAGAGAGAAAGGTCTTCCTTTGCCGTTGGTTCACCCTCCAATGGCTGCCACGGATGGCGCGCTGCGGCCGGTGCACCACGCAGATCTGAAGGCAGGAGCCAGGTGCTTCTCCTGGTCTCCCATGTGAGTGCAGGGCCCAAGCACTTGGGCCATCTTCCACTGCACTCCCTGGCCACAGCAGAGAGCTGGCCTGGAAAGGGGGCAACCGGGACAGAATCCAGCGCCCCGCCCAGGACTAGAACCCGGTGTGCCGGCGCCGCAAGGCGGAGGATTAGCCTAGTGAGCCGTGGTGCCAACCTGTCTTTCAAATAAATAGTCTAAAAAATATGAAACTTTAAACCAAATAAGTTTAAAATGAGCAATATTAATTCAATGTGACACTTCTTTTCTGATGAAATATTTTATTTCACTTTTGAATTTTTATGCTTTTTCTATTGTGCATAAGGTGAAAGTAGAACTGTTTAAAAGATATATACAAATCTAAGACATCAATCACCAGGGATCGATCTTTCTTTCTTTCTTTCTTTTTTTTTTTTTTTTTGTTATACTATTTTCCCAACCATAGGTGTGCTTGGTAGGCAATACACCATCACAGAAGCAAGCATTAGGCAGAATACTGGTAAGGAAATATAAAACAAGAAAGAGCTATCAGAGGGGCGGGCGCTGTGGTATAGTAGGCTAATCCTCTGCCTGGGGTGCCAGCATCCCATTTGGGTGCCAGTTCATGTCTCGGCTGCATGTCTTCTGATCCAGCTCTCTGCAATGGCCTGGGAAAGCAGAATAGGCCCAGATGCTTGGCCCCTGCACCTGCGTGGGAGCCCTGGAAGAAACTTCTGGCTCCTGGCTTTGGCTCAGCTCAGCTGCAGCCATTGTGACCATTTGAGAAGTGAACCAGCGATGGAAGACCTTTCTCTCTGCCCCCCACCCCCAACTTTACCTCTCAAGTAAATAAATAAAATCTTAAAAAAAAAGAGCTATCATATATACAGACAGGATTGGTTCCACATTCACTGCTGCATTTTCAAGTGCCAAGTATTAACTGCACATGTTTGTTCAGCTGGAAAGGAGGAAATATTTTTTTTGATTTGTTTTAAATCTGTGCATGAATTTTTCTTTTCTCATTTCACCAGATGGACAAACAGATGGACTCTACTGCTACATGAAATGTTAAAGGTTGGAGAGGTGGTACTCTGAGACAGAAAGATGTGGCTCATCTTGATTCTCTCCACTGCAGTATCCATGCAAACACATCTGAGAACTGAGCTGGATGAGCACACTAGGAGATCTGGTAATAGGTACTAACAAGCATTGTCAGGGCTGGCTGCAATACAGGGACAAGTTATGGCTACTTAAAAATACTTTGATTCATATCTTGATATGATTGAATATTCTGAGAACTGGAGGAACCAGAACTATGATGCCAGAAGCTCTTTGAGGCAAGGCTTGCTTACCAATGGGCACACCAACAACTTTCACCTTCTGCATATATAGTATTAAAAAGTGAACAAAAGAAAAAGTAGAATTCAGAAAGAAAGGAATATAACGAAGCAGAAGGACAGAAATTCAAAGAAGGAAGAGAAACCTAAGGTCAACAGTAAAGGGACATGGGGCAAGAATGAGATATCAAAATTTAAAATCCCCAAGCTAGGAAGAACCAAAGACTAAGTACTCTTCAAGTGAAAGGTGATCTCTATAGAACATTATTCTTACTGGTGTTATCCAGGAAACAGATAAGGCCATTCATCAGATACATGACTTCTATTTTCCTTTAGCTAAGTAGTTACAATAAAAACAGATTCCACTGTTTTCATAAGTGGTAAATAGATACCATCACTGTAGGAAAAGGGGCTTTGTCAATTTATGAGTACCGGCCCTTTCTGCAGTATCATAACTCAAAATTTCAATTTCAGGCTTTGGGTTTCCTCAGAGGATGATACTGCAGACATTCATGGTCATGGACTTTTTTTTTTTTTTTTTTTGACAGGCAGAGTGGACAGTGAGAGAGAGAGAGAGAGAGAGAGAAAGGTCTTCCTTTTGCCGTTGGTTCACCCTCCAATGGCCGCCGCGGTCGGCGCACCATGCTCATCCGATGGCAGGAGCCAGGTGCCAGGTGCTTTTCCTGGTCTCCCATGGGGTGCAGGGCCCAAGCACTTGGGCCATCCTCCACTGCACTCCCTGGCCACAGCAGAGAGCTGGCCTGGAAGAGGGGCAACCGGGACAGAATCCAGCGCCCCAACCGGGACTAGAACGGTGTGCCGGCGCCGCAAGGTGGAGGATTAGCCTGTTGAGCCACAGCACCGGCCGGTCATGGACTTTTGAGTGACAACAGCCCAAACCAATCAAATGTCTAAAAACCCTGAACAGAAAGAATTACTGTGAATTACCATTGACTTTGAACTATAAATGGTGTGGATGTCTCACTTCAAGCTCCAGCATCATAATACAACCTTCATAACTTTCTTTACAAATTTACATGGGAATTGTATTTCAGTGACTATTTTGATATCAGATTAAATTTTCCAAAATGTTACACATAATTCAGGTCTTTTTTTCCTACCAGTAAGAGTTCTGCAGGCCAGCGCCAGCTAATCCTCCACCTGCGGCGCTGGCACCCTGGGTTCTAGTCCTGGTTGCTCCTCTTCCAGTCCAGCTCTCTGCTGTGGCCCGGGAGCACAGTGGAGGATGGCTCAAGTGTTTGGGCCCTGCACCCGCATGGGAGACCGGGAGGAAGCACCCAGCCCTTGGCTCCAGATGGGCACAGCACCGGCCATAGCAGCCATTAGGGGAGTGAACCAGCGGAACAAAGACCTTTCTCTCTGTCTCTCTCTGTCTCTAACTCTCTCTCTCTCTCACACACACACTGTCTAACTCTGCCTGTCAAAAAATAAAAAAAAAGAGTTCTGCTAATTACAAAAACCCATAATCACAGAGCTGTTTTTAAAAAAGTAAACACAGTAATACTGCCAATGTTAATCAAAATCAAAATTTCAGAATACATTCATTTGACCAAGCTAAATGTTAGATTTAAGTACGAGCTGTTTATCCCATTGACCATTTTTGCTAGGCTGAGGCTGTGTAAATCTAAAGCTGACATAGTTAGGCCGGTGCCGTGGCTCACTTGGTTAATCCTCCGCCTGCGGTGCCTGCATCCCAAAAGGGCACCAGGTTCTAGTCCCGGTTGCTCCTCTTCTAGTCCAGCTCTCTGCTGTGGCCCTGGAGGGCAGTGGAGGATGGCCCAGGTGCTTGGGTCCCTGCACCCGCATGGGAGACCAGGAGGAAGTGCCTGGCTCCTGGCTTCGGATTGGTGCAGCGCCGGCCGTGGCAGTCATTTGGAGACGTAAACCAACGGAAGGAAGACCTTTCTCTTTGTCTCTCTCTCTCTCACTGTCTATAACTCTACCTGTCAAAAAAAAAAAAATTCTCTCTCTTCAGTTCTGCCCTTCAAATAAATAAATAAATCTAAAAAAAAGTTGACATAGTTTTTTTATTTAAAGATTTATTTACTTATTTGAAAGTCAGAGTTACACAGAGAGAGGACAGGCATAGAGAGAGAGAGAGAGGTCTTCCATCTACTGGTTCACTCCCCAATTGGCTGCAACAGTCGGAGATGTGCTGATTCAAAGCCAGGAGCCAAGAAGTTTCTTTGGGGTCTCCCACACAGTTACAGGGGCTCAAGCACTTGGGCCATCTTCTACTGCTTTCCCGGGCCACAGCAGAGAGCTGGATTGAAAGTGGAGTAGTGGGAACTTGAAATGGCACCCATATGGGATGCCAGCACAGCAGGCAGCAGCTTTACCCGCTATGTCACAGCACCTGCCCCAACATAATTTTTTTTAATCACTCAAAGGGATATATGTGGTGTGTACAGAGTGACACTGAACAGATCACAAAGCATGACAGACTTTAGTTCTCTCTCTCCCCTAGCATCTTCTTCATCTTCCTGTTTCTCTGATGTCCACAGAATGAAATTATCCCTTAAGCACCCTGGATCATCTGAGTGCTTTCTTCTTACTCTTGATTCATTGTATCCAACTCGGCAACTCCTTCATCAGATGCTGTGTATCCAGGCTGCAGACCTTTCCAGGAGAGTTTAGAATCTCATAGTACAAGACTGAGAAGTTGTGTGCCAGGCCAAGTGGAATTGGGTGTGTGGGTTGTATTTGTTTCTTACTAATTTCAAACACATCCTGGTAAGCCTGTTGGGAGTTCAACAGGAGTGGTTTGTTTATTGTCTCCATATGCCACCTTAGAAAGATACCAAACATAATCTTTCACTTTCAAGTAGAACACCTTATTTCTGGTTGTATAGCTTTGGGAATAAGATATTTGTCCAACAGCTACAGAACAACTTTGCAGATATCCTGCAGCTGCACCTCTATCTTCTCACAGTAATCTGCCCAATAACTGCTGCTTCTCCCTTCTGATTTTCTGTTCAATGCTGGAGCTGACACACCAGGAAGTAAGGCAGGCACCTATGCATTATAGGCAACAGACAGCAGATTTCTCTGTTGGAGAGCTTGTGCCCTTATTCCATGACTGCCTTTGTGACTACAGCATGTCATTGCACTCAGCCTGCTCTGCCAGTTAGTCTTTTTGTACCAGCTCACTTTTATCCATGATCATTCCTTTGGGATGAGGCAAAGAAACATATCTGAGTGCATCAACCACTTCCTTTCCAAGCCTACTCCTCAGCCAGTGGTGGTGGCAACTCTATCTCTGTGCTGGCCACCCAACGTGAAACTTGATGTTGCTTTGCTGAAACTAAGACCCTCCTTGCTGTGTGAAGACAATATGATAATATTCTTTGTTATTCAAAAAATATTCTTTGTTATTCAGTGATCTAGTTCATTACTCCTGACTGCTGGGAAAGATGTTTGATCTCTATCTGTATGGAATCTCTTGAGACTTATAAACTCTAAAGATAAGCAAGGGTGTTCCTGGAAACCTAATTAGGTGTTGTTGCCCCGAATCTATACTACAGGAGTTGAACTAAACAGGTGTAATTATTTGGGGTGGGATAATGATTATTGCATTTAAAAAAATCTTTTAAAAGTAAGAATGAGGCCGGCGCCACGGATCAATAGGCTAATCCTCCGCCTTGCAGCACACCGGGTTCTAGTCCCGGGCGGGGCGCTGGATTCTGTCCTGGTTGCCCCTCTTCCAGGCCAGCTCTCTTCTGTGGCCCGGGAGTGCAGTGGAGGATGGCCCAAGTTCTTGGGCCCTGCACCCACAGAAGAAGCACCTGGCTCCTGGCTTTGGATCAGTGCAGCATGGCGGCCATTGGAGGGTGAACCAACGGCAAAAGGAAGACCTTTCTCTCTCTCTCTCTCACTGTCCAAAAAAAAAAAAAAAAAAGTAAAAAAAAAAAAAAAGTAAGAATGAAATCATGGGTTTTGCTCAGGGATTCTAAGGACAGTTTTTCTATAGCTCTACATTCCTAAAAGCCCTTTCTAAGTTCCTTCTGTAATTCAAAATCAGTGAGCAAAAATCTTTATACCAAAGGTTGAGACAGGCAATTTCCTTTCAGTCCTTGATGTTGAGAGTAGTTATTCCTACTTTACCTACTTGAAATGTCTCCAGTATATACCCAACCTGTATAGTCTCTAGGCTTTGTCTGCTGTCTCCCTTGCCCTTAAAGGCCATGAACACCTAAATTCTTATTTATCCAGTTTTACAAATGCTCCTAAGCTGAACCCAGTTTAAGTCCCCAGTGTATTTCATGAAAGATGGTCATCACTCTATGCTTCTGGGAATGGACATTCTAAATCCTGTTATAATTATACTACAAACCTAACAACCCCAATACCTGATGCAAGCATTTTGGTGATTTTGTTCTTTCTTCTACAAGGTCAGGCATATTGCCAGTTGCCTGCTAATAGCAGAATGACACAGTGGACCTACCCAGTTACAATTCACAAAGGCAACATGGTTTATCCTCTGTCCTCACTGTACAAGATGTGAAGCCTGGCTCTGGCTCCCTAGACTAAGGCACATCCCTGATCTCCAGAAATCATTAAGAGGGCGGGGTATGGTATAAGACAGTGGGCCATGTGTTTTTGGAGGCAGAGGAGGAAGGGGTGCAGAGATGAAAGGAGAAAGGTGTTTCAGTGATGAATAGCTATAAGATAGGGGCAATTGAAAACATGAGGGGCTGGTTTCCACAGAGCACTCTCAGAAGAAGCTCAACATCACTGCCTAGAGTAGTATTTCTTAAACATGCCCAGATGTCTTGGCATGGGGCTCCCAGCTAGCCATATTACAAGTTCTTCCCTCCACATGTGAAGGAGTTCAAAGGTAGAGGCATAAAGATGTACAGAAGAGCAGGATTTATTTGGAATAAGACAAACAGTGCAAGGTTAAAGACAAAGTGTACATAAGCAGAACAGTCAAAACTGAAAAAAAAAAAAAAAAAAAAGAAAAACCTCTCTTCAAGGAAAAAATCCAATAAAGAAAAGCCTCCAACAAAGGAAAAAAGTCCCTGACCAAGAAAAATCTCTGAAAAAGGAACTGTCACTCCCACCATCAACAATATTAAGCCTTCCCTTTATACCCTCCAAAGGTATAGGGGGTGGTGTCCAGGGTGAAGCACAATTGAATGTTCAAAAGGGCCTGGAGTTTGGGGTGGGTCTCAAGTCCTTCTAATTTCTGTGCCCTATTAAAGAAATATCGGGGGCCAGTGCTGTGGCGCAGCGGGTTAATGCCCTGGCCTGAAGTGCCGGCATCCCATATGGGTACCGGTTCTAGTCCTGGCTGCTCCACTTCTGATCCAGCTCTCTGCTATGGCCTAGGAGAGCAGTAGAAAATGGACCAAGTCCTTGGGCCCCTGATGCACCCACGTGGGAGACCTGGAGGAAGCTCTTGGCTCCCAGCTTCAGATCGGCGCAGCTCCGGCTGTTGTGAACCAGCAGGTGGAAGACCTCTCTTTATCTCTACCTCTCTCTGTAACTCTGTCTTTCAAATAAATAAAATCTAAAAAAAATATCGGAAGTGTCATGGCTTTAGTGTCATGGCACGATGGAAGTGGGCATGCCCCTCATGGCAATTTTAATTATAATGACCTAAAGGTCACAGTGGAATGGGTTTGGGTGTGTGTGGAGGGGGAGGATTGGAAGGATGCATCCTGGAGCTGTGTTGGGTATTTCCATCTAGTACTGGTTTCAAGTTGGCAACATTATGAAACTTGTAGTTTCTTCTACTGGGAAAGGACGGGGCTTGCTGGTACATGGGAGATGGGCTTTCTGGTGCATAGATAGGGAGACCTGGATTATGCACAGAGAATGGAGTTTGGATGGTACACAGAAGGGTATCTGTCATGTAGGCTAGGCCAGGCTGTTTAATGGGCAGGCCACAGCTGTCTAGTGGTGGGTCAGCCATTGCTGTCAAAATATGAATCGTCTGGAGCTGTCAATCACCGACCCCTGCAGGTGGATGAGGAGCTGTCTATAGCAGTTTGGCTGGGGCTATCAGTTACCACTCTCTGCTGTCCAGTGGGGTGGCAAGATCTGTTTGGCTGTAATTTGGCTGGAGCTATAAATCGTCGGCCCACATTGCCTTGCAGGAGAGGTAGGAACTGTCAGAGTTTAGCTCCTTCTTTAGCTATCTATGTGGCACAACAATAGGAAACATAATTACTAAAATGAGAATTTGCATTTCCTGAGGTTTCCCCTGAAAATTCTGATTCACTAAATCTTGAGCAGCTGCTATGGAACTTGCTTATGTTTCTGTTTAACAAATTATGTCACACTAGGTAAACACAAATTGTCTTAAAATAAGGATAAACAAGGGACTCCCAGGGTTATGTTTACTATGCAATAACCCCAATCCAATTTCATAGACTATTTGGATGCACAGGATTTCAACAGTAATCTTACAGCAGAAAGCATAGAAAATGTGGTAAAACTAAAATGTAGTAAACTAAAAATGTGGTAAACTAAAAATCCAAAATATTTTAATTTTGTCCTTTATGAGAGTATGAAGCCTTAGTTTTCCAGGTTTCTAAGCATTAAAAATGACTGAAGAGTCTGCACAGTAACTAGTTTCTGCCCAGAGCTGAGAAAGGAGGCATGTTGCCTGCTGCCACCTTGTGACAAAATCATGAAGTTACTGAAGGCTTACTGGAATGGATCCTTTGACTAATACTTACTAACTTGAAAAATCACTTGGGAATCTCTTTTCTCATTTTTGAATAAAGTGTTGTTACTATTAAATTATGCTCTATGTCTAATTATGCTATTGATGTAAACAATAAAATATTTAAATAAAAGTGAAATCAAGCATTAAATATTTTTTTAGCATTGCTAATACTGTTTTTCCATTTATGAATGAGATACTTTATTTCTCCAGGGTTATTCATTTTTCTCCTTATTAAGATGATGAAAATGTAGATACCCATTAGAAATGGGGAACTTGATAAATGAGGGAGGTCTCTGTCATCCTCCTTTTCATCTATTCCATTTATCCAATTCTCTGGGGTGAGGTTACTGCTACCTCTTTGAGTCAGGACAAGTGCTGCAAAGATGTTAGATGGCTGACTGGAGCTTTCAGAAAAGAGAGATCTCACCGATAATTGGAGATATGATGACCTACTCTGCTGGTTAATTTTACATCTACTTGGCTGGGCCATGGTGCTCAGACATTTGGCCAAATATTATTCTGGGTGTTTCTATGAAGCAGCTTCTTGGGTGAGATTGACAGTGAAATTGTTGGACTAAAGTATATTACCCTCCATAATCTGAGTGGGCCTCATACAATCAGTCAAAGACCTTAATGGAGAAAAAGATGACTCTACCCATCCAAGGAAGAAGGAATTTTGACAGCAGACCGACTTTGGACTTGAACAGCAACTCTTACCTGGGTCTCCAGACTGCCATCCTACTCTGCTACAATCTCATAAACCAATTCCTCAAAATCTCTCTCTCCCGCCATATATATATATATATATATATATATATACACACACACACACATATATATACATATATATATGTATATATATATGTATATACATACATATGTATATATATACATATACATACACACATATATACAGATTTAGCAAATTTAGATAGTACACAAACACACACACCCCTGTTGCTTTTGTTCTCTAGAGAATTCTAACACCTGTGAAGGTGTTAGCCAACTGACTAGAACTTTTGAAAAGACAGATCTTACCAATAGCTGAAGAATATAGTTAGCCACATGGTGAGACGTGAAAATTTCTAAAAAATCTGGACTCTTCTCAGTATCTTCTCTAGTACTTTGAAGTGTGGGCTGTTAGGGGCAACAACTCACTTAATCTGACTCCACTTCCCTAACATTCCTCTTGGTTCTACCTGACCCTCTGTGTTGACTCTATTTTCAAAGATGTTACAAGAAGGCTCCAACTGTTTCACGTCTCACACAAGAACCCTGGCAGGAAAGAAAACTTTTCAGTCCTAGTATTCCTATTGGAATACAAGTTTATTAACTTGTCCTGACTAAACTAAATTGTTGTGACTTGGGCTTGGGGGATGGGCCTTATCATCTATATTAAGACAATTCTTTGGCCATCAAGATGAAATCAGTTCTCCCAAGACATAGGGGGTAAACAGACACAAAAATGAAACCCTGGTTCTGTTCTGTTCAGAACAAAAGGGAGGAGGAATGGATATTGGGTAGGCAACCAATAATGTCTACCTCATGTCAGTGATTGGCTTATCACAATACTCATTACATAGGTGAAGACACAAATGAAACTCAACTATTACCAGGGAACAGATAAGAAATAGTGATGATTATGATACACAGAGATAATATGAATAAAAGAGGAAGTCACTACTCTTTGCTAGATAATGTCACCATGCAATAATATAATTCTAGGGGCCGAATATTTTGTAAGACGTAAGCCCACAAATATATTTATTAGGCTTCTTCTGCTTTGCTGAATGAAATGATAAGTACATTTGGAGCCTGTCAATTCTGTCCAGGTGAGGCAAGATGTTCCAGTATCAGGCAACACGAACACTATCTTCCCATTGTTCACTTCTTTACTATACCCACAGGTAAAACCTAGTAGGTATGGGGACCTACCAATATATTTAACTCCCAGGAATCTATTGAAGATTAGGTTTTTTTCCCCTTTAAGATGCTTAAATTCCATTAGTTCATTTTATTTAACATACAGCAAGCATTCTTTCATTTCTAGACCATTATCTGATAACATTAGGTAGTTTTCCCTATTTCTATGAAGCATGTAACTTTTCACTGATATGCTAGATTGCTTACCTTTTTATCATTAAAACAGACATTTAGTTTAACTTAATAACAGTTTGTCATTAAAATCTATTATGTCCCATTGTCCTGTATGTAGGAAATCTACAAAAAATTGAATAAATATACCACTTATGGTAAATTTGAAATAAATATTATGTTTTTATAGTTCTATTTTGAGAAAATAGTTAAATGATTAGGGCATTTGAAAATATTCTTAAACTAATTATGCAAAGGCTACTTTCACTATTCAACTGAACAACAGATTATATACTTAACTGATATGGAATATAAGAAATTCATTCATGAAAGCATTTCCTAGAACTAGGTTGTCATTTTGCTTTGAGGAATGAGCTGCATTTCAAATTATCAATGTTTGACAATAGCTGTCACATAAATAGGACACTGGGACACTGTATACTGCATAAACTCTCACGTGTTACTACCTGTGTTTAGTTATTGGTAAGTTGTGACCTGTGTGCTTGGCATTAACATAGTTCTTACAAATACTTGATGTGGTAGAGAATCCACAATCACACTCTTTTTTTGATACTCTGTTCCCTGGTTATGACTTGTTGGTATACCTTCAAAATATTGGATTGCAAGCTATAGGCACCATGCGGGAAAACAAACTAAACAGATGTCCCCTGAAGCTGAAAACAAATTTTGGCTGGCACCGTGGCTCAATAGGCTAATCCTCCGCCTTGTGGCGCTGGCACACCGGTTCTAGTCCTGGTCGGGGCGCCGGATTCCTTTTTTTTAAGATTTATTTATTTATTTGAAAGCATTACAAAAGAGGAGAAACAGAGAGAGAATCTTCCATCTGCTGGCTCATTCCCCAGATGGCCAAAATGGCTGGACTGGGCAGATCCAAAGCCAGGAGCTTCTTCCAGGTCTTCCACTTGGGCAATCTTCCACTGCTTTCCCAGGCGCATTAGCAGGGAGCTGGATCAGGAGTGGAGCAGCTGGGACTGGAACCAGCAAGTAATGCTAGTACCTTAGGTGGAGGCTTTACCGGATATGCTGTGCTGCCAGCCCCACTATTATTATTCTTAAGTGGGAAGAACAATGATGCTGATGTCAAAAACAAACCTTGTGCAAAAGTGATAGCATGGTAAAAAATTTAACTCTTTGAAATGTCTTGCTCCTTTCCGCCATAAATAATGGTTTGTATATTGTGTGATGTGTGCAAGGATATATTTGCCTAGTGTCCTTTGTATAGCACGGCTTATATATGTAAGAGATACTATACTGGGGCTGGCGTGGCCAGTAAAGCCACCACCTACCAAGCTGTTTGGAGACCTAGCTGCTCCACTTCTAATCCAGCTTCCTGTTAATCGCTGGGAAAAGCAGCAGAAGATGGCCCAAGTGCTTGGGTCCCTGCCATCCATATGGAAGATCTGGAAGAAACTCCTGGCTTCCGCCTGGCAAAGCCCCAGTCATTGTGGTCATTTGGGGAGTGAATCAGCAGATGGAAGATCTCGGCCTTTCCCTCTCTCCACTCTTTCAAAGAAATAAATAAAAAAGAAATAAAAAAGACACTATACTGTTCCAAATGTCCTAGAGGACAATATCTATTTTTGTTCTTAATGATAATAAAGGATATGTAAGCTCTAGGTTATGATTTCTGACCCATATTTAATGTACCTGTGTCAATTTCACTGAAACATTCACAGATTTGAGGATCTGGGCTTTAATGGGTTAACTAAAAATCAATCAGTTATTAATGAGCTTAAAATAGACTGATGTATGGAGAGCAGAGCCTAGTAACCCATTTCCATTTCCCATCTTTACGCTGGTCAGTTTCTTGTGCCCATACAGCACAGCAGCAGTTGTCAGTCCTGTTAGCGCTCATCTATGACAGTTGCCAGGGGGTGGGAAACAGCAACGCTTTAGTCTTTGTCCAAGCCCTACCCTCAGGGGACCTGAACTCCACAAGTGACTCTAATGTGTACACACAGCTGTAATAAAAATCTACAAAACCTGAAATGTTCGAAATCCCTCAGGTTTCCTTTCAAACGCGTCATTTCATCACGAAGAAGCTCTGCGTAACGTTTTCCCGAGGTCTGAGTCGAGTTCTTTCCCGCCTGGAGACTGACGAGGCCGGCAGTCAAATGGCAATCTTAGCCTGGCATTTCGTCTCAGTAGAAAACCCAAATCGCAACAACAGCGCCCGAAGTCAAGGAACATCGGGCGTTGCGCGTCGCGTGTCGGTCTGGCCCGGGTGTTCCCGCCCTTGCGCTCTCAGCGGAGCCAACTGCCCCTCCCGTCTTGCTAGAGAAGCGACGCTTTTATTAGTTTCGCGGCGCCTTTGGTTACGTCACTTCCGCCCGGCTGGGCCTCGCCGTCTACTGGGCAGGGTTGAAGCAACTTCCTCTTTTCTTTCCCTTCTTCCTCTCCCCGGCCCCGCCTCCCGGAAGCTTTGTACCGTCTTCGCCGCGGTTCCGAGGTGAGGGGTGGGAGAAGTGCGCGGGCCTTGATGAATAACTGTCGCCAGCCGTGGTCCCGGGCGGTGCGAGTTGGAAGAACCCAGGTTAGATCACGGCCCAGGGCGCGTGGGCACGGTATGGGTTCCGGGGAACCTCACCCGCTTCAGCCTTGGAGTCTCCTCTCCCGGGCCTGCAGTCTGTTGCGCCGGAGGTAGGGGTCCTTGGCCTTTCGCGAGTCCAATTGCGGCCCTTGCCCGCTCCTTGTCTCCTCTCTGTCCAGGCGTGGTCCGACTCGGGTTGCTGCCGCCGGTACCCGTCTCCTGGAGCTTGAATTGGAAGCGGAGTAGTCTCGGTGATGGCAGGTCTGCCTCCTGAAGTAGCCGCAGCGCTTTAACATCCGTTCCGCCTCCCTTGAGCTCGGAAATTCTGGAAGTCAGGTAAGACATAGTGAAATGTATGGACAGCTGGAGAAACGGAAGCTCTTGGCCAATTCACTATTTCAAGGCAACACGGCTCCGTGAGAGGTAGACCTGGGTTTCGCACCCAGGTCTGACCTCCCTAGGGTTGCACAAAGTAATGGGGGATACGTTTGGAAATAGCAGGTGCAAACTTTAAAGGGAGAGCGGATTTTTCTGAATATTTACTTTCTATCTGGGCGAAGTTCTTTGTGTAGTTATCTCATCTATTACATGTAATAACAATAGAAATTCTCTACTGCTTGGGAAGCTGTGGGTCACAGATGATAACTTGCCCTGGGTCATGACATAGTAGACATTTTCCCATTTTCTTTCAACTCTGATTCCTCCAGCAGTGCAGAGTGAACTTTTGTCTTAATTGTGCTGTACCTTTTTGATTTTGGCATCTGAGAAGTCCTGACATTTATACTTGTCCTCTTTCACCGTTTGCCCATTATTTTATTTCTTGTTTCGCTTCCTATTTAGAGTCTGTACATTTAGTCCTGACCCTTCACAATTTAGTGTTTTTTTTTTTTTTTATAATCCTCCCCACAAAGTTTGAGAATGATGTTGCTTTGTGGTTAAACGGCCAGAAAAATTGCTGGTTTTTATATCATAGGTGGTCTCTCTTTATTCTTGCCATTTTTGCATGTCTTTTCTTGGTTTCTGCTTTTTTTCTCCTCTAGGAAAACAGCTATCAACTTTTGCCAAAATGTCAGGAATTGGAAATAAAAGAGCAGCTGGAGAACCTGGCACTTCTGTGCCTCCGGAAAAGAAGACAGCTGTTGAAGATGCAGGGACCACAGTGGAAACAATTAAGCTGGGAGGTGTCTCTTCAACGGTAGGAGGAAACCTAGGAAACAATGCTATGAACGTATGCCTTTTCCTTTTTAGGTTGCAACCTGCAACTCAAAAAAATCTGAAAGCCTTCTGGAGTAAGGGGGAGTGATTTGAAATGAAGAGGGAAATAAAATGAGCCAAAAGTAGGTAAACTGATGTGGTCAGTTCTGGAGGAAAAGTACATTGACTTTTTTTTTTTTTTTTTTTTGACGGGCAGAGTAGAGACAGTGAGAAAGGTCTTCCTTTTCTGTTGGTTTACCCTGCAAATGGCTGCTACGGCTGGTGTGCTGTGCCGATCCAAAACCACGAGCCAGGTGCTTCTTCCTGATCTCCCATGTGAGTGCAGGGTGCAAGCACTTGGTGCTGTCCTCCACTGCCTTCCCGGGCCACAGCAGAGAGCTGGACTGAAAGAGGAGCAACCGGGATAGAACCGGCACCCCAACTGAGACTAGAACCCGGGGTGCCAGTGCTGCAGGTGGAGGATTAGCCTAGTGAGCTGCGGCGCCGGCCAGTACATTGACATTTGATCTTTGTTTTCAGGTTATGCTGTGTTCTTTTGAGAATCTAGAGCATGCTGCAGCATTGCCTATGGATACATAGCAGTGAAAAGATGTTTCATTATTTGAAAAATTCAATGAAAGATTCTTGGAGGCAGTGTAGCAAAATTACTTAGAACCTGGTAAAGAGTATGAAATCAGATTGCCAGGGGTTGATTTTTAGCTCTGCCACTTCCTAACTGCATGGCCTTGTGCCTCTCTTTGCTTGTCTAGAAAATGTAATTATAGTACCTCTTATGTTGTCGGAAGGATAAAGTGATAGTCTGTTAAGGGTTAAAATATAACTTCAGCATAGTAACTGCTCAATGAATGTGAACTATTAATAGTAATTATTGAGCTAGATAGCTTTGTGGTGAATAAAATAGACATTATGGAACTGGAAGTTTCATTAAAATATTTTATATTGAAAGCTCATAGTAATGCTGGTTTTGATCCAGATCTGTGTTGTGGAACTGAGTCATGGAGATGTGATGTTAAAACACATTATATTTGTATAGCTTACCAAACCATAAATGTTACTTACTTGAATTTTACCTGAGGTTTTGAGAGGTTGACTTTTTTTCAGAGTTAGTGAGATTAAGAACATTTGTGGTAAGTTGTTGATGAAGTGTCATTTTTTGAGGCTGCCTGGGATTCTAGTATTCTGTATTGGTGCCAGGAGATGATCTTAGCATTGCTCCACATCCTTCACCTCAAAGGCATTTATTCACTCAATAAGTAAAAATGTTGAGTTTCTGTTATTTATTAGACACTATGCTTTTCACTGAGAACAGTCCCTAGAGTTCACTCTGTAGTGTGAACTGATAAGGTAATAGATTTTTATAATAGAGTGAGATGTGTGCTCTTCATAAGGATAAATACACAATCTAAGGAAGCAAGGAGTACACATCCCAGTTTGAACTTTACCCAGAAAGCAGTGAGGAGCCATTGAGATGTCTTAAGTAGGGCCATAATATACTCTGATGTATGTTTGAAGAATAAACTGTGAAAGAACAAGAAGTCCAATTAGGAATGGTATTCTGTTTTTCTCCCCTATTTTTCTCTGAACTCCACCTCTTCGAAGGTGGGAATCTGAGGCCTGAATCTACCAGTTCCTGCTCTAGTTGGTTAAAGGTTGCTCTTGAAGGCAATAACTCCTCCTTCACGTTTTGACATTGGGGTGGTGAACCAGTTTGAGAATGTGGGACAGAAAAACTAGAAACTCCACCGTGTGCTTGAAATTGGCTGTCAGTGTGAATGGAGCTGTCCACTACAGCTGTGCTGAAATCTGGTGGGTGGACTGGACATGTGTAGATATGTTTGCTTCAAGAAACCTTTGGAGTAATCCCATAAGGGATCATAATGGCTTGGACTACTGAGGAGGTAGTGCTGATAAGATTTGCTGATAGAGTGAGTTTTTTGCAGAAACAGAATAGAATAGAGTCCTGGCACAAGTTGTGGCTTTAAAAATGTCAGCATTAGTTGGTGAATTGTGTGAATGAGTTGGGGAATTGAGGAACTTGTTATCCAATGGCAATGCCATCTGCTTAGTTTTATGGGGAAGAGGACTAGGCTTGGGTTTGATATTGCCCCATTGTTGAATGGGAGGTAGCTTGTTTTTTTTATACATATTCCTGGTCTTCCTTTGCCGTTGGTTCACCCTCCAATGGCTGCTGCGGCCGGTGCACCGCACTGATCCGATGGCAGGAGCCAGGTGCTTCTCCTGGTCTCCCATGGGGTACAGGGCCCAAGCACTTGGGCCATCCTCCACTGCACTCCCGGGCCACAGCAGAGGGCTGGCCTGGAAGAGGGGCAACCGGGACAGAATCCGGTGTGCCGGCGCCGCAAGGTGGAGGATTAGCCTGTTGAACCACGGCGCCGGCCAATTTGGCTAATTTCTTCATGGAGACTAATGCTATTGTTTTTCTGGCACAGGAGGAGTTAGACATTCGAACATTGCAAACCAAAAATCGCAAGCTGGCAGAAATGCTGGATCAGAGGCAGGCCATTGAAGATGAACTCCGTGAGCACATTGAGAAACTGGAGCGACGACAGGCCACTGATGATGCCTCACTACTGATTGTCAACCGGTACTGGAGTCAGGTAGTTAATATGTTTGCTCAGATATGTGTTTGTTCATTTTAGTTCTCCTTAGCACTCCCTTCATTTTCAAAGTTGTGTCCTTTTGCATCTTCATAATTATACCTGCCCTTCTCCAGTTTGATGAAAACATCCGTATCATCCTTAAACGTTACGATCTGGAGCAGGGTTTGGGAGACCTACTCACAGAGAGAAAAGCCCTTGTTGTGCCTGAACCAGAACCAGACTCTGATAGCAATCAGGAACGTAAAGATGACCGAGAGAGAGGTGAGCATTTGTGATGAATTCTGTCACTGCATGTTGTCTGCTTATTTGAAGAAGAGTTTCACATTGCGGCTGTCCCTTTTAGGAAAGAAAGTAGATATTGATATTTCCAGCTTTATAATTTGGGGGGCTTCTTTTTTTCCCCCTGTGTTCTCAGGGGAAGGGCAAGAGCCAGCTTTCTCTTTCCTTGCTACTTTGGCCAGCAGTTCCAGTGAAGAAATGGAATCTCAGCTGCAGGAGCGTGTGGAGTCTTCCCGCCGAGCTGTGTCCCAGATTGTGACTGTTTATGATAAATTACAAGAAAAAGTGGAGCTTTTATCTCGGAAGCTAAACAGTGGAGGTGAGGCAAGAACCATGGAATGGGGAGAAGTGTTTGCTAATTTGTAGTTTGCAAACTTACATTTTACTTTTAATTAAATTCTTTGGAATCCTGTATCTTCAACATTATCCATAATGATGGGTTGGTGTTAATAATAGAAATTTATGATAGAATTATATTGCTATTAACTTTGATGCTGATTAGCTATCCTACTGTCTTCATTTCTTAAAATGCAATTTTGAGGCACATTGTGTCTTATGTGAATAATGCTAAAGAAACCCTATTTCTTTCCTTAGGGCATTGTTAAAAAGATTTATTTCTGTACTTGAAAGGCAGAGTGACAGCAAGAGAGAGGGAGTGAGAGGAAGAGAGTGAGAGAGAGCGATCACTGTTTCATCTCCTTGTCTGGTCCCCAAATGGCTGTAATATCCCTAGCAGCCAGAGCTGGACCAGACCAAAGACTAAGCCAGAAACTCTATCCTGGTCTCAGACATGCATGGCAGGGACCCAAGTACTTGGGCTATCTTCTGCTACCTTCCCAGGTACATTAGCAGGAAGCTGGATTGGAAGTAGAGCAGCTAGGACATGAATCTTCACTCTGATATGAGATGCCAGTAATACAAGCAGCAGCTTAACACACTGTACCATAGTGCTCCCCCCTCAAGGCATTTTGACATTCTTGAAAGTGATGGTTGGGGGCCGGTGCTGTGGCGCAGTGAGTTAATGCCCTGACCTGAGGTGCCGACATCCCATTTGGGCACCAGTTTGAGACCCAGCTGCTCCACTTCCAATCCAGCTCTCTAGTTTGGCCTGGGATAGTGGTAGAAGATGGCCCAAGTCCTTGGGCTCCTGCACCCACATGGGAGACCCAGAAGAAGCTCCTGGCTCCTGGCTTTGGATCGGCGTAGCTCTGGCCGTTGTAGCCAGTTGCAGAGTGAACCATCGGATGGAAGACCTCTCTCTCTCTTTCTTTCGCTCTCTGCCTCTTCTCTCTGTGTAACTCTGACTTACAAATAAATAAATAAATCTTAAAAAAAAAAAAGTGATAGTTATTAGGTGACCAAGCTGCAAGTTAACTCATGTCATTAAGTCACTAACTTCTGGGTTTTGTTTAGGTCACTTAATAAATGCTAGCCTACTTCTTGAAATTCTTAGGAAAATGAAGTGAGATAGCATGTTGATGCTTTGGTGTTTTAAAATTTGGCATTATTAGATGCTAAATTAAAGTATAGTTCTTTTTCTTCAGATAATCTGATAGTGGAGGAAGCAGTGCAAGAGCTGAATTCCTTCCTTGGACAAGAGAATATGAGGCTGCAGGAATTGACAGACCTCCTTCAGGAGAAGCATCACACCATGTCTCAGGAGGTACCTGGCCAGAAAGGAGAATTACCATTTCTTACAGTCTGTGGCAGACACTGACTTGGGATTCTGAGCACATCATGCATTACCTTACTCTAGAAGACCTATTTTTATAGTGAAAAGCATGAGAGCAGGCAACTAGCTTTGTGAAATCAGAATCTGGGGAAGGATTAGGGAAGAAGAAGGTAACTGAATATTTGTCCTTGACTGTGCTTCTGTTTATACATTTTAGGATCTTATTTAGCAAGAAATGCCATCATAATAGGTTATTCCAAATACAGAAGACCACGTGCAGATATTCATTCAGTGGTGAATAGGGTAGTAGGACCTACTGCATTGATGGGACTCAGGAACTTGAGAAATTTGAATTTTTAGTCCAGAGTTGGGCAGAAGGACTTCCATGAACAAATCATGCCTAGATTGGCAATTTTTGTATTCATACATGATGATTGAGATAAAATAATGAAAAGATCTCATAAGACTTTTGATAATCCTGATTATCATTTTGGTTTAGTTCAGAGAATACTCCATTGAAATTTGATCTACTTTGAACTCTTGCTGATTAGTAATTTCATAGTTACCATTTACTTAGTGCCTAGCATGTAAGCACTTTATGAGTGTTATCCCTAGTGGTAAAATAACTCCCATTTTACTGCTGAGGAAACAGATTCAAATAGGGTTGGTGACTGGTCTAGGGTACACAGATAGAAAGTGATTGATCTGTGTTTGAATGTAGGTCCATTTAGCTTCAAAGTTCATGTTCTTCTTAATACCCTGTTTCCTAAACTCTAGTGTTAAGATCTGTGCTGGGCTGGTTGTGGGAAAATCATCTAAAGATTTTATTAATATGTATGAATTCTCACAGCCCTTCAAAGACAATAGAGTATAGCAGCACTTATAAGTAAATTGATGTGTAGTAAGAAGAATATCCATCAGTTGTATTTTAAGACTTAAACTTACTACCAAGATGGAAAGATCCTCCTTTTTCTGTCCTTTTCCCAAATCTCAGTTAGTATTACCAAGCTGGAGCATATTGTTTTGCTCACCTGGATTGATGTCCAAGATGGCTCTCTTGTTTGGCTGTTGATGTTGGGATCTCCTCTTATTTGGCCACTGGAATGCCTAAAGGTTACTCCTGCAGCATGGCAATCTCAGGGTAGTTGGATGTTTTACATAGCAGCTGACCTCTTCCAGTGAGTATCCCAAGAATACCAGGCAGTATCTGCATGACATTTCTGAGATAGCATCAGTTATGTAGTGTCCTTTTCACTGTGTTGCTAAAGTTGATCTGCCTCTTTATAGGACTGTCAGTGAATTCTGGGGCCATGTTTTAAAAGTAGCACAAAGAGTCTGTATAGATTAATAGAAACATTTAATAGTTTTTATTTTAAGATTTATTTATTTGGAAGAGAGTGAGAGAGAGAGAAAGAGGTCTTCCATCTGCTGGTATACTCCCCAGATGGCCACAGAGGCCAGTGGCTAGGCCAGGCTGAAGCCAGGAGCTTCATTTAGGTCTCCCACCTGGGTGGCAGGGGCCCAAACACTTGAACCAACTTCCACTGCTTTTCCTGGGCCATTAGCAAGGAGTTTGATCAGAAGGGGAGTAGCTGGGACACGAATCAGCACCCACTTGGGATGCTGACATTACAAGTGGCAGCTTTACCTACTGTGCCATAGTGCAGGCTCTGACAGTTTTGTAGCTAAGATGTTAAATAACGTTAGTGAGCATATAGCTCCTTAAATAAACAAACTAGCAATGGTTTTTGTATCTTGTTAAATTTTTACTTTAAGAGGCAGGGATTTTCCATTCATTGGATTGCCCCCCAAATGCCTGCTAAAGCAGGACTGAACCAGGCTGAAGCCAGGAACCTGGAACTCAGTGACCATATGGGTCTCCCACAAAGGTGAGACCCAAGTACTTGAGCCATCACCTGCTGCCTCCTGAGGTGTGTGTTAGCAGGAAGGTGGATGTAGAGAGGTGCAGGGAATTGAACCAGACACTGATAATGGGTATGGAATTCCCAAGTGACAGCTTAACCACTAGGCCAAATACCCATGCCAGGTTTTTGTATCTTTATACTGTTCAATTCTAGATTTCTCCAAGGTGGGCTTAAAAGGGGAAATGGAAGTTTTCATTTTACTCTATGTGGATTGTCATTTGTAGGAATGTAGGGAGAAAGGGGTAAAAGATAGTTGCCATTTTTGAATTTTTGACTTCTAAAATATCTGATAAAATTAAGGATTTTTTTAAAAAAAAAACTTGAACATACAGATTTTCTGTTGAGTTTGTGGTCTGTCTAGGGAAAGGGTCCTTTGCAGAGATACAAAAGTTACTCAGGCTTAAGTGGTCTTTTCCTTGTGTGAGGGTTCTTAACAGACTTGTACATTTTTCATGATTGTTCAATGACTCAGAACTGTTAGAATCATTAATTCTTTTCTGTAATTGTATGCTTGTGTATATGCAAGGGTAAAGTTAGTGGGATTTAGAGCTTAAATGAGATAGAAGGCATTCCTTTTCTAACTTGTTCTGTTTGTCTTTGGGTTGTAGTTCTCTAAGTTGCAGAGTAAAGTGGAGACAGCTGAGTCACGGGTATCTGTCTTGGAGTCCATGATAGATGACTTGCAGTGGGATATTGACAAAATTCGAAAGAGGGAACAGCGACTCAATCGACACCTGGCAGAAGTCCTGGAACGGGTTAGTGCTATTTTATTACCACTTAGTAAGTAGAATAATTTTAAAGAGACTTCTCAGAAAGCATCAACTTGGGTAGTGATGCCTGAGGAAAAAACACAGGTGCATTGAAAGTACCTTAGTTAGCAGAGTAAAATCTTAGGGTCTCTTGCTAAAGAATCTTTTTTCTTCCCTTTAGGTGAATTCGAAAGGTTATAAGGTGTATGGAGCAGGGAGCAGTCTATATGGTGGCACAATCACTATCAACGCTCGGAAGGTAAACTCAAGGACCCAGTCAGGACTTTTGTTTTTTTGTTTTGTTTTGTTTTGTTTGTTTGTTTTTTTGACCCAGTGTCAGGACTTGTGGGTAGGTACTTAGGATTGTGTTCACAAGTGGTAACGTGAGCTTTTGCCAGAAGAGTGGAGCAGTGAATATGGGAAGCTCTGACATGGGAATGACTTAAATTTTTTTTCTTTATTCACATATTATTATTTTCTTGCATCTCTGTAGTTTGAGGAAATGAATGCAGAGCTTGAGGAGAACAAAGAGCTGGCTCAAAACCGTCACTGTGAACTGGAAAAACTTCGCCAAGACTTTGAGGAGGTCACTACCCAAAATGAAAAGCTGAAGGTAGGAGACACATCTCTGAAGGGTGAGAAAATTAGACTCTTTGCTGATTAATCTTGTGCATGCGTTCTTATGAAGCTGCATTCTTTATGAGGAAAAGGAAAATGTACATTAAATTCAACATTCTTTTGTGATTTAAAAACTCTCAACAGGTTAACTATAGAAGAAATATACCACAACATATTAGAAGCCATGTATGGCAAACCCATAGTTAATACCATATTCAATGTAAAACATTGAATGCTCAGCCAGCGCTGTGGCTTACTTGGCTAATCCTCCACCTGTGGCGTCGGCACCCCGGATTCTAGTCCCGGTCGGGGCTCTGGATTCTGTCCCGGTTGCTCCTCTTCCAGTCCAGCTCTCTGCTGTGGCCTGGGAAGGCAGTGGAGGATGGCCCAGGTGCTTGGGCCCTGCACCCACATGGGAGACCAGGAGGTAGCACCTGGCTCCTGGCTTCAGATCGGCGCAGCGCACAGGCTGTAGCGGCCATTTGGGGGGTGAACCAATGGAAGGAAGACCTTTCTCTCTGTCTCTCTCTCTCTCTCACTGTCTAACTCTGCCTGTCAAAAAAAAAAAAAAAATTAAAAACAAAAAACATTGAATGCTCATCCTCTAAGATCCGGAGCAAGTCAAGGATGGCCGTTGTCATCAGTATAGTCCTGGAAACTCCAGCCAGAGCAGTGGTAAGAATAAGAAAAAAAAAGCCTCCAGATTGGAAAGGAAGAAGTAAAGTCATTTGCAGATGACTTGATCTTATATATAGAAAACCCTGAAGACTTCAAAAAACTGTTAGACCTATGAACAAATCCAGTAAAGTCAAAGGATACAAAATCAACATATAAACATCAGTTGTCTTGTTTCTTTTATGCACTAACTGCAAACTGTATGAAATGAAAAGTAAGAAAGCAGTCTTATCCCCAAAATTTTAGGAATAAATTTAGAGAAGAAGTCAGAGCTTTTTATAATGAATATGTAAAGAAACTGGTATAGGTCTACAATGGAATATTTTTTAGCTTTTGAAAAAAAAAGGGGCTGGTGATGTGGCACAGTGGATTAAGTTGCAGCCTGAGATACTAGTTGCAGCCTGAGATACTAGCATCCCATATGAGTGCTATTTTGAGTTCTGACTACTCCATTTCTAGTCCGGCTTCCTGCTAATGCACCTGGGACAGTGGTGGAAGATAGCCCAGTGTTCGAGCCCCTGCCACCCATGTGGGAGACATGGATGGAGTTCCAGACTCCTGACTTTGGCCTGGCTCAGCCCTGGCTGTTGGGACCATTTGAGGAATGAACCAGCAGATGGAAGAACTTTGTCTTTTCTCTCTCTGTCACTCCGCCTTTCAAATAAATAATATAAATCTTAAAAAAAAATAAAGAAATTTTAAATAAAAATTTTTTAAATAAAGAAATCCTGTCATTTGTGATAACATGGATAATGTAGAGGACATTATGCTAAGTGAAATAAACCAGACACAGCAAGACAAATATTGCATGATTCTGCATGTGTGTGAGATCTAGAAAAGTCAAACTCCCAGAAGAGGAGAGTAGAATGGTAGTTAGCAGACACTGGGAATGAGGATAGAGCGGAGATGCTGGTCAAAGTGTACAAAGCTTCGATTATGTAGGAAGAGTGAGTTCTAGAGAGGTGATGCATAGCATGGTGACTATGGTTGAAAACACTGGATTGTGTCCTTGAAATTTGCTGAGAATGTATCAGAAGGCAACTGAGGTGATTGCTAAGTTAATTATTTCACAGTGTTTACATATATCAAGCATGTACATATTTATATATAATATTTGTTGATTATCCTTAATAGAGCTGAAGGGAAAAAGAAAAATGTAAGTTCTGTTGACACACTATCTATCTATATTTATACCCCACCTTATTCTGAAAGAATTTAAAGATAATACACTAAGTCAGGGTACTCAGGAGTTGTTGAGAAAAAGTAGAAGGATAAAGTAGTGTGAAGATCCAAAATAGATTTTTAAAATGGGGCTTATGTGCAAAATGTTTGAAAGGAACGTGCATATTCTATGGGAGGGTAGGGCCTTCACATGTCAGTATGTGAAGCACATGTGGCTCTGCAGTTCCTTGCTGCCAGATCAGAGAAGCATGATTAGTGATCCTTTTGGTTTTCAGATTTACCTGTGAGAAGCTTCTTTTCTCCAAGCCATGCAGGAAAGAAATGAGATTCTCAAAATCTTCCTTACCCTTGACCATAGCTACTTGTCTTTTACAACTTAATTTGTTTCTGAGTAAAAATATAAAGATGTTTGAACTAAAAAAAAAAAAAAGCAGTTTGAGTAATTAAAGCAAACACTTGCTTAGAAGAAGAGTAACTGTTTTTTTTTTTTTTTTAATTTGACAGGCAGAATGGACAGTGAGAGAGACAGAGAGAAAGGTCT
This sequence comes from Sylvilagus floridanus, assembly GCA_949820135.1. Lineage (NCBI taxonomy): Eukaryota > Metazoa > Chordata > Mammalia > Lagomorpha > Leporidae > Sylvilagus > Sylvilagus floridanus. The sequence goes on from OX463243.1 coordinate 68,151,246, forward strand.
TCCTTTTGCCCTTGGTTCACCCTCTAATGGCCGCCACGGCCAGCGTGCTGCGGCCGGCGCATCGCGCTGGTCCGAAGGCAGGAGCCAGGTGCTTCTCCTGGTCTCCCATGGGGTGCAGGGCCCAAGCACTTGGGCCATCCTCCACTGCACTCCCGGGCCACAGCAGAGAGAGAGGGGCAACCAGGACAGAATCTGGTGCCCTGACCGGGACTAGAACCCGGTGTGCCGGCGCCACAGGTGGAGGATTAGCCTATTGAGCCGTGGCGCTGGCTGAGTAACTGTTTTTGATACCATGTCAAAAATATTTTCGGGGCCGGCGCTGTGGTGAAGCGGGTAAAGCCGCTGTCTGAGTGCCAGCATCCCATATGGGTGCTGGTTTGAGTCCCAGCTGCTCCATTTCCAATCCAGCTCTCTGCTATGGCCTGGGAAAGTGGTAGAGGATGGCCCAAGTCCTTGGGCCTCTGCACCAGCATGGGAGACCTAGAGGAAGCTCCTGTCTCCTGGCTTTGGATCAGCTCAGCTCCAGCCATTACAGCCATTTGGGGAGTGAATCAGTGTGTGGACGAACTCTCTTTCTATAACTCTGCCTTTCAAATAAATAAAATAAATCTAAAAAAAAAAAAAAGCATGTGTTAGTGAGTGGAGTTCTCAACTACGTGTTTAAAATAAGCATTCTTATTGTATATGTACTAAACTGATCTTCTGTATATAAAGAGAATTGAAAATGAATCTTGATGTGAATGGAAGGGGAGAGGGAGAGGGAAAGGAGAGGGTTGCGGGTGGGAGGGAAGTTATGGGGGGGGAAGCCATTGTAATCCATAAGCTGTACTTTGGAAATTTATATTCTTTAAATAAAAGCTTTATATAAAAAATAAAAATAAGAAACAAAAAAAAATAAAATAATAAAATAAGCATCCTGACAAATGTCATAGAGCTTTTCTAGAGGTTCTCCTGTTGTCTTTGTATCTAGGTTGAGAAAATATAAAACATGTATGAGGATACTCAGAAAGTTTGTGGAAAATGTTATTAAAAATAAGTTATTTTGATGTGAAAAGTTTTGAAGTTCATGCATACAAGGAGTTTTCAAAAAAATTGTGGGAAAATATGTATTTTGACATAACTGAATGGATTTCAGAACCTTTTTTAAAAATTTACTTAAGAATTTGAAAGAGTGATAGAGAAACAGAAAGAGGATGCGTTTTCCCATTTACTATTTCATTACCAAAAGGGCTACAACATCCAGATCTGGGGCCAGAGTGAAGCCGGGAACTAGGAACTTCATCCTGGTCTCCCATATGGGTTGCAGGGTCCAAGTACTTGGGTCATCATCCTCTGCCTTCCCAGGAGCATTCTCTTCCCAGGTACAACAGCTGTCCCTTGGCACTCCATCTGGGGTGCTTCAGTGCTACAGTGCTAACCCCCAGAATTTTGTACACCAAAATAAACGCATCTTTTAATTCCATTTTTCCATGGACTTTTTTAGGTACCTTCTATCAAAATAGTTCTAGAGGTAAAGAGTACAGTGTATTCAGGTAGCACCTCTTGGGTAGTATGCTTTATTTGGGGGCAGACTTTACATAGACTTCATAATCTTCAATAAAAATTGAGCTGTTCAGGGCAACCGTGAGAACAAGATTTTAATCTCCTATCTGTCTAGCACCTGGAACCCAGTTGTTAGATTGTACTTCTGACTTTGATTTCTTTGGGTCTGCCTTAGGTGGAATTGCGAAGTGCTGTGGAGGAAGTGGTTAAGGAAACTCCAGAATATCGCTGCATGCAGTCACAGTTCTCTGTCCTGTATAATGAGAGCCTGCAGTTGAAAGCACACTTGGATGAGGCCCGGACCCTGCTTCATGGCACCAGGGGAACCCACCAGCGCCAAGTTGAGCTCATTGAGGTAATAGTCTTGCTTTGTCCTCTGTATAAGCATTGTGTCTCATCAGTTTTATAATTTTACTCTTACATGCAATGTATCTCTCATTCCTTCAGCCAGCATTTGTATAGTAGCTGTCAGTCTTTGCTAGGTGGTCAGCACCCAGAGATGAGACAACAGATTACTGTCTTCAGGGATCTTAAAATCTAGTGAGAGAACAGTATCCATTAAAATACGCTGTAGCCGGCGCCGTGGCTCAATAGGCTAATCCTCCGCCTTGCAGCGCCGGCACACCAGGTTCTAGTCCAGGTCGGGGCACTGGATTCTGTCCTGGTTGCCCCTCTTCCAGGCCAGCTCTCTGCTGTGGCCAGGGAGTGCAGTGGAGGATGGCCCAAGTGCTTGGGCCCTGCACCCCATGGGAGACCAGGAAAAGCACCTGGCTCCTGCCATCAGATCAGCGCGGTGCGCCGGCCGCGGCGGCCATTGGAGGGTGAACCAACGGCAAAAAGGAAGACCTTCCTCTCTGTCTCTCTTTCACCACAAGATAAAAAATAAAATACACTGTGATACAAAACATATCTACAGGATGTTGTGATCAAGGAGACGGCATCTGTTTTGACTGGAATCTTCCCAGTTCTACTTGAGAAAGTGAAATATGAATCTTATGGATAAATACAAGTTTCTTTATTTATTTATTCTTGGTCGCTAAAAGTAGTAGAAGGGCATTCTCAGTAGTGAGGATAACATATTTGAAAAACATGTCAGAGTATGACACATAAGCAGTTTAGTATGGCTGGAGCTGAGTATATGGGGGAAAATAGCTGGTAGAAAATGCGTCACTACTTGGACACCATTGTAACATATAGTGGCACTTATAGATCCATGCTTTTTTAACCAGAAACTTTAATCATATGTTCACTTCTGTATTTTTTGTGGTTCTTAAAGTAATGCTCATGCTGGCTACTTGAATACTATGTTTATATACTGTTTTAAGGTTTAGTTATCCAGTTGCAATATATTCAGAGTTAGTGGCCTTTATTTCTTCAGTATTCTGCCAGTTTCCAAATCATTACTTTGTGATTATCAGGTGTTTATTAAATATTGATTGAACTGGAAATTTTCAGATAATCTATTCTTTTCTTGGCATTTTCTTTTTCTCTTTAAAATAAATTATATTTAGGAAATAGAATAGTAAGATATAATATTTCTACATTTTGATAAGAATTGCTTATTGCTACACTTTTTGTATACAGCGAGATGAAGTCAGCCTTCATAAGAAGCTAAGGACTGAAGTGATCCAGCTAGAAGATACACTGGCCCAGGTCCGCAAGGAGTATGAAATGCTGAGGATAGAATTTGAGCAGACTCTTGCTGCCAATGAACAAGCAGGTATAATTATTCTCACTTCAACCTGCTGTTTGTTATAAATTACTTCTTTGAAAGACACAGATCCTTCCCAGGATTTACACAATCTCCAGGATTGGTGAAAACTACCTGTAACTCAGAAGCTCCTAAAGTAATTTAATCAACTCCTGTAATTCATTTTGGTTCACAGTCTGGATATTTGAATTTTAACTCAAGTGGACCAGTTTTATTTTCGTCTCCTGAGAAGGTATCTTTTTTGTGGGTCTCCCTGTTTCTCAGAGGTTCCTGATAGGTTCTGTACTTTCTCTCCTTGTGCTTTTGCCCCTAACACAGTTCTTCATAACATTGCTATTGCTGTGTTTAAGGCCCTATAAACCGGGAGATGCGCCACCTCATCAGTAGCCTCCAGAATCATAATCACCAGCTGAAAGGGGAGGTGCTAAGGTATAAGCGGAAATTGAGAGAAGCCCAGTCGGACCTGAACAAGGTAACCGGGAGGAGTAGAATAAAGATTATTTGCTATTAAGTTTTAAAACTGTTTTTGAGTGAGGTGAGCAATGTGGTTCTCATTAGTGATGTGCATTTTTCCTTTCTTTGTTCTCCCAGACACGTCTGCGGAGTGGCAGTGCGCTCTTGCAGTCTCAGTCTAGTACTGAGGACTCTAAGGATGAACCTGCAGAGCTGAAACAGGACTCTGAGGACTCAGCTACCCAATCCTCAGCATCAAAATCTTCTCAGGAGGATGTCAATGAGATTAAGTCCAAACGGGATGAGGAGGAACGAGAACGAGAAAGGAGAGAAAAAGAGAGGGAACGAGAAAGAGAGCGGGAGAAGGAAAAGGAGAGAGAACGAGAAAAGCAGAAACTAAAAGAATCAGAAAAAGAGAGAGATTCTGCTAAGGATAAAGAGAAAGGGAAACATGATGATGTAAGGAAAAAGGAAGCGGAAATTATCAAACAGTTGAAGATTGAACTCAAGTAAGAACAATATTTAGAATAACTGTTTCTGACTCAAAAACTAAGGTTAAGACTCCATGCATGAAATGTTTGATTGATGCCATGGCTTGTGTGCTCATTGTCACTACTTGGGTGTAATTAAGTGTGCAGTTATTGTGTTCTCCACCCTTAATGAAGTGTGCAACCAGAATGACCTGGGTGGCTGTTGTGTTCTCAGTGATCAGGTATCACTAAAACCCATGGTCATACCCTTCTTCTTCTTTTTTTTTTTTTTTAAGATTTATTTATTTATTTATTTGAAAGAGTTACACAGAGAGAGAAGGAAAGGCAGAGAGAGAGAGAGGTCTTCCATCCGCTGGTTCACTCCCCAGCTGGCCGATATGAAACAAGGAGCCAGGAGTTTCCTCCAGGTCTCCTATGCAGGTGTAGGGGCCCAAGGATTTGGGCCATCTTCTGCTTTCCCAGGCCATAACAGAGAGCTGGATTGGAAGCTGGGACTAGAACTGGCATCCATATGGGATGCTGGCACTGCAGGCAACGGCTTTACCCACTATGCCACAGTGCTGGCCCCTGTAGCTTATTCTTTAAAAATAGGATTAAGGGAAGGAATGTCATGATTGAAGCAATACCCTTGAGAATTATTAGAAAATTAGGGGTCAGCAGTGTGGTGTGGTGGGAAAAGCCACTGCCTGCAACACTGGCATCCCATGTGGGTGCTGTTTTGAGTTCTAGTGGCTCCATTTCTAATCCAGCTTCCTGCTAATGGCCTGGGAAAGGCAACAGAGAGTGGCCCAGGTATTTGGGTCCCTGCTACACTTATGGGAGACCCAGAAGAAGCTCCTGGTTCCTGGCTTCAGCCTGGAAAAGCCCTAGTCGTTGTGCCCATTTGGAGAGTGAACCAATGCATGGAAGATCTCTTTCTCTCTTCCTCTGTATGACTCTGACTTTCAAATGAATACATCTTTTAAAAAAAAATAAGGAGGAAAAAAATAACTATTTGTCTTCGTTGATTTTGGGCAAATTGCTGACATTAATTGTGATTTAAGTTACACTAAGTGGAGTATGTATCACTATACCTTCACCAAAATCTAATCTATTTGCCAACAGTTAACTAGTGGTGAAAATACCAGATCATTTTAAGAGGCTTTTTGGGAAGTTTATTTCTATAGACATTGAAATAGTAAGACCCAGTGAAAACATGTGTGTCATAACCTCTTGTTGTCCCTCATCCTGCATAACCAGTGACTTCTCTGATAAAACTGATTAATTCTTGCTCCCAATTTTTCTTGGTTTACTCTTGGTTGATATTTGGATGTGATGCTTGGATTTATTCAAAATGCTTAAATCTCTGTGGTGTGAAAGTGTAGTTAAAAAGTTCAATTTTTTATTAAGAGATGAGGCTTTAATTTTCAGCTGACAGTTAAACTGTCAAAACTAGGATTAGCAGTGGTACTTATATCTTCAGTTGTTTCCTTTTTTTCTCCTTCTTGATCTGCTTAAGGCAAATACTCTTTTCTCAGATGTGGTATAAGAATCATTATTCCCCTTCATTTGTGGGATTTTCATACTTCTGAAGGCTTTGGTCTCTTCATCTTCAAATTTAGTGTTTAATTTATTACTGTCTTCTACCCTCTCAAAGGCTATTTTAAGATTCTTCACAATGTGGTAAGATACATCAGAATCACCAAAAATAGGAATAGATGTTTCAGACTTTTGTTTAAATGTGTTCCTGGACCCTCTCCCAGACCTACTGAATAGCAGTTTCCTAAGAGTGGGGTAATGGAAATTTGCTGTTATAATAAGTGCCAGAAAAGTCTGTATTTTATAACTTTTTAGGAGATTTGGTCTGAAAGGGAAAATGACCCTTTTCTGTGTTGAGTATATCCAGAAGTCTATTAATAGTCTGTGCAGAATTTTATCTTTTAAGTGTGATATAAAGTAAAATAAACTTTTAAAATATTCTGCTCAATTCAGAATTCTTTTGTTCCTATGCCCTTTGTTTTTTTCATCATTCCCTGTCTTCTACCATGTCTGTAATAGGAAGGCACAGGAGAGCCAGAAGGAGATGAAACTGTTGCTAGATATGTACCGCTCTGCCCCAAAGGAACAGAGAGATAAAGTTCAGCTAATGGCAGCTGAGAAGAAGTCCAAGGCAGAGGTAATCTCATCTCCCATTACCTGTGATTCAGGTTAAAATCTTCATTTGTGGAACTTTTTTTCATACTTGTCAAGAATGTGATCCCTTTATCTACAACATTAGTGTTGAACTTAGCAACATATTCTACTCTCTTGGAGATTCTCTAAAGTTGAGATTTTAAGATTCTCCCTAATGTGGTAGGATATATTCGAATTACCAAGAATAGGAGTATGCCTTTCAGATTTTTTATTGCCCACTTTACTGATATAAGTCTGTATTGTTGTAGTTACTCTTTTTTTGTTATACTCTTTTTATTTTTATTTATTTATTTTTTTTATTTTTTGACAGGCAGAGTGGACAGTGAGAGAGAGAGACAGAGAGAAAGGTCTTTGTTATACTCTTATACAAGTTTGGGACTTAGAAAAAAGTATGAAATGACTATTTTCTTATTTTTTTAAAGATTTATTTATTTGAAAGTCTGAGTTACACAGAGAAAGGAGAGAGAGAGAGAAGTCTTCCATCTGCTGGTTCACTCCCCAGTTGACTGCTATGGACAGAGCTGTGCCAATCCGAAGCCAGGAGCCAAGAGCTTCTTCCGGATCTCCCATATGGATGTAGGGGCCCAAGGACTTGGGCCATCTTCTGTTTTCCCAGGCCATAGCAGAGAACTGGATCGGAAGTGGAGCAGCAGGGACTCGAACTGGTGTCCCTATGGGATGCCGGCACTGCAGGCAGCAGCTTAACCCACTGCGCCACAGCACAAGCCCCAGAAATGACTGTTTTAAAGAAGAGTACATGTGTACTCATGAAAAACATTGCTCATAGAAACATGAGATATTGGACTGGAGTGATATTAAAGCAGTATTATAATGTAATGGATTAGTATATCATTTCTCATGTTCCATTAGCATGTAAAGTTCTTTTGGTGTTATAGGCCCTCATCTGTGTTCAGTACTGATTGATTTTTATAAATGAATTATGATTTTTTTTGTCTTTGCATAATTTCTCTTCCTTCCTCTAGTTGGAAGATCTAAGGCAAAGACTCAAGGATCTAGAGGATAAGGAGAAGAAAGAGAACAAGAAAATGGCTGATGAGGATGCCCTGCGGAAGATCCGGGCAGTGGAGGAGCAGATAGAATACCTGCAGAAGAAGCTGGCCATGGCCAAGCAGGTGGGTACACTTTTATTTAATTGACGGGAGACTTTAGTTGCTGACAGGTAAGTTACTGACATTGAAATTTGCTCTTTCATTCTAGTGTTTATGATGATAGTATTGTTTCTCCTCTGTATATATATATTTTTTTTGAATTCAAGTTTTTCATTCTTTTGCTATTTGCAGTGCAAGAAATTCACTTTTATTTTCAAATGGATAGCATTGTATCAATAAATAAGTGAACAATGTTTATTGAAAATCAGTGGAGACAGTGAATATAAAATTTTTAAAAAGGGATTTGTAATTTTATATGCATTATGATGACAAATATAATAAACTAAGAAAAGTATGCTCCCCAAATAGGTTATCAATAAATAACCAATTTGTTGATTATTTCTTGGTCATTGAGCTATAGAGACTATTTGCATTTTCATAATGAACATATATTTCTTCATTTTTAAGTTCCAGAGAGTTTTTAGTAACATTCAATAATAAAGATACCAAAAAATGGTGGTTGCAGCAATCATACATTCACTGTCAGGAGCAACATCACTGTTTCTTTTTTTTTTGTTTTTAAGTTTTTATTTATTTGAGAGGTAGAATTACAGAGAGAGAGAGAAAGAGAAAGAAACAAGGGTCTTCTATCACTGGTTCACTTCCCAAATGGCTGCAATGGCCAGAGCTGAGCCAGTCCGAACCCAGGAGCCAGGAGCTTCTTCCTGGTATCCCATGAGGGTGCAGGGGCCCAAGCACTTGGACCATCTTCTACTGCTTTCCCAGGACACAGCAGAGAGCTGAATCAGAAGAGGAGCAGCCGGAACTAGAATTGGCCACCATATGGTATACCAGTGCCACAGGCAGAGAATTAATCTCTGATCTCTTCACTGTTTCTTATGACAGAATAAAATTGAGTTGAAGTAATTTTAATTGATCATTAAGTGCTTCAGAAAGAAATTTTGTTGGATCTTATACACATTCGTTTTATAAAATTTAGACCTTTGACTTTTCTTAAATTTGGTAATTGCCGCCTTTCTTTCTCTTTCTAAAATAATTTTAGGAAACTGTACTGCTGTAGGTTCTAGAATAAGTGGAAGGAAGGCACACTATGTTCTTGTGTAGGTTAATTCATTTTATCTTAAAACTGTTAATCTTTCCTAAATTAATATATGTTTAATGTGAACCCAATAAAAGTACTCTTTTTTTGTTTTGGTTTTCATTTTGGTATTAGACAAACTGATTTTAAGGTACTTATGGAAAAGTAAACAAGAATGATAAGAAGAACTGAAAAACTAGCAATGGGGTCTCCTCCAAGTGTTAAAGTGTCAGTAGGTAAATAGCAGTTACTACAACTGTAGAGAAAATCTGGAATTAGATGAAAGTACACTTGGAAATTATAAATAAAGTACACTAGAAATTATAAATAATAGAAAGAAAACTATTAAATGTGATGGGACTAAAGAAAATAATGTTGGAAAATAGTTGAATATATACTTGGACATTCTACATTGGAGTGATTTCCAAATGAATCATAGAAAGGGAGACTGGGAAGTATCATTATGTGCTTAAAATTGTATATATGAAGTATATGAAATCTGTTTTATTTATATACATAAAAACTAAGAATTTAAAAGAATTCTATGACCTATTTAGAAGTTATCCTAGAGTAGAATGTTCAGGTATGTATTCAACATTTTTCCAACTTTTTAAAAATATTTATCCCACTTTTAATAGTCTTCCTTTTCTTGACTGATTTAAAACTGTATTTTTAACATACATTAAGTATGATATAGTATTTTAAAAAAATGCTTTAAAGAGCTAGAAAAAAAACATTGAAATCTTTGATCCATTTGGAGTGCAGAAGACTTTCCAACTATTAAAAGGTCCACCAAAATGAATAAAAGGTTGGTTATATGAATTATGAAAAGATAAATTTTTATATGACAGAAAACTATTAGGCAAGCTAAATGATTAAATGATAAAAAGAAAAAAATATTTTTAAGTTTTATCACAAAAGGGCTTTTTTCACCTGATTTATAAAATAACTCTAAAAAATATAAGTTAAAGCCATTTTAGGCTTCATTTGTTACCTATCAGATTGTTATGAAACTGCATTTTTGCAACTGCTGTGGAAATTCCATAGATAAAATTGGACAGTTGTGCCTCAGTATGCAAGAGGAATTGTGTTGAGGATTTCCCATGGATACAAAAATCCAGAAACTCATGTTCCTTATATAAATAGTGTAGTATTTCTACATAACTTACATACCTCCTTCTGGGTACTTTAAATCATCTCTAGGTTACTTACAACACCTAATATAATATAAGTACGATGTTAATAGTTTAACTGTATTGTTTAAGAGGATAATGATAAGGAAACAGTTCATACATGTTCAGTGCAGATACAAATTTTGTGTTTTTTTATTTTTTAAAAGGAATTATTTATATAATTGAAAGAATATCAAAGAAAGAGGATGAGATAGAAACAAAGAGAAAGAGAGCAAATCTTCCATCCACTGGTTCACTCCTCAAATGGCCTCAACAGCTAGAGCTGGGCCAGGCCAAACCCAGGAGCCAAGAATTCTATTCTGGTCTCCACATTCTGTCAGGGGCTCAAGTACTTGGGCCATATTCTGCTGCTCTCCTGGGAGCATCAGCAGGAAGCTGTCTTGGAAGCAGAACAGCCAGACTCTTAACAGCCACTCTGTATGGGTTGCTCACATTCACAGCTTTACTTGCTGTGCCACAATGCCGGCCCCTTTTTGTAAATGTTTGACGCATGGTTGGTTGAATCCCCTAATGCATTCCCTGTGGAAACAAAGGACTGACTATTATAATTAATGGAAATGTCTGAGATAATGTGGTACTTTATAATAGAATATTCTTAACTGCTGTGCTAGATTAATGTGTATATAAATATTACTCGTTTAACCGAATACAAATCACTTAATAAGTATCATATGAAAAATCGATGCCAGTGTCTCCAGATAATAGGTCTTCTGTTTTCCTATGGCTCACGTAGCCACAAAACTAAGCTTTGTGTGTCTCTGATTTATGTCTATTTGAACAGTAGGACAGTTTGTAGCTTCCTGTAAGTTTATAGCTTGCCTGTATGGAGTTAGAAAATTCCACTGAAATGAAAGTTCCTCCTCATTTTAGGAGGAAGAAGCTCTCCTCTCTGAGATGGATGTTACAGGTCAGGCCTTTGAAGACATGCAGGAGCAAAACATCCGTTTGATGCAGCAGTTACGGGAGAAGGATGATGCAAATTTCAAGCTCATGTCAGAGCGTATCAAGTCCAATCAGATCCATAAGTTGCTTAAAGAAGAGAAAGAGGAGCTGGCAGACCAGGTTTTGACTCTGAAGACTCAGGTAATTAGAATAAATATAGCTTTCCTTTGTGTTAAAGTAGGATGGGGAAAAAAAACTAAATGTCCACTGTTAGTGTACTGGCAAATAAATTATAAATCCCTACAAAGGAATACAGTGTAGCTGTTAAAGCAAATTGGATCTGCTGCTGTGGAAAAAAATATCTAAAAACGTGTGTGCACTTATGTGCATGTGCTGTGTATTTTTAAAATTTCTGGGAGACTGTATGAAAGATTGTAGTGAGAGTGGTTGGTTGTTGGGGTGAGAGTTTGTGAGTGAGGTGTTAGGAAGTGGGTGTGCGATTTTATATTCTGCCTTTTAATATTGTTTGATTCTTCTTTGTATGTTAATTTCTAGAAAATGACTTTAGAACCTCTATGGCCATTCTGAAACAGATGTATTTGAATTTTTTTTTTAAAGATTTTTTATTTATTTGAAAGGCAGAATTATAGAGGGAGAAACAGAGAGAGTGATCTTCTGTCCACTGGTTCATTCCGCAAATGACTGCTATGGCCAGGGCTGGGCCAGGCTGAAACCAGGAGCCTAGAGCTTCTTGTAGGTCTCCCACTTGCGTGCAGAGCCTAAACACTTGGGCTATCTTCTGCTGCTTTTCCAGGCACAGTAGCAGGGAGCTGGATTGAAAGTGGAGCAGCTGGGACTTGAACTGGCACCCATATGGGATGCCAGCACCGTAGGCAGCAGTTTAACCTGCTGTGCCATAGCCCTGGCCCCTATAGTTGGATTTTTATTGAACCATCATTTATATGTTCCTATATGAATTGCCAAGTTTTCAGAATTAGTATGGCTGGAGAAGGTATATATCTGTGATTACAGTTTCCTGTATATTTGTCAATTTGGAAGAGTCTGAAATCTCAGATTCTTATTTGAATCTTGAGGAATATTTTATATGAAAAATGAAGCTTTTAACTATCTCAGACCTGCTGCATGTATAAGGGGTTTTCAAAAAGGTCATGGAAAATGCATGTTATGAAAAAACTGGATTTCAAAATGTTTTTACATGAAAATAAACTTTTAATTCTATTTTCCACAATTTTTTTGAAATGCTCTTGTATTTTGAAGAGTTCATGGGGAAAATCAGTGATAGTTGAGATTTCTAACATTTTCTGTTGTGTGGGCCTGTTGACTAAGAGAGCATAGTCAGTTTTATTTTATTTTCTTCCTGCTGTTTTTCTTCAAAGGTTGATGCCCAGTTACAAGTAGTAAGGAAACTAGAAGAGAAGGAGCATCTGTTACAGAGCAACATTGGCACAGGGGAGAAGGAGCTGGGTCTTAGGACCCAAGCCTTAGAGATGAACAAACGCAAGGTATGATTGATGCCTGAAATCTAAAGTGATAGTCTCAGAGTAACAAGTAAGAAGAGCATTGATGAAATTATGCATTTTAGTAAAATGTTGTTCACTTTGTTCCTTGAACTTGGTTAACACTTTGCCTCATTGGAAGTAAGAGGTAGTACGATGATGATGTTTCTCCTGTGTAGGCAATGGAGGCAGCCCAACTTGCAGATGACCTCAAAGCACAGTTGGAGTTGGCTCAGAAGAAGCTACATGATTTTCAGGATGAGATTGTGGAGAACAGTGTCACCAAAGAAAAGGATATGTTCAATTTCAAACGAGCTCAGGTAAGAGCAGTTGCCTTTTTTTATATATATATATAAATTCATTTATTTTATTGGAAAGGCAGAGTTAGAAGGAGAGACAGAGACATCTTCAGTCCTCTGGTTCACCCCCTGAATGGCTGCAACAGACCAAAGCCAGGAGCCAAGACTTTGTTCCAGGTCTCCGACATGGGTGCAAGGGCCCAAGTACTTGGGCCATTTTCTGCTTCTTTCCCAGGTGCATTAGCAGAGAACTGGATCAGAAGTGGAGCAGCTGGGACTTGAACCAGCACCCGTGTGGGATGCTGGCAGCTTAACCTGCTAGGCCACAACGCTGGCTCCAAGTTGTCTTTTCTTTACATTTTGCATTTTAGATGTTTTCTGAGGTCTGAAGTGATCCGTGTGATGGAGAAGTCATTAGTCTAATGTGTGTCGCTTCCTATTAGACTGTAAGTTCCCTGTGAGAAGAGACTGAATCTGTTTGCTTTACTGCCGTATCTCCCAAGCCTATTATGGTGCTATTTATGAAATAAATATTTATTAAATGAATGAATTAATGAGTTGTTAAAGCAGTAGCAGCCTAGTAACTTTAGAGGATTTAAAAGTTCCTTTAGGGGACTGGTTTTGTGACACTGGCATACTATATATCAGAACACTGGTTTGAATCCCAGCTGCTCTGCTTCAGTCCAGCTCCCTGCTAATGCACCAAGTACTTGTACCCCTGCCATCCATGTGGGAGACCCAGATGGAGTTCCAGGCTTCTGGCTTTGGCCTGGCCTGACTCTGGATCATTATAGCCAGTTGGGGAGTGAACCAACAGATGGGAGATCTCTCTGTCACTCTGCCTTTCAAATAAATAAAATAAATCTTAAAAGTTTCTCCTTGGTAGGCATGGGGGCACAGCAGATAAGCTGCCATTTAGGATGCCCACATCCATGTCAGAGTGCCCATTTGAGTGCTGACTACTCCAGGTTTCTGATCTAGCTTTCTGCTAACACACCAGGGAAGCAGCAGATTATGGCTTATGGTCCAAGTGTTAGGGTTATTGCTACCCAGTTGGGACTCCTAGCTGACTCCGAGCTTCACCTTGGCCAAGCCCTGGCTGTTGTGGCCATTTCAAGAGTGAACCAGCAGATGGAAGATAACTCTCTCGGCTGTTTCTCCCTCTCTGTCACTGTGCCTTTCAAATAAATAAACAAAAAGTTCTCAATTTTTGTCATGTCATCTATTTCTCATACCTTTCTAAACTTTCCTAACATACATCTGTGACTTTCCAGTCTGCCTTTAGCTTAAAACTGATTACCACAAAATGAAGTGACCTTTCCTATATATCTTACATTTCCAGAAGATTGAATTGGCAGTAGTTCTGTGCAACTTTAATTTAGGGATATGTTGTGTTTGCCTGTTCTGAATCAAAATACCTTGCCATTTACAATTCCCTACATTCCTAAATATAATTGGACATAAAAAGACAACATACTTTCCACAATGGAAAATTCAAGTTGCAGCAATTATTTTTCTCCAAAAATGGCAGGTCTGGGGACTTGTGTCTAATGGGTATGCTGTCCTACCACAGGAGGACATCTCTAGACTTCGAAGGAAACTTGAGACCACAAAGAAACCAGACAATGTACCCAAATGTGATGAGATTCTGATGGAGGAGATTAAGGATTACAAGGTTAGCAAAACTGCCTCAGTGATTTCTTTGTGTTTTCTTGTCAGAGCCTGAAATGGTCTATTAATGTGTTGGGAGGATAAATACTGAACTTCTTTAAATGAAAGTAACCTCAGAATAGTTTGCATTTTGGGTGAGAAAATAATTTGTCTTAATGCTTATGGTTTTGCTGTAGTTGTTTGCTTATATATGAGAACCGTTTGTACAATCTGATTTATTTCCTTTTTTTAGGCACGTCTGACCTGTCCATGCTGCAACATGCGTAAAAAGGATGCTGTACTTACCAAGTGTTTTCATGTGTTCTGCTTTGAGTGTGTGAAGACACGCTATGACACCCGCCAGCGCAAATGTCCCAAGTGTAATGCTGCTTTTGGTGCCAATGATTTCCATCGCATCTACATTGGTTGAACCAAGTTATGAGAAGAGAAGCTGACTAGACAGGCACTTATTCATTAACCACCAGACCTCTACCTCTTCTCTCCTTGACAGTTTGTCTGTCAGCTACCTTTCCTCTATAGACTTTATGTCCAAGCTCTCCTCTCCAATAGCTAGGTGACTTCAGGGGACAGGACTGGTAAATGCAAGTCTTGGGTTTTAGAATGAATTAGAAACAAACAATTCTTATTTTTCGTCGCTACCAGCTTTGTTTATTTCCGGCTTTTAGACTTTTCAACATTTTCTTCTTCAGGCCCATCATTCCTCCTGAAGAAGTTACGTTGGTATTTTTTTGATATGGAAAGGGAACAAAGTGGAAACAACACTATTTTGGGGGAGTGATCTTTTAGAAGTAAGCTATTTATGGGCACAAACTTTTCTTGATTTGGGTAGTATACTTTTTGTAAACTTAGATTATAAAATAGTATAGTTGTACTACTCTTTCCTGGATGGTTTGAAGCCTTAATGAAATTATGTCCAGGATAATTCAATCCATTTCCCCTTTACTAGCAAAGTATCTTTAAAGGTCAGCTGGCTTCCTTGTTGAAGTTATTTAAGTTTTGAATTCAGCTACTTGACGTCTTTGAATTTCTTGAGGCCAGAATAATGTCAAATGATATAACACCCTTTGTCTTCTGATGAAATCAAGATTGGAGAGGATTGGGGGGGCAAAACTAAGAAGGTGAAGAGATTTTTCTGGGTGCTCTGGGAACCCAACACAGAGAGGCCTCGGGGAGCCATGAGTTACTCTCATGCTCTTCTCCACAGGGGTTCTTGTAATCCCTGTCTTCCAGAAGATCCTCTGTAATGTTTTGTGGGACTTTATACTGCACAAGCTTCAATTAAAGCAGGACTCAGTTTGCATTTTGTGTTTGTGGTTTTTCTCTGATACATTTTTTTTTTTTTATTACTCACTGATTTTACACCTGCTATTCTAGAATGCTCTTGAATGAAATAATCAGCTTAGATTAAGAGACTGGCTGCATTTAAAATATTTAGTTCTTTGATTAATTGAAGCACTTTTCTCCTAGTTGTTTTATTGCATTTGTTCTGAGGAGAGATTATGCCTAAACTACTCAGTTCTCTTCCATAGTTCACTGTTGAGGGTAACAGGTTGTGATTTGTTCCGTGGGTCTAAAGTTGCCTGGCTCTTTGAGAGTTCTTGAATTTTTTTTTTAAAGGTTTCCTAGTGTCATTTTTTGTTGGTGATTTTTTTTAAAGATTTATTTATATATTTGAAAGGCAGAGTCACAAGAGAGGCAGAGGCAGAGAGAGAGAGAGAGGGAAGTCATCCACTTGCTGGTTCAACTGCACAAATGGCCACAGTGGTCAGAGCTGGGTCAATGTAAAGCCAGGAGCTTCCTCCAGGTCTCCCACATGGGTGCAAGGGGCCCAAGGAGTTAGGCCATCTTATATTGCTTTTCCAGGCCATAGCAGAGAGCTGGATCGGAAGTGGAGCAGCTGGGACTTGAACTGATGCCCATATGGGATGCAGGCACTGCAGGTGGCAGCTCTACCCACTATGCCATGGCACTGGCCCTATGAATTGTTAAGTTTTGCAATAACTAGCATGTCAGAGGTTTTTTATGCCTCTGATAAGGGGCAATATTAAGTGGATCCTTGTGGATCATCACCTGCCCTAGAAGCTGGTTAATGGCAAAGTTCTTGTTTTGTGTTTACTAGCAGGGCTATTAATGTATTCCACAGTCATCTGATATGACTTAGGAAATAAGTCTACTTGCAAGGATCGTACAAGGTCTGTGGAGGCCATGGATCCCTTGATTTCTATTCGCCCTGCCAAGCGCATACACACACACACAACGATAGGATAAGATCCTGCTGAACACACTGTTTGCATTCAGTGAAAGGATGCTTTTGCTGCCTGCTCTTAGAAGAAAGGCTTGAGAATAACTGTTGGCTGGGGGACAAGTAGACTTCTTGGGCAGCAGTGCTTTGGGTTTGAATATTATTTTGTGACAGTTGGCTAGTACCAGGATACCATGGGGTGTGTGCAATATTGTGGAGGAAAATACTAATGCCATGGTATGCTGAATTTAGGGGAAGTTCCTGTAGTGGAGAAGAGCAGAGAGCCTCTGATCTCAACTAGCTTAAGATCTATGAGGTGAGCTTTCCATGCCCTTTTCAGGTAACGACCCGAATCAGTGGTGATTTTTATGGCAGTTCAGCCTCTCCCTACAGAAGAGGTGAGTGGGCTTCAAGAATACTTCAAATTGCACAGCAAATTTTATCTGGATTGCAAGTGCATTATTTGTAGGTCTTTTCAGATGCTTAAAGGCATTTTGAAGCTTCATGATCCCCTAAAGGTTAGAAATCACAGCTGTAGATCTTTAGAAACTTCAAAGGGTAATTTCTTTGAATTAATGTTTCCCATAAATATGCGTTGGAGGTATCTCATCTTACAGATCTTGTAGGAATGATCTCACTCTTCTTTCTTTATTTTTGATCTCTTTTTTTGTTATTTAGCAATGTCATTGTGATTTTCACCAAAATCACATGTCTTGTCAGGCAGGTGTCTTAACCATATGACTTGGCTCTTACTGTCCTACTTACTCCAGGAATTTTTTTTTTAGAAGATACTGAGCTGTTTCTGCTACTATTGTAGTCTTACATGAATTTCCAATGGATTCTTGTTTTTTCTTAGTCTCTGTGCAAATTTATCACTGTTCTTTAAGAGCATGAGTTCTGTGCCTATGGTATAATGTGCAAACCACTAGAGTGATTTTATGCTGTGAAGACAAACAAATTAGTGTCCATCTACTTAGACCTTCTGGGATGATAATGCTGGTTTTCTTAGGAGCTTGTATACTGGTCTTTATTCCCATGTGTTGTATGGAAATCCTTTAAATTTTGTTCCTTAACTTTTTTTTTTTTTTCCGAGAACTGTCAGTTAGCTGATATATCCAAGCCCCAGTGGGTCTGCAGAAAAATTTTGAGTAGCTGCTGCCATAAAAGTCTACCTGACTGTTGATAATACAGCTACACTGAGAGCAAATAGAAAATTAATGTGTGGGGCAATCGCTGTGGTGTAGCAAGTAAAGCCGCTGCGTGCAGTGCTGGCATCCTGTATGGGTACTGGTTCAAGTTCCAGCAGTTCGACTTCTGATCCAGCTCTCTGCTGTGGCCTGGGAAAGCAGTGGTAGATGGCCTAAATGCTTGGGGCCCTTTATCCATGTGGGAACCCAGAACAAGCTCCAGGTTCCTGGCTTCAGATAGGTGTAGCTCTGGCTGTTAAGGCCATTTGGGGAGTGAACCAGGAGATGGAAGACCTCTCTCTCTCTGCCTCTCCTCTCTCTATGTAACTCTGCCTTTCAAATAAATGAATAAATCTTAGAAAAATTAATGTGTTGTATGTATGTTAAATTGGATTTACACAATAGGAAACTCCTGGCATACAGACACTTAAACATTGTCTCAAAGGAAGATTGAACTATATGTTCTGAGAATTTCTGCCCAAACTGAGCTCTTCCTAACATTAGCTCTGAAGGTCTTATTAGTAGCATACTTCACAGTTACTAAAATTAAGACTTGGAAAGGACAGTGTCTCAACAGTGTAATTCCCAAGAATTAGCAGAGGTGCAGGAAAGGTTTCCATGATGAAGTTACTTCAACTCCGTACTTCACTGCCAAATCTCACAAGTCTGCTTTACCAGGTCACTATGTGAATTCAAATCTTATTACATGAAAAACCTCTCCTGACTGGGTTTTAAAATTTTTGTGATAATAAAAGGAGTTATTGTGAATTCTGAACATCAGCTCTGTAGATAGCCCATGATAGCTGAGGCTTCTGTTAATGTAGGTAGGTTAACCTTTTTTTTTTTTTTTTTTTTTTGAGAGAAGTAGTGGACGACATAGGAACCATAGTGTATTCACATTGGTATAATAATATATTCTGAAGATCTCAAGTTACTGGAATCTGGAGTGGCGTAATTTGAAAGTTAGGTTGTGAGATCTGAAAGGGATCTCAGACCATGTCCTTACTTTGGAGATAAGGAAATAGGCTCTAGGGTCACTTAATTGATCATGGACTTGAAATGTGACTGTCCTTAGAGGAAACCTATAGCAAACTACATCATCAGGGATAAATGAAGTAAAAATGGCTTCTGAGTTATTTCAAGTTTTCTGAAGATTATAAACCTAGTATATTTATCCTTGCTGGTTCTAATCTAAGTAGGCTCTCTGCCAGAGCCTGGATTAGGACTGCATTTTGCTTCTGTATTTCTTGAGTTCTTGTAGTACCTTGTTATAGAATAGAACTGAGCCAAAAAAGCTTTCTCCCTGCTCTCCCAGGGTCTGTTGAGTGCTTATTGTGATTCCAAGCACTATGTTAAGGATATTTCTTTGAAAGTCAGTCTTGCCTGGTATATGGCATCGCCACTTACTAGTATATTATTTTACCTATATGCCTGAGTTTCTTCTATAAAGTAATAACTGTGTCATAGGTTTGTAATGAGGTTGAAATAGGTCAATATATAGGAGACTTTCAACATAGTGCCTGGCATCTTGTAAATGTTCAATAAATACTAATTGTTACAAATCGATAGGTCAATTTTTCTTTCCACCTATCTTTCCTTACTCTTTCTAGAAAAGAATAAGAAATCTAGGCCATTTGTATTTAATCTGTGTCTGTCTTTTAGTCTGCCTGCCCTGGTTAAGTATCATCATCCAAGTTATTCCAGAACATCAACAAGTTAACTATAAGAGCCAACCCCACCTAGTGGTAAGAATCCTGATCTTTTCATACAGACCTCTTCAGCTTAAAATTCTTTTCTTTAATGGTTATTGTAGTCTTTAGAGTACAAATCAGGCTTAGCACTCTGATCTTGCCTGTAGTTTTGTCTTTCCAGTCCTTATGGCTTGTCAGCTACCTTGTGCTTTATAGTCATATTGACTGTCTGAAATGCCCAGTTTTTCATTTTCATGTTTTCCCAGCTCTGCAGCTCTGCACATGTATGTTATATTTGAGATGCCTGTTTACCCTCAACCTAATCTCTCCACCCCACTTACAGACCAATAGCCATACACACAAACACCTAGTGTCCTTTTTGCTTGTGCTTGTACAACACCCAGTGTGCATTTCTTTTTCTGAGTACATACCACATTTTGTTGCCAATTTATGTTCCCCCTCTAGACAGCTCCATGGGATCAGAATCTTTTCTTAAAAAAGATTTATTTATTTGAAATGCAGAGTTACACACAGACACACACACACACACAAAGAGAGAGAGAGAGAGAAAGCGCTCTTCATCCTCTGGTTCACTCCCCAAATGGCCGCAAAGGCCGGAGCTGGACTGATTTGAAGCCAGGAGCCAGGGGCTTCTTCCGCGTCTCCCATGTTGGTGGCAGGGGCTCAAGGACTTGGGCTATCTTCCACTGCTTTCTTAGGCCAAAGCAGAGAGCTGGATTGGAAGTGGAGCAGCTGGGACTGGAACTGGTGCCCATATGGCCAGCACTACAGGTAGCAGCTTTTGCCCACTCTGCCACAGCGCTGGCCCTCAGGATCTTTATCTCCAGAAACTAACTGGCTTACTATAAACATGCAAAAAGTGAGTGAGTGAACGATGTCAAACATCCCTGGCAGTTGAATTTGGTTATAATAGGTTTATATTTTTATGAGATTTGACTTCAGTATATTCCAAAACAATATGCATCACAAGTGCATTGGGCTAGAGGATTCACAAATGCAAATTTGTGAACAGTTAAAACTGCCTGGATTGTTAGAAATTGCCAACATGCCTGATTCTGATGGTCTGCCATGTGATTTACACCTATGCTTGTATCAGTTTTTGCCTGGACAAGAAGTACTGTTGAAACGCTATTTTGGTAAGAATGGACAAATGTAGGTGTGCTTGTATCAGTTTTTGTGTCTTCTGTGGATCTGGGGACCAGGCTGAGGCATGAGCAGGAGGCAATCAGACAGGGGATTAGCGGAGGAAGGGAAACGCAATGATCAGAATCCTGACAATATTAAGTCATTGCAATGTGCATTTACATCTCTGCTACTAGTGTTACTGGCTGTGTGACCTGGGTAAAATTTCTCTGATCTTCAGTTTCTTTATCTATAAACTAGTAGGTCTTGTTTACCAACTCTGGGGTATATCTGAAGTATTAGTTTCCTGGGGTTAAGAAGATTGAATGAGGTCATGATTTATAGTAAGTGCCCAGTAAACATTAGATCTTAGTGTATTGTCTTCAGGTTGTGAAGATATCATATTGGGAAAAGGTCTCAGGTTAGAGACCATACCCATCTTGTTCGCTGTGTCTTTAGCGCTTGACACTTACGTGGAAACTGTTTAGCAGATGTTTGTGGGACTGCTTAATGAGGGCTATTAGGGCAAAGTTGTTAGAGATCTGTGAATGCTGTGGTGTTTTCCTGTAGTGCCTCTTCAGATAAAGCTGTTTCAAGTCTACTTCGTATGCCTGGGTCCGAGTTTTCTCAGCATATCATGTGCTACTTCTTTGAACTATGTCAAGGACACAAAGCATAAAGCATAGCAGTATTGGGTCTTAGAAATGAGCTGTTACCATGACATCTGAGTCCCCAAAGACAATGCAGCAATACATCCGAAAGTGAAGTTTCTATCTGAACATTTATTCCACAGTCATAGAAACTGAAGATGGAAAAGACCTGAGGACATCTAGTCCATCCACATGGTTGTACAAGAAAAGTGGCTGGAGCAAAACAGCCCATTCACTTCATGCTCACAAGACAGCAATTCAGTTCTTGGAGCGGAGCATTTGCAAACACAGTAAAATGAAGACACAATGCAAATACTCTTCACAGACCTTAAGAAAATACTTAGAAGTACATTATTTTCATAAAATGATTAGTAACTAAAAATAAGGAGTGAGGGAATTCTGGATTAGATGTGTGGCTTAGGTGGGTAGAGAAAGGAATAATGGTGTGGGTTGAACAGTGGTTTTAATGACTAGAAATTAATTTATTTGAGGACCGGTTGGATTTCCTGACTGACTCATCAAAATATGGTTTGGGAGTAAAAGAGGCTCTAGCATGGTTTCTTCCCCATTGTTCTTTATTCACACCAAGGAAGTGCTTCTCTTGCTCCAAGGGTAGACACCCAGCACCAGCACTGAGAACTCTCATCAGTTGATAGAACTCCATTCTAGGCACATTACGACTTTGCTTACGACTTCTCTGTCTGGAAGGAAGAAGCAACTCCTGTATAAGGTTTGTGCAACAGGAAGATTCATAAATAATGGAGCATCACCCTTGGCCCACTAAAAACCTCAGCTGATTAGGGCCCTGTGACTTCTTCATTTGGCTGTCCAGTAATTCTTCCAATTTGGTTTTGGTTGGAGGAATATTCTTTCTCATCTATCTACATATACTCTGGGGCCCTTATTCTTATTGACACAAACCAAATAACCATATCTGTTCCATCTCATCCAGTCATGCTTTCCTGTGTGCCTCCCATTCCAGGAATTCTGCCTTGGAACATGAGCTTAGGGCATGGGACACTGTCCTCTTCTAGGTTTCCCAGCACCAGAGTTTGTTTATGAGGAGAGAGCACATAAATGGAGGCAAGGTGGCATCCCTTAGCTCCGATTCACTAAAGTCTCACATTCCACTTGAAGGCTTCTGATTTTTCTTTCTGTTTTTTGAGCCTGAAGAGAGTTGAGAGAACAGAAGTGGAGAACAGAAAGGTTTTCAAGGTCCCACCACTTCATGAAATCTTTTTACAAAGTACAACACTGTTTCACAAGTTGCAAAACACAGTTCAATTACTACCATAAAAATAATCATTGCTACTTAACATGAAGACTGCTTCATTTCACCACAAGCAATTACGGTTTTTCTTTACCCAGAACATTTAAGCGTTTCAAGCAGGATTGACAGCAGTAGGCCTAAACCCTGCTGCTTCTGGCTGCATCCTGGCCACAGTTTTGGCCAGGTAGTTCCTCAGAAGATGCTTGAGGAGCGTGCACTGTTCATCTGCTTTGTGGAAAGGTAGGGTGGTCTGGCGTGTGATCACCACTGCCCAGAATGCCTCATAGAGAAGCGTAAGGTAAACCTGATATACAAAAATCCAAACTTACAAAAACAGATACATTAAGGGATAATTAATTGCATTACAAAAGGGTTATTTACTTTACAAAAGAATTCACCTCTGGGTTCCCTTAAATAGCCAGCTTCTCAAGTACAGTCAGAATCGGTTGCGTTATAAAAAAGTCCATGTACAACATTAGGAGCATGGCTGTTGTGTGAATTGAGGTACAGCTGTACATCAGCCTGTGGGCTGCGCAGGTTCGGGGTGTGCCGAGCATGATGGCAGAGTCTGGGGAGCATCTTTAGCTGTTGCACATGTGTAGGGAGGGCTAAGGGGCGCAACCTTCCAAAGGCGGCTGCAAACCTTACAGGCCTGGGATGAGAATGTGGGGGTAAGGTGTTTCAAAACAAATTGTCCTTGTTCTGTTTTCAGGGCTCACTGTTTCCTCATTGTTGAGCTGTTTGATATGAGGTCAGTGAAGTCCTCCCACCTCCCTTGTTGGTATTTCTGACCCAACCTCCACTCCAGGGGTTTCTCAACTAATTGCTAAAGTGTTACCTATTTAGAACTTGGGGTGTTATCTTTCCCTGAGGGACTGGGTAGCTCCTGGTAGAAATACAGACATGTACCCAAAGGTAGGGGGAGAAATTTTATGATTGAGACACCTTTCCAATTGTCTGCAGTTACTACAGAGCATAGTGCTCGACCCAGCACTGTGAACTCATTGTAGACATTCAATTTAATTGGTTAAGCAAAAAAGATATAGCAAAAAAATTGATAAACAGGGAGGTCTAGTCCTAAATGATGCTCTGGGGTGGAGGTGGAGAATGGAAGGTGCATCAGATGTGTCCTGATGATAACCAACATCCCACCTTACATCCCTCCCCCCATCTTTTCACTTGCCCCCATTCCCCGGGGCAGCCAGACTTCCAGAACAGAGTAATTTTTTGACCACCTGTGTCAGCCACCCAAGGGTATTGGTTAAAGTAGGGTTTCTGAGCCCATCTCCAGACTCCCTCCCTTACCTTGTCTGGGGAAGGATCCTGGCAACTGGCATTCTGTGAATGACTCTTCACTACCACTTGGGAACTGTATTCTAAAGTTCCCATATTTCTTTCCCCTTCTGCATGCTAAAGCAGTTGTACAATGGAAAAGGGGTCTCCAGGCAGAGGGGAAGCTGGACTACCCACATCTCTTTTTTGGGCATTAGATGCAGCCTGGAAGATGATCAGGATCCAAGATCTGTTCCTGGCTCCTCAGAATGAATGGGGATGAGGCTGGGAGGGCTGACTTGGTGATTATACCAGTCTACAAAGCATAGACAGGGCAGATTTCTGAATCTGTTGGAGTTTGCGATGTTCATAGGCCTGTGGTTCAATTTTGGGATTCCTGTGACTAAGGGATAGGTGGCTGCTTTTCTGACAATGGCCTAGTGTGTGGTGTGGAGAACATTTCACTTAATCCACAGTGCCAGCTCCTATACTCTGTTATAGGCAATAAGCAGAGATATTCCCAGGTTCATTCTAAGGCCACAACCTTGCTTTGCTTTTCTCTTTCTTTTCCCTTAGAAAAGGCACACGCTGTGGTGGAGATGCTTAGATTAGAATTCAAGTCCTATTCATTTCTCAGCCAAATTGCCTTGATGTCCCAGAGCTTTTGTTCTAAAAGCAGGCTGTGCATTTAATGCCTCTTCTGGCTGTCCTCTGCTCCTGCTCATATCTCTGTCCCCTTTCATAGTGCTGTGTAAACATATTCCTACTAAATGATAACCAGGATGGGATCAGAAATCTAGAACCTTCTCAATAAATGGCTCTTGCCTGACCCCATCCGTCCTTGCCAACTGTGATATTGAGCTCAGCTAATTTTTAAGTATGCCTCTCCCCCAAGTTTATTTCACTCTTAACTTTGCTCCCCATTCAGAATCTGGAAAAAAATTTAGTTTGGGGAGCTGGATCAAAAACTGCAACCCTGGATAATCCTGTGCTAGATTAAGATTAAAACCAACAACCCAATAAAACATAGGTATGTGTAACAATTTTATCTCTTGTGGAAAGTGCAGAGAGGGCTAAAAACCAGAAATTACTGTGGCACCTAGTGAAAAGCTGCTGGGGTTGTCTGGTTACTCACAGATCCCTTACATGGAGTTTCCTCCTGGTTTCAAACTCCTGCTATGAAAAAGGCTCTTACCCTGGAGACCTAGGGAGGGAGCGTGGGAAGAGATGCTGCCATACTGCCGGTGAGGGAGAGCAGACTTGACCTCTAAGACGACCTTGACCTCAGCTTCCCCACACCTTTGTCAGTAGTTACAAAAGAGCATTACAAAGTGTCTCAGGGGCTCAGAGGAATGCCAGGAACTGAGAGAAGGGAACAACATGGCCGCCTAGGACTCACAAGTCCGATTGGTCCTTTGATACTCTTCCAGCTCCGTTTTCCTGCTCACAGCCAGCTGCAGCTCTTGGCGGATCACCCGAATCTGCTTCTCGAGCTCTGAGAGTTCCTGCATCACCGAGTTCCGGGCTACGTTTACGGAGTCTGCTTTCCCGTTGGTGGTCAGAGAGGCAGGGAGCTCTCTTCTCCTTGGAGGGAGAGGGATGTCCTGGGGCGTCCGCATGCCCAGCTGATTTTGTCCTCCCTCATCACTAAAGATGTATTTTCGTTGGTTGTCGTGACTCAGACTGGAAGTATTCCACACCATGAGCTGCCTGGGTGCCACATTGGATCTAAGAAACAGAGACATTTTATTTTAGGTTTACCTCGCATTCTGCAGCACTCAAAGTGCTGTTCCCCATCTGGTAGCCATTTCCTGTGTGAATAATATGGAGCTGAGTATGCACTTAGTGATGAAGTCAGAAAGCCAGGGAAAAATTGCCTGCTGAATGTCATGGAGACGATATGAACCATGAACTCCCAAATGACGTTCAGGCTCTTATGAGGTCTTTTGCTGCTCAGAAACTGGAATGAGGTATCATGTGCAGGGCTGATGGAAGAGGGTCTGGCATGTTGTTTTGTGTAGAATCTTAGGTGTCTTATTCCATTCCTGCAGGTGAAGCTCAGGAAACAGCATGGCCTTGAAACATTATGTGGCTATAAAAATGATGCTTTAATAAAAGTGAAAATCTGTTTTTCTCAGGTGTTGAACTCTAAGCATCAGCCTGCTGAAAGATATGACAGCATGGCTTCGCCTTGGTCTCACAGGATCACCTGATGTTTACCACTTGATTTGGGGAGAAACAAAGCATGCAAGCTATAGGTTTGAACAAAGTATTTTTCTACCATAGGAATGGCTTTATGTGGGTTGAGATTGACAGGTCAGTTTTGATGCTTTAAAAAAGAAATCCCAAGAAAGTACTCAGGTTCTCATTAGCATAATGAAAGCCACACAGACCAATTTGCAATTGCCTTTCAAGCTTCCATTGTGCCACCTACGACCAGTCAAGAAAGTTATTTCTAGCTAGGCACAGGAGCAGAGGGGTCTCATTTCTGAAATGTACTTCAACAGTTTAGGTGCAATGACAAGATTTTCAGTACAAGAACAGATTCGAGCCCTAAGCAGTATAGCTGCTGATTTCTTCTACCCTAGGAGAAGAAGGAGAAAGAGGAGGGTTATGACCTTATGACCAATTTTGCAATCTATCACAGGGCAAAGCAAACACCCCCCTAAGTTCTTGTGTTTTTGTTCCCATCATCCATATAACTGAATCCACTTCATTCCTGGAGACTTGCCAGGAGAAGAGGAAGGACAGTGAAATGAAGTCATGCTGCAGATATACGGTTGAGAATAGAAACAGCGACTTGTTAGGATGGTTCTATGTTGCTTTGTCCTGTGGCAGGTTGCAAATGTGGTCACATTCCTTGTTCCTCCTTTCATCGATGTCCCTCTAGAATGTGAGGTTGTAGCTCATTCTACCCAGGATGCTGAATATGCTTCTCGTGAATTAGGACTGGTCTCCTAAATTGTTTTGACCAATCCAAATTGGCAGATGGAAGTTCCAAGCCTAAGCGTTAGAGAAGCCTTGCGTGCTTCCACTCTCAGAACCCTGCAGCTGCAATGTGAACTATCCCTGACTAGCCAGCTGGGTGATGACAGGCCACGTGGAGAGAGTCCCCAGTATTTCCAGGTGCCCCAGCTGAAGCTATCATAAACCAGACAGCCCTCAGCTGCTGCTTCTGTTCTTCCTAGGTTGGCTGAAGACAAATGAGCAAACTCAGGTGAAATCAACAAATCTGGCTCAGATCAGCAAACTGTAGAGTTGACCCACAGATTAGTAAGCAACTCACTGTTTTTCAAAACATTAACTATTGGGATAATTTCTCACCCAGCAAAACCCAACTGATGCATGCCCCAAGCTATCAAAACACATAAACAGGGGCTGGCGCTGTGGCTGTGGTGTAGCAGGTTAAATCCACAGCCTGCAGCACTGACATCCCTATGGGCACCCATTTGAGTCCCGGCTGCTCAACTTCTGATTCAGCTCCCTGCTGAAGTGTCTGTGAAAGCAGTGGAAGATGACCCAAGTACTTGGTCTCTGCACCCATGTAGGAGACCCAGAAGAAGCTCCTGGTTCCTGGCTTTGGCCTGGCCCAGCCCCATGCATTGCATCTGTTTAGAGAGTAAACCAGCAAATGGAAGATCTCTATCTGTCCTCTCTCTAATTCTACCTTTCAAATAAATAAGTCTTTCAAAACAAAACACACAAACACACTCCAAATCCTGTCCCCCCCCCTTTTTAAAATAATTTCTCATAAGTGAAATCACTTAGAAATGAGCAGAGC
Organism: Sylvilagus floridanus; assembly: GCA_949820135.1. Lineage (NCBI taxonomy): Eukaryota > Metazoa > Chordata > Mammalia > Lagomorpha > Leporidae > Sylvilagus > Sylvilagus floridanus. The sequence continues at coordinate 68,178,621 of OX463243.1, forward strand.
TCAGTTTTCTGGTGTCCTGGCTAGGACATACGAACTCAGACATAGCTCCACTGACTTTAGACCATAATCAGGAGATACAGTTGTAATTTTCCTTCCAACAAAACAGTCCTTTTACTTTTCTCCTCAAATGTTTCCATATTGCTTTTGAACAATTTTGAGGTAATCTTTTTTGTGGTGCTGGCTATATTGTTTGCAATTTTTGTGTGTCTTAGAATGAGAGGAAAGGGAAAAATTGGGGGTGTATATATATCAGGAATCTACTGAGCTGTAGGATAGACCAAAACCTACATGAAATCATGTGCTGAATGATTCAAGGACAGTATATAGTCTCTTTCAATATCCACAGTTCCCCCTTCTACATTAAGTACAAAAGAAGCTACATCTGCTTCCATACCATGGCCCTAAATCTTTCTAAGCCTTTCTTTAAAGTGTGTGTTAGCAATTTATTCATTCTTTTACTCTTTAAATAGATAGAGATCACAGAGACAGGGTGTCCAGTTATAGCGGTCATGAGCATTTGAGTAGATAGTCTTCCAAGGGAAGATGGAGAGAACTCTCTAAGCCAGCTGACCTAAGTCTAGCACAATAGACTGATTCATTGCAGGGAAGACTTGGGAGTAGAGTGTCAACACATTTGCTTGGACTGACCAAGCACCCACAGTGATCAGGTAAGTTCAGATAGTTGAAAATGCCCTGGAGGTTTGCATATCTATCTGGGAATATAATATAGAAAAAGAAGCAAAAACGATTCCTAAGAAAGCTCTCATTGCTAGCATCATCGGTGCTCTGACAATTGGTGTAGCTCTGGAGTACCTATGACTGCTCGGTGACAGATGCTGAATGTAAGATTTGGTGTATGTGTAGAAGGAATACGTTTTATATTCTTGGCTTCAGTAATGTTTAGGTTGTGTTGGCATCAAGTCTCAGAGTATAGCATGAACAGTGAGAGAGCTTTGTTTAACGTTAAACATGAACAAAATAGGCTTCCACAGATCATTCACATCATGTCGAGGCTCACTACTCTGTTGGACTATTCAAAAGAGACATGAGAGCTATGAGACCCCAAACATTCATTGTGTTTTGAAGGTTTCAGGTGTTGGGTTGTAGGGATTTAGGACATAGGAAATATGGGCCCAAGACACTTACCCTCTTATCTATAACAAAAAAAATGTGGACAACATGATTCTTTTTTCATTGTGCATCTCTCTTCCGGGCATTCTCCCCAGTTTTTACTTAGTTTGTTACAGTCATTTCCATAATGCCTGACAGCCTATCTCTGCAGTCACTGTGCACTCCCTCATCCCCCCACTCTTGAGCTGTTTGTGGTATCCTTGTATCATATTGCTAGTCCACTAGTGACAAGCTGTAGATAAATCAGGTCACATCCATGAAGGCATATTCTGCTGTAGCTCCTCAAAATAAGGGGTTCAGGAAGGGAATCTATCCAGAAAAGTGGGTAAGTTGAGTGAAAGACACATCTGATCCTCAGTTTAGGTGAAGAAGATGTGAATATGAATCAGATCACAATTGGAGATGGGATCACTAGGCTCCCTGTTTCTATCAGCATTGGAAAGGCAGTGTTGTGTTGTTGCAATATGGTATCTTTGCTGTTATGTCTTCTTGTGTTCCTCTGGTTAAAAATCTATGCTAAAAGTAATTATATAAAAATATGTGTAACATGACATGGTACAGCTGTAACCTGATTTAGTCTACAGCTTGGTCACTAGCCAAGTTGCAATATGATACAGGAATATCGCAGACTAGGGATAGTGCTCAGTGACTGGAAACAGAATCTTTAAGGGAAAATGGAAATGATTCTGACAAGCTAAATGAAAACTGGGGAGAAGGGGACGTCAGCAGTCCCAGAGGAGATACAAACAGTGAAAAAGAATCATGTTTTCCACCTCTTTCTGTTGCTATGAAGGGGAGTGGTGAATGTTAGATTTCAAAACTACCTTGAGAGCCAAGATTTGAGGTGAAGATACACCCCAGATGGCAGCTTTGCTTGCAGCTGATCCCACATCTGAGGCCTTGCGGCATATGAAGGAACCACTTGGACTTAGGCAGCAGATGACAAAGGCCACCAGGAGCCAGACCCAAGTGTTTTTGACATTGTTTGTCACGGGTGTGGAGTTTCACTTTTCAAGTGCTTTTAATGTTTGCTGCTTCCTATTATTGAGATGTTCTATTATTTAGAGTGTGTAGAGGAGAACCAGAACTAGGCAGAATATGTCTGCTGCATGGAGAAGGGTGGGGAGTGGAGACATGGTGAAAAGTATCCCATGCACTTAACTGCCTGCAGTTCTCATGATAAGCTTTACACAAATTTTGTACATAACCATAGCTGGTATTTATTATACATTTGCTTTGTTTTTAGGGCTTTACATGTATTATTTCATTTAGGTATTATTTTTATCTCCCACTTCACAGATGAGGAACCTGAGGCACAGGGAGGCTGAGTAACTGATTTGCCCAAGTTCATTCATATTTTAAATGACGGAGGCAGGATTTGGATGCAGAGGCTTGACTGTAGAAACCACATCTGCACATTTAACCATGATAGTATATTGCCTGTACTGTATTTCACTGTCCTTATAGGTATATATAAGTATTTATTTATATTTGCTTCTTTATTTGTATCTGAAACCACATGTACTTATATTGATTTTGTTTTTTAACAAATTGTCCTGATTTCACCTGAATAGATAGTTATAACTTCGCTTTTGAGTATGGAGTCTCAGTTACATGTCCAAATATTTATTTTAGCAAAAGAAAGTTGGCTAGATTTGGCCTTTTATTACCTCTTTTCCACACGTTTGGTCTTGAAACGCTGTTGCTTTTCCTCTCCAAATGATGTGTTTAATGCTCTATGCAATCTCTGGTGGAAAGAACAAATTCATAGGTAGACATCATTAGAAACACATGGGTCAAGGGACAAAGTACTGCTTGAAATTTAATGGTGTATCTTTTCATTGCAAACCTTGGCCTCTTTAAACAAATTTCCAGGGATGCCTGAAAATAGATCAATATTCATCTTCAAGTTGCAAGAGGACAAGAAATCTAATTATAGGTCATTACTCTATCTGGAAAAAAAAGATCTGCAAGCTTAGAAATACTCTGTATTGTAGAATGGTATGTGATATGTAAGATACAATTATAGAATGTGTAGCAAAGGACCTTGTACAATTACTAAAGATGAGCCCAAAAGTTAAGTCTGAATTTCTTGGAGGCCAAAACAAAGAGGGAGAGTACTTTTGAGATTAAACCAGTTGTATTCATTACAACAAATCAATTGTCTTCTCAAGATAAAAGGAAGAAGAACTGTGTTCAACCATAACCAAACCAATAGTAATAACCTATACATGGAAAAAAACCAGTCCTGTGTTAACAACAACAAATGTGGAGTTAAGCATGAGAACAGATAAATGAGGCAAAAATGACAGAACTGGAAGCCTCCCTGTTGAGAGCTGAGCCAAAGCTGTGGTGCAGTAGGAGGCAGGAGGGATCCCAGCCTGAGGAAGCCAAGACAGCTCATCCAGCCTCTGGGGGTCAGGTGAAACTGATCCTTTTGCTAGAGCACCTCCATCATTATGAAGACTTCTTCTGACTACATTTTACCTCTCCATGCCAATTTCCTTCAGGGAGAGATGTGCAAATGACTGTGTTGACATGGTTGGTCTGCTCAACAGTTCCACGTCTCCATGAAGATCAATTTGTTGGTGTCTGTATTACATTGAAAAGTACTGCAGTATTATGAGGCTTGATCTTGGCACCAGCGGGCCACAAACCTCTGGACTAGGGGAAAAGCAGAACAGGGAAAGTGGAGTGACCTAAAAGGGGAACTAATAGGTTTCAATTTTGGCAAGAAAATAATCTGTAGGAAAAAAATCTTTCACATCATCTCATCATGTTGTCATTCTTAAGTAAAATCTGGTTAAAGACAGTTCTATTGTGTTTATTTTGAACAACAGTGGAGGGTTATAGGAAAGGAAGGTGTACTGTGGGACACCTTAATATATGGGGCAAGTGAAATATGGGATAGAGGGAACTCCATCTTCTCCACTGGCAGCACCTACACCACCTTCATTCTCATGGTAATGTGTCATTTGTTAGTGTGGCGCAGGCCTATGGATTCCCCCATCATTGGGAACTCTAAAGCCTAAGAATTTTAGAGTCAGGCACCTGCAGCACTCACCTGGCTGGTGTGGAGCCAGTATTGTAGTTTGGATTTGTTTTTGATTCGTGGTAGCAGCAGCCTGTACACTATGTGTTCACCAATGGTTGTCAAGATGGACAAACCAAATCCAATGCACAGCAGCACGAAGAGTCCCGAGAAGTGTTTGATGCCCATTTGCAAAGTCTGTGACAGAACAGAAAAGGAAAGGCCATGAATGCCATAATCTACCTGCCCAAATGCCTGTTCATCCTTTCTTTTTTAGCCTCAGATTTTTTTTTTCTAGACCCAAGAAAACATGGAAACTATTCCTCCCTGTGTGCTGGGTAACTTTTTACTGTGAAAAAATTTGGCCAGCAGTGGACTGAGAGCTGCCATGGAGCAATCACATGTTAAACCCGTTGTTGAAGGGTCCTGGAATTGCACCAAGGCCTTGGGTCTGGGCCACCCAACAGTCACTTAGGGTGAGATTGACAAAGAGACAGAATGGAAAAAATTTAATATATCAAAACATCAAATAGTTGTTGGGGAGGGAGGGGGCTTACAGCATTTACCAGTGCTAGGAGACTGAGACCCAAGGCAGGAAAATTGGGCAGACTACTCTGGAGTGCAGGCAGAAGCCCAGCTGTAGGAAACAAGGACTGCTGGTCCAGGAAGGGGTCTGGTGGAGAGGTGCAGTGGGCCTGTAGGTCACACAGGTACTTAGGCTATCTCTGCAGTTGTATAACCTTGACCTCCAAAGCTACAAAAAATGTTTGAAAGTTATCCTTGGATCCTTGGCCTGGGTCTACTAGAATGTGTACAGGATATGGATATTAGAAAGACTCAAGGAGTTATTGCTATGGATGAAGAAAAGACTGGGAGAATTCACTTTGGACATTAACATGAACAGAAACATTCAGCAAAACTCTAAACATAAGGACACTGATTTCTTTCCTTTTTAAAAAGATTTATTTATTTATTTATTTGGAAGAGTCACACACACACACACACACACACAGAAGGAAAGATGAGAAAGAGAGAGAGAGAGAGAGAGAGAGAGAGAGAGAGAGAAGGAGAGAAAATTTTCTTTCCTCTGGTTCATTCCCCAGATGGCCACGATGGCCAAGGCTGGGCTAGGTCAGAACAAGGAGCTTCATCCAGGTTTCCCACATGGGTGGCAGGGGCCCAGATACCTGGACCATCTTCAACTGCTTTTCCCAGGCCATTAGCAGGGAGCTGGATCAGAAGTGGACAAGCCTGGACACAAACTGGTGCCCATATGGGATGCTGGCATTGCAGGCAGCAGCTTTACCTGCTATACCACAATGCCAGCCTCTAGGGCACTGCTATCTTATAAGATACTGCCAAAATGAGGAAGAAAAATGTAAATTACAGTGAGTCATCTTGCCTTTAAGCACATGGCTTCTCCCTCTGTTTTCTTGTTCCAAACAATAATTAGCTTCATTTTTCTGATTGTCTCACTAGCAAACAGTCTACATTCATACTATTTTCTATATTTTCCCTTAAACTTCTGTGGTTTACATTTATATAACCAATAGTTATTCTTAAAAATTTAATATAGTTATCTAAAAAATTAAGCATGTAATGTTTCTGTCGGACACTAAGTGTATACATCATGATCTTAAAATAAACCCTTCAAGTATTATTATCTCCATTTTATATTTGAGGGAATGGAGGCTAATTGAGATTAGTTACATCACCCTTGATTGGACAAGCGAATAGGTCGGGGAGCCAGGCTCTGAGTCTAGGGTCATCTGATACCACAGGCTACACTACCTCCCAAACAAATGGCTTGTATAGGTATCCTATGCTGCCTGAATTCTGTCTATTCACTGTAACAACCTGGCAAAAATTTCCACTCAGAACTCACCATCTGACTTGAAAACCCACCATAATCTGCCTATGTGCACCAACTGAGAGGTTTAGTTTGTGTCTGAGCCTGAGTGATAAGATGTGCACCTGCAGCTGTAATTCAACTGTTCTTCCCATAGGACCACACTGTTCAAATGTGCTGTCTCTTAGATATGTGTATCTAGCCGCACATTATCAAGTGAAAAATTCCTTTTCTAATGACGTGGAGCTTGTTCAACTTGACACTCATCATTGGTCAGAGGAAGCAGAAGAGGAGCAATGACTATTCAATGTCAAATCTTGAACATAAATGCAGGCGATGCAGACAAAATGATAATTGCAGTTTCAAGTGATGTGTCTGGAAGCAAGTTTGCAAGTGAGATCACAAGCCTGCTTCACGTTATCAAGAGCTGAATAAACGAAAGCAAAAAGAATGGGAAAAGGTTTGTGTTTTTTCATCTCATTGCTTCGACGGCAGCTTCATTCAACAGCTCATGGTCACACATTTCTGTAGACTCATCTGCCTAGGAGAGAGGACTGTTCCAGTGTGTAGCCATACACGAATCTCAGGTTGTTTGTGGCTCCACTTAGCCCTTTACAAGTTTACTTCAGCTCGCCCCTGCTCGCTTAAGCAGTTCTACAATTAGTGAGTAGCTATTCATAATATTGCCTTGCTTGTTTTTTTTTTTTTTGCTGTTGCTTAACTTGTTATGTTTCTTTAATATTTACTTTATTGTTAATTTACATTAGTGTAGATTCATTGCACTGTGGAGCGTAAACATAGTTTGTGTCTGATACTACACTCTGCACAATGCATCCAGGAATCTTCACTAATCAGCATTTAAGAACTGAAGTTTTAAATGTTTTATGGTTTGCAGGAATCCTAAGTGGACTGTTATATTTAACAATCCATGCATTGTGTGCTAAATATTAAACACCTATAGATAGATGTCCAAGAGTGTTTGATTTACATTTAGTGAGATTGGTTGGGGTTTTTGGAGGAAGAAGGAGTGCTTTATTATTTTTTCCCATTTGAAGCAATGGAAATGTCTCCTACTCCCTAGCTAACATATTTCAAGAAGCAGACAAGACTTCAATAAAGAGAGATTTCTGTACAATCACATGAGCGGTTTCTGCCCAGAACATCAGTGCTTCTAGTAAAGCCTGGAGGCCAAGACTACTGATTTTGTTGCCACTCAAACCTGGCTTTGCATCTTGCTCAGATGTGTACAAGTGGATTATCTGACAGCTAGCTAGATGAATGACTTTTTCTCAAGCCTTCAGCAATAAACACAGTTAAAGTGTTTCACTCATCCTTTGCCTTAGATGTTACCAACCAAGCTCCATGCAACTATTTCTCCTTTGCTTCAGATTCATATCTCAACACAAAGCAGAGTTGAGATTTCTCTGGTTCTCTGTAAAGTTACTGACACTCACTGTTTCTAACTCCTCTCCTCTCATTCTTTCTTGGAACCACTCCAGTGAGACTTTTGTCACCCCCTCCCCCCATCACTTGTCAGTTAGCTCCTGTTGAAGTCAAAAATGACCTCCACATCTGATACCACAGGCCACATCTCATGGCTACCTTTTACTAATTCATTTGCTGACACTGTTGATTATTTGATCCTCTATGAGTATTTTCTTTAATCTGTTTTCGGGCTACCCTGTGGTGGAATGAGAAGGCTGTGCCAAGATGGCCACAGGCAAGCGAGCGTCAGTTACTCAGGAAATGGCTTTGGAACCCACCTGGCAAAGGAGCCTGCCAGGCAACAGGCAGTGATTGGTTAGGGCATAAACTGCCCCTTGATTGGATTGGCTGCCTCGGCTATATGAGCTGCTGTACCAACTGAAATAAATGAGTCTGTGGGCTGCTCGCCTCTGGCCCACTTTCACCCGGGGTCTGTGTGGTGACTCTGCGCCTCTTGCTCCCACTGCGCTCCTCCTCTCAGAACAAATCAACCTCAACACTACCCCCTCACTCTTTGTTGCATTTCAGTATCCTTTGCTGATTCTCCTCATTTTTTTTGACTATAAACACTGGCATTTCTTCCATTCTTTAGCTACACTCACTTTCTCATTCAATATCACCAATATATCAAAGACTCCCAAGAATTGAGGATTTCTCCTCTACACCTCCCTGCCCAGCCTCTCTATTTCAGTATCTAATTACTATTTCAAACAACACATCAAAGCAGACTCCTAATTTGCCCCCAAAACCTGCACCTCATATCATCCTTCTCATTTCCACGAGCCTGAGTCTGTTTCACTGCACTTGTCCAGCTCAAAAAACCTTGGAGTCATCTTTGACATCTTTTTCCTTCTAGCATCTTACCCTTCATGAGTCTGCAAATGTGGAGGACCCGACCTTTGGAGTAGATTCAGAATCTGATGACTTGTTACCACCTCCACCAACTATCCTGGTCTGAACTGCCTTTATCTTTCACCAAGTTGTTCAGATAGCCTCCTAATTGCTTTCCTGGCTCCCCTTCACTCTGTCTTCTGTTCAGAAGCCTGAATGACCTCTCAGAATGTTATGTCAGTTTATGCTCAAGACCCAGCGTTGACATTCTGTCTAATGCAGAGTAAATGTCACAGTCACTCCAGTGGGCTATGAGGCCTTATATGATCCAGTCCCATATGCCTCTCCTACTTGTTCACTGTGCTTAGCCTTCTGCACTTTTCCCTGCTTCCTTAAGTCTATGGAACAAGTTGGGGCTTTTCATGGTTCTCTGCCTATAAACTCTTCTGCCAGGAATCAGTACTACTCCTTCCCTCTGCTAAGCCTCACTTATTAGTGAAGTTTACCCTGACTACCATGTTAAAAAGGCAAATCCTACCTTCTTCTCCCTCCTCTCTCCATCTATCTCCTTTACTCTGCTTTATTTTTCTTCTGACATATATATTTGTTGTTTTCTTCCCCAAGTAGAATGTAAGTTCAGTGAGGCCAAGGGTTGTCTAGAACAAGGCCTAATACATACTAGGCATTCAATGAATATTATTTAAGTGAATAGATAAAATCATATGAAACCTAGAATTTCTTTTTTTTATAATGTAAATTTATATTACTCCCCCCCCAACCATCAAATAATTTCATGTATCTCTGATCTGATAGTCAATCTGAGGGTCTGATGTAGGAGCTGGGATGAAAAATATGTTTAAGATTAATAAAGTGAAGCATTGGAGACTGAATGAAATAATTTCAGCTGGTTTGTAGTAGATCACATTGCTTTTATGGGTGTAGGATTCTTCCCTTGGGGAATTATTCTTCTCCTCTTCGCATGGTTTTGGTGTGTCTAGCTACCAATCTCAGACTCCCTGGCCATGGTGCCAAGAGTGTGATCCATGGCAGGATGGTTTGAATCTGAAGCAGAGGCATTTTGGCATCAAAAATGGCTGGAGCTGAGTCATTTCCCAGGTCTATACTCCAAAGACATGGGCCTCTGGTTCCTGCCACTAACACCCCTGGTGTCCAGTGTTTTCTGAGGTCTTATCTGTTACTCTCCTTGGTCCTTCAAAACACTGAGCTTGGTTCAGAGACTGGTTAAGAAGACACTGGTTAAGATGTCACACCCATATGGGAATGCCTGCATTCACTACCCAGCTCCAGTTCCTGATTTCCATTTTCTGCTGAAGCATGCTACGGGAGGCAGCAGGTAATAGCTCAAACAGCTGGGTTCTTGCCACCCACGTGGGAGATCTGGATTGAGCTCCTGTTATTAACCTGGCCTAGTCAAGATTGAAAGTCATAGGTGTTTGGGGTGTGATCCAGTGGGTGGGAAATCTTTCTGCCTCCGTCTTTTTGTCTGTATGCCTCTCAAATTTTTTTAAAAAAATTTTTTGGGACTGGCATGGTGGCATAGTAGACCAAACCTCTGCCTGCGGTGCCAGCATCCGATATGGGTGCCAGTTTGTGTCCTGGCTGTTCCTCTTCCGATCTAGCTCTCTGTGGCCTGGAAAAGCAGTGGAAGGTGGCCCAAGTGCTTGGGCCCCTGCACTTACATGAGAAGAAGCTCCTGACTCCTGGCTGTGGATTGGCCCAATTCTAGATGTTGCAGCCAGTTGGGGGGTGAACCAGTGCGTGTAGTACATATCTCTCTGTCTCTGTCTCTTCCTCTCTGTAACTTTACCTCTCAAATAAATAAATGAAATCTTTAAAAAAATTCTCTCTATTATAATTTTCTTGGTTAAAATAATGTATTGTTTACAACCAAGGAGTCTGATCTCATGTATTCCTTAAACGATTAAGCACCTCTATCTCTGAGATGTGAATATAGTCTTTTTTGATATGAATAGGTGGAGCCTATTCTAGTAAGATTTCTCTTACAGGGTGAGGCCGTGTCTTTGTGTGCCTTGGAAGCCTGGTGTGCAGTTGGCGCTCAGTGAATGCTAGTTGAATGTATTACATACCTAAAAAGGAACTTAATTACAATTATTCTCAAGATTTCCCATTAAATCCTTTTTTTCCCAGAGCAAAATTGACTATAATTTCCTGGGGAAGTAATTTATTTTTTCAGTAATTGAGTGCATTAAATATTGCATGATCTCCTCTCTTCAGTTTGTAAAGTCAAATCCTGATGTTCAAGAAAGAGTTTTGTCTTTAATAAGAGAGTTGGGAGTGAAGGACGAATAATGATTTTAGCGAGAGGTAAAGAAAAGAAAGGCTATTGTGCTTCTGAAACAATAATGACTGGCAGACACTAGAACCATAAAAAAGAGAAAACGAGTTTCCAGTTCTGAAGATGTAATTTCTTTTATTTTTTTTTGTCCTCCTTACTTTTTTGGCCAGAAGAACTGTAGCTCAAATAAATTTGACAGTCATCATTGTATTCCTACGGGTGGCCTTTTGTGGGGGAGGGGTGGGAGGTGTGTGTCTGTAGGAAGTGTGGGCTCCACAGGTACCAAGGACAGAGTTTCCCATGGGGTGGGGTGGAAAGGAAATTTTGCCTGGCTGGAGAGGGTTGTGGAATGCCATCCCTTGGGATTTCTAAATAGCTTAATTTGACAACAATCATGAAGAGAGAGAAAGAAGAGACACATTCAGAAAGTCTGGAATTTGCCCATGATGAAGACAGAGTGAAAGTTCACACTACAGAAGAAACAGAAGGTGAGATGACTTTCAAAATCCAGGGTGACTCTGCATGAACCCATTAGCAGTGCTCACCCATTTGGATAAGCTAAAGATTTTGAGAACAACCAGGTTTATCAGAATTTGCCATCACTTCCGGGACCCTGGGCATGGGGCATCTCTGCCTTCTCTAACCCAGGAGCTGCTAAGTGACTCCTCAAGAGCCCACCCTTGTTTCTGAAGCATTATTCCATGGGCTCCTCCATCCCAGACCCCTTATAGGCTTCATCTCAAAATTTAACACTTGGTACTAGTATTTAATTTGCTACCTAAGATACATTGTGCATTTTGATTTATTATTAAAACTTAGAAAAATATATATATATTTTTTTGACAGGCAGAGTGGACAGTGAGAGAGAGAGACAGAGAGAAAGGTCTTCCTTTTTGCCGTTGGTTCACCCTCCAATGGCCGCCGCGGACGGCGTGCTGCGGCTGGCGCACCGCGCTTGTCTGATGGCAGGAGCCAGGAGCCAGGTGCTTTTCCTGGTCTCCCCATGGGGTGCAGGGCCCAAGCACCTGGGCCATCCTCCACTGCACTCCCGGGCCACAGCAGAGGGCTGGCCTGGAAGAGGGGCAACTGGGACAGAATCCGGCGCCCCGACCGGGACTAGAACCCGGTGTGCCGGCGCCGCAAGGCGGAGGATTAGCCTGTTGAGCCACGGCGCCGGCCTAGAAAAATATTTTTAAAAGCTAAAGTTGAGATTACTCATAATCACTTTACTATGAAAACAGTTTCATATCTCCATTTTCTCCTCTGAAGTATGATCATATGCATATATGTTTTCCAGGATTGTAAACGTTAGATATAACAATTATATATATATATATTTTAAAAGATTAATTATTTTTATTTATTTATTATTTATCTATTTATTTATTTTTAAAGATCTGTTTTATTTATTTGAAAGTCAGAGTGCAGAAAGAGGTAGAGCCAGAGAGAGAGAGGTCTTCCATATGCTGGTTCACTCCCCAAATGGCTGCAATGAGCAGAGCTTAATTGATCCAAAGCCAGGAGCCAGGAGCTTCCTCTGGGTCTCCCATGCGCTTGCAGGGGCCCAAGCACTTGGGCCATCTTCTAGTGCTTTCCCAGGCCATACCAGAGAGCTGGATAGGAAGTGGAGCATCTGGGACTAGAACTGGCATCCATATGGGATGCTGGTGCTGGAGACCAGGGCTTTAACCTGCTGTGCCACAGCACCAGCCCCACAATTATGTTTTTTAAAAAACTCTAATATAAGGGGTTGACATAATGGTGCCATGGGTAAAACTGCTACCTATGATGCCAGCATCCAATGTGACAGTGGCAGTTTGAGTCCTGACTATTTCACTTCTGATACTGCTAATGCACCTGGGAAAGCAGAAGAAGATGACCAAGTACTTGGGTCCCTGTTACCCCTCCTGGGATACTCAGATACAGTTCCAGCCTCCTGGCTTCAGCCTGGTTCAGCCTGTTTGTTGTGGCCATTTGGGAAGTGAACCAGTAGATCTCTCTCTGTTTTTGACAAAGAAGCTAAAATCAATCCTTGGAACAAGGACAATCTCTTCAACAACTGGTGCTGGGAAAACTGGATCTCTGTATGCAGAAGTTGGAAAGAAGACCCCTACTTTACACTTTACACAAAAATCCACTCAAAATGAACCAAAGACCTAAATTTACAATCCGATACCATCAAATTACTAGAGAACATTGGGGAAACTCTGCAAGACATTGGCATAGGCAAAGACTTCTTGGAAAAGACCCCAGAAGCACAGGCAATCAAAGCCAAAATAGACCAATGGGATTACATCAAATTGAGAAGCTTCTGCACTACAAAGGAAACACTCAGCAAAGCGAATGGGAGAAATTATTTGCAAACTATGCAACTGATAAAGGGTTAACATCTAAAATCTATAAAGAGCTCAGGAAATTCAACAACAAAACAAACAATCCAGTTAAGAAATGAACAAAGGACTGGAACAGGCATTTTTTAAGAGAGAAAATTCAAATCGCCAACAAACACTTGAAAAAATGCTCAGGATCACTAGCCATGAGGGAAATGCAAATCAAAGCCAAAATGAAGTTTCACCTCACCCCAGTGAGAATGGTCTCATACAGAAATCAACAAACAACAAATACTGGTGAAAATATGGAGAAAAAAGTACTCTAATTCATTGTTTGTGGGAATGTAAACTGGTATAGCCATTGTGGAAAGAGTATGGAGATACTTCAGAAATCTGATATGGACCTAACATATGATCTACTCCTACCATATGATCCAGCCATCCCAGTCCTGAGAATTTACCCAAACCAAAAGAAATCAGCATGTGAAAGAGTTATCTGTATCTCCTTGTTCATTGCAGCACAATTCACAATAACTATGTTATGGAATCAACCCAGATGTCCATCAACTGTTGACTGGATGAAGAAATTATGGGGTGTGTGTGTGTGTGTGTGTGTATAGTATATATATATTATGGTGTATATTATATATAGTATAGTATATATACTATATATATATATATACACACACACACACACACACACACACACACACTATGGGGAATTACTCAGCTTTAAAAAAAACGAAATCCAAGTCCTTTGCAACAAGATAGACACAACTGGAAATCATTATACTTAGTGAAATAAACCGGTCCCAAAAAGACAGATACTATATGTTTTCCCTGATCCAAGGTAACTAATAGAGTACCTAAAATGTCATGTATTGGAGTGAAGTGGACATTTTGAGATTTGATGATTGTTTACAGTCTCTTCTGTTGAGGAACAATTTTTTTTTTCTTTCTTTCTTCATACTGTTTGTTGAACTCTTTTACTTAATGTAGGGTTAACTTTATGATCATTAAGTAAACTGAAAGTAAATGTTTGTAAAAATTAAGAGTGGGAAGGACAGAGGGAGGAGGAAGAAAGGTGGGAGCATGGGTGGGAGGGAGGGTAGGGTATGAAGTATACTATGTTCCTAAATCTGTACATATGAAATATATGCAACATGTATAACTTAATTAAAATTTATAAAAATTTTTTAAAAGTGTTAAAAAACAAAAAGCTGTTAACTCCTTCCCTAACATGTTATCAAATTTTTTCATTTTTTCCTTCTGTTAGATTTTAGTATATAGAAGTTTCAAGTTTTACACTGCTATATTTATTTCAGTTATATTCTCTTCCATTGTTCTAGTTGTTAGAAAATGTTGGCTGTTGGGATACATGTTTTGTGTCCAATGTTGAGCTTTTATGCTAAAGACTGATATTGTGTTAACTTTCCTTCATTGATACTTTTAATTTAGCCCCCACACTTCTGAGGCTCTTTAGGTCTTCTTCAACCTATGGCAGCCATCATTGCTTTATGCTAATTTTAATTTTTACTTAAAATCTATAGATTTTAAAGTGTTGATAATTTTTAAAAATACTATATAAGAACAAACTATGCAAAACCAAATAACAAAGAATAACATTTGGGGGTCAGATTGAGTCTATGAACTTTGAAACTGTACACGGCTTTATTGCTGCTAATATGTCTATTCAATGTTATGCATATCCATTTAAAGATCAGTGAATTCTTTCAAAGGAAGTGTGATATATGACTTATAATTCACAAATACCAGCCTCTGGGATAGGTATGTGAGCCAATAGAACTGATGAGTTCAGTCTGATTCTGTCTTGTGACCTTATTCTTGGTACCATGAGCTGACACATATCTTAAAAAAAACTATCCTGGGCATGAGTGTTTGGCATAGCACTTAAAGTTGCTGCTTGGGACACTTTCCTCCCACATCAGAGTGCCTCATTTGTGTCCTGGCTGCACTACTTCCCATCCAGCTTCCTGCTAATGCATATCCTGATGGGCAGCATAAAATGGTTCAAGTATTTGGGTCCTTACTATCCACGTGGGACCCAGATGTTGTTCTGGGCTACTGATTTTGGCTTGGTCCCACCCAACTGTTGTAGGCATTTGGTAAGTGAACCACCAAATGGAAGATCTCTCCCTCTCTCCCCCTTTCTCTCTCTTTCTCTCCCCCGTCTCTCCATCTCTCCCTTTTCAAAGCATGCAAAACAGATAAAACAGGATAGCCAGACTAACTGTCTACTCTATATCCTGAGAGAATTAATAGCATAAGTGAAGAATGGAATTTCTGATTTTTATTCTTTAATTTCTGGAAAATTTTTCCTTGAGAATGTCTCTAAAGAATAGTAGACTCAGAATATAAACCAATTGTGCTGAGGCCATATTTTCACTTCTGTTTCTAAGAGTGTCTAGGGCTTTGGGGATTGCAACATATGGTGGAAAGCAGACACAACCCATTAATACAAGATTCATAACATTGTATTGTTAAAAATTTCTATAGCCTTGCAGCATATTGGTTGCTGTTATCAGTTTAATATAAACACTGACACCTTTTTCTCAAGATGAGCTGAAGGTTAAAGATGGCTTAAAACTATCTTGCTTGATATATCTAATATATTGCCATGTGTAATAACCAAAGAAGTGGCCACTGCTTACTCCTTGACAAACAATTCGCCTTTTTGGGTCTCAGTTTCCTTATATTTTGCAAATCGAGGTTTTGTTGAATTACATCAGTAAGACAATCAGAAATAATTTGAGGGGTTGGCATTGTGGCATAGCAGGTTAAGCCTCTGCCCATGATGCTGGCATCTCCTATGGGTGCAAGTTCAAGACCCAGCTGCTCCACTTCTGACCCAGCTCCCTGCTCATGCACCTGGGAAAGCAGCAGAGATGGCCCAAGTGCGTGGGCCCCTGGATTCTCATGTGTGACCCAGAAGAAGCTCCTGGTTCTTGGCTTCGGCCTGACCCAGCTCTGGCTATTGCGGCCATTTGGGTAGTGAACCAGTGGATGGAAGATCTCTCTCTCTCCCCCTGTGTGTGTGTGTGTGTATGCATGTGTGTCTCCTCTCTGTTACTGTTTTAGAATAAATAAAAAATAAAACTTAAAAAAATAAAAAATGGTAGAAATGGGGCTGGCATTGTAGCATGAGTTAAAAGTACCACTTGAGACACCAGCATCTCATATCCAAGTGCCAGTTTGAGTACTGGCTACTCTGATTCTGATCCAGCTACTCTGATCCAGCCTGCTAATGTTCTCGGAAATGTGGCAGATGATGCCCCAAGTACCTGGGCCCCTGTTGCCCATTTGGGAGACCTAGATGGAGTTCCTGGCCCTAGCTATGGCTTGGCCCAGTCTTGGCTATTCAAGACATTTGAGAAGCAGGAGGAAAACAATAAATAAATCTTAAAAAAATTGGACGAATGCAGTGAAGCAGTAATAAAACTCAGGGTTTAGGATGAGAAAGGCTGGTTCAAATCCTTGGCTTGCTACTTATCAGCTGTGTGACCCTGGAGAAGGTTCTAGATTTCTCTGTGGTATTACTTGTAAAGCTGAGATGAACCACCTCACAGTGTTGTTTTGATGAAATAACAGAAATATCAAAAGTTTTGAGACAAATGCTCAGTAAATGTTAACTATTGATATTACCTCAAGGAATTGTGTAGAACTACTTTTCATGGCTAGTGGCAATGAACTCTGACAAAAACCAAAGTATTCTAAGAAGAATTTTTGCTCAAAATAGTTGCAGTTGATATTTCTAGTACTGAGGCTAGAAATGAGCTCTCAGTTCAAGGTCATTGTCACAAAGTTATAGTAGCTGTATTAGGAAGGTTATTGAATAAGCTTGTTGTTTTTCAGCCACTCCGAAGCTCCAATATTTTTGTTTTGTTAAATTTGAACATGTAATCCAATATATTTCAATCCTTTGGTCATAATTTTGAAATTCCCATATTTTAATGTGTACATTGAAAAGTATGTCTCCTTTAGAGCGTAGCTCTTGGCTAACATGGCATGTGCTCACTTTGCTCATGTAAAGCTTCCTCCACAAAGTCAAATAGGTTGGTCTAGAATGAGAGAATTTAAACTTTCTGTAGTTTTCACGTCTATTGTTCCTTATGCAAATGAGGTTGTGCAGAGAAACTTGTCATTGCTCCCATTGTATCCTTTCTGAGCTTGGATCACACAAGAATCCAGTTATTTTTTGAGAGTGTGGCTAAATACTAAGAAAGGAGTCAAAAATTACCTGTGGGCTTTTTTTAGGGGGGTCACTTTACACATTGATCTTGTAGAAGGGGAGGAAAGGGAAAGGGAAAGGAATTGGAGTGAACATATTGTATTCCAGGTACTTTGCATATTTTATCTTTTTGAATCTTTAAGACAGTCCTGGAATCGATCCTTGCTTTAGTTAGGAGGAAAATCACAGAGAAGCAAAGTAGTTCATGCTCTGACAGCTAACAGGAAATGATTATGTAATTATATGTTCAGATTTAACAAAAGTTGTAACTGAATCTAAACCAGGTGTGTCTGAGTCTTTGAAGTATATTACCCTGCAATGGGTTTATGATTTACATCATTCCAGAGTTGGGGGTGTTTACTGATTTTTAGTAAATTTTTTTGAGATTGCACAGGAGTAAAAGGGACAGGTATACTCTTTATGGTTCCTAAGTAATCCATTATATAAAAAGTATGGTAGGGTACCCTGGTAAATAGGTGCTCTGCTGGTGATCAAATTTATGGATGGTTTTTTCAACTTCCTTCCTTGAGCCAACACTAGTTGCCAAATTCTCCAAAACAGAACAATAACACATCTCCTTGAATTGAGTCATCCTTGTCCAGAGAAAAATAATGAGTGGGATCCCTTGGCTAGGTAATGTAGGGAGAGCACACTGCAGTATTACAGTTTTTGAAAGTCTTAAGCCTCTCATATGGTAAGTAGTTTCCTGTTAGAAAGAGGATTGGCACGAAGTGGCAGACACTGGGACCAGTCCTGGTCTGCTCTTTGAAGTATAGCTTGTACTCTAAGAACGGACAGCTGTATGTTCAACCTCAGAGATTTGGTAATATTTGGGATGCAGGCCTTGGCATTCATACCACTGAACTGACTCCCCTCAAAAAACTGAAATGTTTTGTTCTTTTTTATGATGTATTACTCTTATCATGCATCATCTTAAGCTACCAACATGACACAACTGATTTGAGCAGACTTGTACATGTTGCAGTTCATCTAGAACAAAGAGGATCCAGTGCACCTGTGAGTGCAAGTCTGTTAGGGTGTGAGGGATTCTTGCTGAATGATACATTATGGAAAGAATTTGTTGAGAGAGCACTCAGGTTCTCTGCCAGGCCCTAGATCTGATTTTCAAAACCAAGCTTAGCTAGTGCAGCCAACATTCACCCCTCTTGTAGTGACACTTGCCAATAGCTCCATCTTCGAGGAGCAGCACCACAGCCTGGGGAGAGTCTATAGAGACCTGGATATTTTCTGTCTCGGTGCTGTCAGAAGACTGAATCTACATCTGTCCCACTCCCTGCAACTGTGGTGGGCTAATTGTTGGAGGTGAGGGTGTTTTCTAGAAAAGTTCTTGCCCCATCTGACTAAAAGCCCCTTTACTGAACTTAATCCTGGAGTGGGCAGCAAACCCTGAACACCCACTGCCACTGAGACTGGTAGTTGAGCTGGGTTCTTACTGCAGGATCATGATTTCTCACCAGAGATCTGAGACTAGTTTCTATTCACAATGAGGCAGAAGGAACTAGATGGGACTTACAATCACCAAACATGCTCAGGGATATATGGATGCATTAAGAAGACTGGGTCTGAAAAGGGGGAAGATGGTCTTTTGATGCCCACATAGAGGTGATTAAAGATGATCAGCAAGGAAAAACGTATTTGTCTCAGTGGCTATAATAGTAAGTTTTTTTTTTTTTTGACAGGCAGAGTTAGACAGTGAGAGAGACAGAAAGGTCTTCCTTCCGTTGGTTCACCCCCCAAATGGCTGCCAAGGCCAGCGCACTGTGCTGATCCGAAGCCAGGAGCCAGGTGCTTCCTCCCAGTCTCCCATGAGGGTGAAGGGCCCAAGCACCTGGGCCATCATCCACTGCCTTCCCGGGCCACAGAAAAGAGCTGGACTGGAAGAGGAGCAACCGGGACAGAATCCGGCGCCCCAACCGGTACTAGAACCCGGAGTACTGGTGCCACAGGTGGAGGATTAGCCTAGTGAGCCGAACGCCGGCCGCATAATAGTAAGTTAATCTGTCAAGCAGTAGTTGAACAACACAAGTAAACGGAAATGGTTCGCCTAACACCCAAATACCAGTTGTATATTTTCTTCCTACATACAACCTCATGAGAAATAAAGGCAAAGATACATATTTTCTTATTTCTGAACCTTTAAAGTTCTTTACTCTTTATAGTTTGGTCTCTGAATACAATTAACAACAAAAAAAGGTGTTTATCAAAGCCAGTTCCTTCTCTTTCCTCACCAGTCTTTCATTTTGCTCTTCCCAGACTGACTCAGAGAAGAATTAACACTGGATTGGTGGTGAAACTTGTGTGAGACAAGGTGGCTTCCCAAAGACAAATACTTCCTGGTGAGTCAGAGGGAGAGAGAGCTCTGGATATCTTGGGCAGATCTTGGAAGAGATAGAGAAGAAAGCAAAAGTTGGTAGGTGGTGCTTGTTAAAAAAGAAAACAAACCCGGACTCATACAATGACGACCAACTTCTTGTGGAACTCCAGGCCTCTAACCACAGTGCTGAATTCCTCAAAGGATATTTTCCCATCGCCATCCTTGTCCAGGATGATGATGGTTTTGTCAACCAGCTCCTGCAACTGCCAGTCCCGGAGGTTGTTACCCACCATCATCTTCAGCACCTGGAAGAGCTCGCCGTTGGAAATGTAGCCGTCCTTATCCATGTCGTAGATGCTGAAAGCAAACCTCAGCTTCTGCTCCTCGTTTCCTTTGACGCTGAACTGAGAGGTCCCCAAGATGAATTCCTTGAAGTCCACTTCTCCATTGCCGTCCATGTCGAAGATGTCGATCACTCGCTTCACCAACGGGTTCTGCTGAAGCTCGGGCAGGGACATGAACTCCTCCACGCTCAGAGTGCCCGACTTGTCCAGGTCCAGCTTCCTAAACCTTTTGCCCAGTCTTCTAATTTCATCATGGTCAAAGTGGGAGCACATCTCTGCCGGGTAGCTGGCCTCGTTTCCCATTGTGTCTGTGGGCAACGGCTCGCAGGGCTGGAGGACCCAGCGGGATGCGGGCTGTGCTGAGACGGTTGAGCCCCGAGGGGGAGGGGGTGGGGGCGGGGATAGGAATGGGAGCTCGTGAGGCACCCCGCGGAGGTTGGAATCCAAGTGGAGACCAGAATGGGAGGGGCAGGGTCAGCGAGGAAGGGGCGCAAGGAAGGGAAGACGGAGGAGGAGGGCAAACCCCTCACAGGTTTCCATTATAAACCGTATTGCCCTCCCAACTGTTTCATCTTCTCGTTTCCTCCCCCATCCCTCGCTTTTCCCCTGGGAAAGTAAATCCCAAGGGGGAAGGGGCTGCTTCTGTATAAGGCAGCACCGTGCCTGACAGTGTTGCTTCATAAACGCACATTGAGTAACCGAGGTGGAGTGAACTGCAACACTGGCCGCCTTGACTCGCTAAAAGCTGATATTATTTACTTTTTTCCCCCTCCTTCACTGGGAAGGGAAGCCAGGATGGGTGTCCCTCTGGAAATGTGTAAGGCACCACCCAGATGTCACAGAGAATTCCTTACATGGATCACCTGCAAGCACCAATATATTCCACTAACGTAATGCTGAATTCAGATCCTTTCCCAAGAAGACACAGGTACCAAGAATAGGCTCTTTTACCCGCTGACTCTGAATCCATCATCTCTTGCCCCACGTGTATCTTTGCTGTTTGGAGCCTGCAGAGCACTTTGGGGAACACAGAAGGCTTTTGCATGGTTGAGAGACAGTGCTTCTATGCTGTTTCACTCCTTATCCCACTTTTGCTTCAACTAGATGTGTCCTTTTTGCTAACGATTAACCTTAAATACTTTTTCATATTTCTTTTTCCCTTAGGGACACATCAATTCTCTAAATACAGAAGGAATAAATGTAATTCAAAAGCAATCTGGTTCAAAGTGTCTTGGAGGAAACTCAGGATATTAAATCAAATTGAATGGGACAAACACACCCTACCTTTAAAACGGGTGTTGTTGGCATGTTCTGTGTTCTTTAGTTCAGCCAAAAGCTCAACCCAAGATCACCATGCTGAAACTGGCATAGCTGAGCCACTGGATGGATACCTTATCACTTGGGATGGCCATTTTTATTTTCCTCTATAATCAGATGATAATCCACTTTTTAAAAAGCTGTTCATGGGTATTAAATAAAAACTGAAGTCTCAGCTAAGCCAGAATATTATACTGGGAACGTTTTGTCTTACTTGTTTGCTTTATTTCCAGTTACTCAGAGAGATGAATGCAGTACAAATCTATTGAATTTGCAGTGTTAAAGGGATCACCTTAAATTCTATTATGAGATACCTGAAATCAGGACTAGTGTCTGAATGTTATCAACCATTCTAATCTAGGCCATTTCTAGAGCACATAGCCCTTTCTAGACCCAGAATGGGAGATACAGTTCTGAAAAGTCAGAAGTCTCAGGGGCAAGGAAAGGATTCCATTGCTGGGGCCCAGGGGTGGTTTGGAGCTTCTGGAGTTCCGTTGTTGGCCAAATATTTTGTCTTTGAGCACAGACTAGTCCAGATTCTTGGCTGCAATTAAGAGAACTCATGCCTAAGAAGATTAGCATAAAAAAGAATTTGTTGGAAGAATCTCACATAATTGAAAGGAGAGCTGCACCATCCAGCCTTAGAAAGGGTGAGGATCCTTGGGTTTAAAGAACAATTGAAACCAAGACCTCAGGACCAGTTACATAATTTACAGGACCTGTGCAGAATAAAAGTGCAGGGCCCTTTGAAAATTATTGAGAATTTTCAGATAGCCATAGCAGAGTATTAAGCCAAGTATGAGACCCTGTGTAAATTCTTGGGCCATATGCCCACAAAACTGGCCTGGCTAGGACTTGAGTATTGACCCCTCTGCATCTCTTACCTTTTTTTGTTTGTTTGTTTCACTTTCTCCTTTTCGGAGGACATGGCCACTGGCAGATTACAAACTGAGATGTTGAGGGTTTTATCATTTTTTTCCCCCAAAGGCTGGCTGAAGATTTTCCTGTTCTAATTAGAAGTCCATTAATCCCAGGAACAGTCTCCAACTGCATCTTATTTTGGTCGGGTTTCTACTCTGAGACATCAGATATGGTCTGCAACATAAGGCAGGTTCTCCTTGGACCTCACAATTGGAGCTGGCATGGGGAGTTGGCTGGGTAGGAACAGGTACCAAAAGAAACACTTGGTCTTCCTTATAAGAAGGAGTGATGCTGGACAGAACAATAGAAGGGCATTAAACTACCTCCAAGAGAGGTAGGGAATATTTAGTCTGAAGACCTCCTCTCAATGTGGCCAACTGAACAGGACACAAAACGTGCTGTAGCCACTACCCATTCATTTCTCCCAGGTTCATCTTATTTACCAAAATATCCCTTTTTGGATATAGCATCAGTATCTCATTTGAAGGTATTACCCCAAGTTTTACAAATTTGTTCATTGCCATACACTGGTGGATTTTGAAATTAGCTTAGCATAAAAAAATGGAGATAATTAGCTGGAAAATATCAGTGATAAGGGGAAGTACTGTTACTGTATGAAATTATGTTAGTTATATTGTTATGCAAGCACATTAAACTAAATAGAATATATATGATAAAAGAATACCAAGTTCTGGGTTTGCAGCATGACATATTTTCTCATTATGAAATATAGTATTAGGCACAAGTGTAATGTCCAATTTTCTAGCCACATTAATAAGCAAAAAAGATACAATTAATTTTAATTATAAGTATTATTTTA
Organism: Sylvilagus floridanus; assembly: GCA_949820135.1. Lineage (NCBI taxonomy): Eukaryota > Metazoa > Chordata > Mammalia > Lagomorpha > Leporidae > Sylvilagus > Sylvilagus floridanus. The sequence goes on from OX463243.1 coordinate 68,201,581, forward strand.
TATATTTAACCTAGCATATTCCAAGTGTTATCATTTCAACATGTAATAAATACCTGAACTTATTTATGAGTTATTTTGCATTTTTGTACTAGGTATATAGTTCACATTTACAGTACATCTAGGTTACGGCTCATAGAATTTCAGGTGCCCAATAGCCAATGTGTATATTTTACTGTAAAACAAATATCTAGGCAGTTTAAAGGAAAAGAAAGATTTGAATGCTAAAATGTCTGACAGTGGATGAGTTTCCTGACTGGCTGAATTAATTAGATTCAAAATAAGCATGATAGAGTGGAAATAATTTAGAATAGGACAATCCAGGATGAGATCTTAAATACAAATTTAGTAGCAGTAAGATCTTGGATTAGTTGCTTGATGTTAGCTTTCCCATCTGGAAGGTGGATGAATGATACATATTTGGTACAGTTTTGTAAGGATTAAAGCTGACACTAGCCAATACGATAAATCATTATCCTTGCTGCTGTTAGTACTAATTTTGCAATTGTTTTCCCTGCTTGCAGAGATGCAGTCCTAAGGCAAGCACGCCTGGCAGCTCAAGTATATGTATGTCCATGGAACAAATTCACCCCGTGTGCCAGCCACCGTGGGCCACACAGCTGTAAGTACTGCACCAGCACTGACTTGGGCTCCTGAAAACTGTTTTCAGACTTTCTCTCACAAGCTTGAAGAATGCAGTCATGGATATCACTAGCCCATCAGGCACTCCAGGGGTTTCTCACTGGTTTTCTCCTGAGTGACTCCTTGATGGTTGCTATTGAGAAAAGAACCACCAGTGTGGAAACTCTTAGCGGATTCTTCTATATCAGGGTGATATTAGGAGGCCTCAAGGAATAGCGGAGAGCATGAAGGAATTAAGTAGGCCTGGTTCCAGTCCCAGCTCTGCCCTTATTAGCCGTGAGTCCTTAAAGATGGCATGATTTTGCCAGCCTCAATGTCCTTGTCTATAGACTGGTGGTCCTAATTATATCTGCTTTATCTACTGCACATTGTTACCACGAGCCAGATGAGGTGGTATATATGGAAACATTATGTAAGAGGAGAAATCTTGCACAGGAGCTAATTAATTTAATGGCTGAACATATCACTGGGAAGATGGTACCACTTCAATGAAACGTGCAAGCAGAATTTCCTTACTCCTGTGTTGTAGAGCATGTAACCTTATGCTGAATCTGGTTTTAGCCAATATGAGTTCTCCATCGTTCTATATGTCATAGACTTTATATTTCAGCATTATTGTAGGAATCAACACCATAGTTTCGATTTTCTCTGGCTATTATCCTTGGTCATTTCCATGGAAAACACTATTTATCACTCTTCCTATTTATCACTGTGGACTGATGTGGAATGTAAGACATTCACACAGTAAGTCAGTTAGGAGATCATTTTGGAAGAAGTAGGAACCTGATGGCACTTCCATTTCATCAAAAACATCCCCCCCCCCAAGAGTTTTCAGGTAAAGAACTCCAGATGGTCATGTGCAAAAATAACTGACACTGGAAAACAAAACTGACAGAAATGCAACTGATAAGACCTGAGGCTCATGTGAGTTCATCTTCCAAGTCAGGTGGGAGAAGGAATTTCTGAGCAAGGTCACACGGCTACTCTGGAAGCTTAACAGCTGGGAGCTCTCACCCTTCCATGGGGTTGCCATTCACCATAGTAAACCTGTGTGTTGACTTTAGCCCCATAACCCTGAGTTGAATTGTTTCTGAGCATCAAATTTTTCATCTGCAAAGCGAGAATAATATATATAGTGGTGTAATATAACTGTAGTTATATGTGAGATAACATCTAAAACATAAAAAAAAAAAACAATGCTGACTTATAGTAGGTACTCAATATACTTAACACTCTGTCTCCTTTTCTTTTCCCTTTTCAACTTCCATATTTGCTCCCTATGAAGTATAAAGTTGACACTGGATATATGTGTTTTCTCTTCTCCCAACATGACAAATGTTGTTTTGAGTTTACATCCATTTAGAAAATATATATTGAGCACCTTTATGTAACAGGCCACATGCCAGGTGTAGTATGGTAAGGCACAGTCCCTAGAGGAATACAATTTTGCCATGGAGAAATCTATAGTTCACTAAATAGTAAGGGTTTAAGTATGTAACATTCTTTAGTCAGTCCTTTATGTTTGTCATATATATTCAACAGAATTAAGGATAATATGCTTGGCTTTCTTTTGTAATTCTGAGGTGGTGTTTAATATGAGTTTTGGAATGTGTGGTTTTACAACAAAGTTTTGCTATTTAGAAGCTCTGTAACCTCAAGCAGAGTTATTAACCTGAGTCACTATTTGCTCAACTGAAAAACAAGGACAATGATTGCTAACTCATAGCATAATTTTCAGGATTAAATGAATATGAGACAGGATACATAGAGGGGTAAGTTCAATACCAAGCACAGAATCGGTACATATATATTAGAAGTTATAATTGTGAGGGATCTTCAAAAAATTAATGGAAATGTGTATTACAAATGTGAAAAACAAAAGTACTATGCATGTACTTTAAAACTGTTTGCACACAAATAAACTTATCTTTTAATGCGATTTCCATTAACTGTTGGAAGTGCCCTCCAAATTTCTGCTTTAGGCTTGCCTGAAAAATTCTAGCAGGCTATTTGCATACATAGACACTCAGCTATACTCAATCATTTATTTTTTCCAAGTATTTATTGAATATCTACTGTGTGAGAGGGATATAACAGTGACCTAAGGAGATACTTTCTCTCTTCTCTACATTCTTGTAGAAGTTACAGTTTATGGGGAAGATGGCTCTCGACAAAATTATCATGTTTATAGGTGGAAAGGAGCACAAGTGCACTGAGTGTTACAGATGAGAAATAGATGGGGAGTTCATGCTGCAGAAAAACCTTTATGGGGAAGTCATGATTGAGCTGAAATCTCAAGGAGTAGAAGTTAACTAGATGTTCTGAGGGGGGGTGAATGTTCCAGGCAAAGAGAACTCCATGTGCAGAGGCACTGGGGCAGGAGGAGCAAGACAAGTAAGTGAAATGTAGTGCCAGTGTCCCTGGAGCAGAGGTCAAGGGACAGAACCAGGGCATTAGACGAATGGAGTGACACTTTGACCATTCTTCAGTCACTGGAGAAGTGTTTTATCTTTCAGAGCATATTTAATCAATCATGTTTCAACATATAAAATGTTGAGTGCATTCAGAAACGGTTCTTACAAAGCTTATTGGCTTAGTGGATCGAGGCGTTAGAGAATTCTAATGAGTTATAACGCACAAATGGAAAATGAGAGATGTTGTCAGAGAGATAACGCCAAAGAGCTTTAAGGACTCAGAATTACACAGGTACTTCTTGCTAGGAATAACCAGAGGAGGACTTGTATTATTATTTTATAAGCAGTGTTTGATCCTGATGGAGACCAAGTGGACAAGTACCATAGTCACTGAAGTAAGAGGGGGCAGGTATGGATAACTACAAGTCATTTAATGTAGTTGAAGTACCTGAGCAAAGTATCAGGAGGTGAACCAGGATGAATCAGGTCAAGAAGGGTCCCCAGTGTCTGGCTAGCACACATGGTTTCCATTTTGTAGGGAGAGCACAGGTTTTAAAATAGGAAAAATGTCCTACTCAGACTTATATTCTGGAAAGATTAGTCTGGCATTGTGAGGGGTGAGTTGAATAGGACAAGAGACTAGCAGCTAAGCGAGAAGCTGGGAAAAAAAATTGCAACCCACACACCTGTCTGGGAAATGAGTCTGACCTAGGATGAAAGAGGACTAAAGTGAAAGGCCAGGTGTTTTAATTTGCCAGCATTGTCATCACAGAGCCCTGTGAGCAGACTGGCTTAAACAACAGCAATCTTATTGTCTCCTAGTTCTGGAGGCTGGAAGTCTGAAATCAAGCATTGGCAGGGTAATGCTCCTTCTGAAACCTGTGGGGTGAACTTTGTTTGTGTCCTCCTAGCTCCTGGGGGTTTGCTGGTGATCTTTGGCATCCCTTGGCGTGTAACCACACAGACCCAATCTCTGCTTTTATCATCACATCACATGGCATTTCCTTGTGTCTTTCCTGTGTCTTCTGTCCATGTGTGGGACACCAATCATAGTTGCTTTGGCCCCACTTTACTACAGTATGATACATCTCAACTAATCACATCTGCATTGACTCTGCTTCTAAACAGACCACATTCCAAGGTAGTGAGTATTAGGACATCAGGACCTCAGCATATTTTGGGGGTACAAAATTCAACCCATACCAGTAGGCCCAAAGTCTTGCTGGCTGGCTGGATAGATGATGGAGAAAGGTGAGATTCTAAATGTGGATGCATTATTTTTCCTGACTGGCCAGCCTTGTGCTTAGCTGTTGCATGGAGCCATCTCACTGTGTGATGTAAGGGGCACCCCTGTAAGGGCTTCAGGGCTCCCCCATGATGCTGCCTTCTCATCCGACACATCCTGAAGTTGAACAAACTCACAGGTGCATGCGGGTGAGGGCCATGTTCTCAGAAGTCTTGGAGAAAAGGTCAGGGCGATTTCTCATACCTAAGACTTGGTTAATGTGTTTTGTGAGGAACAAAAAAGGTGGGTTTTATGCTATCTTGTGACACTTCACAAGATAGCCACTAGATGGCAATCTTCACACATTTCCATGATTTTTTTCAAGCTGGGATTTTCAGAGCCAGGAGGCAACTAACTGTGCATGGGGAACAGAGATCAGGGAGGAGTCCCATTTCACATAATCCCCCACCGATTTCAGTGCATGGGAGTCTAAAAAAATGGAAGGAAGACTGTCTCTCACAATAGTTCTAATCAGTTTGAACACTGTTCCTACCTTTTAAGTGCAGAGTGAAAATAGCATTCCATAAATATTCATGAGTTTGTTGAATTTAACTAGGGGAAAAGGAAGAACTACTAACAGTATGTGGTCTTGGGTGTAATTTATGCCCAAGCATCTTTAGTATGTGAAACAGGAGACCCTTATTCCATGAGAGCTGCTTACTTATTATTGACAAGGGCACAGGGGACACTTGCTGGAATCAGCATTCCCTATATCAGAATTCAGATGACCATCACTTATAGAAACTGGTGGGGAACACAGAAGGAGCTCTAACTTTGTGACATGAGGTGAGGGTAAAACAAGACAAGAACTGTAGGTCCCTCTTGCCTATATAGCAGCATGACTTTAAAAATGCCATTGACTGCATTTAAAGACGACAATTGCTGTTGTTTCTATGAAGACCTGTTTTAAGTGCAGCCTAATGGTTTGTATAAACCATCTTCATGTTTTCTGTTTTCCCACTAAAACCTAGATGCTGGGTTGGAAGGAAAAGACAATACAATAAATGCTAGTTAACCCAGCATTTTGCAAGGTAGAAAAATTCTAGAATCAAGCATTTCTCAAGTCCTCCAATCAAAAAGTCTTACGTTCTTTAACATGTAAGTAGTAAGCAAAAGAATGTTTACACTAGAATTACAAGATGCTTGTAATGAGAAGATTCTCTCTTTTTTTTTTTTTTGAGATGGGTCCAAGATATGTCTAAGAGGAAGGTGCACCAACTGTAATTTCTTTTGTGTCCTTTTTATTCACCAAATATTTTTTCTTCTGCATGCATTGTTCTACACTCATGGAAGGGGACTGGACATTTACTAAGCCAAGTTTGTTCTCTAAAACTACCTCATTAAATATATTAAAACTACCTCATTAAATATATTAAATATATATAGGCAGTCCCTATTATGCCCACGTTTTGGGGACAGGGAGAGCTGAAGTTTTAGAAGTTGCAAGGCTTGGGTTGGCGCACAGTGGAGGAGCTGGGAGTCAAACTGCAATATTTTTGCTTCCAAGACTGAAATTCTTTGTTATTCCAGACTACCTTCCATGTGAAGACCAGAAAAAAATGTTCCTGCCCCTTTTGTTAAAGGCATGCAGTTTACCTGGGGAAGGTGGTCACCTTTACCTTTAGAATCCCTGAGGGAGTGGGCACCACTAATTGGGCATGGAATCCTGTCCATTTTTAGCATGATTGTATGCAGTGTTTTTGGAGGGCAGGGCCAAATTTCATTGCTAATAATTTCTTTTCTCAGTGTCTTGTTCATGTCTTTGCCAGGAGGGTTCTTCCTCCTCCAGAAAGCCTGCTGTGATTTCTACTTACTCTTCCATGAATGAATCCTGACCTTGTTGGTGCCACTACTCTACTTTGTATCTTCTCCTTTTGCCCCTGTGGAACCCAGTTTATTCATGAGTTTGTTATCTCCCTGCTGGGGAGCTCTGTATTCATCTGTGCATCTGTTGCACCTGGGACATGACCTGGTACCCAGGAACTCAATACATATTTGCTTATGGTGGAGGATGAATTAATGAATTTGAGAGTAAAGGAACATGAAACCTTGCTGAGATTAACTTTCCTTTCTTCATGTCCAATTCTTCCACGCGTCATTAAAGGATACACAAATAGCTTTGAGCTTTTTCAGAATTCCAGAAATTGATGCCTGGATAGGTTCCACCTGACCTTATGCTTGGCTTATATATTACACTTACTTAGGCTATTCTGAGGGAAGCACTCAGCTGTCAAGGTGGCTCCCGGCATACATGAGTTTTCAATTTAAAGCAAGCTACAGTCATTAACTCTCCTTGCCTTGCCATAACTTTCATCAGGTTGAAGAGCAGACAGTGACATCTTAAATTGAAAGGGGAAGAGGTGGAGATGGGAGAGGGGTGTTGAGAAGTGACCTAGTTGTCAAGAGCAGAAAAGACTTCATTAAAATTCACCCCTTCCCCACACTGCTCTTTGGATTTTTAATGCAAATTAAAAAAAAACTGCATAGAAAACTGATGGGATATGGAAGCTTCTTGATGTGACTTGTGTGATCCCACTTGGCCTTCAATGTATAGTTGAGTAACTCTTTCCTTTGTTCCTCCCAACAGTTAACAGGGGGAAGAATGGATCTGCTATGAGACAACTCTAGTTTTCTCAGTAAACAAATATGGATGTAACAGGTACACATATGGGTGGCCCTTGGAAACTGAGTCTAGGGCAGTGGTCAGCGATGAAGAAGGCAGATGGCAGGCCAGACAGCTTATTGACCTCTGTGTCCCAGGAGTCATATTTCCAACTTGCTGCATCAGGATTTCTCCAAACAACCTGCTTGAGAACCACAGCATTTCTACCTTTAAACTTCCACTTTTAAGATTGCCTCGAATGGGTGGCCATTTGGCCTAGTGGCAAAGATGTCAGGTTCCCTTCTTGGAGTGCCCACGTTTGACATTGAGCTCTGGCTCCTGACTCCTGCTTCATGCCAATGCAGACTCTGGGGAGCAGGGGTGATGCTCAACCAACTGGGGTCCTGCCACTCATGTGGGAGACCTAGGTTGAGTTTCTGGATCCCAGCTTCAGTTTGGCCTAGCCTCAGCAATTGCAGGCATTTGGGGAGTGAACCAGTGGATAGGAACTCTATGTCTCTACCTCATAAATGAACAAACATTTAAAAGGATTATTTTGTAGTGGCTCATTCCTTAGGGGGTGAAATTGAAGGCTGGAAGAGTCCACGGAGGAGGGTTAAGAATGGATTAAAAGTCAGGTTGGGGCTGGTGGTCAGGAATGGAGTCTGGAGTAAATTCAGGAATGGGACAAAGCTTCTTGTGGTACGCTTTCATTGGTAAGAAAATTACTGAAAATTTTAATGATTTACTTTTAGACTGTTTCAAAATATACTTTTCCTTTCCCCACCTTTTGTACCCAAGGCCTCTGGATTTCTGAGCCAGAACTTCTTTCATCCCAATATTTGTTTTAGTGTTTCTTTGTTTCCCTCAACTCTCAATAACAACACAAGGAAACCATGGATTCAGTCAGAAAACCTTGTAACAACACACAGAGAATTAAACTGAAGTTCAGAAAGGTGAAGGAATTTTTCCATGGACAGGGAGCTGCAGTATTAATGCGAGAGCCAGGGCAGTCAGACACCCAGGACCCGGGTCATTCCAGAGGGCTTGGTTGTGCTGCTGGTTGCTTCCTCACCAGGGCAAGGCACCGTTTCTTTCCCCGCAGGCTGGACCCCTGTGTGGAGGTGCAGAGCCTGCATATTATTCTCTGAGTGCCAGGCTGCAACACTGTCCTGTGGCTAGCCCCTGTCCCCCTTCATCTTTTCTTCCAGGTCCAACCTCACCTTTCTTTGTCCTGCTTTGTACCCTGGGAAATGACTTCTATGGGCCACATCAACAGTCTCCCTTGACTTAAAGCAGTGGTAAAAGACGGCAAGGTAAGAGGAGACTGAATTCCTGACTCTTTTTCAATCAGGTCATAGGGGGATGACTGCGCTCCTACCCAAATAGCCATGGCTTTCAGAAAGCCCTCTCCTGTACCTCCTGGAATCTAGGAATGGCTCTCCATTTTCCCCCTCTAGCCCAGATACGGTATGGCTCTTTCCCTTCACCTACCCTGCAGGACTGTACTGTCTTTGTTGGTTTATTTAAGCTATTCTTTATTCTTTTCCAAATAGTTTCCATTTTAAAATTTATTTATTTCTTTCATTTTTACTTGAAAGAAAGAAAGAGAGAGAGATCTTCGAGTTGCTTTCTCTTTCCCCAGATGGTGAGCAGTCATGACTCAAAGCCAAAGTCAGGATCCTTGAACTTAACCCGTCTAGATGGCAGGACTCAAGTACTGGAGTCATTGTTACCTCGCAGGGTGTCCATTAGCAGGAAGCCAGATCTGACATGTAGTAGCCTGGGTTTGAACCAGGCACTCTGGTATGGGATGTGGGTGTCCCAAATGGTAGCCTAACTGCTGCATCAAACAATGGCTATATATATATACATATATAGCTATGAACACCACGCCCTGTTTCAGGATGCTGGCTGATCCTGCTGAGGCCACTGCTTCCTTTCCTTCGGGAGTGCTCCCTCTTTGTGAAAAAGTGTGTTGTCCCACCCATTACTTAAAGGAGACTTGCAAAAGAGGTGCCATCCTATATCTTAATAATCCCTTGAAGAATTTTGAGAACTTGTTGAACTGTGATCTGCTGCCTTCTTTTCCTGGTTTGCAAATAACAGATTTCATAAAATTGTTGCCCTGGAGCTCTTAAATTCATTCAAGGACTTGAAAAAAATTATGTCTTTTTGCTGAGTCAAAGGAAAGAAAGGGAAATTTATACCCTTCCATATGTTTTCCACAGTGGACTCGATCGACAATGAGCCCTCTGTGGTGGAAACACAGTTATGCTAGGGGGATTGTGGGGAAACATGTGAGGTCAATTTCAAATTCCTCTCTGACAATTGCCAGAGTCTGTCTGCAGAATTGGACCTGCAATTTCCTAGGTGACTCTGGGGACCAGATAAAGCCCTGGAATGAAAAAAGAATGAGTTTATTCTCCAGAGAAACTGCAGCTAGACAGCTCTGGTGTTGCAAGGGAATGAGAGGTAAATAGATCAGGATCTCACAGGGGGCTCAATATTAATGTCCAGCTCATAGAAATGGGGAGAAAAGCATCATTCCTGTTTTCGTAATAAGTGACCATATGATTCATTATCCAAACTAGGATTTCATTGTCCAGAGTGAAAGAGGGTGTGAGTTGCTCTATGGCAACATACACAGATGGGAACTGTACCTAACAGAATGGGATGTAAGGTCAGAAATAACTGAGTAACATCTTCCTCAAGGGTCAAGAGCAGCTGTTGAGAGAGGTGCTGTCCAGAGTGAACCTGATCCTTCTGAATTGTACTCTGCTCCTCTCCTCCTGTAAGGGATAGGGGTGGGGGAAGGAAGAGGGCCATGTTCATTAAACTGTCATCCTTCTTGCTCCTCGTGAGAACCACTCGGGAGGTGAAGAAGCTGAGGCTGAGCTGGATGAAATGACTTTCCTAAGGTAAGTTGGTGGGAGAGTTAGGCTTCCAATGTGGCTTGTCTGATTTCAAAGCCTGTCCTTGCTTCCCTAGACCAACACAGCCCAGAAAAACACGACATTTGCGGCAAAAAGGATGGTGAGCTCAGCATAAATGCATGCTTTCTTTTTCTCACTCTTCCTGGAAGAAAGGTGGAGACAGGGTGTCAAGCAAAGGGGAACAGAGGAATCCAGCAGAGGCCTTTGCAGAGGGGACCATGCTCAGCAGATAAGCTCAAAATTGGTTTAACTTAATTACATTCTATCTTTAGTTCTATGAGGATGATCATTGTCCAGCAATTCTGTCTTAGACAAATATGCCAGTCAGTACACAAAGATAGGTAGTACAGTTTAAATGCAGACAGGTGAGCATTACACCGGGTATGCCACAGGGCAGCCTGCCATCCTTGAGAAAACACAGCTTGATGTGTGTTCACAACATTCCTTCAGTCTGGAGGCAAATCTCCTATTTTCTCTACACACACTGATGTTACCAGGCCTCTATTTTAGAACTCTATTTTTAATTCTGGGGTTCTAATAAAAGATGATCTCTTTCCCATTCTCCTCATTCCTACCTCTCTCCTTCTCAAATTCATCAACCTGAGAAGAAATGACCCAGGCTTGTTTCTTATTTATTTTATTTTATTGAAGGGAAGTTATAGAGAAGAGAAAGGGAGAGATCTTCTATCGGCTGGTTCACTCCCCATATGGCTGCAACAGCCAAGGCTGGGCCAGACCAAGGCCAGGGGCTGCATCTATGTCTCCCATATGGGCGCAGGGGCCTAAGCACTTGGATTATTCTCTGCTGCTTTCCCAGCTTCATTAGCGGGGAGCTGGATCAGAAGTGGAGCAGCTGGGACTCGAAGGAGATGACTTAACACACTATACCACAGCCATGGCTTCCCAGGCTTGTCTTACAACCACAACTTGATCCTGATACCAACCACTCATCCCATGGTTCCATCTGACTACATCTAGAATTTCCCTTCTGTCTCTCTCCCAAATTTGGCCTATTAAAACTCATGGTTGAAAAACTGTGGATGTATGTTGTATGCATCATCTGAACAGTTTACGACTTTTGCTATTTGTTTTTCAAAATCTATCTTCTTATTTGTCTGGACTTGGTTTTCTTTAAAATTCTGTTAAACCTGCTCAGTCCTGGAACATTTATGGTGAAATCTCATAACTGTTACCAATATATATAAGTTTGTGGTTATCTTATTTTGGATTTATATGATCAATATATTAAAAGCATTATCTGATTAGCTTTGATCATGATGCTACAAAGTACATATACTACCACAGCCCCAGTTTGTCAGGGCTCAGAAGAGTCAAATAACATGTTCTATACACATAGTTGGGATTCAACATGAGAATATCAGAATAGTTAAATAGAAGAACTAAATAACACATTCTATAACACATAGCTGGGATTCAAATGTATAATTGTCTCCAAAGACTATGTTTATTTTTTGTTTAATTTTTTATTTACTTTTTGTATTCCAAAGGAAGGGAGGGAGGGAGAGGAGAGAGAGAGAGAAAGAGAGAGAGAGAGAGGGAGAGAGAGAGAGAGAGAGAATGAGAATGAGTCTCTCATCTATCAGTTCATGCCAAAACCAGTGCCAAGAACTCAATCTGGGTTTCCCATGTATGTGGTAGGGACCTAAGTACTTGAACCTGCTATCCAGTCACTCTGATATGGGATGCATCCATTCCAAGTGGTGGCTTAATCACCGCCTACCCCAAAGACAACTCTTTTAACCAGTATGTTCTACTGTAAAGACAACTATTCATATTTGAAGATGATAATAAGGGGATCTAGAATTGCTATATGAAATTTCATGTGATTCAATTCCAATGCTTCATTGTACAGATGGCTAGAGGTTGGTGAAATGAAAGAGGAAGAAACTTTCCCAGGTCTACAGAGTGGGTAGAGAAAGGCATGGCTGGTTTTCTATTCAACGTCAAGTCCTCTGTCTCCTTTCTAAAAGAATCATGCCTTTTTTAGATCTTCACATTTCTGTATGTGATGACAGGTTTCAGAGGAGACTGCCGTATCACTACTCCAGGAGGAGAGTAGTGATTGATGTAATCCACCTTGGTGATCCCATCTCCTCCCCAGTGATTGGCTTCCACATGTAAGGATGATGCAATTTTAGCCAAGAAACTATGAGAAAATTTAATGAAGGGTTTCTAGAAATATTGTGCTTATGAAGTCACAAGATGCTATCTGAAGATATTAATGAATTGTAGGAGATTCCCTCCTGACAGAGGGAGAGGAAGAATCGCTACTTTTGTAACTTACTATAGTCCCCTCTGTGTGCCCAGGTGGAGTTAGGTTCTGAATCTGCAGAGCTCACATCTTGGTCTGATGATTCTCTGAAATGGCAATGGCCTAGAGGCGTGCATGTGGTCAGTGAAAATTGTTTAGTATTGTTGGCTTTGGGGACCTGATTAGTAAGCTCTGTTTGTCTTGTCTTAATCTCAATTTTGAATTACTGAAAGCTTTCAGATTGAGTCAGATATGGTCACAACAAATGGTAAGAACTACCAAGAGACTTTTATTTTGCACAATTTAGGCAACTAGTTTGTTTGCTCCCTTGGCTGAATTAAATTGGCTGACCAGTGTAAGCTCAAGTTTATTTCTTTTAGGAAAAGCCATGAAATTTTCTTCAAATAAAGGTAAAATGGCTGTCTTACATGATTGTAGTGAGAACCAGTGAGTTAACGTCCCTAGCACAGTTTCTATCACATTGTGGGCATTGGAGAGTGAGTCAGCTGATGGAAGATCTCTGTTTCTGTTTCCCTGTCACTCTGTCACTCTGTCTTTCAAATAAGTAAAATAAATAAGCATCTAAAAAGTATAGTAAGCTGAATATGCTTGTTCTGTAAGTCCCTATTTTTTCTCTTTGCTTCCTTTGAATCTTTTGGTCAGTAATCTTCTTAAAGAGGCCTTCCATGATTCTGTAATCATAATCCCTCCTGCTTCTCACCTTGTAACATGCTACCTAATTTACTCATGTGTTATGTCTACCATGTATTGTCTTCTACTAGAATGTAAACTCTTTTAAGGTAGGAATCTTTGTATCTTTTGTTCAGTGACAAATTCAAAATATCTAGAACAATGTCTGGCACACTCTGATTGCTCCATGAATGTTGTTGGATGAAGAAGTCTGTTCTTCCCAGTGGCCTAAGTTTTCTGATGCAGCCTGCATGGGTCTTGAAGAAGCAGAAGATATGAATTGCATGGTTAATTCCTCCCCAAAGGCTTTCATTGATTCATATCTAACATGATGCCCTTGATGTCTACGAAGTATCAACATAAGAATTAGCTATGAATATTTTTCCACCTTGCAAACATTGCTAACTCTGTTATTCAGTGTCATTTTTCAAAAAAAGACAAAGAGTTATTTTGGAATTTAGAGCTAAAGACAAAATTCTATTTTTTTTTTCTGATTAAAGACCATTCTAGGCTGTCAAGGCAGATCAGAGGTAAACTTAATTTCCAAGGGCATTGACTAGGTTGCCTTAGCTTCTGGTTGGAGTTATTTACTCTTCTTTTTACCTACCTACCTATTTATCTACCTACCCACCTATCTACCTACCTTCTATCTGTGTTAATTTTTAAGGCCTACTGTAATAAATCACTACAAACTGGATGGCTTAAACCAACATAAATTTATTCCCACACAGTTTAGATGGATAGAAGCACAAACTCAAGGTTTCAACAGGATCAAGTGTTTGCTGCTTCAGTTGAGACATAGGCATTTGCTCTAAATGTTAAGATGCCACCTGGGATATACATCCAACATCAGTGCTTGAGTTCAAGTCCTGGCTCTGCTCCTCCAGCTTCCTCTTAGTGCCCAGCTTTGGAGGCATCAGGTGGTGGCTCCCATGGTTGGGTCCCTCGAAGGTAGCAGGTGTTGGCTCCAGTGGTGGGAGACCAGGATTAAGTTCCTGGCTCCTGACTTGAACCTGACCCAGTCTTGAATGTTGTGGGCATTTCAGAAGTGAACCAGTGGATGGGAGAATCTCTCTCTCTCTCTCTCTCTCTCTCTCTCTCTCTCTCACTGTCTCTCTGCTTTCCATATAAATAAAATAAAATCAGTAACAAATTTTAAAAAGAGATCAGTAGGATTGGTTCCTTCTGGAGGCTTTGCAGGAGAATCTGACTCATGCTTTTCTTCTAGCTTCTTGTGGTTTCTGGCAATCCTTAGCATCCCATGGCTTATAGCTGCATTCTCCAATCTCTCCAATCTCTCTCTCTCTCTCTTTGTGTGTGTGTGTGTTTCCCCAAATGATCTGATTAGGGTACCAGTCATTAGATTTAGAGCTCACCCGTATACAGTATGGACTCACCTTAGTTGATTAACTTTTCAAAGACTCCAATTTCAAATAAGACCACACTTTGGAATTTCCATTGACTTGAATTTTGAGGGGACACCACTCAATTCAATATACTGCCAATACCACTCTTGCTTTACATTCTTACCTTCTACTCCCCATCTTCTTCTCAGGTACATTGTCCAGTATCTATGGTTCATTTATTAAACAATTGCTTATACAATTCCTAGTATATAAGGCACTGAGAAGACAATTGTGAGCCAAGTCTTACTCCTCCCAAGCTATTATAGTCTAACAAAGATATAACATTAAAATAATAATCAGATTATAAATTTTAAAATAGTGAATTTTATAAATTATAACAAGTGCTATGAAATAATGGGAGCTATAATATGAGACTATAAAGGGAAATACAATTAGATTGGTGAGGGATTATAGGAGGGTCTGAAGAAGGAAGATACTACGGAATTTATAACATGAAGGCATTCACTTTGCAAACATCAGACAAAAGAGTATTTGAGCAAAAGGAGACATCTGAATATGTTGGAACTCCAAGACAGAGAAGCCCTGGTGTATATCCATCTGACATGCCCATTGTGGTAGGACTGCTTAGAGCTAGGAGGAAACTGGCATGGGATGAGGCTGAAAAATGGGCAAGAGCAGGTCTCACAGGTCTTGCCAGAGCTTCAGATTCTGTCCCACTTAACCTGGGAGATTTAGCAGGCTTCTAAGCAGAAGATTGATCTGCCATTTGGAAAACAAATTGGAGGAAGGTAAGAGTAAGGACAGTTAGGAGACTTTTGTGGTGGTTCAGGTGAGGGATGACAGCTTGGAGTAGAATGATGACAGTTCAGATGACAAGAAATGGGCATATTTGAGTTGTACTTTATAGAAGGAGAAAGTATGCTTTGTTTCTGGGTGCAGAAGGTACAATGTGAGAGGCATTAAAGATCTACGCCCGTTTCTGGAATGCATAACCAGATGCACAGAGGTGCCATTACTTGGATATGAAGCACAGGAAAAAAAGCAGTTTTGAGAGGGAAGATTGATGGCTCAGCTTTTGACAAGTTGAGATTGAGATGCCTGTGAGATATTATTTCAGTGGAAATGTAAAATAGGAAGTTGGGTAAATGGTTTTGGAGTGCAGAACAATCTGTGCTGGAACACAAAGTTGGGAGTGCTTGGCAAATGAAGATGATTATTGTTGGTTTTAGATTCTTATTTAATGTCAGGGTGACCCTGTACTAGTTGGCTTGGCTTCTCTTTTTAAATGTCTGGGCCTGTACCTCTGGTTACCCCTTTCAGTCTCCTGTTTTAGTCATTCAATTTCTTTTGGAAATTTCTTTCTGATCTCATTATAAAGACATTGTCCAGCAGCAGAAAGGAATAGATTTTATTTATGCACCTTGGGAAAAATCACTTACTAACTCCAGGTATTTGTTTCCCAGTGTAAATATAAGGAATTGGCAGTTTTCAGTTTTAAGAAGCTATGATTCTGTAATCTAAGAATTATTGCTTAAGATTTGTTTACTGATCTAAACCTACAAAGGATTTATCACTACAGTCCCCATTGAAAAGTTAATAAAACTTTGATTATATTTTTAAGAATATTATTTATTTGAGAGGCAGATACACACACACACACACACACACATACTTACAAATATACTCTGAGAGAAAGTGAGAGGGAGATCCTATCTGCTTGTTCACTTCCCAAATTCTTGCAATCTCTGGGGGTGGGCCAAAGCTGGGAGCAGGGAACTCAATCCAAGTCTCTCACATGGGTGACAGGATCCCAATAACTTGAGCCATCACTAATGCCTCCCAGTATCTTCATTAGCAGGAAGCTGGTATCAGGAACCAGAGCCAGGTCTCAAATATAAGTATTCTGACTCAGGTGTTCCAGCTCCTAGGCTAACCACCCACTCTCTGATTAGATGAAAGACATTTCAAAGTATCCCTTGAATTGAAAACAGTGAGTAAATACTATTAATATCAATTTTGGATATATTATGTAATTAAGAACAGCATTTCTTCTGCTCTTATGAATATGGGATATAGAGAAAAGTAGAAATTAAGACATTTACTGTCAAAATAGTGTCACATTCAAGTCAAAGACAAACATGGGTCACCCTATATTCCTTTAGGAATGGACAAGCTTCAACAAAGTTAAGAATAATCCAAATAAGATGGGAAGTTAGTAAATGCATTAACCTGAATTACTGACCATGAGGCACAGGGAACAGCATTCTTTAGGTTCTTCTAGGTAAAGTTATAGAAAGTGTCAACAGTACCAGCAATCTTTCCTTACCTCAGTTACAGCAAAACTCCTCTTGCCACATGGAACCATCTTGTACCATTTGTCATGCAGCACGTCCATAAACCCATGTGACTTGTACTGACTGATCAGCTCAGATATATTGGAAGTCAGTGGAGAGTTGGGTGGAAGACCAATGCCATATCCTAGAAGAAAATACAGTCTCAGATGAGCTTCTCACATTGTTCTTGAGAGATTCCACTGTACTATGTGATATTTTATCAGATATGATAGCAAAGGCATAGTGAGTTTTCAACTTCTTTCCTCAAAGGACTCAGACATTCTTGGATATGATTATCCTTAGACTGGCTATATTTCTAAGCAGATGAGTCTGAAGAGGAGAGGAATAGGTGGTACAAAATGGACCAGTGGAGCATTTTATTCTAAAACCTTCTGCCCTTTACTTCAAAATACTTCTTAGAAGCATTGTTTAGCATCTTTATCAGGACTAAGATTTACTGTCTCCCTCTTCCAGACCCATCCTCTGGGTATTAAATACACAAAATTATTATAATTATAATTATATATAAATTTATATAAATATCTATAAATAAATTTATAAATTTATATAAATATAAATATAATAATTATCTTTGTCTTATGACATTCTCATATTGTTAATGCATGACTCTTACTTTTCTGATGCATTTTATTTTTGAATGTTGTAATAAGACATACACACAGCATGAGAAGTGAAATAACGATAGGAACTTGTAGCAAATGACTTCATTGGTCAAAAAAATTCAATTGTCTCTCATACCAAATATTGGGGAAGTTGTGAATCAATAAAATCATTTCTATGTTGCTTGGAATGTAAATAAACATAACCACTTTAGAAAGCAATTTGATATTATTTTGTATGGTTGAACATTTCCATGCTTAAGGATGAGCAATTATGCTTCTAAATATACTCCCAAAGACGAAAGAAACCATGAGCACACAAGGCGATATGCATGGGAGTGATACCAGTTCACAGTTCACAGCAGCAAAGTTTGGTAACCTATCTCAATGTTCTTTGACAAGAGAATAGGTAAATAAACTGGATATTTATACAATTAGAATATGATATAATGTAAAATATGCAAGCTAGAACTAGAGGCAATGATGTGAATGACTCAGCAATATGCTATTGAGTGAAAAAGATCAGTTTTCTGTTTTACAGAATTCATTCTGTAAATGTAGACACTCAAATCAAGATCAAATATTTTTAGGGCCACATTTATGATAAAACTGATTTATCATATATATATATATATATATATATATATGTTTGTTTCTAAATATAAAGATCCAAGATTATAGTTATACAGTGTGAGGCAGGAAGGGGAGGGGAAGACGCAATAGCATGAAAATAGATGTTATTTATTGTCAGAGTTTTATTAGCGTAGACTCTTTGTGCCTTCACTTGCTTTTGAAAGTGTTACTACATTGCTAATCTCCTTGATGAGCCATGTGAAAGAGGCTAATTAACTATATCTTGTTTTAGCTATTGGATAGCATAGTAAAAAAGATTTTTTGCTCTCAAGATGATTGAGGAAGATAAATTAAAAATGTGGTTAGTTCCCTTTTCACAGATAAAAACTAAAAGGCTTTCAAGAATTCAAAGATATTTAATAGAAACAAAGACTTGCTATCATTATTCTATCCTACAATTCAATTCCAAGGACATTTTTGTTTCTATTTAAATGCAGATACACAAATCCTTTTTTAAAAATATGAAGTTTTAGATGCACATATAACCAAAAAGAAATAAATAATGGAGAAAATATTTTGATATTTAAATAATTACATGCTTTTTCTTGATAATACTGTTTGTTCCTTAACAACAGGAAGTCAAAGAAATGATGACAATGTCAAAAGCATTATTTGAATTTTCCATTCAAAGAGCTATTTTAAGTGTCTGTGTTGTGTCTAGTATTTTTGGTTTGAAAGGCAAGACTGATAATAAAAGACTTTTCTTGGATGGGCAACTTTTTCTTATCCTGATGTTATCATTAAACAACAGTACTTAAAAAAATTTGAAGACTGGCGCTGTGGCTCATTAGGCTAATCCCCTGCCTGTGGCGCAGGCACTCTGGATTCTAGTTCCGGTTGGGGCACCAGATTCTGTCCTGGTTGCTCCTTTTCCAGTCCAGCTCTTTGTTGTGGCCTGGAAAGGCAGTGGAGGATGGCCCAAGTGCTTGGGCCCTGCACCCTCATGGGAGTCCAGGAGGAGGCACTTGGCTCCTGGCTTCGGATTGGCGCAGTGTGCCGGCCACAGCACGCCGGCTGTAGTGGCCATTTGAGGGGGGTGAACCAATGGAAAGGAAGATCTTTTTCTCTGTCTCTGTCTCTCTCTCTCTCTCTGTCTAACTCTGCTTGTCAAAAAAAAAATTTACAAGGAGTAACACTATAAAGAAGTAGCCAGTTTTCTTTAGAAATTCATAATGAACGATATTGGCAATTTAGTTGCACAAACATTATTCAACACTTACTAATATGTCAGGCACATTACCAGGCATGTGTATAACATTCACTTACTAATTCATTCACTCATTCATTTATTCATTCAGTAAATATTTACTGAGTGAACAGGCACTGTGACTGTCTTAATTGTCAGGATTTGATAGTGACATATGCAGTATAGGTTCTGCTTGCATGAAGTATATGCTTTATTGGGGAGACAGATATTAAACAATGCACTCTGCAATGATTATTTCATTTCCGTTGATATAGGTGCCATGAGGGTGAAATACTGAGACATGTAACAATGTAGTACGGAATGGCTTGGAATTATCTGGTGGTAGTGGCTTGATGGTCTGGATAATTAGTCCAGGTTTTCTGTATATTAATATGTTTTCTTCCCAATGCAATTGCTTTCAAAAGAACAACAATTTCTAATATTTGTTGGGAGCTTAATATAATTTTTGAATGCCTTATCCCATTTGATAAATCATGCATTAGATCAAGATTGTATACTAAACTGTGGCACACAGTTCAGTTAAACTGCTCTAGTGTTCTAGTAAGAGGAGGTGGGCCGTATTGAGCCCTATTATGTGCCAGACACTGTTTCTCATACATCCTTATATAAGCCCATGTCAAAGCATATACAGTCAGGTTCCTCATCTGTATATTAAACATAACTTTAATAAAAAAATTGTATCTGTACTGAACATGCACAGAATTTATTTCTTGTCATTATTCTCTAAACAATACAGCTATTTGCAATGCATTTACATTACATTAGGTATTATAATTTATCTAGAAATGATTTAAAGTACATGGGAGGATGTGCATAGGTTATATGCAAATACCACACCATTGTATATCGGGACTTGGAACAACCATCCCATGTATACCAAGGGACAACTGTATTATTTTGAGATTTAAAGAATGAATAAGTAAGCTGCCAATGTCACAAAGCTAGAAGTTGGCAAAGTCAGCATTCAAAAATAAGTCCATTTGATTCTAAATCCAGTGCTCTTTCCACCATATTCATTACAACATGTGACCAAGTCAAGGGAAGACTTGACCTATTTCTTCCTCTCAAATATAAGCCCTATCACTATAGCCATGTTGATGAAACCCTCCAACGCCAGGTCATTCATTTCAAAAACTGAATCATCTAAAGGGTAGTTTGTTTTCAGCAGCCTCATATACGCTACTTATGGGCAGATGTTGCTTATAACTTTTTAGTAAGTTGTATAGCTATAATGTAAGAACAGCCTTCATTTGTATGTGGTTATATATGTGAGGAAATTTACTAGCAAGGACCTTCACTAATTATATTTTTTCTCCTAAAAATCTTCTTTCTTATAGGTAAAAATTCCAACCCATATTAGTGTCATAATGGCATAATTATTTTTTACATTTGTATGCATTTATTGCACACTTATTCACCTGTTCATTAATTGCACAAATATGTTGAATGCTCATTTAGTGTCGGGCACTCTGCCTAGGGCTATGGAGGTTATCAATTTAAATTAGACACAGAGTTTATCCATAGGAAGCCTGTGGTGGCATGAGATAGATCCAGCATGCATAAATAACCACACAGCACAGTAGAAAGTTACATGACTTTTCTTGGAAAAAAAGATAAATGAGGCATAAGTTTCATAAAGGTAAAACATAATGACTTGGATTCTGGAAGCAAGATGGATAAAATTCTGTACAAGTTCAGAGGAATGAAAGATTGCTACCAGGTAAAAGGAGGAGAAAAATCATCTTAGACTGATCATTTGTATTGATTTTTTTGGTATGTGAGACAAAAATACATGATAAGAATGTTTAAAATTTGAAATTAATACTTATGATAAATTGCCATTTTAAGAATAGAACTTCAACACAACAGAAGTATTAAATTTTCCTTAAGGAAAAATTGGAGTTTCAGGGGACATTTATAAAAAATTGCTAGGCAGGAAATAATAAATATTAAATTACTCCATTCCATCATGTCTAGGTTAATTTGCAATTGACTGCTAAAAATAGATTACTATTATTTTAATTTTGTTTTAATATTTATGTTGGTTATTGACATTTTAATGATTCCTAGCATTAATAATAATAAGTAGTAAGTAATTAGAACAAACTGCCCATGGAACAAGGGGAGAAACAGAAAAAATTGTTTGAAAATGAGAAGTGTTTGTTAAAAGGAAAATCCACTTTATTCAGAAGCATAAAATAGCAAAACCTTGCAGATCTCCTTTCTGTCCTCTTTTATTAGTTACTTTTCAAAATTTGATTGTGTTCATTGGTCAAATGATTCTTATTTTTAAATTGCTGACTCAACTTAACAGCCCGAGTTGCTTTCATTATCATTAGAAATGTGGCTTTGCAATAAAAATGGGGTTGACTATTTTGTGGTTGATGGATGGAGCAAAATGGAATCCTTCAACCCTAAAGATGAAGGCATCAAGCATCCTGGAAATTGGATATAGCTTAATAGCCCAAGAGAACAATTTTCAGAATAGAATCCTGATCTTTTCCTCATGGATAAATCAGCTTTACTCAGCTAAGAGTAGTGGAAATATGTTTTGGCTAGCAAATGTATAGTTAGAAACTCATAGACTAAAGGAATCTCCTTGAAATGTGGCTTGAAAATAAATAAATATATGTTTTGTAATAATATCTCAGATAGGTTTAAAAAGGCTTCAGAAAAAAGTGATTCAGTTTTGCCATCTGTCCTTAGGACACCATGTTTAGTTCCTCTGGGACAATGGTTGTAAACACTGTAAAAGTTCCAATTTTAAAAAGGCTTTATTCAATTATTTTAAAGATTTATTTGAAAGTCAGATTTACAGAGAAAAAGTGACTGACAGAGAAAGAGAGAGCTAGAGAAAGAGAAAGAAAAAGGAAGGAAGGAAAAAAGAAAGAAGAAAAGAAAGAAAGAAGAAACAAAGAAAGAAACAAAGAAACAGAGAAACAAAGAAAGAAAAAAGAAAGTTTTCCATCCACTGATTCACTCCTCAAGTGACTGCAATGGCCAGGGCTGAGCCAGGCTGAATTCCAGATTCATTTCATCTGGGTCTCCCACATGGGTGGCAGAGGCCCAAGAATTTGGACTATCTTCCGCTGCTTTTCCCAGGCCATTAGCAGGGAACTGGATTGGAAGTGGAACAGCTGGGACATGAACTGGCATCCTTATGGAATGTTGATGTCACAGATGGTGACCTTACCCACTATGCCATAACTCCGGCCCATTTAAAAAGGACTTGAAAGATGGGATTTCCTTATACCAAGCACATAAAAATGGAATAGAATGATGTGTGAAAAGCAGATCAACGAAGGCCATCTTAGGAGAATTTATCGTGAATATGCCTCAATTTATTAATTCAATAACCCGAATAATGATAATTTATCGAGCACTTCCTATGTGCCAGGTGTGCTTCTACATACTTCACCTGTATTTTACTTAATCCTCACAACTCTTTCATAGATATACTAATTCATATCTCCTTTATGCAAATGAGGAACATGAAAAGATTAAGTAAATTGCTAGTTATTGACAACACTTCTATCCTAATCCAGGCACTCAGAGAGTCTAGAGCTAGTGTTCTTAGCATTGTGTTAAATAATTGTTGGAAAACAATAAAACCAGGCAAAGGTCTTTGGGATAAAGGTCACAAATCATTATTTTGCAGTTATATTACTCTTTATCCTCATCTGACCTTTACTGTCAGCCAACCCCAACACATAAATTTGGGACACATATTCATTTATCTCAACACTTTCTTTTCTCTTGACCACACAATATGTCTTTATGCCCCTAGTATATGGTATTTAATTTGACCACGGACTTTCTCCATGCTCTTGAATTCTAATAGTTTTGGTTTGCTGGGCTGTATGCACTTGAGCAGCAAAGAGTACTCATGAAAGAGCTTAAAACTCTTCATCGAGCCACTGTCTCTCATCAGCTTGACTGTTCTCTTTTAAATCTAAATGAATGCAAGATGATGTAATTGGAAGGAGTATGTAGTAGTTATCGAAGTCTGTGATATTATAATAAAATACCATAGACTGAGTAGCTTATAAACAACAGATTTTTTTTCTATTTTTTTTTTTTTAATTACAGAGAGAGAGAGAAAAAAAAAAAACTGACAGTGGGTGAGTAAGTGAGATCCTCATTTACTGGTTTGCTCTACAAATGCCTGCAATATCAGGTCTCCTCCAAGGATGGCAGGGACCTAACTCCTTGAGCCATTTCCTGTGCCTCCCAAGGTACGCATCAGCAGGAAGACGAGTCAAGACCTGCAGCTGGGGATCAAACTCAGGTTCTTTAATGTGGGATGCAGAAATTCTGTTAGGCTAAATGTCCACTCCCAACAACAGTAATTTATTTCTCACAATTCTGCAAACTGCGAAGTCCAAGGTCAAAGCACTGGCAGATTCAGTGTCTGGTCAGAGTATGCTTTCTGTTTCACAGATGGTGCCTCCTAACACATCCTTACATCCTGAAAGCATGAATGGGTTCCCCTGGGCTCATTTCATAAGGGCACTAATCCCCTTTCTTTCCTTTTTTTTTTTTTTTTGACAGAGTGGACAGTTAGAGAGAGAGAGAGACAGAGAAAAAGGTCTCCCTTTTCCGTTGGTTCATCCCCCAGTGGCCGCCACGGCCAGTGTGCTGCAGCCGGCACATCGCGCTGATCTGAAGCCAGGAGCCAGGTGCTTCTCCTGGTCTCCCATGTGGGTGCAGGGCCCAAGGACCTGGGCCATCTCCACTGCACTCCCGGGCCACAGCAGAGGGCTGGCCTGGAAGAGGGGCAACCGGGACAGAATCCGGCGCCCCGACCGGGACTAGAACCCGGGGTGCAGGAGCCGCAGGCAGAGGATTAGCCTATTGAGCCACAGCACCGGCCACTAATTCCCTTTCTTGAGGGTGGAGCCTGTATGACCATATCACTTCCCCAAAAGCCCCAACTGATACCATTATATTGGGGATTAGATTTTTTTATAAAAATTTATTTTTATTTATTTGAAAGAGTTATACAGAGAGAGGAGAGTCAGAGAGAGAAAGAGAGATAGAGAGAGAGAGAGAGAGAAAGAGAGAGGGTCTTCCATCCAATGGTTCACTCCCCAATTGGCTGCAATGGCCAGAGCTTCGCCGATCTGAAGCCAGGAGCCAGGAGCCTCCCCTGGGTCTCCCATGCGGGTTTAGGGGCCCAAGTACTTGGGCCATCTTCTACTGCTTTTCCAGGCCATAGCTGAGAGCTGAATTGGAAGAGGAGCATCTGGGACTCAAACTGGCAGCAACATGGGATGCCAGCAGGGTGTTAACCCACTGTGCCACAGCGCTGACCCTGGGGGATTAGGTTTTATCTTAAGAAGTTTTGGGGGACACAGTCTAAGCAGTAATCACACTGACTGGCTATGATACCAATCCAATCCTACATGGAGTGAATATGCATTCAGCATGAAAGAATCAGTAGATTCTGTTTTCTGCTAAATTCCTGGAATAATTTAAACACTTAGAAAAGTATATGCAAATGATCAGGATGCTTTTGGTTAATTCCATTAGTGAGCCAAATAGCTATTTATTTCAAATCTAACCTAATGAGTTATATAAAAGGTAATCTATAATAATTGTCATATGCCTGGCATTGCATTAGATCCTCCAAAAGGACATAGGTAGTCCTATGAAACATTTCTGTAAATTAAATGGATAGTTCATAAACTGCTTTGATGATTTTTTATGCCTACATAGTCTAGCTTACTAATAACAAACCTCACACTTAATAAGTTCAAAAACACCTAAGTATTGTTAAGAAGACAGCACATAATATTTTTTATGCATTTCATTGAGAAACATTTCCCTGAAAATCTAATATTGATGTTTTCAAAAGAAGCAGCAATCAAGGCTTTTACTAACATCTCTATCACATAGGTATCACCAGTTTGTGTTTTTCCAAATTCCATTTTTAGGTTGTGAATTTCTGGAAGGGGCAATACTGAATGAAATTTTCTGATTTGGATCCCATCAATTTTGAGAATAGACCGACAATGGTAACAACGTTCTCTGCATTCAAGTCTGAAGTTTTTCTGTTCTCTTGCAGGAAAAGCTCTTCCTTGTGCCATTTTGTATTTCCCTTTGAAAGCAATGCGGTATCTAGAGATGACAGGAACTGCCAGGCACTTGGTCTCATGGAGCACAGATGGGAATGTAAACAGAGAACCAGTGGGGAGTTAATTGTGTGGCATCTGGCACTGGTTCTAGCAGAGGCAAACAAGCCATCTTAACACTGCCTTTTGACAAGTTAGCATTGCTTCCTGAAGATAAAGGTGGAAAACGGAGCTCCTCAAACTTGTGCCCTCTACAAATGATTCATTGTTAGTAATTACTAATAGCAGAAGGAACCTCAATTACTCAGTGCATCTAGGACAGAAATAAAATGGGAATTTTTCCATTGTTACATTAAAAATGGTGTTATATACAGAATATTCTTTTGGTTTTCTAGCCCTTTTTTTCCCCCTTTCTAGACTGTATTAATAGAAGGCTCCTGCCACCAACTATCTCTTCCTGAGTTCCATCCCTGAGTCAGATAGTTTCATTTTGCCTCAAATGGAGACTGATTTCTCCAAGGAGAAGGCTCAGAGAAACAACATCAGCTGTTATATTCCCATTCATCTCACAAAAAATATTGAAGTGGAAAAGTCTGCTGATGTATTTAAGGAAGAAAGAGCCCAACTACGGTTGGGAAATTGGAATCGGAATAGTCTTGATACCCTAGTTAACATACAGCAAAGCATATATTTCTAGAAATAGGATGTGGGCACCCCCATGGGACTGTTTGAAGCCAAAGTGTTTTCTGACAAGTGAGTATGGCTGTCTTGAGAGCTGGCGTGTACTGTCAAGGAGGGGAAGCTGGGATTTGGGAGATGTGAAACTATCAGCTCCATATATCAACTGTCATTCAGAATGAAAGAAGCTACTGACAAAGCAATCCTTCTTTGTTCCTGAAGTTTGATTGATTGGTTGACCAAATTGGAAGGAAAAAATTTGCTGCCAGTAGGGAAAAAGTCAAACCTGAGGTCCCAAACAAGCTTTGTTTAGAACTCTACAGGATACTAAATTATAGAATGAGATTTTTTTCTATTTATTTTATAACCAGTGGGAAAGCACTTACTTAATAACCATGGAATTTGGATTTTAATTCCAATATTATCATCTAATTGTATGATTATAAAAATGTGATGTAATGTCCCTGAACTTTCTTGTGTATAAAATGAGTACATTGGATTAGATCAACATTGGGATCCTTCCAGTCATAAAATATAATCATTCCAGTTTTTGCATCAGATTTGTGACAGCATTTGGCCATTAGAAAATGGAAATTGAATAAAAATGGGCTCCCCATTTATTACATTTTGTCACTATTTCCAGATATCTGAAGCAACATCATTTGGGTAACAGCAATTTTTCTCCCAACAATTGAGTAAATAAATATGTGTTGCATAGATGAAAACTAAATCCCAAACTCTTAGAAGCTAAGTGCTAATGAATTGAAAATGAAAATAAGGGACAATGAATAGGGCTTTGCCTCTGACTTTAACATTTGTTACTTGCTAGGTTGGCAAACTAAGCACCTCCTGTGTAAACTGAATCAACAGTGACTGATTAATACCTTCTATGGCAAATGGCTTCCCCACAGTTAGAAGTTTGCAGTCAGCATCTATTGACACTTCATAGTCCAGAAGGGCTTTGTCCATGATGAAGGCGTCTAGTTTCTCTGGATCATTCCTATATTTAAGACCAAGAGAAGAAAAGTGAAAATGATTCATTAGTGGGTATGAAGCACTAGTGTTGACAGCTGGCTTTTGTTTAGGGGACAGAAACCTGGACACTAAGGGCAGCACAAGCTAGCTGGCTGCTGACTCAGATTTGTTGACATACTGCTGAACTGTAGCACACAGATCAGGTGAAAGAGGCAGTCTAACTGCTACCTCTTTTCAATACTTCTAAACTTAACAACAAAGGAAAAACAGCTCTTAATTGAACAGGAGGTGCACAAGAAGGTTTGTGTCTGTATCACAGAAACTTCTTTGTTTCAGGCATCGTATTCATTGTTCTCCATACATTTTATCACTCATAATGCTTTTTAACTTGAAAGATGAGAAAACTGGCTCTCCCACAGTTGAAAGGACTTGCTATATATGTATTAAGTACTGTAGTTAGGGGGTCTCATTAATCAGTGTGTTGCAATTTTTATTTATTTAAGTTATAGTCATATCTTTTAAAAATCAGATATTATGGGCCGGCGCCGTGGCTCAACAGGCTAATCCTCCGCCTTGCGGCGCCGGCACACCGGGTTCTAGTCCCGGTCGGGGCGCCGGATTCTGTCCCGGTTGCCCCTCTTCCAGGCCAGCCCTCTGCTGTGGCCCAGGAGTGCAGTGGAGGATGGCCCAAGTGCTTGGGCCCTGCACCCCATGGGAGACCAGGGTAAGCACCTAGCACCTGGCTCCTGCCATCGGACGAGCGCGGTGCGCCGGCCGCAGCGCGCCGACCGCGGCAGCCATTGGAGGGTGAACCAACGGCAAAGGAAGACCTTTCTCTCTGTCTCTCTCTCTCACTGTCCACTCTGCCTGTCAAAAATAAAAAAAAATAAAAAAAAATCAGATATTATTTCATATTTAGAAGTAGGCATTAAGGAAATACACGTAAAAGTCTTTGATCTATAGAAGAAAAGAAAGTTATGGACTCTTTAAAGGCTATATCTCAGCATCAGTAAGTAGAGGGGGAAACTTATGTAATAGGTCTTAGTGACCTGATTTATTAATATATTTCCACCTAAAGATACATATTTCACTTCCATCCCACTGTACAGTTCAGGCAAAAATAATTCAAGGCAGATGTTCCTGGGCTATATTAGTAGGTCAGCAATAGAAAGAACTCAATTGAACATCATACACTTTGGACATCCTTGATGGAAATCTTTCCATTTTTTGAATGTAGGTGCAGATAACCCAGAGAAAAG
This sequence comes from Sylvilagus floridanus, assembly GCA_949820135.1. Lineage (NCBI taxonomy): Eukaryota > Metazoa > Chordata > Mammalia > Lagomorpha > Leporidae > Sylvilagus > Sylvilagus floridanus. Next base: position 68,229,565 of record OX463243.1, read on the forward strand.
CTGTGTCTTAGCACAGGCAGAGTTTCCACAAAGAGAGAATTTCAAAGGTAGTTTTTAAGATGCATACCATGGGCCAGCGCTGCTGCTCAACAGGCTAATCCTCTGCCTTGTGGCGCCAGCACACCGGGTTCTAGTCCCTGTCAGGTCGCCGGATTCTGTCCCGGTTGCCCCTCTTCCAGGCCAGCTCTCTGCTGTGGCCCGGGAGTGCAGTAGAGGATGGCCCAAGTGCTTGGGCCCTGCACCCCAGAGAGTGACACTTCTCTGTTCCATCTGGGCTCTCAAGAATGGGGCTCTTTGAATTCAGCACAGAAGAGTGGACTGTAAACTCAGAGGAGCTCATCAAAAATTTAAAAGAGAAAGACACTCCCTCAACACCTGCAATATTCATCACTGGGTAGGAAATATCTTTACATGGATGGCTTTCTCTGGGTGCTAATCGATTATTGTTTCTTTTTTCTTTTCCTGCAATTCTAGGGAGTATAATTACTATCCAAAGTACTCCCACTTTTTCCAACGAGCCCATGTTTAGCTTTAACCAAAATGAAAGCACCTTGTAGCTCCATAGCAGTTTGAAGCTTCAAAAAGGATGTGAACTGTCTTCTAGAAGCTGATAATGAGATCTTAATGGAATCCTGGTAATCAAATAGAAGTCAAGCTTCAAGATATTTCTTTACAGTTTGTTACAAGGAAGGCATTTGGCATAGTAGTTAAAGCTGCTGCTTGGGACAGCTGCATCCAATACTGGAACGTCTGGGTTCGAGTCCTGGCTCTGCTCCCAGTTCCAGCTTCTTGCTAATGCAGGACCTGGGAAGTGGTGGTGAAAGCTCAGGTAGTTGTATCCCTGCCTCCCATTTGGGAGATTTAGGTTGAGTTCCTTTCTCCTGTGCATTTTGAGGGTCGTGGTGATCAAGTGGATGAGAGCTGTTATCTGTTTCTTTCTCCCTCTCTACCTTTAAAAATGTTTGGCTGCCACAGGAGAAGAATTTATCTTGGTAGCTACATAGCAAAAAGTTGCCACTTACTAATATTTCACAAGTGTATGTGGCAGCAATATCACCAGAGAAAATAATTGAGATTCAATTCAGTATTTTGAACCAGTAATTTCTGAGGTCCAGTGTTACTGGTATCCTTAAATAGCTAATCCTGATAAGTTATTGCAAAAATTGAGTTAGCTATGATAGATTTCTTTTGCATAAGAAAGCAAGAAACAGTCAGCCCATGACTTTCATGGGTTCCTAAGTCACACTGAGGAAGTGGCCAGGTGTAATTCAGGTTTAAGTAGTTCACTGCCACAGCTGGCAGGGCCTTCAATTGTTTCTCCCTCTATAGAATCATGCTGTCTTTTTAAGCATTCATTTTACACATATATATATAAAATCATATACCACAAAACAGTCACATTTCAATGTGAGCATCTCAGTGGGGATAATTTATTAGAAAACTATCATTTCAGAAAGCAGGGCCTTTAGGGAGTAGGACTGAGCCCATGGGAATTTTAATGGAAGAGGGAAGGACAAATTTAACACATTGGGATCTGTCTTGCATAGGAAACTTCAGGGTTTGTGCCCTTAATGTAAAACTCTGAGATACCAGGCGATAACATGGTAACTGGGTTCCTTGGCATGGTGGTAAGAGCATAGGGAGTGGCTAGGTCGAAAGTGAAAAGAAGGTCCTGAGAGGAAAAGTGAGAGGATGTTCATGTTCGGCTCTGCCTCTATTCTAATCAATGGGTCACATGGGGAACTTGTTTAAATGCAGATTCTAAGGCAGCAGATTTGGGCTGGGGCCCAATATTCTGAATCTCCAACCATCTCCCAGATACTAACAGGATACCAACTAGGTACTAACCTGAAGCTTCTATAACTTGGACTATTTTTTATTTTTCAACACCAAAGACCTCCTCTTCTATTGTGGTTCTAGACCAGTCTGAAGCAGTGGTTAAGTTCCAGAGACTTCTTCCTCACCCTGACTCTGGCACTTGTTAGTTGTATTACTATGGAAAATTTATTTCTTTCAGGCCTTCTCATCTGGGCCTGCTCTTCTAGTGATTGCTTCCTCCAAGCTAAGGTGGGGCCAGTGCTAAGCACAGGACCCTCTGAGTTAAAGGATCGCCTGAGTGGAATGGAACTGCTGGAGACTGTAGCAGTGGCTTGCCTCATCCTTTTCATGCTGTGAGCAGAGCCCAGTTTGTCAGCCAGTACTATCTAGCTGGGAGCCACTGTCATTTCCCTGGCATCTTGTATTCTCTCTCAGCCACAGACTTCCCTGAAGGAGAGAATACAGAAGAGGATTTAGGAAGCAACAGAGCTGTGAACTTTGTGTCAAATGGGGACCCTAATATTTTGATGTTGTTTCAAAATTTAAAATGTAGTTTCATACCATGTAAACATCACATACAACTTTGTAAATCTGGGAGCACAAGCCTTCCTTTCCAAGCTCTGGTTAAAAGTCCATAAAATCCTTTAAGAGGCCTGGAGCTCTGGGATTCATGAAATTGTTTATTTCCCTTTTTTCCTAAAAAAGTATTTGATGTGTTAGGCCCTACTGTACACTGGGAATATTACAGCAGCCAACCATGAAGAAATCAGTTTCCTCAGGCTACAGGATTCTAGAGATTGGAGGTTTGGATATCTGTCATTGTCTTGATGCCAACAGACAGGAAGGAGAGGATGTTCATCCTCAAGCAGTGGTGCTTATTAGGAGCCAAACATTCCCATATCCCAGGAAGGTTGGATGGGCAGAACCATATCTGCAGTGTCCTCCTTTGCATTCAGCTGCACTGAATTACAGACGCTGATAATCTGCCATAGCAATGTGATTGCTCTTGATTGCTTCTCATAAATTCTGATGATCATACAGGCATGGGAATCATTATCTTCTATCTTATTTCATCTCTACAGGAAAGCTTTAGGATAAATTCTATTTCTTTGTGGCAAGATGAGGCATTCCATGAGCTTGGAGAGTCACTGTGAAGAAAGAGGCTGCTTTGGGACACTTTATCCTTTGGCTACATTCCCTGTGTGTTTGATCATTTTAGCACTGTGGCTTTCTCAAGTGATGTCAAGCCAACATTTGCTTCTCCCACCATCTGCTACACTAATGACCCCACTGATTCTTTGAGCTAAGCTACTGCCAACTTGAGACTATGCAGGTAACTAGAAATCTAGGCCACATAATTAAATGCACACAATTCTATACTGCATCCTGGATCTTACACGGTGTGAGGTAATACTGAACATACAGTGGGTATACTCGGTTGTTATTAAAAATTACAAATGTGGCACTAGCTACATGACTTCTACTTCAGTGAGAACACTTTGGACCCAAGAGGTAGACACTCACTTCAAAAACTCCACTCCATCAGGGGTAGCTGGTACATTGTACCTTCTCATATACTCATGCATCTCTGGGAAGCTTTGTCTTACATAATCTTCAGCACTACTTTCCCGGACAGTTCCAAAGCGGAAGCCTTGAGAGGGATGATGCAGCTGTGAGAGAGAAAAAGAAATCACTTTAATATAAATTATTCTTCAGGGGTTGGCATTGTGGCACAGAGGGTAAAGCTGCTGCCTGCAGTGCTGGCATCCCATATGGGTGCTGGTTTGTGTCCTGGCTGTTCCACTTCCCATTCAGCTCGCTGCTGGTGATCTGGGAAATCAGCATAGGACGGCCCAAGAGGTTGAGTCCTGACACTCATATCAGAGACTCAGATGAAGCTCCTGGCGCAGCCCAGCTCTGGTTGTTGTGGCCCTTTGCAGAGTGAACCAGCAGATGGAAGATCCCTCTCTCTCTGTAGCTCTGAGTTTCAAATATATAAATAAATCATGCAAATATATAAATAATTTTTAGAATTGTCTTAAAAATTTTCCTTTCACCATTCTTTGGAAGCTAGAGATAATTTAGAGCTCCTCAAATATGCACAGGCATAAATATGCACGTAGAGCTATCCAGACACAGGTATATGCTCTTTCAGATCCAAGTTTTCTCATTGGTAATGCTTGTATGTCCAGAAAAAACAGATGGCAACAATTAAAAAATACAAAATAATTTTTTAGCTTTATCTTAAGAAGCTACTAGAATTCTTTAGAAGCTATATAAATTGGCCTGTAGAAAGAGCCTCATTGGTGTAAATTGCATATATGACAAGGTATACTCATGTTATCAAGAAAATGAATGAAAGATTATGATACACTTTGGTTAAAACTACACAAAAGGCAAGTTAAAACTATACATCCTGATAGCATAAAAATATCTTAACAAATCCTGTAAGTATGCCCCTTTTATGTTTATCAGTCCTTAAGTTATATTTTCTTTCAAGATTCTTGAATTTATTTTAGGAATTATTATGAGAGGATCTCTTTTCTTTAAGTAGCTATGTTTTCCAATGCTGAGTCATGCTGTGTATTTGCTCAAATGCAGTGTATGTAAGACTTTTAGAAGCAACAAAGAGGAGTAGACCCAGTAATGTCATAGGTCTCTAAGGACCTCATAGTGATGAGAGGCAGTGCATTGGGAGTGCTGCTGAGATTTTCATCACTGATAATGAAGATAAACCATATGGCACATTATTCATTGAGCAGTATGGAATCTAACTCTTGGACTACCACTACTATAATAATGAACTAGGATTGGGTCATATTATGAAAACAGTCAAATATCCTGTAGTCAGTTACATTTTAGAGACTATATTTTCCCACAATTGTTATAGTAAAATCCTATTTTTCCATGTTGGCATAGTTTATAATTTTGACCAGAAGTTCAGGAGATAGGAATCCATAGATAGGCTTCATGGAATTTATAAATCTCTTGAAATTATAAGCAATATGTTGTGTAAATATGTTTGTAATTTTTTTCTTTTTAAAAATAATTAAGTCTTCAAGATTATAGCTCAAAGGCTAAGGATTTACTGAATATGGTAACAAATATCTTGTATTTCAAGATGAACTAGTTTTGAAATGTACTAAATGTCTAAAAATATGGCTACCATTAAATAAACTATTTGGTACATCCCAGAATATCTTGAAAATTGTATAAATCATGTTTGTGAAGTATATTTAATAAAATAAGGCAAATGTTCATGTGGAAAATAGAAAAAGCTTTTAAATGGTTTGACCAAAAATTAAATATATATTTTTATTTAAATACTGTAATCCTGTTTATATGTTATATATGTATACACATCTTGGAAGGAACTATATCAAGATATTAGCAATGGCTGTTGCATTGATGGTGAAATTGCAAGTGCCTTTATTTTTTACTTATCTATTATCTACAGAAAAATGCATCACATTTATGAATTAAAAATTTTTTAAATCAGCAAAATATCTTATTCATTCATTTACTCAACATTTATTGAAGGCCTACTATGTATATCTCTCAGTTACTTGGGCCACAACATTAAACACCTGTAATTGCTGTCATATAAGAACTCTCAGCATTTGGTTGTTTATAATACTGTTATTGGATACGCAACTGTTAGTAGATGATATGGCACACCTTTGTGTTTAAAGTAATTGCTCCATGAATGAAACAAATTCTAATGTTTTATGCCAGTATAATGTTAATGAGGCATAAATAATAATAGCTAACATTTATTGAATACTTCATACATGCTAAATGTGGTTCTTAGCACTTACATTCATTATCTTGTTTAATCCTCAAAATAGCTTCATAAGAAATGTGCTATTATTACTCCCTTTTAAAAATTAGTATACTGAAGCTCAGGGAAGTGAAGTAACTGGCATAGGATCACACAGCTAGCAGTAGTAGGGACTAGATTATAATCCAAGTCTTTTTGATTTAAAACCCATTTGGTTGTCCAGCACATCATTCTGCCTTCCAGCTCATAGCAACAACAAGGTAAAGATGTTTTATTACGAAGAACTCACTAGCCTTTTATAATTATTCTACTAGGGCCTTCGACCTCCTGGTAGTTCTTACAATATTAAAATGATCTCTATGGCTTGAGCAATGCAAATTTTTTAGCATTTTATTTTTCCAAATATTGATTCTTTTCTTAATAACTAGATCAAGAATTTTTTAGAAAACTTTTATTTAATAAAATTTCAAAAGTACAACTTTTGGATTATAGCAGTCCCCAGTCCCCCCCCCCCCCCATAACCACCCTCCCACCCACAAACTATCCCATCTCCTACTCCCTCTCCCATCCATTCTTCATTAAGATTCATTTTTTAATTATCTTTATATACAGAATATCAACTTAGTATATACCAAGGAAAGATTTCAACAGACTGCACCCACACAGACACACAAAATATAAAGAACTGTTTGAGTACTAGTTATACCTCATATATCTCATATATCATATATGTAAGTTATATATATGACATATGTCATATATATACCTCATATATCTCATAGTACAACACATTAAGGACAGAGATCCTACATGGGGAGTAAGTGCACAGTGACTCCTGTTGTTGATTTAACAACTGACACTCTTATTTATGATATCAGTAATCACCCAAAGCTCTTGTCATGAGCTGCCAAGGCTATGGAAGCCTCTTGAGTTCACAAACTCCGACCTTATTTAGACAAGGCCATAGTCAAAGTGGAAGTTCTCTCCTCCCTTCAGAGAAAGGCACCTCCTTCTTTGATGGCTCATTCGTTCTGCTGGGATCTCACTCACAGAGATCTTTCATTTTTTGCCAGAGTTTCTTGGCTTTCCATGCCTAAAATACTCTCATGGGCTTTTTAGCTGCATCCGAATAACTTAAGGGCTGATTCTGAGGCCAGAGTGCTGTTTAGGACATCTGCCATTCTATGAGTCTGCTGTGTATCCTGCTTCCCATGTTGGATTGTTCTCTCCTTTTTAAATCTATCAATTATTATTAGCAGACACTGGCCTTATTTATGTGATTCCTTTGACACTAAATCCTATCATTATGCTCAATTATGAACTGAAACTGATCACTTTGACTAGTAAGATGGCATTGGTACCTGCCAACTTAATGGGATTTGGAGTCCCATGGCACGTTTCTAGCTTTACCCTTAGGGGTAATTCCAAGTGAGCATGCGCCAAACTCTACATCTCCTCCCTCTATTATTCCTACTCTTATTTTTAACAGGGGTCAATTTTCAGTTGGATTCAAACTCCTAAGAATAACTGTGTGTTAATTAAAGAGTTCAACCAATGGTATTAAGTAGAAAAGGAAAATATTAAAAGGAATAAAATAGTAAGCTGATCCTCATCAGTCAGGACAAGGGCTGATCAAGTCATTGCTTCTCATAGTGTCCATTTCACTTCAACAGGTTTCCTTTTAGGTGCTCAGTTAGTTGTCACCGATCAGGGAGAACATATAATATTTGTCCCTTTGGGACTGGCTTATTTCACTCAGCATGATGTTTTCCAGATTCTTCCATTTTATTGCAAATGACCAGATTTCATTTTTTTTTTACCACTGTGTAGTATTCTACAGAGTACATATCCTATAATTTTTTTATCCAGTCTTCTGTTGATGGGCATTTAGGTTGATTCCATGTCTTAGCTATTGTAAATTGAGCTGCAATAAACATTGAGGTACAGACAGCTCTTTTATTTGCCAATTTAATTTCCTTTGGGTAAATTCCAAGGAGTGAGGTGGCTGGGTCATGAGGTAGGGTTATAGTCAGGTTTCTGAGGAATCTCCAAACTGACTTCCATAGTGGCTTTACTAGTTTGCATTCCCAACAAAGTGGATTAGTGGGCCTTTTCCCCCACATCCTTGCCAGCATCTGTTTTTGGTAGATTTCTTAATGTGTGCCATTCTAACCGGGGTGAGGTGAAATCTCATTGTGGTTTTGATTTGCATTTCCCTGATGGCTAGTGATCCTGAACATTTTTTCATGTGTCTGTTGGCCATCTGGATTTCCTCTTTTGAAAAATGTCTATTTAGGTTCTTGGCCCATCTCTTAAGTGGGTTGTTTGTTTTGTTGTTGTGGAGTTTCTTGATCTCTTTGTAGATTCTGGTTATGAATCCTTTATCTGTTGCATAGTTTGCAAATATTTTTTCCCATTCTGTCGGTTGCCTCTTCACTCCTGAGTGTTTCTTTAGCAGGACAGAAACTTCTCAATTTGATGTAATCCCAATTGTTAATTTTGACTTTGACTGCCTATGCCTCTGAGGTCTTTTCCAAGAAGTCTTTGCCTATGCCTATATCTTGCAGTGTGTCTCCACCTTCTCTAATAATTTGATGGTGTTGGGCCATAGATTAAGATCTTTAATCCATGTTGAGTGGATTTTTGTGTAAGTTGTAAGGTAGGAGTCTTATTTCATACTTCTGCATTTGGAAATCCAGTTTTCCCAGCACCATTTGTTGAAGAGACTGTTCTTGCTCCAGGAATTGGTTTTTTCTTCTTGTAGATGAAGAATTTTTAAGTGAATTTTTTGCCTTACCTATCACTCTTCCACCCAGGACACACAAATAATTAACTGCTTATTTTTCCGTGCTGACACACATGTACCTTGTACATATAAAATGTGTGTGAAGGTATTTTTTTAAGCAGTCTTTCATACTTTTCATTATTATCTTCAATACTCCCAAGAAACCTATAGATATTTCAATTATCTGCCTCTTACAGATGAAGAAACTGAATATTATAAAGTTTGTCATTTGCCCTAAAACACAGAATTAGTGTGTGTGAGACCTGGGATTTGAACTCAGTCTGATCAAAGACATTTAGCTTTTGACCATCATGGAGCATCACTGCTCACATTACATGATACTGGCTCCTTCAGTCAGGTTACAAAATTTTCTACTTATGTGATAGTCAGTGAAATAGGTGTTTTTCAAATATTTTTAATCCTCTTAATATCTTTCAAGATAGATGTTATTTTTCATATTTACAGGTTAAGGCAATGATATTTAGATAACATAACAGGAAAATCCCAACATGTAACATTTAGCAAGATTCAGCATATGCTATTTTCCCTAACTTACAGATGAAATTGCATTTGTTAGTTACCTATGATGACTCTTGACACCTGACAAGTACTTTACACCTGTATATCAAGTTAATTCATTTTATTACTGTTCTCCTATCCTCCCTCACACATTTAGCTTGCATTTATTCATCTACTCCTCAGTTCAGTCATTAATTACTTAACTTGCTGCCTAGGCCAGATTCTCTTTTCATAAGTCCTCATAATACACATATATTTGCAAATATGTTTAATTATGTAATTATTTGGTTAAAGTTTTAATTGAATTGGAAGCTCTATGTGAATGAGAATCATGTCTGTGTTAATTCCTCATGGTATCTCAATGACTTTTATCATGTAGTTGCTCAACAAAACTCTTGATGACAGATTAATTGATAACTATTCTTTGAACTCAGAGGGAAATGAGTGTTTTGTAGTCCAATTAGAACAGAAGGTGTTAATAGTGTGGCTTCCAATTCCAGCTTTCTGATTAAATACTTTTGTCTTATATATGAAAAGAATCCTTTGTGGATATCCATTTGCCCACATTATTCTATGGCAATAATTTTATGACCTACAAACCACTGCTAGGCAAACTATGCCTTTCTGGGCCTCATTTTCTTTGCTCATTCATCAGTACATTATTTCTTCTTAGGGCACTGAAAGAAGTTGGCAACTAGAATACCCAGACTCAGAATTCCAGTGATGGACTGTTTTTTTTTTTTTTTTTCATTTCCATGACTTTCTGGTCCTATTTGAACATATCAACCCCCATATCTGCTTTATTTGGATCTTTGAAGGTAATGACTTTGAGGTTTTGAGAATGTAAGATTCCTTCAGGCATTCACGAATAATCAGACGACAGGAGATTTGTTTGCCAGTCAAGGACCCCACTATAACTTGGAGATGTTTCACAAACACTAATACCTTTCTGGTGCAAGTCACCATCATATATCAGTACCCTTCATACATTCCCTTTCTTTCACTCCAGTACACTCAGAGAAACCTTAGAACACAAATCTGATCATGTCACTCACTTGTTTACCTCTCATCAGTGGCTCCCCATTGCGCTTTGGGATAAAGTCTACACTTCTCACATGGCTTTCCAGGTTTAGCATGATTTTGTTCCTGCTTTTTCTCCTTCCAGACTCATCTCCTTACCCTCTCTCCAAGATTTAACCACTTCCCTCAGTTCTTCCAATACATGTTTCTTAATTTATCAGAGCTCTTGCATGTAGTCTTCTCTCTCTGCTTGGGATGATCCTTTTCCATCCCTACTTGTACTTTGAATATTTCATAAATCTCACTTGCTAATGAAGCCTACATTGAACTGTAAACTGTTTCAAGCCAGTTGTAACATCACTTTTATATTGCACTGATAACACGTGGAATTGTTTGTTAAATCTACCTTCCCTGCTAGATTGTAAATTTTAAATTTCCATGATAACAGGAACATAACATGCCTATGTCTTTTGTGTGATCATACATCTTCAACAAAGTTTAGCAGATGCTATCACCATTACCATCATCATCATCATCATCATCATACCATATATGTTAGGCATATAGGAGATGAATAACAAATGTAGGCATATAAGAATAATAAATGATTGATCATTATTAAAAATAGAATTCCCTTACAGTCAACACATTACAAATTGTATACTTTCATCACATTTCATGTTACCTGTCTTCCCTCTTAAAAATAATTTCTATTCTTTTAATACTTACATTAATACTTTCAAAACAAGATATTATCTTTTATTTCTCCGTGAGATTCTAATGGAAAAAGAAAACCAACAACAATAGGCTACTCAGGAATCAAAGGAAAACAGAACCAGAAAAGGGATCTAAGAAGCAATTGATGTAGCCCAGTGGGCCAACATAGTCCATTCTCTGTATAAATCGAATAGCCAGGAATGTCAGAAAGTCTACATCAAGGATGGAGGATAAAAGTATACAAACAACTAAAGCAACTGAACTGCATTACAACCATCACCAGGAAGTCCTCGAGAGAGAAGCGTTTCTTAAAGTCTCCACTAAATACTTCACGGGTTCTTCCAATTCTGTTTATATTTATGTCAACTGCTTTGGGTTTTGGGGAAATATCTAAGGTTAAATTATCTATTTGTATGTGAATTGTTCAGTATTAATGGAATACTGATCTCTACCTGGAGCACGTGGAGAACAATGAGACAGACATTTCCCAGAAAGCCAAGATGTGACTCCAACATATAGAAGCAAACTCAGAAAGTAAGCTTCTATATTCAAGGTTGATATCCTATTTTAGAGTCAAAACAATCCCAATACTGAGTATGTTCACTAAAGGTCTACATTTATATCTAACCAAGATTGATATTTAAATCATAAATGGAACATAGTCACTTGACCTGGTACAATGTTCTTTGGAATTGGGTGGAAAGGATCATTTTTAACTTGCGCAATGGAATGGGACATACTAGATCTTGAACCATAGCTCCTCCCATTGCCATTATTTTATCTACTTAAAACATATGGACTCTGTAATATCAGAAGATATCAGGGCTGAGGGGCTTATCAGTCATCAATGTACTGTAATCATCTGCTAATTGCTGAATACTTTAGAGCAAAGCAAAATGTACTAGCTGGGATTTCTTCAAACTGTATATTTTGATGAATTAAATCTAAGTTGAAGCCTAAGATTTTGTATCAACAAGCTCCCCATTGATGCCAATGCCACAGTTCACAGATAAGACTTTGGTAGCAAGATTTTGTTTATGACATCACTGTTAAGTACCTTTTAAGCCTCTGCTTGACTGTCTCCTGTGACAAGGAAATCATTCCTCTCAAGGCATATCTTCTGAATGTGAAAGATGTCTTTGTGACCCCACTCAACCAATCCATTCTATTTGAATATAATAATAATAATAAAACAACAGCTAACAATTTGTTTACTATATGCTAATATATTTAAATATAGATTGCTATTTTTATTATTTATTTTTCCATATGAGGATCTGAAATTTGGGAAACCTAGCATATTATCTATGTCTAATAGAAAGTGCTAAGATTGGCTTTGAATATGACTGACTTGAAGCCTTCACTTACCCTAATCTAGCACCATATTCTGTACTTTATAGACTGATATTATTGTCAGAGTTTTGGTGAAATGTTAAATTATATATATATATATATATATATATATATATATATATTTACCACAATTGAAGAAGCATTATAGTTGTGGTCAAATAATGCATAATGCAAACTAGATACTTGTTTGAAAGAGAGTACTACTGACAATTATACAGAGATAATACTAATACTAGAACTGTCCAGGAAAAACAAGGATGCATGTTTAACTTAGTTATCATTCACACTCGGAACATTAGAATACAGGAAAGAAAGACTCCAAATAATTTTACTGAGCCCTACCAAATATTTTCAATGTGAATTACTGAGTACAACTTATGCTGCAATTATTTTTTTCTACATCATTCCTATTTTCATCTACAGAGGCTGCTTTCCCTCTTTGAAGGTAGGCAATTTACTGACTCACCATTCATTTCCAGTTTGAAGATTTCTATGTTAGGCCAGCTAATCTCTAGACAACAACATTCTTTGACATCATGTTTGATTTATATAAGCTTTAGCCCAGGTCCTTCCAACAACTTGGATCATTGCTTCAAGTCTCTTATACAGACTAGGGGTCAGCAAACTATGGTCCAAGGGCCAAATCTAGTCTGCTACCTGTTTTTGTAAATCAAGTTCTATGGAAGACAGACACATCCAGTCACATTTACATATTGTCTATTGCTGCTTTTGTATAATAGTAGAGCTGAGCAGGTATAAAAGAGATCATATGTCCCATAAACCCTAAAATATTCACTATCTGGCCCATACAGAAAATGTTGGACAGCTTCTGTTATGGTTAATATGACACTGACTAGCTTATTGACTCTCATATTTCAAAATTTCCTCTTTATTCTATAATCCTAATGGTCACTTAGGAAGAGTCACCTTTTCAGGTGAATGAACAGAAGCAGGTATAATAAACCTCAGCAGACTTCCTGGAACTGCCTGTTTGAGGCTTTAGTTCGAGGACACTTCTCATTTCTAGCTAAGACTGGGGATCAGTCTTACAACTGGAGGTCCCAGCAACTAAAGTTCTTTGTTTCTTTCCAGAACTAGTAATGGAAAGGATCCAGTCACAAAACTTCAAATTTTTTTTTTCTTTTTTCTTTTTTTTTTTTTTTTTTTTTTTTTTTTTTTTTTTTTTTTTTTTTTTTACAGGCAGAGTGGACAGTGAGAGAGAGACAGAGAGAAAGGTCTTCCTTTGCCGTTGGTTCACCCTCCAATGGCCGCCGCGGTCGGCGCGCTGCGGCCGGCGCACCGCGCTCGTCCGATGGCAGGAGCCAGGAGCCAGGTGCTTTTCCTGGTCTCCCCATGGGGTGCAGGGCCCAAGCACCTGGGCCATCCTCCACTGCACTCCTGGGCCACAGCAGAGGGCTGGCCTGGAAGAGGGGCAACCGGGACAGAATCCGGTGCCCCGACCGGGACTAGAACCCGGTGTGCCGGCGCCGCAAGGCGGAGGATTAGCCTGTTGAGCCACGGCGCCGGCAAAACTTCAAATTTAAGTGTTACTATGACACTAGGATTAATTTTAAATCACGTCCCAGGGGTCAATCTATTGGATCAGCCTTTATAGGCCTGCAGTTATGAGAACTACATGAGTAGCATGCCTACTCATGTCAGCTGAGTTCTTTGTGCATTCTGTCTTCTTTGTGTTTTCCTCCATTCCTCATCCTTTGATACAGGCTTTGTATATCTGCCTTCTCACCAAAGCTGGAGTTATTTATTTTCCATATTATGTCTTCCATTATTTTAATAATGATAAAAGCTAACCTTTATTGAGTACCTCCTTCATTCCAGGAACTGTGCCAAGATCTTAAATTCATCACCTCATTTACTCTTTACAGAATAACTTTGTGTATGTACAGTCATTATCCCTGCTTTAAAGATGCAGTAACTGAAACTTGAAGTGATCAAGCAACTTGTTCAAGGCCAGACCACCACAGAGTGGCAGATCAAGGAAACGAATCCAGTAATCTGAGAACATGTATTATTAGTCTGCAGTTTACTTCTTCTTACTATATTATTTATTACTGTTCTCTAGTAAAATATAACTGCTTTCAGGAAAGATTTTTCTTCTTTGAGAAGCTATAGATAAGATAGGGATTTCTCAAACCTAATGAACAATTTAATCCAAAGGACTAATATCAATTTACAGAAATAAGACAAACAGCCCATAGCATACTTGTTGGGATTTTAAACCAGATATTTGTCACAGTTATAGAAACAAGAGGAAGAAGAGCAGCATTTGAACTGTACTATTTACAAAATACATCCATGCCTTATTATTCATAATACATAGATAGTCTGATGACTTCTGTGTTCTATTCATAAAAGGTAAAAATAGATGGATTGGCTAAATTCCCTAAAATACGACATTCATCCTGTGTCCTATGGTGTTCAAATTCTTGTATTCAACATCTAGCAATTTTGATGACGCCTGTAGTGGGCCTAAGCGCTGCTTTTTTTCTCGACTGCACACACATTTCATCTTCCTCCCCTGCACATACACATTTCTGAAGCCACATTGTCCATCTTAATGCTTCTTTTTCCTACTCTACTTGGTTTACAGGTGGAGGTTAGGGAATGAGTCAAGACCAGGAGACTATAATAATATAGAGCCAAGGTTAAGGGAAAGATGAATAGCAATAGATGTTAGAGATAATTTTACTTTATTTAATTTACTTTATTTTATTTTTATTTTCTTTATTTAATTTACTTTATTTAATTAATTTATTTTTATAAATAACAACACAGCTAATTTCCTTTTATTAAGCATTTTCCATGTGTCAAGCATTATGGAAATACCTTAATTTGTATTATATACTTTAAATCTCATAATGATGATGATAACTGAACAATATTTGTCATCTCCAAATTTTAAAGGAGAAACTAAGGTGAGTTTACATAATTTTTCCCAGGTAGCTCAGCTTGTAAGCATAATAGGTTTTTTTTTTTTTTTAAAGATTTGTTTTATTTATTTGAAAGTCAGAGTTACAGAGACAGGTAGGGAAAGAGAGAGAGAGGTCTTCCATCTGCTGGTTCACTCCCCAGATGGTGGCAACAGAGCTGTGCCAATCCGAAGCCAGGAGCCAGGAGCTTCTTCCGGGTCTCCCACGTGGGTGCAGGGGCCCAAGGACTTGGGCCGTCTTCTACTGCTTTCCCAGGCCATACCAGAGAGCTTGATCAGAAGAGGAGCAGCCAGGGCCTGAACCAGCACTCATAAGGGATGCCGGTGCTTCAGGCCAGGGTGTTAACCTGCTGAGCCACAGCTCCGGCCTCCAATAGGAAGTTTTGAACTTGGACTGATTCCAGTCTGATCCCAGAGCCTTTTTATCTGAATATTATACATACTACTTCCTGATCAATACAAAGAAATTTAGGTCCATCATGAAAATAATGAAGAAATGACTTTTCTGTGGTCACCCAAATAATGCAAAAGTGAGCTTGAAAAATCCTAACTCAGGTCAAAGATTATCTATCAATTCCTCTCATGAATATGACTGATAAAATAATGGCTCTTTATTTCTTCATTAGAATATCCCATGCTCTACCATAGTTTCAAATCTACTATGAAATGCTTCCAGTCTTATTTCCTTTTCTAAGGAATAATTTTATGAATTAAATTTGCTCAGCAATATCCATAAAATAGCATCAAGGTGCTCACTTATTGAGTCCTTGGATGACCTTGCCATCTTCTCTCTCACATATATATATATATATATATATATATACAAGAGAAGAGCCTACTGACATGAAGTCAGGTGGTTTCTGCCTTTAGACACAAACGTTCCATCTACCTTTTTGTTTCCTATTTTCCTCTTTCTTTCAAGCAAGTCATTTTGTTATACTTCTTCTCTGACCCTGGTTTCAATGTCTTCTTATTCTTTTCATCTGCAACAGCCTTTCTTTTTCAGTTCACTGAGCCCCTTCCAATTGTCTTGTTGAGAAATCTCCCTTAAGTCTCATTTTAAACAGACACATAGACCAGTGGAAGAGAATAGAGAGTCCAGAAATAAATTCATACATTTACAGCCAACCAGTTTCAACAAAAGTGCCAAGATCACACAGCAGGGAAAAGAAAGTCTCTTCAATAAATGGTGCTGGGAAAACTGGATAGCCATATCCAGAGGAGTGAAATTCAACTCTTTTTTCATACTGTATGTAAAAATAACCTACAAGTTAATTTAATATTTAAAGGTAAGACCCCAACTATGTCAGTGTTAGAAGAACACAGGAAAAATCTCTGAAATTAATCTGGAAAATGATTTACTTTGGATGTAACCTGGAAAGCACTAGTAACAATTGTACAAATAGACAAATAGAATGATATCAAACTAAAACATTTCTTCACAGCAAATGAAACAATGCAGTGAAGAGATAACCTTCAAATTGAGAGAAATATTTGCATAATATACATTTGATAAAAGGTTAATATCCTAAATATATAAGGAACTCAACTCAATAGCAAGATAATAAATGACATAATTTAAAAATGGACAAAAAGCCTGAGTAGGTCTTAATAAAAGAACGGGCCATCAAAGAAGGAGGTATCTTTCTCTGAAGGGAGGAGAGAACTTTCACTTTGACTATGACCTTGTCTAAATAAGATCAAAGTCGGCGAACTCAAAAGGCTTCCATAGCCTTGGCAACTCATGACTAGAGCCTAGGGAGATTTCTGATGCCATAAACAAGAGTGTCAAATTGTTAAGTCAACAACAGGAGTTACTGTGTACTTACTCCTCATGTGGGATCTCTGTCCTTAATGTGTTGTCCAATGTGAATTAATGCTATAACTAGTACTGAAACAGTATTTTACACTTTATGTTCTGTGTGGGTGCAAACTGATGAAATCTTTACTTAATATATACTAAATCGATCTTCTGAGTATAAAAATAATTGAAAATGAATCTTGATGTGAATGGAATGGGAGAGGGAGCGGCAGATGGGAGGGGTGCGAGTGGGAGGGAAGTTATGGGGGTGGAAAGCCATTGTATCCATAAACTGTACTTTGAAAATTTATATTTACTAAATAAAAGTAAAAAAAATAATTAAAAAAAGAAATGACCTACTCAATGACCAATAGAATCATGAAATAAAGTCCTCAATATCACTAGTCAACAGGGAAATGCAAGTGAAAACCACAATAAGATAGTCCTACTCATGTTAGGATGGCTGTTATCATAAACACCAAAGATATCAACTGTTGGTGAGGATGTGAAGAAAAGGGAACACTTGCACACTACTGGAGGGAATGTAATTTAATCTTATTCAAATGGAAAACTGTATAGTTCCTGAAAAAATTAAAAATTTAGCTACATATGATGCAATAATCTCCTTACTGAGTAAATGTCCTTTGAATAAAGGATATCCTTTGGATAAAGTAAAGGAAATAGTACTTGAAAGAGACATCTGCACTCTCATGCTTACTGCAGCACTTTTAACAATAGCCCAGATAGCAACTCAACCTAAGTGCTCATCAACTGATGAACAGATAGAGAATATATATATTATATACATATATTATGAAAAAAATACATAACACACACGAGAATACAGACACACACAATGGAATACTATCCAGCCTTACTTAAAAAGCATGAAATCCTGTCATTTATGACATCATGGATGAATCTGGAAGACATTATATTAAATGAAAAAAGCCAGTAAAAGAAAGACAAATACTATGTGATTTTACTCATACATAAAATCTAAAAAAGCTTATCTTGTGGAAGTAGAAAGAATGGTGGTTATGAGAGGTTGGGGAAGTTGGCATGTGGGTTGGCAAATTGTTCAATAAAAGAATACAAAACTACAGTTAGCTATGATTCAAAAAAGTTCAAGGGAATGCAAACTGGTAAAGCCACTATGGAAGTCAGTTTGGAGATTCCTCAGAAACTTGAATATAACCCTACCATACAACTCAGCCGTCCCACTCTTTGGAATTTACCGAAAGGAAATTAAATCGGCAAATAAAAGAGCTGTCTGTACCTCAATGTTTATTGCAGCTCAATTCACAATAGCTAAGACATGGAATCAACCTAAATGCCCATCAACAGAAGACTAGATAAAGAAATTATGGGACATGTACTCTACAGAATACTATACAGCAGCAGTAAAGAAAAATGAAATCCGTTCATTTGCAACAAAATGGAGGAATCTGGAAACCATCATACTGAGTGAAATAAGCTAGTCCCAAAGGGACAAATATCATATGTTCTTCCTGATCGGTGACAACTAACTGAGCACCTAAAAGGAAACCTGTTGAAACTGACACTATGAAAAACAATGACTTGATCAGCCCTTGTCCTGACTATCAAGGAACAACTTACTACTTGATTCTTTTAGTATTTTTTTTTTGTTCTACTTAACACCATTGGTTGAACTCTTTAATTAACACACAATTATTCTTAGTCATTTAAATTTAACTGAAAAGTGACCCCCATTAAATATGAGTGGGAAAATAGAGGGAGGAGATGTGCAGTTTGGCACATGCTCTATTGGACTTACCCCAATGGTAGAGTTAGAAACCTGTCAGGGAATTCCAATTCAATCCCATCAAGGTGGCATGTACCAATGCCATCTTACTAGTCAAAGTGATCAGTTTCAGTTCATAATTGATCATAATGATAGAATTAAGAGTCAAAGGAATCACATAAGTGAGACTAGTGTCTGCTAATACTAACTGATTGAATTAAAAAGGAGAGAACAATCCAACATGGGAAGCAAGATACACAGCAGACTCATAGAATGGCAGATGTCCTAAACAGCACTCTGGCCTCAGAATCAGCCCTTAAGTTATTTGGATGCAGCTAAAAAGCCCATGAGAGTATTTTAGGCATGGAAAGCCAAGATACTCTGGCAAAAAAAAAAAAAAAATGACCTAAATGAAAGATGTCTGTGAATGAGATCTCAGCGGAAAGAATGAGCCATCAAAGAAGGAGGGACCTTTCTCTGAAAGGAGGAGAGAACTTCCACTTTGACTATGAGCTTGTCTAAATAATATTAGAGTTGGCAAACTCAAAGGGGCTTCCATAGCCTTGGCAGCTCATGACAAGAGCTTCGTGTGATTAATGACATCATAAATGAGACTGTCAATTGTTGGCTGGCGCCATGGCTCACTTGGCTAATCCTCTGCCTGCAGCGCCAGCACCCCAGGTTCCAGTCCCAACTGGGGTGGCGGATTCTGTCCTGGTTGCTCCTCTTCCAGTCCAGAGACCAGGAGTAAGTGCCTGGCTCCTGGCTTTGGATCGGCACAGTGCGCTGGTCACAGCACACCAGCTGTAATGCGCTGGCCATGGTGGCCATTTTGGGAGTGAACCAATGGAAAAGCAAGACCTTTCTCTCTGTCTCTCTCTCACAGTCTAACTCTGCCTGTCAAAAAACAAAGAAAAAAGAGTGTCAATTGTTAAATCAACAACAGGAGTCACTGTGCACTTACTCCCCAATTAGGATCTCTGTCCTTAATGAGTTGTACTATGAGAATTAACAGTATAACTAGCACTCAAACAGTACTTTATACTTTGTGTGTCTGTGTGGGTGCAAACTGTTGAAATCTTTACTTAGTACATACTAAATTGATCTTCTGTATATAAAGATAATTAAAAATGAATCTTGATGTGATTACGGTTGGGAGAGGAGGCGGGAAATGGGATGGCTGTAGGTTGGAGGGAGGTTATGGGAGGAAAAAGATACTATAATCCAAAAGTTGTACTTTTGAAATTTATATTTATTGAATAAAAGTTCAAGGGACTTATTATATGAAGTATGATGGCTATAGCTAATGGTGATGTATTCTGGAAAAACGCTGAGTAGATGTTAAATTTTCTCACCATAACATAAGAACTGTGTATATAACTAAATAACTAAATGACAGCTTTTGCTTGGCTAGATTTAACCATTCTACGATATATATGAAATACTTTAAAGCAGCATGTTATATGTAAGGAACACATACATTTTTATTTGTCAACTTGAAAAAAAAAGCCTGGAAAAAATAAGGAAGAAAATTTCATTTTATGTTGAGTAATCTTCTGAAACCAAGCCCATTTCTTCCTAACATGTCAGGCTAATTATTTCATGATTTGTGTTACCAGCACTACTGGTGTTTCTAAACAAAGAAGCATAGCAGAATTGCAGTCATACTCATCATAATCATAAAATTGATGATGAGGATGATATGTAGCTTACCACATCTCAGGAAATATTTAAATGCTTTGGACACACTTATATAAACTTTCAAAATTCTTACAACAATCCCATGATGTTTACTCTATTATTATATACCTACTTTATAGACTGGATTCCTGAGGCACAGAGCAGCAAACTCACTTATCTAAATTTATGAAGTCAGTAAATGATTGCACTAGGTCCTTGTGGCCCTACTATTTACATTCTAGAGCACTCTAGTACACAGTACAAAAGTTTTTTTTTTTTTTTTTTTTTTTTTTACAGGCAGAGTGGACAGTGAGAGAGACAGAGAGAAAGGTCTTCCTTTTGCCGTTGGTTCACCCTCCAATGGCCGCCGCGGCCGGCGCGCTGCGGCCGGCGCACCGCACTCATCCGATGGCAGGAGCCAGGTGCTTTTCCTGGTCTCCCCATGGGGTGCAGGGCCCAAGCACCTGGGCCATCCTCCACTGCACTCCTGGGCCACAGCAGAGGGCTGGCCTGGAAGAGGGGCAACCGGGATAGAATCGGTGCCCTGACTGGGACTAGAACCCGGTGTGCCGGCGCCGCAAGGCGGAGGATTAGCCTATTGAGCCACGGCGCCGGCCAAAAGTTTTGGTTTTATCAGCTATTTCCTCACCTATTGTAAGGCTCCGTTCCTTCATCTGCAAAACAACTATTGTACACATAGCCAACAGCCCATTGTGGGAGCTTAAGTAGCCACTAGCAATCTTAGTACCAGTAGATCTATCATTTATTGTCCTGATATGGGCTAGGCCCTCCACATTTATGATCTCATTTCAACTCTGCTGTGCCCCTAAACGTAAATTCTTTTAATGACCCCAGTTCATGAATATGGGAAATGAAACTCAATAACTTTACTCAGGCTCCTTAGTCCATGCTGTTGGAGTCACTTGTTATATATACTTAGGAGGTAATCATAGGTCCCCAACAATCATGTAAGATATTGTCTCACAGGGGCTGGCATCCCATATTGGTGCCAGTTAATGTCCTGGCTGCTCCACTTCCAATCCAATCCCCTGCTAATGGTGTGGGAAAAGCAGCAGAGGATGACTGAAGAGCTTGGGCCCCTGCTATCAACGTGGGATACAGGAAGTAAGCTCCTGACTCCTGGCTTCTGGCTCCTGGCTCAGGCCTGGCCCAGCGCTGGCCACTGTGGCCATCTGGTGAGTGACACAGCTGATAAAAGATCTCTCTCTCTCTCTCAGTAACTCTTTCAAATAAATCTTTAAAAAAAAAGTAAAAAAAGATATTGTCTTACAAAGATTTTTAAAGGCAATTATGACTATATGTTTTACTTTAGGCCATCATTACTCCTAAGATATGATCCCCTTGAAAGTGGGAAAATTTGGCCGGTGCCGTGGCTCAATAGGCTAATCCTCCACCTTGCGGTGCCGGCACACTGGGTTCTAGTCCCGGTTGGGGCGCCGGATTCTGTCCCGGTTGCCCCTCTTCCAGGCCAGCCCTCTGCTGTGGCCGGGGAGTGCAGTGGAGGATGGCCCAGGTGCTTGGGCCCTGCACCCCATGGGAGACCAGGAAAAGCACCTAGCACCTGGCTCCTGCCATCGGATGAGCCGCAGCACGCCGACCGTGGCAGCCATTGGAGGGTGAACCAACGGCAAAGGAAGACCTTTCTCTCTGTCTCTCTCTCTCTCACTGTCCACTCTGCCTGTCAAAAAAAAAAAAAAAAAAAAAAGAAAAGAAAAAAAAAAAAAAGAAAAGTGGGAGAATTTGGGCTTGAACCAGGTCAGCTGAGGTCAAGACTGAAGTCTCTTACAAAAGGGAGGATTCCTTTAAACCAGTGGTGTTAGAATAACCCTGGATTTTGTTAACGTAATTGACTTGCATTTAGCCAAACTTCAAGGTGAAAAATGATCTATGGTATGTGGAACTCAAATTTCTTACTTGAGTCATTCCCATCACCAGCAGTGTACTGTAGCCTGCAGACTGAGCAGGCAATAAGGTTCTTGCTGAACCTAGAGTCAGCAATTCTGGGCTGATTAAATGCAAATGAATGAAAACAGTTATAAATTTACCTTCAGTTTAGTGATGTA
The DNA here is from genome assembly GCA_949820135.1 of Sylvilagus floridanus. NCBI lineage: Eukaryota > Metazoa > Chordata > Mammalia > Lagomorpha > Leporidae > Sylvilagus > Sylvilagus floridanus. Next base: position 68,251,838 of record OX463243.1, read on the forward strand.
AGTCTTTTGGCACAACTGTACTCAAATCTCCATGGCAATGGAATAGTTTCAATGCCAGTCTTTATTTAATTATATAACTCAGGAGAATTAGATATTAGAGCATGTCCAATTTGGCCTTCATTCAAGGTAGATTGGGTGCAAAACTAGCAGTAGGAGGTTCAGCCTAAAGGTCAGCATTTTCACAGCACAGATCTCAGGAAACCATCCTCTTAGGGAGCGTGCTCAAGCGAAACATAAGACAAACAGAAAGTTTAACTACTTAACGATAGTAAGAAGGGAATTTCTTTCTTTGTTTCTGGCTTTATTTTTCTTTTCCGTTAGCCAATGGGAGTGAGTTAGCTGTTTCTCATAATTTCATTTGCAATGGCTGAAGAAGCAATCTGGCTTTGCTCTGGAGTGCGAAGGGAATCTGCAATAGAACTATTATGATGGAAGGTCCCCCCAAAATTCAGGCCTCTACTCTGAGTAAGTGTATTCAGAAGGAGAGGATGTCTGTCCTCTCCCTCACCTCCCCCTAGGGCTGCCTGTCTGTTGCATTCCTCCCAACTTTTCCACCTGAGACCATCTCCCAGTTTATGACTGAACTGCTGTTTGCTTATCTTTATTTTTTCATTCAGAACATTTGCTCCTATTAAATGCATCACAAGAGCAGCACAACTAAAGGAGCATTTTGCTCTGTGAGCCAAGCATCAGAGGGCAGCAGTCAGCCGAGTTGAAAAGGTATTTTCATTTTATTCCTGCTCCTTCTGCAAATCTGAGAAAAATTTCATGCAGCAACAAAAAATGCAATGTTTTATAAAATTTTCAGCTGATAAAAATGAGGATCAGTGAAATTTAGCAATTTGATTAAGATTAGACAATTAAATGGAGCTATGTCACATACTTATTGAACATACAGCAACTGGAATTTAACCTGAATGTCAATTCTGTTTCTCTGTCTTGAGGAATTCTCACAACAAATGAACTAGAAACATGAATTGAACGGTTTCTGTTTTAGGTGTAGAAACTGGCTAGGTATAAACTGGAGGAGCCAGTCAGCTCCTGAACTGTCTCTCTGGTGACCAGATCGAAGCAGGGGATTGATGAATGTCATGCTCATAGTGTAGAAAAAGAAGGATAAAATTTGACTCAGATCCTAAAAATTTATTATGTTAATTACTCACACCATTACACAAGTTATATGTATTTCATTGGTTTAAAAAATAATTGTGAGTGGTGGCTATTTGATTGTTGTAAGATAATCTGTTATATCAGTAGTCATTTAAAAATAACACCATATTTTTAGCTAGGAAAGTTGATTATTCAGGAAACAAAGAAGACCTCAATAGCCAAAATAATTTTGAGACAGAAAAACAAAGCTAAAGGCTCCACACTACCTCATTCCAAAATAGACTACAACTGAAAAAGAGGCACTAGATCAATGGAACAGAATTGAGAACTCAGAAACAAATTTATGCATATATGGCAAACTAATCTTTGACAAAGGTGCCAAGAATTATAATGAGGAAAGGACAGTATCTTTAACAAATAGTGCTGGGAAAACTGGATATTCACATGCAAAAGAATGAAACTAGACACTTGTCTTACACCATTCACAGAAATCAACTAAAAGTGAACCAAAGGCTTAAGTGTAAAATCTAAAATCCTTAAAATCTTAGAAGACAGCATAGGAGGAAGTTTCCTTGACACTGTGTTAGTAATAACTTTCTGAATATGACTTTAAAAGCACAACCAACAAAAGCAAACATAAACAAATAGGGCTACATCAAACTAACAAGCTTTTACACAGCAAATTAAACAATCATTAAAATTAAAGGGGAACCTACAGAATGGGAGAAAATATTCAGATACCGTATATGTAGTAGGGGGTTAATAATCAAGATTTATAAGGAACTCATGCAACTCAACAGCAAAAAGTTAAATAATCCATTAAAAATGAGCAAATGACTAAAACAAACATTTTTCTATGAGACTAAATTCTCAACATCTATTTTTAATATGTGACCAAATCCTCTCGTCACTAATGAGCAGGAAAATGCAATAAAACCAAATTACTCTCACACCCGTTAAGATAGATAAAATAAAGACAAATGGTAAGTATTGCTGAGGATGTAAAGAGATAGGAACTCTTGTACATAGTTGATAGGGTTATAAATTAATGTAGACATCATGGAAATCAGTATGAAGTTTCCCAAACAAACAAAAACAGAATTACTACATGATCCCACACTCCTACTCTGGGTAAGTATCCAAAGGGGTTGAAATCAGTAACTTGGGGAAATATCTGCATTCTCATTTAACTGCAGTTTTATTCATAATAACCAAGACAAGGAAGCAACTTAAATGTCTGTTGAGGGGTGAATGTATAATGTGGTATACACACACACACACACACACACACAAATACACCCAAATTATTCTGTCCTAAAAAAAGGAAATTTTGCCATTTGTGATATAAATCAACCTAGAGGACATTATGCTAAGTGATATAAGCCAAACACACAAAGATAAATACTGAATGATTCCACTTTTATGTGGAATTTAGAGAAATCAAACTCATAGAAGCAATAAATAGAATGGTAGTTTTCTGGGGCTATGTAAAGAGAGAATGGGGAGATGTTGGACAAAGAATACAAACTTTCAGTTGTAAGATGAATAAGTTCTAGAAATTTAATATACTGATGGTAACTGTGGTTAATAATACTTTAGTCCCCTTATGAAATTTGCTAACAGAGTAGATGTTAAATGTTCTCACAACACCAAAAAAAAAGAGCTATATGAGGTTAGTTAGGGATAAATTCAGTGTAATCACTTCACAAAATCTACAAATATCAAAACATCACATTGTGTACCATAAAGAGACCCAATATTTATTAAAATAAACAAAAATTGATTTTAACAATTTGCTCACTTATTGAATTCTGAATAAGCTTTTTCTTTCTCTTTTTCTTTTGTTCATTTTCTGACAAGTTTCAGTTAGCTAGCTCATTTGTAAATGGACCATTTCTTCCTAGAATTATAGAATGTTAGACCCAAGGTGATGTTAAGACTTAATTAAAAATTCTTAACTATTAACAGATGGGGAAATACAAATTGACCAAGGTTAAGACATTTGTCTAAGAACATTGACTTGATTATGACAATGTTGGGACCAGAATTTTATTCCCAAGCCCTTGAAATAATATGAGTCATGTAAGTAAAAACAAAGTATGAATATATTAATATTTAAGGGGTAAAAATTGAATAGAAGAAACCATGGATACCTTCTACATCATTGTTTGAATTGTTGAAATGGATATCATAAAAAATCTTAACTAGTTTCACTTTATGAAAATCTTACTCATTTATTTAATTCCATAAGTAATAAATAAATCTATTTGCACTATAAAACCCAAACAGAAGTTTTTATGGCATAAAAATTTATATTATCTCTTTTTCCTATATGATTCTATCTACTGCTTCCTTTAGAAGTAGCCACTGAGCTCATTTTGAGTATTCTCAAATTACATGTCCTTGGTTTTCTGGGACAGAGTTTGATATTGAGATGTCTCTTTTTGATTACATCCTGGAAAATATTCAGCCTTATTTAGACTATTATTTTGTCCTAGGAACATAAATAGGAGTTTTACTGTATGTGTCTGACTATCTATGCAAATCACTACCTGTGTGACTCTAGTCTCTTAGATTCCCATGGTAAATTCTTTTTTTTTTTGACAGGCAGAGTGGACAGTGAGAGAGAGAGACAGAGAGAAAGGTCTTGCTTTTTGCTGTTGGTTCACCCTCCAATGGCTGCCGCGGCCGGCACGCTGCGGCCGGCGCACCGCACTCATCCGATGGCAGGAGCCAGGTGCTAGGTGCTTTTTCCTGGTCTCCCATGGGGTGCAGGGCCCAAGCACTTGGGCCATCCTCCACTGCACTCCTGGGCCACAGCAGAGGGCTGGCCTGGAAGAGGGGCAACCGGGACAGAATCCGGCGCCCCGACCGGGACTAGAACCCAGTGTGCCGGCGCCGCAAGACGGAGGATTAGCCTGTTGAGCCACGGCGCCGGCCTCCCATGGTAAATTCTTTAACTATTTGTCAATTTTCACTTAAAGGACTTCAAAAACATCATCCATACATTTTCCCCCCAAGAAGCCTGGGAAACTGTATTTCAATCTTAGTCAGACATTTTCTTAGAGCAAAGATTGTGTGTATCATTCGTTGTATCCCCTATGGGCTCTACACAGAGAGTAGCCTGCTGGTTGATTTAATTAATCTGATAAAGAGAAGTGCAGTAAGTTCAGTGTGTGTGTGTGTGTGTGTGTGTGTGTGTGTGTGTGTATCTTCCTTTAAGATTTTAAAATTTATAATACTTTCTTGGAGGGTTATTATAAGTCTGTAAATTCTATCAATAAATTCATATTCTTTGGTAATATTTCTAAGTTTCTTCTGAGATTTCCCATTTTAAAATGATCACAGGCTTTATTTTAAAGATGTATGTCAATGCATAAATCCTGAATGCGGCAAATGTTGGCTGTAATTCTTCCTGGAGAAGTCAATGATTTATTTAGTCCTGGCATAAAGTTAGAGGTATAACAAAAAATAATCAGAGTGGGTCCCCAGGCCTTATGTTTGATATAATCTGTCCTTCTTCTATCATCTGGCTACCTGAATTTTGAGATTAGAGCAAATGATAACCTTAGAGCTTAATAACCATTCACACTGGGAATTTTTTATGATCAACAATACTTGAAGAAAAATTACATTTAACTGTTAGAGCATGGATACAAGTCAGCCACCAGCCATTGTGCTGAGGATTTTCACATAATTTCTCTCACACTTTCCTTAAGGGCAGTTGTTCTATATTTTTTTCATTTCTGTTTCTTAAGTGAGAAATCTGAAGCTTAGAGTTTTAAGTACCATGGCACAAAGCCTAGTGATACAGCAGAAACAAAGTCAAAACCCAAGACTTCTGATTTCTTTAGTTCTAAAGAAACTTTTTATTCAACAAGTACAAATTTTATAAGTACAACTTTAGGAATATAGTGATTTGGCAGGCGCCGCGGCTCACTTGGCTAATCCTCTGCTGCAGCGCCAGCACCCCAGGTTCTAGTCCCAGTTGGGGTGCCAGAATCTGTCCCGGTTGCTCCTCTTCCAGTCCAGCTCTCTGCTGTGGCCCAGGAAGGCAGTGGAGGATGGCCCAAGTACTTGGGCCCTGCACCCGCATGGGAGACCTGGAGGAAGCACCTGGCTCCTGGCTTCAGATTGGCTCAGAGTGCTGGCCGTGGCGGCCATTTGGGGGGTGAACCAATGGAAGGAAGACCTCTCTCTCTCTCTCTCTCTAACTCTACCTGTCAAAAAAACAAAAACAAAAAAACAAACAAAAAAGGAATATAGTGATTCTTCCCACCATACTTGCCCTTCGATCCCTTCTCTACCCTACCTCCTCCTCTTTCTCCCATTCCCTGTCTCATTCTCCATTAAGATTCATTTTCAATTAACTTCATACACAGAAGACCAACTCTATACTAAGTAAAGATTTCAACAATTTGTGCGCACACACACACACGGAGAACAAGTTTTATAGTTAACTCATAATACAACTCATTGAGGACAGAGGTCCTGCATGGGAAGTAAGTGCACAGTGACTCCTGATGTTAATTTAACAATTTACACTCATATGTATGACATCAGTGATCATCCAAAGCTCTTGACATGAGCTGCCATGGCTATTGAAGCCCTTTTGAATCCATAATCTCCACTAGTATTTAGACAAGGCATAAGCAAAGTGGAAGTTCTCTCCTCCCTTCAGAGAAAAGCACATCCTTCTTTGATGGCCACTTCTTTCTGCTGGGGTCTCACTCATAGATCCTTCATGTAGGACATTTTTTTTTGCCACAGTGTCTTGGCTTTCCATGCCTGAAATGCTCTCATGGGCTTTTTGGCTGGATCTGAATGCCTTAAGGGCTGATTCTGAGGTCAGAGTGCTGTTAAGAGAGATTGTCATTCTATGAGTCTGCTGTGTGGACTGCTTCCCACGTTGATCATTCTCTCCTTTTTAATTCTATCTATTATTATTACCAGATCCTTGATCTTATTTATATGATTCCTTTAACGCTTAACCTTATCCGTATTAAACTTTAACACTTAAGATGACATTTTTACCACCCACCTTAATGGGATTTGGGGTCCCAAGGCAAGTTTTTAAACTGTACCCTAAGATGTAAGTCCATAGGAATGTATGCAGAACTATGCAGCTTTACAGTTACAAACTTCCTCTTCCCTCTCTTATTCCCGCTCTTTTTTTTCTAAGATATATCTTCAGTTGACTTTATACACATATGATTAACTCTATGTTAAGTAAAAAGTACAACAAATAGTATGAAGAAGAGAAAGAAAAACATGTTCCTCGACAGTCAAGACAAGAGCTGTTCAAGTCATTGCTTCTCAAAGTATCAATTTCACTTCTACAGGTTTCCTTTATGTGCTCTATTAGTTATCACAGATCAGGGAGAACATATGATATCATCCCTTTGGGAATTGCTTATTTCACTAAGTTTGATGTCTTACAGATTCCTCAAGTTTGTTTCAAACAACAGATTTCATTAATTTTTGCTACTGTATAGTATTCCATGGTGTATATATACCATAATTTCATTATCCAGTCTTCAGTTGACAGGAATTTAGATTGATTCCATGTCTTAGGTATTGTGAATTGAGCTGCAATAGCCATAGGAGCACATATAATTCTTTTATTTGCTAACTTAATTTCCCTTGGGTAAATTCCCAGGAGTGGGATGGCTGGGTCATATGGTAGATCTATAATCAGATTTCTGAGCTATCTCAAAATTGTCTTCCATAGTGGTTTTACCAGTTTACATTCCTTTCAACAGTGGTTTAGGGTACATTTTGCCTTACATCCTCACCAGCATTTGTTGTTTGTTGATTTCTGTATAAAAACCATTCTAACTGGGGTGAGGTGAAACCTCATTGTGGTTTTCAGTTGCATTTCCCTGACGGCTAGTGATCCTGAACATTTTTCATGTATCTGTTGGCCATTTGGATTTCCTCTATTGAAAAACATAAGTTTAAGTCCTGTGCCCATTCCTTCACTGGGTTGTTTTTGTCATTGTTGTGGAGTTTCTTGATATCTTTATATATTCTGATTCTTAATCCTTCTTCAGCTGCATAGTTTGCAAATAATTTCTCCCATTTTGTTGGTTGCCTCTTCACTTTTATGAGTGTTTCTTTTTCAGTACAGGAGCTTCTCAATTTGATGTAATCCTATTTGTAGATTTTGGCTTTGATTGCCTGTGCCTCTAGGGTCTTTTCCAAGCACTCTATACATATGCCAATGTCTTCCAGGGTTTCCCAAATGTTCTCTTATATTTTGATGGTATCAGGTTGTAGATTTAGGTCTTTGATCCATTTTGAATTGAATTTTGTGTAAGGTGTAGGTAGGTAATGTATTTCTACATTCTTCTGCATGTAGAAATACAGTTTTCCCAGCACCATCTGTTGAAGAGACTGCCCTTGCTCCAGAGATTGGTGTCAGCTCCATTAAATATAAGTTGGTTGTAGATACTTGGATTGATTTATGGCAATTCTATTCTATTCCATTGGTCTATCCATCTATTTTTGTATCACTAGCAGGCTATTTTGTTTATATCTGCCTTGTAGTATGTCTTGAAATCTAATTTGGTATAGTGATGCCTCCGGATTTGTTTTTGTTGTATAAGATTGCTTTAGCTACTTGAGATCTCCTTTGTTTCCATATTAATTTCAGCATCATTTTTTCTAGATCTGAATATGTCTTCAGTATTTTGATTGGTATTGCACTGAATTTATAAACTGCTTTTGGGCATTTTGATGATATTGATTGTTCCAATCCATGTACGTGGAAGATTTTTCCATTTTTTTGTATCTTCTTCTATTTCTTTCTTTAATCTATTTAGTTCTCATTATAAAGATCTTTGACATTTTTGGTTAAATTTATTCTGAGGTATTTGATTTTTTTTTTTGTAGCTATTGTCATTGGAATTGATCTTAGAAGTTCTTTCTCAGCCATGGCATTGTCTATGTATATAAAATCTGTTGTTTTTTGTGCAATGATTTTATATCCTGCTAACTTTACCAAACTTTTCTATGAGTTCCAATAGTCTCTTGGTGGAGTCTTTTGGATCTCCTATACAATGAATCATGTCATCTACAAAGAGGAATAGTTTGTCTTACTCACTGCCAATTTAAATCCTTTTGATTTATTTTTCTTGCCTAATTGCTCTGGAGAACACTTCCAGGACTAAACTGAATAGCAATGGTGAAAGTGGGAATCTTTGACTGGTTCCATATCTTAGTGGGAATACTTCCAACTTTACACATTCAGTAGGATGTTGGTTGTGGGTTTATCATAAATGGCCTTGATTGTGTTGAGGAATGTTCATTCTATACCCAATTTGCTTAGAGTTTTCATCATGAAAGGATGCTCTATTTTATTAAATGCCTTCTATGCATCTATTGAAATAATTATATGGTTTTTGTTCTTCAGTTTGTTAATGTGATGCATCACATTGATTGGTTTGCAAATGTTGAACCGTCCCTGCATATCATGGATAAATCCCACTTGGTCCAGGTGAATGATCTTTCTGATGTGTCATCAGATTCAATTGGCCAGAATTTTGTTGAGGATTTTTGTGTCTATGTTCATCAGGAAAATTGGTCTGTAATTCTCTTTCTCTGTTGTGTCTTTTCCAGGTTTAGAAATTATGTGATGCTGGCTTCATAGAATTTGGGAGGATTCCCTCCCTTTCAACTGTTCTGAATAACTTGATAAAAATTGGAGTAAGTTCTTTAGCTATGTGGTAGAATTTAGCAGTGAAGCTGTCTTATTTGCTGGAAGGGTCTTTATTACAGATTCAATTTCCATCTTGGTAATGGGTCTGTTTAGGTTTTTTTTTTTTGTCTGCATGGCCCAATATTGGTAGGTTGTATGTTTCAAGGAATCTATCCACTTCTTCTAGGTTTCCCAGTTTGTTGGCATACAGCTCTTTGTAGTAATTTCTGATGATTCTTTTTATTTCTGTGGTGTCTGTTGTTACATTTCCTCTTTCATCCCTAATTTAATTGATTTGGGTCTTCTCTCTGTGTTTTTGGTTAATTGGACCAGTGGTGTGTCTATTTTGTTTTTAAAATTTTTTTAAAAAACTAGCTATTCGTTTTGCTGATTTTTTAATTGTTTTTTATTTGTTTTAATTTTGTTGATTTCTTTTCTAATTATTTATTTTCTCCTACTAGTTGTGGGTTTGGTTTGCTGTTGTTTTTCTTGTTCCTTGAGATGCACTGATAGCTCATTTAGTTGATGCCTTTCCAATTTCTTGATGTAGACACTAATTGCTATAAACATTCCTCTTAACACTGCTTTTGTTGAATTCCATTGGTTTTGATAAGTTGTATTGTCATCTTCATTTGTTTCCTGAAATTTTTTGATTTCTCTTTTGATTTCTTCTATGACACACTGTTCATTCAGGAGCATGTTGTTCAGTCTCCATGTGTTTGCATATGTTCTAGAGTTTCCTGAGTTGCTTATTTCCACCTTCACTGCATTGTGGTTCAAGAATTTTCATGGTATGATTTTGTGTTTTTTTTTAATTTTCTGACTTGCCTTATGGCCTAGTGTGTGGTCAATCCTAGAGAAAGTTCCATGCACTGGTGAGAAAAATGTGTACTCTGTGGCTGTAGGGTGTAAGGCTCTGTAGATATTTGTTAAGTCCCTGTGGTGTTTTGGTTGGAGGAGGTGGTTCACTTCTGTTGGTGTGACTGGCCCTTTATAGTTGTGGGACACCTTGGCTTTAGTCTCTGGTGTGTTCAGGGTTATATCACCCTGCTTAATGAACTGCACCTCTAATCTGTGGAGATTTTCTTGCAGTGAGATTTCTCTCTGTTATGAGCTGCTATATGTCTGTGCGTTGCAAGTGGAAGCACTCAGCCCTGCCTACTGGAGCCCTACTCACTTCTCAACAGTGGATGGAATGGGCTCTAGTTTTTTGATATTCAGGACTTCTCTTTGTTGTACAGCTTGCGTGGTGAAGAAATTTTTCTGAAATGTTGTGCTCCTTCTTCCTTCCTGGGTGTGGGGGTGTGATGACGTGGTCCCCATAATTGATGGGCGTGTGTGCAGGAGGAGAAGGAAGTTTCCTGCTTATGTTCAAAAAAGGCTTTTCCCAGCTGGCTAATGTTGTGGGAGGGTAGGAGGGTAAGGTAGGTGGGTTGGGAGGTGCCCAACCTCTTTGCTTGTTCCTCTATAGCTTTTCTTTTTCTGTTTTGAAGTTCCATGTGGAACTTCAAAAGCAGTTTGCCAAGATCTTCCTCCCGCTGCTTTTTGCAGCTCTGTGGACCTGTGATTTCCTATCTCACCTGGTCCACTGGGGGCTGGTGTAAACCTCTCCAGCTCAACCCTCTGTTGCTTCTCTTATTTGCTCTTTTGGGATGGACCTGCCCAGTCTGTTGTTCTCCTGGGCTTCTCATCAAGAATTTCCCATGCTCACTCTCCAGTGTGTATTGTCTCTCCTTTTTAGCTATCTATTTTGCCCTACATGACCTGGATCAGCCTGTTGTTACACGGCCATCTTGGGACCTTCCCAAGACTTCTGATTTCTAACAGTATTGAGAGATCTCCCCCTTTTCTCAGCAATTATCTGTCAGGTACCAGGCTGTATATTAGATTCTGAAAATAGAAAGCTGAACAGAATAGCATAGGGCCATTCTCATGAGATGCTTTCCATAGCACTCCCTGAACTTAAAAAGAGAAAATGAAAGTGTGAGCATGAGGTACTCTGTAAAGTAGTTTCTCTATTTATTCTTAGTTTTATAAGCAACTTTTAATTATATTACTCCACAATTTTTTAAAAGTTCTATTATTTATTGCTATTAATTTGAAAGTTAGAGTGACAAAGACAGAAGTAGATGGAGAAAGGGAGAGAGAGAGACACAGAGAGAGAGATCAATCTTCCATCTGTTGGTGTGCTCCCTAAATGCCCACAAAAGCCAGGGCTGCTGAGCCAGGCAGAAGTTTGGAGTCTGGAACTCCATCAGGATTTCCTATGTGAGTGGCAGGGACCCAAGTACTTTAGCCATCACCTGTTACCTCTCAGGTGTGCCTTAGCAGAAAGCTGGAACAGAAGTGGAGCTAGGACCGGAAGTTAGGCACTTCCAAATGAGTTGTGGGTATCCCAAGCAGCATCTTAACTGCTGTATCAAACACCCATCTCAGTTTTTTATTTCAGAAGAGCAAGTTGCAAATTCCAGGAGTGCCAATAGGTCCCACAATAGGTGCTGTTTTCCAGTGACGGAGTCCCTCACCAATAGGCTGACCAGGGATCCCTGAGAGTAAGCTCTATGTGAGTGATGCCCTGAAGTAGTAGTTCTTGCTTTTCCCAACTTCCCTGGACCAGCAACTCACTGGACTAAGCATTTAGTTACCTTTAACGTTTTCCTTTAGGGAAAACTAGTCGAGTAAACTTGTCTTTTATGATGCTCAATTTTCTTTCTATCAGCATTTAGTTTTTATGTATTCAAACTTTCATCTAATATGCATAATTGCTAAAATAAAAAGACTGTAGAACAGCCATGAATTATGGCTTTTAGGGGAATGAACATTGCAGTTAATGTTGCAAGACAGCTTCCATTATAATCCTCTGTTTTCACAACCTTGTGATTTTTTTCAGGAGGGGATGTGGGAGTAAGAAATTTCCTTTGAGCTAAAATTTTCCATGCTTTGACTCAGCCCAAGGTGATGTTAAAAATGAAACATTTGCACAAATGCCTCCATTTATTTTTGAGATATTGTATTTGGGAAATGCCGTTCAATTTTACTCCAGGTATTATTAATGCTCAAGAAATTTCAAGTATGAATGGCTATTAAAATTTCAGTCATTGTGTTGCACTTTTCTCAGGAAAATAAGATTTTAAAAGAATTATAATTTCTAAAAGCTGAAGTTCTTTTTATAACTAAAATATTTATTGCAAAAGTGTATAATATATTTGTTTATTTTCACAGTTTATTGTAATGCTTGCTTGGCAAAGCTTTTCAATGAGGAAATAGATAGCTTTTACTATATTTGCATTTATTATAAACTCTAAAGTCACAAAATGCATTGAAAATAATATGAATACTTTTGAAATATATTGATCAAGCTTTTAATCTTTTAGCTTTAATCTGTTTTAAGTGTATCTCTTGTAAATGGCATATTGTTGAGATGATATCTAAAAATGTTGCCTTAGTAAAATCAATTTTGGGGTAACAGGATTGTTATTAATTATTATAAAATCCAAACCAATTCCTCCTATATATTAAAAAAATCTCTATTTAAATTTTTTTAAAAAAGATCTTATTTATTTATTTGAAATGTAGAGTTACAGACAGAGAGAAAAGTCTTCCATCTGCTGTTTCATCCCCAAATGACCACAGCAGCCAGAGCTGAGTTGATTAGAAGCCAGTAGCCAGGAGCTTCCTCCAGGTTTCCCAAGCACTTGGGCCATCTTCTACTGCTTTCCCAGGCTACGGGCAGCAAGCTGGATCCAAAGAGGAATAGCTGCGACACAAACCCGAGCCCATATGGGATGCCAGTGCCACAGGTAGAGGCTTAGCCTATTATGCCACAATGCTGGCCATATATTTAAAATTTGTGGCTTGTATTTAAGAAAGTGTTTTGCTCTACTGGTTTAATATTTCTAATTTTTTCCTTCTCATAATTGATGCAGTTTGATATTCAGGAAGAAAATCTTTCTTGTGTTTATTTTTCATTCTATATGTATGATCTTGGATGATTTATTTATATTTATTCATGCTAAATTCTACTGTCATTGTGTCTAGTCACTATCTGAGAAAATGCATGATGTTAAATGTGACACAAATGAGAATTGTATTATCACTGAAATAATATAATTGTTTACAATGACATTGAAATATTATTGAAAGATGATTGGTAGTTAATAATTCTTTCTGAGCCTCCCCATTTGGTGGCAATCTTTGTATTCTCCAAAATGAATTAAATCTTCAGTAGGTAATTGGTTTTCATTGAATAACCTCTTGATTTTTGTTATAATTTTGTAACTATTTTATCTTTTTGCCATCCTAAATATTCTTTGCAACTTATTTCTATAATCTTTAAATATTCAATTATGGGCCAGCGCCATGGCTCACTAGGCTAATCCTCCACCTGCGGTGACAGTACCCTGGGTTCTAGTCCCGGTCGGGGCACTGGATTCTGTCCCAGTTGCTCCTCTTTCAGTCTAGCTCTCTGCTGTGGCCCGGGAGTGCAGTGGAGAATAGCCCAGGTCCTTGGGCCCTGTACCTGCATGGGAAACCAGGAGGAAGCACCTGGCTCCTGGCTTTGGATTGGCACAGTGCACCAGCCATGGCGGCCATTTGGGGGGTGAACCAACAGAAAAAGGAAGACCTTTCTCTCTGTCTCTCTCTCTTACTGTCTAACTCTGCCTGTCAAAAAAAAATACTCAGTCATGCTTTTTTCTTATGAGTGGAAATGATGTATTTCATAGAAAATGGCGAGATGGTTTTTCATCACAAATTCACACATTCACATATATGAAATATCTTCAAACAGCTCATACAATGTGTATTATGAAAAAGTTATGCATGGATTTAAAAATATTTTATTTGTCTTTATTTTATTGTTTGAAAGAGAGTCACACACATATACACACAGATCTGCCAACAGATGGTTCACTTCCCAAATGTCCTCAACAGACAGGGTTTGGCCAGGCTGAAACCAGAAGTTAAGAACTCAATTTAGGTCTTCTATGGATAACAGTGACCCAAGTACTTGAGCCATTACTGCTGCCCTCCAGGGTGTGCATTATCATGGAGCTGGAATTGGAAGCAGAGCCAGGATTCAAATCCAGGCACTGCAACAAGGGTAGGAGGCACCCTAAGTAGCATCTTAACCATTATGCTCAATGCACACCCCTAAATAATCTTTTTACTCCATTTTCCAAAATTTTTGAAGTATCATATATAAAATGTTATATGCTATATTAAATATAATTCATATTTTATATATATACACAAAATACATTGATATGATATGCACATACTCTATATATAAAAGTTCATTGGCCGGCGCCGTGGCTCAACAGGCTAATCCTCCGCCTTGCGGCGCCGGCACACCGGGTTCTAGTCCCGGTCGGGGTGCCGGATTCTGTCCCGGTTGCCCCTCTTCCAGGCCAGCCCTCTGCTGTGGCCCAGGAGTGCAGTGGAGGATGGCCCAGGTGCTTGGGCCCTGCACCCCATGGGGAGACCAGGAAAAGCACCTAGCACCTGGCTCCTGCCATCGGACGAACGCGGTGCGCCGGCCGCAGCGCGCCATCCGCGGCGGCCATTGGAGGGTGAACCAACGGCAAAAGGAAGACCTTTCTCTCTGTCTCTCTCTCTCACTGTCCACTCTGCCTGTCAAAAATTAAAAAAAAAAAAAAATTATTTAAAAGTTCATAATATATACAATATAATATATACATATAATTTATATACATATTTCTTATTAATTTTAGGCTGCCTTATTTATTTATTTTTTTTGACAGGCAGAGTGGATGGTGAGAGAGAGAGAGAGAAAGGTCTTCCTTTTTCCCTTGGTTCACCCCCCAGTGCCCGCTGGGGTGGCGTGCTGTGGCGGGCACACTGCACTGATCCGAAGCTAGCAGCCAGGTGCTTCTCCTGGTCTCTCATGCAGGTACATGGCCCAAGGACCTGGGCCATCCTCAACTGCCCTCCTGGGCCACAACAGAGAGCTGGACTGGAAGAGGAGCAACCGGGACAGAATCTGGCGCCCTGACCGGGACTATAACCCGGGGTGCTGGTGCCGCAGGTGGAGGATTAGCCTATTGAGCCGCGGCGCCAGCCTAGGCTGCCTTATTTTATAGATTCTTTTATTATTAATTGCCATTTTTTCCTTTAATATATCTACATTGTTCTTTTATGGTTTGAAGGGAGTTTGGATCTCTGTGCTCTCCTTTCAAAGTCTTCTTCCTACTCTCATTTTCTTTACATGCTTGTAGGAATTAGCTTTTCTTTCCTCTTTTCCTTCATAATTCTGATTCGCCATTCAGAGTTCATTTCTATGTTTATTTCCTCAAGGAAGGCTTTTCTGTAGTCTGCCCCCAACCCGACCCCAGTTGGTCAGGTTTCTGGTAATACATTTGGCATAGTATTCAGTTCATCACCACAACACTCATCTCATCCTTATGTTCATTTCATGTCTAATTCACTGCTGAAATGAAAATTCTTTGAGTGCAGGGCTAGGGATCTCACTTGTCCATGGCTGTAATCTTGGTTATCTTAGTGGCAGACATATGGTGACTTTTACATATTTATGGAATGGATGGATGAATGAATTGCCTGTCTGCCATTCTCACTAAATTTTTTTTTCTATATTTAAAGTCATTAGTCAATATGACGGGGCATTTAATATCGTTTTTCCTATAATTACTATAGAAGACAGGCTAGTTACGGTACTCAAAGGCTGAAAGCATTTCAACAATTTTTTGCCCGTGGGGAGCTATAATTTCACCTCATGATATCATAAACCACTCAAGGATTTCATGTAGTTACCAGAACCTTGGGCTGAAATTATAACCCTCAAAGTCCTTGCTGCCTATTAGTCATTTGGTACATGACACAGAGCAAAATATATCCTGCATTCTTGGACTTCAGTTTGGCTCTTACTGTATTGACTGCTTGACTTCATATTTGACTTGGAAAATATTCAGTTCTCTGAAACTTAAGTCACCTGAAAACCTATGATAATTCACAAGTACTAGATGTGCAGTTAGCAGTAATTAAATGAACAAACTACAAATTTCTTTCATGTTCAGATAATTATTTCTCTCAAATTACACTCTTGAAAATGCTGAGCAAATCTTAGGAGCTGTAGGCATTCCTATAGTTGTATACTTAACATATTTTTGAATATGGTTTAATATGATGCTGTATGCTATGTTGAAAATTCTGATGGTTCTGAAATTAGGAAACTTGGATTTAAATAGCAACTTGATCCTTGGGAAAATCACTTAACTTCTCTGACTGTTAGTCTCCTTCACTACTAAATGCCACTTCTATCTCATCAAGATCTGGGTCATCAACTGAGGCACTGCAATGAAAGTGTTTGGGAAGCAATGGAGGCCTTTACAAATGACGTGTGTCATTGTTAATTATTTTTCATATTAGTGAAGCCAAATTACCATTTTATAAAGCACTTGAAACTAAAAAGAAAAATCACTGGGTCAGAATAAAAGCTTGTATTTCCAATATGTAATACTTTCCTTTTTCAGAACTCAATTATAGATAGAAAATTATAGATGAAAACCTATGTAAAAGTGTGCCAATTCTAACATCAGGTGAATACAGGGAGTAGTAACTTTTATTTTTCCAGAGGAGCTGGAAACAGTGATTTATCAGCTGATTTATAAGACATGAAGAGCATGATAAGAAATGGGTTGATAATGGTTCAAAGAAGCAGATAAAGCTGGTTAATGTCTCCACAGAGAAAAAAATGAGAGCAATATAGCTTGCTTGCAAAGGGAATCTTTCCTGAAATTCTTTTTTTAAAAAGAGGAATGCCGTGGACCTATATGCAGGGAGCAGATGTGCAACCTGAACACACACACAGGCATAACTGCAGCAACCGAGAGTCAGAGCTGGCAGCAGCTTGCAGACAGAGGTGAGACCTGACTGGGGCGATCCGTGGTGCTACAGCCAGAGAGAGAGCGTGGTCTAAGTCTGGACTGGAGCTCTGGGGGCTACCAGTTGATAGCAGTTGCTTGCGGACCCAATGAAAGCAGAGGGGACACGTTTATCTTGCCTGAATGTCCCCCAAAACAACACCTGCTACTCGGCTGAGAAAGGGTAGGACCCATTCTGGGTTTGTGTAGGAGCTGAGGAAATCTTTGTGCACACACAGAGCAACTTTCTGAAACAGTACACATTCTCAGCAGGACTGGTGGCAGTGGCAGGGAAAGAGCAACATTTAGCCAGTGGTTCTTATGTATGTGTGTGATCCAGAGATTTCTAGCAGAGGGAACAATCGGCAGTTCCCACTGACTTGAGCCTGGCTGGGAGGTGGCAGGTCAACCGTGTAGGATGGTGAGGCGCCTGCAGCCTCCCAGGATCAAGATGCCTAGGTGTAGCTGTCTTGAGGAACATTTTCCTCTCTGTTGACTGGACATGCTGACAGGGCAGACAGAAACCTGTACAGCCAGTGACTGTGGGAGCCTTGTGTGCAGAGACCGTGGGGATCCAGTGTTACATAGGAAGGTGTAAGTTGTAGCTGGGTCTCTGGGAAATCACTGGGTGTGGCTCCTCATGCTTGGAGCTCTTGGTTGACTAGAGCAGGTCACTGCAGAGGGAACTGTGCTGATAGTGAGGATGCACAGATCATTTGTGCAGTTCATACACTGGCGCAGAACACAATGGAGGCAACATGTGCAACTTGGGTGTGACCCTGGATACTCATCCCACACTGGAGCACTGACCGAGCTCCCTGGCCATACCCACCACACAACTCTTGGTATTCACTGAAAGTGCAGACATTCTACTAAGCCAGAGAGGAATAGCTCGAAGATAAAGAGCCATCAGAGGAAAAAAAAAAAACAGAAATCAACTCCACAAATAAATGCAGCTAAAAATAAATGCAGAAATTCAAGAAATAAGAATAAGGAAGACACCATGACCCTCACCTCCCCCTGCCCTGAAAAAAGGAACACAACATTTCAATATTAGAATGTGAAGATAAAGAGACTGGGGAAATGCCAGAAATGGAACTCAAAAAATAAAGCACAGGATTATGCAAAAGCAATCAGAAGCAAATCCATGAATTAAAGAAAACAATCCATGACATGAATGAAAATTTCCCCCTGACATTGAGGTTTTAAAGAGAAATCAAAATAAAATATTAGAAATTAACAATTCAATAGATCAAATAAAAAATGCACTGGAATGCCTTAACAGCAGATTTGGCAAGGCACAAGAAGGAATATCTAAACCAGAAGACAAATCTTTGGATATCTCACCATCAGACTCCATTCCCCACCGCCCTCCCCACCCCCCAAAAGAGGAGAATAGAAAACTTAAAAACAGTGTTAGAGATTTATGGGATACTATCAAATGACCCAACATACAGGTCTTAGGAGTTCCTGAAGGTGTGGAAAGAATGGACTAGAAGGCCTATTTAGTGAAATAATTATGGAAAACTTCCCTAATTTGAAGAAAGAAAGGGATATCCAAGTACAGAAAGAACAAAGAACTCCTAACAGACATGACCAAAACAGATCTTCACCAAAACACATTGTAGTCAAATTTTCCACAGTAAAATATAAAGAAAGGTTTCTAAAATGTACATGAGAGAGAAATGCCAGATTACATTCAGAGTATCTCCAATTAGACTCACAGCTGACTTCTCATCAGAAACCCTACAGGCTAGAAGGGAATGGTGAGATATAATACAAGTCTTAAAAGAAAAAAAACTGTCAACTCAGAATACTGTACCCTGCAAAGCCCTCAATTATGAATGAAGGTGAAATAAAGACCTTCCATAAAAAAGAGAAATTGAAAGGAGTTGTTGCCACACAACAACAAAATAATTGAGTTAAGAAATCGAAAAACTACTTGAACAGACATTTTTCAAAAGTTGGAATTCAAATGACCAACAGACACTTGTAAAAATGTTCTGGGACACTAGCCATCAGGGAAATGCAAATTAAAACCATGGTGAGGTTTTGCCTGACTCCAGTTAGAATGGAGACAGCAAAAGCTGGTGAGGATGTGGGGAAAAAGCTACCTGGATCCACTGTTGTTGGGAATGTAAACTGGTGGAAGGCAGTATGGAGATACTTCAGAAATCTCAATATAGACCTATCATATGATCCAGCCATCCCACTCCTGGAATTTTACCCAAACCAATAGAAATCAGTATATGAAAGAATTATCTGTACCCCCATGTTCATTGCAGCACAATTCACAATAGGTAAGATATGGAATCAAACAGATGTCCATCAACTATTGACTAGATAAAGAAACCATGGTATATATATGCTATGGAGTACTACTTAGCTGTAAAAAAAATGAAATCCTTTCTTTTGCAACAAAGCGGATGTAACTGGAAAACCTTATACTTAGTGAGATAAGCCATTCCCCCAAAAACAGATATCATATGCTTTCCCTGATCCAAGGTAATTAATAGAATACCTGAAATATAATGTATTGGAATGAAGTAGATAGTTTGAGATTTAATGATTTTGAATAGTCCTTGTCTTGACTCTGAGGAACAGTGTTTTTTCTTTCTTTCTCTCTCTTCATACTATTTGTTGAACTTTTTACTTAGTGTAGGGTAAACTATATGATCACTAAATAAACTGAAAAGAGATATTTGTAAAAATTAAGAGTGGGGATATGAGAGGGAGGAGGAGGAAGGGTTGGAGTGTGGGCAGGAGGGAGTGTTGCGGGGGGAAGTGTCACTATATTCCTAAATCTGTATATATGAAACTTACATAACAAAATTTAAAAAGATTTATTTTTTAATTTGAAATGCAGAGAGAGAAAGGGTCTTTCATCTGCTGATTCACTCCCCAAATGATTGCAAGGCCAAGGCCAGAGCTGGGCCAATCCAAAGCCAGGAGTCAGGAGTTTCCTCTGGTTTCCCATGCTGGTGCAGGGGCCCAAGGACTTGGGCCAACCTCGGGTGCTTTCCCAGGCACATTAATAGGGAGGTGGATTGGAAATGGAGCAGCTGGGACTCAAACCGATGCCCATATGGGACACTGGTGCAGCAGGCTGCGGCTTTAGCTGCTATGCCACAGTGCCAGCTCCTTTTCTGAAATTCTTCAGAGGGTGGGCTAGTGTATTATTGGTTGGGCTAGAAGGCACAGAAGTAGTATAGTTCAATTTGTCAGTGGAGTAAGAGATTCTGGTAGATAATGAAAAATAGAATTGTATTAGTCCATTATCCAAGGTGTCAACGATCTGGGCTGGATTTGTATCTGGCAAGGGAGGACTGCTAGAAGACAGACAGGGATAGGCAGGATCATAGGATGGAAGTCACTGGAACAGTGAGTTAATGGGTCACAGAGCTAACCCTAAGATGTAAAGTACAGGCCTAGATTCATTAGTAATATATAACCACTGAGGGGCAGGCATTTGGCCTAGCTGTAAGACGTTCACATCCCACATAAGAATACCTGGGTTTAATTCCTAGCTCCAGCTCTTAAGTCCAGCTTTCTACTAAGAATGTGCACCTTGCAGAATAAGAGTGATAGCCCAAGTAGTTTGGTCTCTGCTACCCATATGGGAGACATGAATTGAATTGCTGGTCCCTGGCTCATAACTTTGGCCCTGGATCAGTCCTAGCTGTTGTGGCCATTTAAGGAGTGAACTGGAGAATGGCAGACTTTTCTCTTTTTTTTTTTTTTTTTTTTTGACAGGCAGAGTGGACAGTGAGAGAGAGAGACAGAGAGAAAGGTTTTCCTTTGCCATTGGTTCACCCTCCAATGGCCGCCGCGGTCGGCATGCTGCGGCCGGCGCACCGCGCTCATCCGATGGCAGGAGCCAGGTGCTAGGTGCTTCTCCTGGTCTCCCATGGGGTGCAGGGCCCAAGCACTTGGGCCATCCTCCACTGCACTCCTGGGCCACAGCAGAGGGCTGGCCTGGAAGAGGGGCAACCGGGACAGAATCCGGCGCCCCTACCGGGACTAGAACCCGGTGTGCCGGCGCTGCAAGGCGGAGGATTAGCCTGTTGAGCCACGGCGCCGGCCAGACTTTTCTCTTTGTGTCTCTATCTTTTAATCTTTTTGACACTCAAATAAATAGATGATAGACTGATAGAAAAAGAAAGGGGCTAGAAGCAAGAGGGATCTGATGCTGGGTTATGAGGGAACTGACTTAGTGCACTGTATGAGACTACTTCAAAAAGTTCTTGGAAAAATGGAATTAAAATTTGGTTTTTGTGCAAAAAAAATTGCAATTAATGCATAATTTTTCATAATAAACATTTTATATGAACCTTTTGAAAGACTCCTTGTATACATGGATTTCAAAAATTTGTCCAATGTGAATTAATGCTATAACTATTACTGAAACAGTTTATGTTCTGTGTTTTACAGTTTATGTTCTGTGTGGGTGCAAACTGATGAAATCTTTACTTAATATATACTAAACTAATCTTCTGAGTATAAAGATAATTGAAAATGAATCTTCAAATGAATGGAATGGGAGAGGGAGTGGGAGATGGGAAGGTTGCGGGTGGGAAGGAAGTTATGGGGGGGAAAAAGCCATTGGATCTATAAACTGTACTTTGGAAAATTATATTTACTAAATAAAAGTTTTTTAAAAAAGAAAGCAAAAAAAACCCAAAAATTTTTCACCAAAATAAATATTTAAAAAATTCATTTTTCCAAGCACTTTTTGAAATTCTCCCACACAAGTACAGCACTCAAGCATGTTAACATACAGATTTGACTCCCATTATTGTGGGATATGGCTTGAATCTGAATTTCTAATAAGCTCCAGGAGGTGCCAGAACTGTTGGCCCTTGGATCACACTTTTGAGAAGAATAGACTTAGAGAGACCATTTAAAATTATCTCCGGAGTGGGAAGCAGGTTAGTTCCTGAGGCTGGCTAGGGGGAAAGGATAGGAAGAGGCCAGTATTTGATGGCCTCAGCTATGAGAAGTAGAGAGTGATAGGGAGCCAAGTCTTGGCAGGAAGCTGCTGGCTGCCTTTTGTTGTTGTTGGTCTTTTCTTCCATACATCTAATGGTTGATATCTTCTTCCTAAAGTTCATCAAACTGTCCATTAGTTCATGTTCTCCGAACTCTCTATGTACATTAATTACGCTCATAGAAAATGAAGTCTCACTATATTACAATGAAGGAGTGTCCTTCAAGTAACTTATGACTAAAGATTTTTTCCAGTTCTTCAATATCATAAATAGTATCTTGATGATCAGTGATGAGTTCATGCTTTTACCAACATTTATGAGAATTGAGTATAAGCAGTCCTGGGATCAGAGTGGAGTAAAGTTGGAGGGAATAATGGGGAGATTAATTGGCACCCAAGTTCACCCTCAGGCAGTACATATTCATGTGAAGAGGTCTAATTAGAGGGGGAAGAGATGGGAAGCTGCATCTCCTGGAAGGGGACATGGTAGGGGAGATGGGTAGTGTCTGTCTGGGACTGTGAGAGTACACCTCACCGGGGGTAGGCGGAAGACACCATCTAAGTAAATAACTCCTGCTTGGTTTATGAAATAGTCAGAATACATTTTTGCTGCAAGGTTTGTCTGATCAGGATAGTGGGAATGGTGATGGTGCTGTGTTGGGAATTAACCCTTCTTGGGTCTGTGTCTCTGTTGTGTTCTCATCCCATTGCTGAATCATATACTGAGCCCAAATTCGTATGTCACAGCCTCAGCGTCACTCTCTGCCCTTGAATCATCTTTCTAGGGAGAGGAAGGCAGCTTTCCCAGATTAAGTCTGAGAGTCGAGAAGGCATAGAAAGAACACTTCAAGTTGGAGATGAAATTCTTACTATATGTGTAAATTAAATGCTGAGTAGGAATTGTTCTCAGAGATTAATGGATATGAATTTTATCTCCATTATTTATAAAGTCTTGGACAAGTTGCCAGATTTTGTTTTAAATCTAGTTTTTTTCTTTCTTGCTTTTTAAAGTTTTATTTAATTAAAAGAGTTACACAGAGAAGGAGAGGAAGAGAGAAAGAGAGAGTGGTCTTCCATCATTGCTTTATACCCCTATTGGCCTCAACAGCCGGAGCTGCGCCAATCCAAAGCCAAGAGCCAGGAGATTCTTCCAGGTCTCCCACATGGGTGCAGGGGCCCAAGGACTTAAGCCATATTCTACTGCTTTCCCAGGCCACAGCAGAGAGATGGATTGGAAGCGGAGCAACCAATACTTGAACCAGCGCCCATATGGGATGCCGACTCTGCAGGTGGCAGCTTTACCCTTTACTCAGAGTTTGAATTTTGACTCTGCTTTCTATTCAAGCTTTCTGAAATTATATACTCTGGGAGGCAGCAGGTAATGCCTAAAATGATTGGGTCCCTACCAACCCATATGGGAGACCCATACTGAGTTCCAGGTTCTTGACTTCAGCTTGACCTCTCCTTAGCTGTTAAGAACACTTGGAGATAAACCCGCTAATGGAAGATCTTCTTCTGTCTGCATTTGTCTTTGTCTCTTTGCCTTTCAAATCAATATAAAACTGAATAAATAAAATTGAATAAAAAGATACCATAGTCTCTGGAACATAGCAGGTATCCAACAAATGTTATTACCATTATTTGTTGCTCTTCATTTTAGACATAGAAACCACAGGAGATACACATACTTAGATACCTATAGTCACTTACCTACTTATTTGCCTATAGATACTCTTCCATTAATTCTGTCTTCACACCATGTATGGAAAAAAATCTAGTTGAAATAAAATTTAAGGAAACATTGATAGGTTCTGTTTTCTTGACACTGTTAAAATTTTCTGACATTTGACATTTCTAAGGCAGCAGCTTCCTTATAAAATGCCATACTTCCTGAGTTTGAAAAACGTGAATGGATTCTGACAAAATGTCTTTCTGAACTTAAGCAATGAATAGCACCATATATATAATTTATATATGTATACAATTGGCTGGAGCAGGCTTGCATCTATTTGCAATTGGGAAAACTGAGCCTTAGCTGGCCAACCAAACTAAGTTCTCAATGGGGCTGAACTCAGTTAAGATTCCTACTGAATACATCGGTGGCTGGATGTATCTCCTGATACATCTCCTGATCTGAGTAAGGACCACAATATCCAAGTGAAGTGAAATAATAAAAATCCAATATTCATTTTAACTCAAACTGTCTTTGTGGAACTAAAATTCATATTTTAGACACAAAGGAGCCCCTTTGTAGGAACTTCTTATGGCTTTTTCATTCACATATAAGTATTTATTGGACATCAAGATGAAATTCTTCACTGGGCAAGCCATCATTAACTTAGTACTCCTTAATTCAAACTAGCATGTTCATTTAACCTACATTAAAATTATAAGTAATATAAAAGGATCTATATAAATAGTCAATAGACATGAATTGGATAATTGTTTATAATAATATATACGCATATGTTTATAGATATACTATGTCATATTCATTGATATAGGAAGTATCTATGTATAGATAGTACTTACTAATAAAAGTAATAATATAAAACAGGCTATAAGCCAATTCTCCCCTAATTTAAGGGAAAAGTTGGCAAAACATTGGTACATTCCCTGTTTGTATTCAAATGAAGAAAAAAATGTAGACATTCATTAAAACAAACTCAGCAGGGTGTCTAATTGAAAACACTTTGCTGCAGTTAGTATGACTTATTACATCCATTTGAAAGTAATAAACTGTAGTTATTTAAAAAATTCTGTAAGGATGTCATCTCAAAATTATTATAGAAGTAGGTGAGGATAGATAATGTGCTCATTTATTCAGTTTTCTATTTATCAGCTTGAATTAGCAGATTCTTGATGGCTTTCCTGAAGTTTTTTGAATTGGATAACATTCAGAAGGGAAGGGAAATAGTAATTTTTTTCAACTCCTATTCATTGTCATATGGACTACTAAATCGTTATGACCCAGGTCCATAATCTACAAGGATGGGGCGGCATCATCTGTCTCATATTCATTAGATAGCCTTCCCACTCACTACATATGTAATGGTTGGCTCCACTAGAGGCACCATGATCTTAGGTTTCCTTCGTTTTAGTGGTCTGTTCATATATAATCTGGCTCAAACACTCTGGGTCACTCATGGACATAATTTGAGACTCACATGGCTACACCTTCACATGCCTCTACCCTACTGATCTCATGTTGGTCACCTCTGCTTGGCCTCATACATCCATTTGTTTACTCAACACTTATCTAAATGATAGATATTTAGGTCTTAGTGATACAGGTGGGCAAGACATATTCAATTTATTTTCTTATGGAGCATATAATCTTGTGGGGCTGCAACCAGAACTTCAGCTGAATATTTCACATCCACTATCTCCTTTAACCCACTCAAGTGAAGACAAAGAGGCCATAAAAGGTACAATAACTCACTGAGCTACATACAACTAAAGTGCAATTGAATCAGATATCAAGCATATGTAATGAACACCAAAAATTTGTCCTTTGTTTCATGCTAAATTGTTCCTCACTGGAGTACCTTTTATACCTATTCCACAGCATCTAGTGTGAGGGAGATTTTCAAAGGTCAGATTAAAAACACTGATATCAAAGTAATCACTGCAGAATGCTGTGCCCTTATTCCAATAATGCTGTCAATTTCATTCCTTTGTTAACTGAACAACATTTGAATATTTACTGTTCCCCAAACACTATAGTGGGTTTTAAGGATACAATGGTAAATAAGACAAAGTGCAGGCCAGTGCTGTGGCTCAACAGGCTAATCCTCCGCCTTGCGGCGCAGGCACACTGGGTTCTAGTCTTGGTTGGGGTGCCGGATTCTGTCCCGGTTGCCCCTCTTCCAGGCCAGCTCTCTGCTGTGGCCAAGGAGTACAGTGGAGGATGGCCCAAGTGCTTGGCCCTGCACTCCATAGGAGACCAGGAGAAGCACCTGGCTCCTGCCATCGGATCAGTGCGGTATGCCGGCCGCGGTGGCCATTGGAGGGTGAACCAACGGCAAAAGGAAGATCTCTCTCTCTCTCTCTCTCTCTCTCTCACTGTCCACTCTGCCTGTCAAAAAAATAAATAAATAAATAAAAAATAAGACAAAGTGCAACAGTGAACAAGCAAATAGAGAAAATGACAGTTAAAACTGTGTTAAGTGCTGTGAAGGGAAGAAACAGGAAGGGGGGAATGAAAGTTTCCTTCTGGAAGTCCCTGTGGACAATACAAGTAGCTTACTATGGGAATGGTACTCATTGAGCAGCTCATCCTACTTGTACTTCAGAGGCAGCCAACAGCAGCAGCACTTGTGGAGGAAACATTGCCATCATCACAACTTTGTCTCAGGCCTAAATTATTTTCATCCTTACATGTTGTGTTTAGTTCTTATTTTTTTTTTTAACAACAGCAGTTATTTTAAAGATTTATTTATTTTTATTTTTTTTTCAAATGTCAGGGTTAGAGAGGGAGAGGGGGAGAGAGAGAGAGATTGAAGAGATTTATTCTCTATTTGCTGGTTCACTTCCCTAATGGCCCCAATGGCTGGAGCTGGGTCAGGCTGAAGCCAGGAGTCAGGGGCTTCGTCCAGGCATCCCACATGGGTACAGGGGCCCAAACAGTTGGGCCAGCATCTTTTGTTTTTCCAAGCACATTAGTAGGTGCTTGGATAGGAAGTACAACAACTGGAACTTGAACTGGCACCCGTATGGGATTCACATGTGGCCGTTTTACCTGCTATGCCATTACACAAGTAAAACATAAACATGATAGAAAATATGAAGTAGAAACAATACAATAAATATTTTCTATAATTACACTGCCTATATGGCAGTTTTTTGATATCTTCACACATTGCATTATGTGCATCATGCTATATTTCCTTCTAGTCACTTCTGTTTGGAGTATGTGCATACATACGCATATTATAAAACTGGAAACGTGGCATATGGTTTTGTATCTTGATTTTTACATATCATTATATTTTTACACATATTAAAACGTTCCTTAAAATCACTTCCATTGGCTGCATTTTTGCAGCATGTAGGAATACTATAATTTATAAATTGTGCTATATATTGGAAACTTTCATGGTTTCCAAATTTTTGCTTCTTTGAGGAAAGCATTAGCAAATGTTTTCAATAAATGATTGTACACATATTAAATTGTTTCTCTAGCCCAGATTCCTAGAAGTGGAAGTCAAGGGTGAAAGGGCATGAATCCTTTTGAAACTCTTGATACAAATGGCTAAATTGGTTTATGAATACATTGTAAACTTCTGTTCCCAGTAGTGGTGTATACTGGTAATTGTCTTACTGTACTTCAACTAAGATTGAGAACTATCAGTAAAAATTCTTAATCTGAGATAAAAATCTCATCTTACTATTGTTTTAATTATAATTTCTTTGGTTATAAGTAAGATTTAACATTGTTTAACATTTGGTAAATTTAATTTTTTAATTTTGCTTTTCAAGATTTGTTTTTATTTATTTTGAAAGGCAGAATTATGGAGAAAGAGGGAGAGAGATCTTCCATCTGCTGGTTCACTCCCCAAATGGCCACAATATCCAGGGCTATGCCTTGTTGAGACCAGGAGCCCAGAACTTCCTCCGAGTCTCTCATGTGGGTGCAGAGGACTAAAGAACTGGGCCATCTTCTGCTGCTTTCCCAGGTGCATTAACAGGGAGCTGGATCTTGGAAGCAGAACTACCAGATTTCAAACCAGAGCCCATATGGGTTGCCAGTGTTGCAGGCGGTGGCTTAATTCACCACACCACAATACTGGCCCTGGTAATTTTCCTTCCTGAATTGTTGATGCTTCTTTATTTTATTTTAGCATTACTTAATATAAACATTACTTAATATAAACATTAATATATAATATTATATAATATATAATATATATTATATTATAATATATATAATATATAATATATAGTATATTAATATATACTTAATATAAACATTACTTAATATAAAACTTAAAAAGAAACATGGTTTCTTTTTCAAAAGACTCAAGGCAGCTTAAAGGTCACATAAAATACAAAATAACATGATTTAAAACAGGATAAGCCTAGAAAAAGAAACAATATAAAGCCAGAAGTGGTGCTTAAAGTGTATACATTAATGAAAGTAAATATGCTATTAGTGATCAAGAAATTTGTGTCTGGGGCCGGTGCTGTGGTGTAGCAGGTAAAGTCACTGCCTGCAGTGCCAGCATCCCATATGGTCACCAGTTCATGTCCCAGCTGCTCCATTTACAATCTACCTCTCTGCTATGGGCGAGCAGTAGAAGTCGGCCCAAGTTCTTGGGCCTCTGCACCCGTGTGGGAGAAGAAACCCCTGGCTCCTGGCTTCTGATCAGTGCAGCTCCGGCCCTTGTGGCCAATTGGGCAGTGAGCTAGCCACTGAAAGACCTCTCTCTCTCTCTGCCTCTCCTCTGTCTAACTCTTTCAAATAAAAATAAATAGATCTTAAAAAAAAGAAATTTGTGTCTAAGCTCCTCTCTAGAAATTAATTCAAGAGAAGCTTTTTCATTTACCAGTTTATACTGTCAATAAGAAAGAGATGGAGGTGTACAGAGTAATTGTTTAAGGTAAATGTAATTAATATTGGTATTAAAGTCTGATAAGGAATTTATCTATTGCTATTATTTTGTGTCCCTTTGCATCAGACATGCAGTTACTTTACTTGACTTATTACATTTGATCTCCATAATGGCAGAGGTACTATATAAAATTTATTTATAATAGTTCCTTGCATACGAGGAGTTGTCTATGAATATTAGCTTTTCTGTTGTTACTAGTATTAAATATTTAAGCATCTAGAACAAAGAAATCTCCTGAGTCTTTTATTTTATTAACATTGTTTTAGAAGCTGTTATTTATTTGAAAGGCAGAGTTACAGAGAGGCAGAAGCAAAGAGAGCTAGAGTGAGAGTGAGAGTGAGAGTGAGAGCGCTAACAGAAAGAGACAGAGAGAGAGACACGTCTTCCATCCGCTGTTTCACTCCCCATATAGCCACAACAGCTACAGCTGGGTTGATCCGAAGCTAGGAGCTTCTTCTCGGTCTCCTATGCGGTTGCAGGGGCCAAAGGACTTGGGCCATCTTCTACTGCTTTCCCAGGCCACAGCAGAGAGCTGGATCAGAAGTAGAACAGCTGGGATTTGAACAAGCACCCATAGAAGGTGCCGGCAATTCAGGCAATAGTTTTACCTGCTGTGCCACAGTGCTGGCCCCTGTTTATTTCCATTTTTCTCCAGAGGCTGGAGGAGTTGGTTAAGACCACTCAGTGGCTGTTTCTAGCCATTCAATGGCTTGAGCAGTGGGGGCTGCAGGTCAGTTTTGAGGCTGACCTTTGATGGATGTTTCCAGGAGATGGTACCACACATACAAGACTTCTTTGGCCAGCATCTACCACATCAGCCCCACTAGATGAGCTCCTTGGTGTTGCATGGGATGGTATTGCCCCATGGAGCAACACAGAGCCTGTGTCACAGAGCAACGGCAGGCATGTTCACCTAAGATACTTCTATGAGAGGCTGGTGGTCGAGCCTGGGAGCAGTAACCACTGGAAGATGTGGCTCTTTGAAGGAATGAAGTAACAGAAATGGCTCCAGGGGCAGCAGAAAACTTCAACACAGTCCTCTGGCCAGTGTTCCTGGAAGATGTGACACTGACATCAGCAGGCCTTTCAATGGCATGAGCTGCTAGGGAAAGCTTTTCCCAGGTCTTCAGATATATGACGTAGATGCCATCACTTTCCCTTTGATAGATGTGCTCCTCCCCGTGAAGTCAAGGTTGGTGGCACCTAAGTGGGTTCTTGCTGCAAGGAACTGGAGCACATCCCCCCCTTCATTTGCAGCACATCTAGGGCTCTGGACATTGTAACAGCGGCCCTTTCGGTTACTCCAGGAATCAAGAACAATGCCGTAAGGACCCCTCACAAGATAGCACAGAAAAGCCAAGGCTTTTATTTTTATTTCTCAAAGATTTATTTATTTATTTGAAAGGCAGAGTGGCATACACACACACACACACACACACACACACACAGATTTTCTATCCACTGCTTCATTCCCAAAATGCCTGTGATAATGTTGGGCCAGGCTGAAGCCAGGAGCCAAAAACCCCATCTGGGTCTCACACCTGGGTGGCAGGGGCCCAAGCACTTGAACCATTATCTGTGCCTTCCCAGGAATATACCTTGAGGAAGCTGGACTGGAAACAGTAGCAGACTTAACTGGGATTTAAAAGATTTGCTAACACAATATCTTTGTTTCCCACTATATTCCTTTTTTATTTTTATTTTTATTATTTTTTTTGACAGGCAGAGCGGACAGTGAGAGAGAGAGAGAGAGAGACAGAGAGAAGGGTCTTCCTTTGCTGTTGGTTCACCCTCCAATGGCCGCTGTGGCTGGCACGCTGCGGCCGGCACACTGCGCTGATCTGAGGCCAGGAGCCAGGTGCTTCTTCTGGTTTCCCATGCAGGTGCAGGGCACAAGCACTTGGGCCATCCTCTGCACTGTCATCCACTGCACTGTCGGGCCACAGCAGAGAGCTGGACTGGAAGAGGGGCAACCAGGACAGAATCTGGTGCCCTGACTGCGACTAGAACCCCGTGTGCTGGCGCCGCAGGCAGAGGATTAGCCTAGTGAGCCGTGGCACTGGCCATATTCCTTGTTTTAAGAACAGTGTCTATCTTGTTATGAAGCCAGACAGAGCCTAGCATGGTGCCTGGAACAGAAGTTGCCAATATTGCTAGAATTAAGGAAAGAACAAATAAATATTTTGGAGTAATTTGGTATTCTTTATCCTCCCTTCCAACTCTGTTTCCAGCATCTTGTTTGCCTTGGAGTTATTGCCGCCCTCCCTTCTGCATGGCCAGCCTTTATTATATGAATGCATATGTTTTATCAGACAGCACATGCTGTTATATGAAGATCAATAAAGGTGGTTTTTATTATTTTGGGAAATGTTTCTCATTTCCTACTGAGGCAATGCTGGTGTCCATTGCTTTATTATTTCTGGTTAAAGTTTGCTCTTGCCCTCACAGCAGGTCTATTTAATTTTTAATATGCACTTGAACGTTCAGCAGGATTGTTTTTCCTCAGCTGTGCTGTCATTTGCCTCTACCCCAAATGAAACAAGGCTCCTGTTCCCTCTCTAGGGCTGCTTCTTCCTCCCTCCCTCCCTTCCTTCTTTCTTTCCTTTCTCCATCCCTCCCTACTTTCTTTCCTCTTTTTTAATATTGGAGACAGTATTAAAAGGGGCATTTTATATGAGAATTTGGAAAAGTAGTGCTAGGTAGTCCATAAAAATCAGCCAACAGCTCATTTGAGCATTCATGTGACTTTTCAACCAGGCCAGGCTCTATGAGGGGAGGTGGTGCTTTACTTTCCAGTGTGGTTTACATTGTGAAGTGACTTTCTCATCCAGTCTTATATCCCTGCAAAACAGATGCCAATGACTAGAAGGTTCTAAGAATGCCCAAATCTGCTCCTCAGACCATGGACCCAGAAGGAGACCTTGATGGATACAAATAATACAGCAGTTTCTATCCACCTTTCAATCATCCTCAAATGCCAAAAGGAAATGACTGTGGAACATGAGGCAATGGGTGCTTACTTCTGTCTGTCTACTTTAATATCTACATCACCTCTACTGAATAGTGCTAGTCATGTCAGGGAAATACCCAAATAAGGTCTATTAAATATATCACTCATAAATTTCTGCTTTCATGGCCCTTTGCATCAAGAACCACCCACTTTGAAGTGGGAGCTGGCTTCCCAGATGAATTGGTGGGAGGCTTTGAGAAGTTAGATATATTACTTTTAGCAAAAATAAATTATTCTGGCAAAAATAGTTAAGTGAGGATAGAACCATCCTCTTGAATCTCATTTGCACAGCAGGCCAGTCCCTTTCCCTTGGGGTTATCTGTAGAGCAGCCAGCAACAAGATTATTTCTTTCCTCCGAGCCCCTATCAGGAAAAAATTCCAACCTTTCTTGGCTGCTGAAACATGCAGTGAATCATAAATCGTCTGTCTTGAATAGGCTTTTGCTTTTAATTTTCTTTCTGGTGCAAAGTAGTTGGTTGAATCCAGTGAATCTCAACCATGAAATGGTGATAAAATACTCACCCTCTTAATTCTGAACAGTTTTATTAATTGTGTTAAATATGTAGTCTGAATGCTAAACAATTACAATCAAGAAGAAAAATGGAGCTATTACATTCATTGTAAGTTATCTGACATCAGGGTTATAGACACTAACACAGCCAGGGCTCAATTTGCAGAGGAACCTTGTGTGAGTACATCACAAATCATCACAAATGTTTCTTGTTTTTAAAATTTTTTGTTTTATTATTTGAAGAGAGAAGAGAGAGAAAGAGAGAGGGAGAGAGGGAGAGATGGAGAGAGAGAGAGAGAGGGAGAGAGAATCTCCTATGCTGGTTCCCTGGGCCAGGTCAAAGCCGAGAGCTCAGGACTCAGTCCAGGTCTCCCATATGAGTGGCAGGGATCCAGGTACTTGAGCCATCAGTTCTGCCTCCCAGGATGCATACTAGCAAGACACTGACGTGAAGCCAGGGCTCAAAACCAGACACTCTGATATGGGATACAGGCATCCCAAGTAGCATCTTAACTGTCTCATAAGCCTTTTTAATTCAGAAGGTTTTATTTAAATACATTTTCTCACAAAGTATTGTATAGGGGCTGGCACTGAGGTGTAGTGGGTAAAGCTGCTGTCTACAGTGCCAGCATCCCATATGGGTGCCAGTTCTAGTCCTGGCTGCTCCACTTCCAATCCAGCTCTCTGCTGGGAAAGCAGTAGAAGATGGCCCAAGTCATTGGGCCCCAGCACTCATGTTGGAGACCCAGAAGAAACTCCAGCCATTTCAGCCAGTTGGGGAGTGAACCAGCGGAAGGAAGACTTTTCTCTCTCTCTCTCTCTCTCTCTCTCTCTCTCTCTCTCTGCCTCTCCTTCTCAGTGTAACTCTGACTTCCAAAAGTTACATAAATCTTTTAAAAAAAGTATAATTCTAAGACTGATATAAAAATGACTACAATTTTGGTCCAAAGTTTTTATTTAAAAATAAAAACACTATTGTTATAATTTAAAATATTGATGCTAGAAGCACCAGAAAAGTAGTTTTGAGGGAAAATAATATGGAACAATTGTCAACCCTTCATTCATTCTTGGTGTGCTTATATGGCTTCTAGGAGCTAATGACATCAATTCCTCGGTGCACATTAGTTAATAAAATACTTCTGAGGAAGTCTGCTAGTTGTTATTCTCAATGTTTTGGGGCACATCATTACAACAGAGACTTGAGGAAATTATTATTCAAAGATAGCTAAAGAAGCATTAAAGGAGAAGGAAAGCAGGCCGGTGTTGAAAAGCATTAACGTGAAGGCATGGTAAGATTTGGCTGAGGAGTGTTAACTGAGTTGTGAATGGCAACACTGTGTAAGTGGAACCATCCTAATATGTAGTACATGAGAGGGAAGACACAACATGAGGAGAAATGAGGCAGAGCCAATGAGGGGCAGAAGAATTTTCAGAGTGTGACCAACACTCCATATCACCTCTCATTCAGATATTTTTGGGGGCAAAAAACAAATGTCCCCAAAGAATTCCAGGGGATAACTATGACTTGTAATGTCAACAATAGACACTCTCATCAGAACTAGGATGAATGAATTTGAAAAATGAAAAGATTTTGAAAAACAGCTGAGAACATCAAATCACAAAAACCTATTTCATTAGACATTAAACACATACTTTAATTCTTATGGTGTGGACAGGACACTGATCTGACTCTGCATTCTTGGTAACTGATGGCAAGGACTTAGGCATGGAAAGTGAGGGAAATAACTATCTTCTTGTTAGAAAGTAAAAATTCTGTTAACAGAGTGACATTCAAGGGCCTACATAACTGTGAGATGCAGAGCACTTCCACCCATCTTCCACCTCATCATTTCACTAATCCAATGCTCCAACATCCTGAGCTCAACAGACGTGGTGTTTCCTTCATAGAGCAATTTTTCTCCCTACCACCTTCTCCCTTGGGGATCTCATATACTTCCAGTGCTTTATTACCTGGTATCACTTCTCCATCCAAGATTCCCACTAGCTTCAGTCTCACTCCTGAACTCTCACTTCCTGTTCCCCAAATGCCTGCTGAATTTCACTTGGATACTCAGAATAGGTTTTAAAATGTCATGCATGGGCGGAGCCAAGATGGTGGAATAGTGAGGGCATGCACCAATAGTCCGGGAAAAGATAGTTTAATAAAAGTGGAGTTACTGTAGCCTCAGGAAAAGACTCAGAAAAAAACTGCAGAGGAAACTCTTTTGGATCTAGTGGATGTGGTACAGAGGACCTACGGGGAGAGCAAGGTCACCCACCGCATGGAAGCTGTGCCGTGGGAACGGAGCCGCGGGAGGGAGCCCAGCCGCAGAATCTGCGCACTAGCGCTAGAAGGGGAGGTGAGACAAAAATCCCTCGGTAACCCGAGACATTGGTGGGGAAAGGCAGGCCCCACTGGGGAAAGTGCACCAGGCTGACTGGAAGAGAGAAAAAAAAACAAATAAATAAGGGGAACCGGCACGGACACTAGCCTCTCTCTTCACTCACCTTACAAAGCCGAGCAAGATAAAGAGCAGTAAAACGGCGCCTGCCATTAACAGGTTAGATCTAGTGAAAGTGGGTGGAGCTAATGAACTGAGACTGAAAATCTGAGGGGGGGGCCAGAGAACACACCGAGTACACAAACTTGGTAACCTTGGCAACCTGGTGAGAGATTGCGGAGAAATGCCAAACAAAAATAGAAACCGAGGTAACAAGAGCAAGGAAGACACTATGATGCCTCCAAATGAAAAAGACACCACAATTCAAGATTATGAAGATGATGAGATAGAAGAAATGCAAGAAGCGGATCTCAAAAAATTGATAAGAACATTAAGAAGTTCTCAAAAACAAATTCTTGAACTATAGAAATCTTTAATGGACAAGATAGAAAATCTCTCTCACGAAAATGAAATATTAAGGAGGAATCAAGCTGAAATGAAACAAATGGTAGAATAAGAAACTGTGATAGTGATGAGAAACCATAATGAAATGAAGAATTCAATAGATAAAATGACAAACACATTAGAGAGCCTTACAAACAGAATGTGTGAAGCAGAAGAGAGACTATCGGACTTAGAAGACACAGCACAGGAAAGGAAACAGTTAAACCAAAGAAAAGAAGAGGGAATTAGAAATCTAAAAAATATTGTTGGGAATCTACAGGATACTATTAAAAAACCTGACATTCGGGTTCTAGGAGTTCCTGAAGGCATGGAGAGGGAGAAAGGATTAGAAGGCCTTTTTGGTGAGATACTAGCAGAAAATTTCCCAGGTTTGGAGAAGGACAGAGACATCCTAGTACAGGAAGCTCATAGAACCCCTAATAAACATGACCAAAAGAGATTCTCACCACAACACATTGTAATTAAACTCACCACAATGAAATATAAAGAAAATATCTTAAAATGTGCAAGAGAGAAACGTCAGATTGCTCTCAGAGGATCTCCAATTAGACTCACAGCTGACTTCTCATCAGAAATCCTACAAGCTAGGAAGGAATGGCGAGATATAGCCCAGGTACTAAGAGAGAAAAGCTTCAGCCCAGAATATTATATCCTGCAAAGCTCTCATTTGTGAATGAAGGTGAAATAAAGACCTTTCAGAGCAAAGAGAAATTGAAAGAATTTGTCGCCACTTGTCCAGCCCTGCAAAAGATGCTTAAAGATGTGTTACATGCAGAAACACAGAAACACGGGATCCAAAGAACTCTACTAAGAGACTATTGGAACTCATAGAAGTTTGGCAAAGTAGCAGGATATAAATCAATGCACAAAAATCAACAGCCTTTGTATACACAGGCAATGCCAAGGGTGAGAAAGAACTGCTAAGATCAATCCCATTCACAATAGCTACAAAAACAATCAAATACCTTGGAATAAACTTAACCAAGGACATTAAAGATCTCTACAATGAAAATTACAAAACCTTAAAGAAAGAAATAGAAGAGGATACCAAAAAATGGAGAAATCTTCCATGCTCATGAAATGGAAGAATCAATATCATCAAAATGTCCATTCTGCCAAAAGCAATTTACAGATTCAATGCAATACCAATCAAGATACCAAGGACATTCTTCTCAGATCTGGAAAAAATGATGCTGAAATTCATATGGAGACACAGGAGACCTCGAATAGCTAAAGCAATCTTGTACAACAAAAACAAAGCCGGAGGCATCACAATACCAGATTTCAGGACATACTACAGGGCAGTTGTTATCAAAACAGCATGGTACTGGTACAGAAACAGATAGACAGACCAATGGAACAGAATAGAAACACCAGAAATCAATCCAAACATCTATAGCCAACTTATATTTGATCAAGGATCCAAAACCAATCCCTGGAGTAAGGACAGTCTGTTTAATGAATGGTGCTGGGAAAACTGGATTTCCACGTGCAGAATCATGAAGCAATATCCCTACCTTTCACCTTACACAAAAATTCATTCAACATGGATCAAAAATTTAAACCTACGACCCGACACCATCAAATTATTAGAGAGCATAGGAGAAACCCTGCAAGACATAGGTACTGGCAAAGACTTCTTGGAAAATACCCCAGAAGCACAGGCAGTCAAAGCCAAAATTAACTACTGGGATTGCATCAAATTGAAAAGTTTCTGTACTGCAAAAGAAACAGTCAGGAAAGTGAATAGGAAACCGACAGAATGGGAAAATATATTTGCAAGCTATGCAACAGATAAAGGGTTGATAACCAGAATCTACAAAGAAATTAAGAAACTCCACAACATCAAAACAAACAACCCACTTAAGAGATGGGCCAAGGACCTCAACAGACATTTTTCAAAAGAGGAAATCCAAATGGCCAACAGACACATGAAAAAATGTTCAAGATCACTAGCAATCAGGGAAATGCAACTCAAAACCACAATGAGGTTTCATCTCACCCCGGTTAGAATGGCTCACATTCAGAAATCCACCAATAATAGATGCTGGAGAGGATGTGGGGAAAAAGGGACACTAATCCACTGTTGGTGGGAATGCAAACTGGTTAAACCACTATGGAAGTCAGTTTGGAGATTCCTCAGAACATGAATATAACCTAGCATACAACCCAGCCATCCCACTCCTTGGAATTTACCCAAAGGAAATTAAATTGGCAAACAAAAAAAGCATCTGCACAGTAATGTTTATTGTGCCTCAATTCACAGTAGCTAAGACTTGGAACCAACCCAAATGCCCATCAACAGTAGACTGGATTAGGAAATTATGGGACATGTACTCTACAGAATACTATACAGCAGTCAAAAACAATGAAATCCGGTCATTTGCAACAAAATGGAGGAATCTGGAAAACATCATGCTGAGTGAATTAAGCAAGTCCCAAAGAGACAAATATCATTTGTTTCCCTTAATTGGCGACGACTAACTGAGCACCAAAGGGGAAACCTGTAGAAGTGAAATGGACACTATGAGAAACAGTGACTTGATCAGCTCTTGTGCTGACTGTTGTTGTACAATGTAATACTTCATCCATTGTAGTATTTTTTTTTTGAACTCTGTAATTAACACACAATTATTCTTAGGTGTTTAAATTTTAACTGAAAAGTGATCCCTGTGAAATATAAGAGTGGGAATAAGAGAGGGAGGAGATGTACAATTTGGGACATGCTCAATCGGAACTGCCCCAAATGATGGAGTTAGAATTGTGCCAGGGGATTCCAATACAATCCCATCAAGGTGGCATGTACCAAGGTCATCTCATTAGTCCAAGTGATCAATTTCAGCTCACAGTTGATCACACTGATAGGTCTAAGAGTCAAAGGGATCACACAAATAAGACTAGTGTCTGCTAATACTAACTGATAGAATGAAAAAGGGAGAGAATAATCCAACATGGGAAGCAGGATACACAGCAGACTCATAGAATGGCAGATGTCCTAAATAGCACTCTGGCCTCAGAATCAGCCCTTAAGGCATTCGGATCTGGCTCAAGAGCCCATGAGAATATTTTAGGCATGGAAAGCTAAGACACTCTGAAAAACAAAAAAAAAAGAAGACCTAAATGAAAGATCTCTGCGAGTGAGATCCCAGTGGAAAGAACGGGGCCATCAAAATTAATCAATTTTTAAAAAAAAATCATGTAGGATATCTGTCCTTAATATGCTGTATATTGTGATTTAATACTATAGCGAGTACTCCAACAGTATTTTTCACTTTGTGTTGCTATGTGAGGGCAAACAGTTGAAATCTTTACTTAATATATACTAACCTTATCTTTTGTATATAAAGAGAATTGAAAATGAATTTTGATGTGAATGAAAGGGGAGAGTGAGCGGGAAAGGGGGGAAGGTTGCGGGTGGGAGGGAAGTTATGAGGGGGGAAGCTATTGTAATCCATAAGCTGTACTTTGGAAATTTATATTCTAAATAAAAGTTAAAAAAATAAAATGTCATTTATGAAATGAAGTGGAATGGATCACCCTGTTTTCTAGTCTATACATTGCCTTTTCTGCCTCCTTGAATGGTACCATCATCTTTATACTCAGACCTTCGAGTTTACAAGCGTGGTTTTGTTGTCTGAAACACAATCACTTTGCAAGTCCTGCTGACTGGATCACCACAGTATTTCTTTCATCCTTTCTTCTATTAGTGATGGTACCTGTAACTTCATCTCTCCATTTCCTGCCCTTTCAATCTTGTTTGCTGGCTGTTGCAGAAGCAGGCATCCCAAATGGATCCTGTTCCACTGTGCTGTTCCAATCTTCAGGGAGGGCAATGCTGTCTTTTATCAGAAATTAGTTTACTTGGCTTGTCCTCACAGATCCTATGTTATCTCAACTAGGCTTGCTTTCTCAGGCTCAGGTCTCACCTCCTGTGATGTTATGCTCTGGCTAAATCCAATTCCTCAGGATGGCCTGCCTGAGTTTCATTCTTTCCACCTACAAGTGCTCTATTGTGCTCCTTTGCTTGGAACATTCATGTCCAATTTCTTAGCATTCTTCAAGAACAAGCACAAATTTTACCTTGTTACAGGTACTGATTTGCTGAGTTGAGCGTGATATCTTTTTCCTGAACTACAGTACTTCATCTGTTTCTAAATTTTGGTGCATTTAGAAATGACTTTCTAAGTTTTTTCTCCTCTCGTTAATATCTTTTCTCTCCTACTTGACTAAAGCCAAATTATTTGACTTATTTACCTGTAAGTTTCTCTACATCACTAATGCAGGAAACAGGTACAACCTTCCTGAAGGACTTAGCAGTGGTGGAGGAGAAAAGCACTCATGTGAATTACTATGGTTTACTTGGGAATCTCCCTTGGGGATCTCAAACTCTCTTAGGGGCTTTACTACTCTATATTGTCTTGTCACCCAGGATACCCATTAGGAGCGACCAAAGGAGAATGGAGATCATTTTTATATTATCTCTATGAAGGAGGGTGAGGAATTAAGTTGTCCATATAATACTATATATCTGAATGAAGGTGAAAAATTCTGTCACCAATACTATTGCTTCCAAAATCCAGGTATCAAGAATTGCTTAGTCAAATAATTAGGGTATCTCCATCTGAAAACCATAAATGAGAAATTTAAATATGGAAACAGCACTAGTACAGATATTTGTAAATTTTTGTGAAACAGTGGAAATTAATTTTTTATTTCAAACTGAAATTTTTTAGATTTAGTATTATCTCCAGCATTAAGAACTGACAACCTGTAACACAAAGTTGATTTTGTCTAGTTATGCTGACTGTCTGGTAGGCTGAGTTATACTTCTAAAAACTTCACCTCTTATTCTGGTGAAGTTGGGGATGGAATGATCACCCATTTTTTTCTTAAAAATGGGCTTTCTGATGTGGATGGTTTGTCTTTCTTATTTTCTTTTTAATTCCCTAAAATAATCATCACAGGTTTTTCAGACATAATATTCATGATTTACTTTTGGCAATCCTTTGTTCTGATTAATGAAATTCTAGTCAGTATTGTAGTAGTCTGGAATCTGCACAATAGGTATACATTAGATTTTTCAGTATTAGATTTGACTAAATGTTTTTCATTTTGAGTTTACAGATTAGTAGTCACATTGGCAAGGTTCTTGCAAAAAAAAAAATCTAACTAGGTCTCTAGCATTCCTGTGAGCCTTTGAGTGATATGCGGGACTACGGGGGGAACAATAAGCAGATACCGATGACACTGGTGCAATGTGATAATGCTGAAGCAGCACCAAAATCTCTTTGTAGGGTGATGCATTTATTTATTTATCTGAAAGACGAGTTACAGACAGAGGGAGAGTCAGAGAGAAAGAGAGATTTTCCATTTGCTTGTTCACTCCCAAGATGGTTGCAATGAGCAGGGCTGGGCCAGGCCAAAGCCTGGAGCCTGAAACTCCCTCACTCTCCCACATGGGTGGCAGAGGTTCAAGTACTTGGACCATGTTCAGCTGCTTTTCCACATGCATTAGCAAGAGGCTGGATTGGAAGCAGAGAAGCTGGGACTTGAACCAGTGTCCATTTGAGATGTCGGTCTTGCAAGTGTAAGCTTAAGCTGCCATGCAACAATGCTGGACTCATCATGAATTTATTTATCCTAAAGAACTTATTTGTGTTCAAGCTGGACTCCAGCTTGTAACATAAAGCCCTGAGTGTTCATTAAGAAGAAACACAATTCCTTGCCTAGACAGCGAAGCATTGTTAGCTGAATCAATTCATGAGGTTCATGCCACTTATCAAAAATTTTGTGAAATTGATCAATTTTCTCACATTCTTTTGGTTGTAAAACAGACTTTACATCTTTAACAAAACTATCTATGAGAATTCTCTGAAACCACCACTAGCTATGTGGGAGACTCCAATGGTTGCTAAAGACAGTTGAAAATGTTCCATTTGCTAATGCTCCAAGAAGTTAATTTTACTGGTTTAATAAAAACTAATAACAAATAGTTTAAGATCTTAAGACATGTAAGAAGAGACAATCAAGAAGGCATGGTAGATATTTTGCAATTTGAAAAACTCAGTTTAGCTTGCATTGTTTTAAATATAGTGTGTCGTGAGTGTGCCCATTGAATTGATGCTTTCTCCAATCTCTACGAGGTGTGTCCTACACATTGGAATGCATTTCTACCCATGAACTGCTTTCTACTCTCCATCAGGATTGCCTAATCCCTTGAACTCCATCCCAATTGCACTGGGTTCTTGACGGTTCCCTTCTCCCTTCTTCTAGATTTTCTGTATACTCTGTCACTGAGAGGGGCCCTGTTTTAATCCAGAGAGAACGCAGACATGGCTATCTTTACCTGAGTATCACCACTGTTTTATTAATTTACCTGTCCCCATCCTTTCACCTCCTATTACCCTCAGGCATGGATGTCTAGAAATCAAAGGAAGTCTAGGGACACACAATTTTCTTGAATATCCTTGTACCTTGTAATGTAACTGCTGACACTCTCCCCTCAACACAAGATAACCACCATCACAACTATCTTACTCCATGAGAATACTCTGTCCTTAGTCCTGCCACCAAGTTCAGCACTCTTTCTTCCATACCCATTAAGCTCTCTAGCACCTGATTTTGGGGGATTATGACAAAATGTTAGTTCTTTAACATGCTTTACTGTTTAAAATACTGTTTGTCCTATTTTCCCCATTAATCTAAAGAGTAATAATTAACCGATTTTTGAGATCTATTTTGATTGACAATACTTTTTTTGTAAGACTCTTCCCCAACAGCCATTCTGTTAGATGGTCAAATAACAGTAGAGAATGCTGCACTAATGAATGTTTCCATGAGAAATGCTTTCTATAGAACAAATACCCCCTAAAATCTTCCACTCTTTTTGTTTCACTTAATAAAACAATGAAACATTGGTTCAACCATGCAACAGACTTTGAACTTGTCTCTGTAGTTGACTGAGAGGATATTCTTCTGTTAGGTTGTAGAAGATAGATCCGTTATAGCATAAGATACAACATCTGGAATGATAATGGGCAATAAAGAAATCTAAAGTTTTACCTTAGGGTCGTGTATTCCAGAAAGCTCTTCATAGATCTTCTCACCTACCATGACAGCAGCCAAGTTTGCCGTATATGTAGAAAGGCAAAACATACAAAAAATGGCCCAAAGGTTCATTAGAAATCTTCCAGTCCAACATTTTGGGGGTTTGATGGCTACTGTTCTTCCAAACAACAGAGCGTAACAGACATTCAAGGCTGAAGAGAAAGAGAAGACTTTACTTCTATTCCGCCCTTTGGGAGTCATACCAAAGGGGCTCTTCCATTCATACAGAGTGAGGAAGATGGCAGTGATGTGCAGAGCCACAAAAATCCCCAACCACATAGTCCAGTGGAGTGGCCACATGAAGGCTCCAATGGGAGCAGCTGTGTCTCGGGTCCTCACTAAGATACCCAAGCTGGTAGAGAAGAAAGGGCTGGTGAAATCTATCACCTGGCTCCGTGCAGTATTGATGCTGAAGGAAGTAACTGCCATGTGGGCAGTCCCACTCAAGAGATCACCCACCAGCCCAGTCCAGTGCCCATTTTTCCAGGCTCCATATTTTCCATCCCCAACAATGTAGAGGTCAAAGTCAAAGTTCATGTCTTCTGCTAGCTTTTCCAGCAGATCAATGCAATATCCATAGCAGCACTTCTTAAATTTTATGGGTACTGTATCATTACTGCTGTGGAGACTGTTAAAAAGGCTGTCTAATATGGAAGAGTCATTAGTCATGGGATTGAGACAGAGTTGGCCAGCAGGGCATAAGCCTTCATCATCTACCTCCCTTGTAAAGACAAATGGATGCTCAATCAGGGTAACCACTCTCAAATGCAGCTTACTCGGGTGTTGGAAATGGGTTTTGTGCCTTTGGGCCTGCTCTGGCCATATTCCATAGTCCATGACAATCTTTCCTCCCTGCCAGCTGCCCAAGCGAGTCCACATTGGCTTTCCCATGGGGTCATGTTGCAGATTCCAGATGAAAAAGTTGTTTTCTGAGCTGATGATGGTGGAACCTTTCACTTTGATGGAACCACTGAGGCCTCTGAAGGTGGTGTTGGCTAAAAACCTGGCAAAGGGGAGCAAAGGCAAAAAGTAAGAGAGATGAGGCCAAACACATAACAGATTGATCATTTTTGTTTCTTTGTCTTAATAAAAATAAGCTCTAGTATTTTTTAAAAGCATTTTCTATAATTTCTTTAGGAATTAATAAACTACATTGTTTTTAGGAGAAGAGCCTTATTTCATTGAGCTAATGGGATCTTTTCTTACCCATAGGTTCTAACATAATGGCCAGGTGCTTGCCTCTTTATTTTACTCCAAGTCATTTAATTTCTAGTTAAGAGATATATTAATTATTTTTCATTGTAAACTCATAATTATATATTTTCAGAACCTTTCAAGCTTTAGACATTCTTGACACCTTTAATATGCCCAAAGTCTACTGTCCACATTCAAGTTCAACTAAATTTGTTCAATAAATAGTTGTTTTGGTGTGCATATACTTTGGTAAGTTCTTAAAATGCATTCATAAAATCGGAAAACAGCCATATCTTGTCACCAGTGTTTTTCCTTGTAGAGTGGAAACAATTAACATATCTATCTGCATGAGGACACGGCTGCATGTTGGAAATCATCCACAGAACAAAGAAAAATAAACTTGCAGTTCTCAGGATAGC
This sequence comes from Sylvilagus floridanus, assembly GCA_949820135.1. Taxonomy (NCBI): domain Eukaryota; kingdom Metazoa; phylum Chordata; class Mammalia; order Lagomorpha; family Leporidae; genus Sylvilagus; species Sylvilagus floridanus. The sequence goes on from OX463243.1 coordinate 68,295,294, forward strand.
CTCAGGCTACTCTCCTTCTGAGTCATTAGAGAAAAACACTTGGCTCTGGTTCTAGAGAAATCTTCTGCCAGAAGGCAGAGAAAGAGAAAATCATCAACTAAACGATACTTGGATTCCTGACCCTGTGAGCTAGGACACTTTCAGAATATGCTCTCAAATGGACTAGATGGGAAGTGCTTGATCATAGCCCCTGTCTTTCCTGAGTCTGGGAAGATAAGACAGCAAGAAGTAACATTAAGCTTATGTCATCTCTGTACTCTGAATTATGACCCTGCATCAGAACAAAAGCCCAGGATTTGGCACCAGACATACCTTATGTACCTGCATTTGAATATTGGCCCAGCTACCTGTTAACATTGACCTTGCACAATTCACTTAATTCTAAGCTTCAGTTTCATCAACAGCAAAATAGAATCATACTTCCTCCATTATGAGAGTTGGAAATAATAAATGTAAAGCATAAGCCATACTTCATGGTATGAGACAAACATTCCAGATATGATAGCTATTATTTAATACCATTTATCTTTTTTCAATCGAGGCTGTCCCTGTGTCATGTTTTCTAAGTCTTTTATCATAATTTTTCTAGCTGAGATACAAAATGTCACCTTATGATAAATGTGAACAGTTAAGTCACAGTTCACATTAAAAAATATAAACTGAAATGTAGATTTTTACATAGTAGGTCTTTGAGGCATCAAGTCTAGCCTCTCAGCCAAAGATTCACCCACTGTCTTTCACAAACATTACTCTGAAATATGTAAGTACAAACAGAAGTAGTAAGAAGTTATGCTGCCACAGTAGGAACATAGAAAAATCAGAAAGTGTGAAGATGTACTAATTTTCATTAGAGATCTAAATGTAAATCACATTTGAAGATGCTACCATCACTAAATGCAATGAAACTGCTCATTTTGGCAGATTGCATGTAATGGTAATTATTCATGTTAGCACTCCCCAGTGCCACTCTCCCACTTAAGATTAATTTTATTTTGCAACAAGTAATGAAGTCTCAGCTATCTTAGACTTTAAAACAGCTTTCTGCTTCTTTAGAGAGGCAGGGAGCCACATCATTAAAATATACAGATTAATCAATTGATAATTACTTATATATTCTAAGGGAAGGGCAGCTACAATTGTGTTTCTGATCTATTTACTCAGATTTGTTAGAGCGTGCACACACACACACACACACACACACACACTGGCATAACCCAGGGAATAAAATGGTTAGTAGTAAATAGGCTTTTTTTCATTTGGTTAGTTTAGTGGTAAGGAAAGTAAAGTGGAAATGTGGAGAGAACTTTTATTGTTCAAGAATATCTGGAGCTTAATGATTATAGATTTTTGACTGGATGGGCCCTTGAGAATCTGCCTTTTAAATAAATACATGCTTAACCTATCTTAGAAAAAGGCACTAGAAGTCTTCAAAAATCTTCCACAGATTACACAGCTTCCTCACTCCAGGAAAGCCTATTTCTCATTATTGGTGATGAATAACCTTCAAGATGACCACTACAAAAAGGCAAGGCTGGGTTGTCATTGAGGCAGTCATTAATGATAATAAAAGTCGCCAATATGCCTAGCCCAGAAAACCCAGTACTTGTTCCACTACACGACTGGCATCAAGAAACTGGGTCCCAGAGAAATCCCATTTAATACCTGTTATTTCCATCTATTTTATTTTCAATCTTACAGTGAAGATGGATTAAAATAACCTCATTGATAGCTTTCAGTTACAATCACCTTCATGATTGTAATTTAATGACAACACATAACACAGTTAAAAAGCTCATCGTATTAGTAAAAGATGAAAAGGTTTCAAGTCTTTCTTCTGTTTAAGTTTTATATGCTCCTTTTTTAATGTACCCTGACTCTGCTTGAATAAACAGAAAAAAATCAGGAATATTTTTATTGACAATGTAAATTTAAACAATTACCTGGCACTGTTTTTAGCACTAGGATTACAGAGATGAAAGAAAAACTCACTGGCCTTGAGGCCTCCAAGTCCAGGTGAGGGAAGAGGGAACATGTTGACATACCAGGGGCATGAGCATAAGGAGAGAGGTAAACCTGGCACCACTGGAACTGAGAGCCAATGAACAGGCACTGCACGTCAGCTCTATAGAGTGCCAAGGAAAGATTCTCAGTGGAGCAGGTGCCAGAGCTGAGTCTTAGAGAAGAAATTACAATTGGCTGGAAAGAAAAATCGGGAAATGATGCTGTCACCCTAGGGAGACCCATGCATGAAGGCCAGAAACAGTACAAGTTGTGTGATAAATGAAAAGAGCTAAGGCTGGAGGTGAGGGTGGGAAATGAATTACAACAGACCTGCAGCCACAGTGAAGACAGTGGGGAGTCACCAAGGGGATTTGGTCTGGGGAGGGACATAATCATCTTATCTGATTTCTGAATGACTGTTTCCCTTGCTAGCTGTATGGGAAATAGTTTGGAAGGAGGAGGGTGATGAACTTAATTCCCCATGTGAAGAATGAGGCACTTTTCTTTTGTCTCTTGCTTCCTCTCTTCTCTCTGCTTATTATATAAGAAACTTGTATAATAAAGTGGCAATGGCTAAGGTAGTAGCAGGAGAAGTAAAGAAGAGATGGTATAATTGGAGATATTTGGTCTTTAAAAAGAAAAGCAGTGATATTAAAAGTGCTAAATGCACAAGATCACATTTAGTCAACAGACCATTTTCAAAATATGTGAAAGAGTACTGTTTTAGTAGTAGTTTGTCTTGATGGAGAATGGGATGGGAGAGGGAGAGGGAAATGGGATGGTTGCAGGTGGGAGGGAGGTTATGGGGGGAAAAAGCCGCTATAATCCAAAAGTTGTACTTTGGAAATTTATATTTATTGAATAAAAGTTTAAAAAATGTGGAAGAGCTTGACAAATGGTGATCTAAATAAAACCTATAATATTTGAATGTAAACTATCAGAAAATATTGCTACGTGGACGTGAAAAAGGGGAAAAGTGATCTTCAATAACCTTCAACCCAGGCCAAAAGGAATAATAACATCACCATTTCCATGCTGATCAGACAACTGCTCTAGTCTCAGGACGAATTCTAAACAAATCTGCCAGCCTTAGGAAAGTCATGAAGAAAGGCAACAATGTAGAAATACAAGAGGGAGGAGTAAACACAACAATCTGATAGAAGAAAAAAGCATAGGAAAAGCAGGTTGTCACTAGACTACAGAAGCCGCATACATCTATATTATGAGATTGGATTTTATTTTAATAGGAAAAGGGGAGCCGTGAAGATTTCTGAGTGTAAAGACATAAGCCAAGCTCTGCATTGATCTGGAAGCGGTAAAATGTGCACAGAGGAAGGAAGAGATGGTGACCAGGAGACCACTTGGAGGAATACTACAACACCTTCATTATGCTATGATAAGGCTCTGGATTTCATTCTGCAAGTGAAACAGAATTTAGCTCTGTGCCGTCCATGTAATGAATGTTTAACAAAGCTATTCAGATGTTCATAATTTTTATTAGTAAATATTCCAAGATACTACACTGCCTAAAATCATGAGGCTCATTAGTCAATTTTACTTTATTTGAAGCTCCCAGTTATATCACCAATTAAGAGTATTGTGGTTTCTATTGCAGATGAGATAAAATTTGCACTTTGTAAATTCCATAACAACATTTTTGATAGAGTTCACAGTATTAATATATTTACTATATTTTAAGAGACCAGTATTTGATATATTTAAGATACATTTTAGAAGCCATATTTGCATACAAAATCTTGGCATACAAGTTTAAAGGATTTTCTCATTTATTTATTGAAACAAAATGAACAAACATATTAACAAACCAACACATTACACATTCAAGCATTTCTTCATTCAGCATAGTCACTATGTGCCAGGCACTGATCCAGATGCTACAATCAGAGACAATAACCTTGGCAGCTTATATGCCATTTGTATTCTACAGATGGAGACAGAATGATTATAATAGGTAATCCACATGGGATTTTACATAGCACTAAGTGAAAAAGAGGGAAAATAAATCAGGGAGGACCAGGAATGTCCTCTCTGAGGAGGCAAAATTCAAGTAAAGAACTAGATAGGGAATGAACTAGCCATGGGGCTATCTGGGTAAAGAGTAAACCATGTAGAGGGAACAAGTCCAGCATTCTTGAAATGGGAGCGTCTGACCTGTTTGAGGAGGGAATGAGGGGCTGGAGAGTTGAAGAGGAGATCAAAGAAAAATATGGGGGAGTGGGATTTAGGGAAAAACAGGATTTTGTCAGCCATCTTAAAGACTTTGTTTCTTCTCTGTATGGAATGGAAAGCCAGTAGTGGGTTAAGCAGATATGATATAACATGTTTTAGCATCATTGTCATAGTGTTGTTTTGAGAATGAACTAAAGTGAGACAAAGGCAAAAGCAGAGAGACCAGTTAGGAGGTCGTTTCAAACACTCATGTGGAAGATGATGATGGCTAGGACTGCAGAGGTGGTGGGAAGAATTAGTTGAACTTTCATGTGTGTAGAAGCTGACACTGGGGGTTGGTGCTGAGGCAGAGTAGGCTAAGCCTCTGCCTGTGGCACTGGCATCCCATATGGGTGCTGGTTCATGTCCCGGCTGTTCCTCTTCTGATCCAGTTCTCTACTTTGGCCTGGGGAAGCAATAGGAGATGGCCCAAATGCTTGGGCCCCTGCACTCATGTGGGCTACCCCACACTATTTGCTGGTAGTACATATTTGGCATTACAATTTGTGACCACTATTTTAGATGGTCATAATATTTAAATTAATTACAATAATGTATAAAAATATCTTTTTACAGTGTTTAGACCAAATATTTATTACATGGCAGTAGAAAATTTTTTAAACAGATAATCCTTTTTTTCAGACTTATTTATTTATTTGAAAGGCAGAGTTACACACAGAGAAAAGGAAAGGCAGAGAGAGAGAGAGAGAGAAAGAGAGAGAGAGATCTTCCATCCTCTGGTTCACTCCCCAGATGGCCACAGCAGCTGGAGCTGCACCGATCCAAAACCTGGAGCCAAGAGCCTCTTCCACGTCTCCCACATGGGTGCAGAGGCCCAAGCACTTGGGTCATCTTCCACTGCTTTCCCAGGCCGCAGCAGAGAGCTGGATCGGAAGTAGAGCAGCCGGGACCTGAACCAGTGCCCATATGGGATGCCAGCACTGCAGGCGGCAGCCTCACCCACCACGCCACAGTGCCGGCCCCTAAACAGATAATCCTTTCAAGGAGAGTTTCATCTTATTTTGTTTATTTTTGTGTTACTTGTATGTATTTGTGAGATACTGTGTAATACTTCAATATATGTATTCAATTTGCCACTTCCATCTTCCTAAATATTAAATACAAATTTTATTAATACATAATAATGCTACATATGTGTTACAGTGTGATTTGAGTTACAAAGTGATTTTGTCAATAGTTGAATGCAGTATATCCTGATAAAATCAGCGTAATCTACATTTTCTTTTTCTTATCTTTGTGTTTGGAATTTTCAAGCTCCTTTCCTACTTATTCATAAAATGTGTAACAGATTTAAATGGCTCACCTTGAATTATGGAACAAACACTCTGGCATAGAGCCAGGTCACTTAGACTCTTGCTCAACCAAGTTTACTGCAGAACTGTTCACGATAGCCAAAATATGGAATCATCAGATGAAATGATAAAGAAAATGTGCTGTAAACACACACACATGCAACACACACCATGGAATATTATTCACCTATAAAAAGCAATGAGATTCTATCTATCATTTGGATCAAAGTGGCTACAACTAGAGAACATCATGTTCAGTAAAATATGCTGGACATGGAAAACAAATATGTTCTCTCTTATATGTGGGGACTAAAATGTAAAAAAATCAAGAAACGGAAACAAAAAAAGGAAGAAATGCCTGTGTCTGTCAGTCATTTTGCTGCAAATCTTTGTCAAACAAATTTTTAAGAATGTTATACTACTATAGTTAATGATCTGTGACTATCTTAAAAATGTACTGTGTGTGAGTGAAACTGACATCTTTTCATTTGATTATTTGGAGCCCTTGCCTACACTGGTGCTGAAATATGGTCTTTTACCTTTTTTTTTTTCACTGAGCTCTTTATTTAGTGGTACATTAAGCCATGGATTATAATATAAACTGAAAATGTTATCTGAAAATTTTTTTTCTTTTTTTAAATTTTTTTTTATTTATTTTTTTGACAGGCAGAGTGGACAGTGAGAGAGAGAGAGAGAGACAGAGAGAAAGGTCTTCCTTTTTGCCATTGGTTCACCCTCCAATGGCCGCCACGGCCGGTGCACTGCGGCCGGTGCACCGCGGCCGGTGCACCGCACTGATCCGAAGGCAGGAGCCAGGTGCTTCTCCTAGTCTCCCATGCGGGTGCAGGATCCAAGGACTTGGGCCATCCTCCACTGCACTCCCGGGCCACAGCAGAGAGCTGGCCTGGAAGAGGGGCAACCGGGACAGAATCCATCGCCCCGACCAGGACTAGAACCCGGTGTGCCGGCGCCTTAAGGCAGAGGATTAGTGTATTGAGCCACAGCGACAGCCTATCTGAAAATTTTTAAAAATTAAAACATTTAATTAAAGATGTGAAAGGCCTCTAGAACAAAAATTACAAAATACTAATGAAAGTAACTGAAGAAGAAACACAAAAATGGGAAGACTCCTATGTTCATGGGCTGGAAGAATTAAGAAATGTTGGAATTCAATGCAGTTCCCATCAAAATACCAATAACATTCTTCACAGAACTAGAAAAAAAATCCTAAAATTCAAATGTAGGCACAAGAGACCCTAAATAGCTAAAGTAATCTTAAACAAATAGAATAAAGCTGGAGGCATCAAAATGCTTGCTTTGAAGGCATACTATGAAGCTATGTTAACCAACACAGTATGGTATTAGCAAAAAAACAGGCACACAGACAAATGGAAAAGAATAGAAATCACAGAAATAAACTATATAAACTATGTATCTATAGCCAAATAATTCCAAAAGAAATTTGTATTTCGGGAATTTGTATATCCAGAAATTTGTATATCCAGAAATATATACTGGAGAAAGAACATTCTCTTCAGTAAGTAGTGCTTGGAAAGTTGAAGAACCAGTGGCTGGTGTTGTGGCATAATGTGAAAAGCCACTGCCTGCAATGCTGGCATCCCATATGGGTTGGTTTGTGTCCTGGAAGCTCCACTTCCAATCTAGCTCCCTGCTAATGGCGTGGGAAACATAGTGGAAAATGGTCCAAGAATCTGCGACCCATGTGGGAGACCTGGATGAAGGTCCTGGCTCCTGGCTTTGGCCTGGCTCAACACTGGTCATTGTGGCTATCTGGGGAGTGAACCAGCAATTGGATCGATCTCTCTCTCTCTCTAACTCTGACTTTCACATAAATAAATAAATCTTTAAAAAATATTGGATATCCATGTGCAGAAAACTGAAGCTAGAGCCATCTTTTCCCAAACAAAACTCAACACAAAAACCTAAATGTAAGACCTGAAAATGAAACTACCAGAAGAGGAAACACTGGGAGACATCACAGTAGGCAACAAGTTCTGGAATAGCACCCCAAAGGCACAGGTAACAAAGTGAGAAAATACGTGGAAACTATCCTCCTGACAAAGGGTTAACATCCAGAACATACAAGGAACTTGCAAAACTCAACAACAAAGTCTCAGATAATCCACTGAGGAAATGGGTACAGGATCTGAACACACATTCTCAAAAGAGGAACTACACATGACCAATAAATATATGAAAATACCCTGAGTTTCACTAGCTATCAGGGAAATATCAGTCAAAACCACAATGAGGCTCTCTCTCCAGCTAGAATGGCTATTCTAAAAAAGAGAAAATATAATGAATGCTGACATTAGAAACAAGGGAACATTGAAACACTGCTGGCAGGGATACAAATTACTACAGTCATTATGAAGAACAGCATGGAGGTTCCTCAGGAAACTAAAAACCAAGCTGTCATATGATCCAGGTATACTACTTCTGGATATATATCCAAAAGAAAGGAAATCAACATATGAAAGAGATAGCTGAACTCTTAAATTTACTGCTCCTAGTCGCAACAGCCAAGTCATGGAATCAATCTAGATGCCCACCAATAGCTGAATAGACAAAGACAAAGTGGTAAATATACACAAAGGAATACTATTTGGCACCAAAAAGAATTTCATCCTGTTGTTAGCAGTAAAATGGATGGATTTGCAGAAGTAAGACACAGAGAGACACATATCACATATTCTCTCTTATAAAAGACAGTTAAAATAATAATAGTTACTCCAAAAATAAATGATTTTTTCTTTGTATTAGGACAGGATATACCAGTGAATCATTCAGTTCAAGTATAATATTTATGATACACTGATGTATGTGTATGTGTGGTGGTAGGCAATTTAACTATATTAATGGTCTATTTTTTTTGGTCTATTCAAATTTTCTATATGACTTTAGTATTTGTGGTTTTAGTAGCATATCACTCATTTCATTGAGTTTTCTAAATTTCTTATTAAGTATGTATACTATTTTACAACATTCAAAATTTATTTTCTTATGCTATGATCATATACTGGGAATTTATTTTTTAGTTTTTACAACATTTGAAAAATATTTGTTTTAATTGTTTCTTTAAAAGAAACAGACATTAGAATTATTCATTACCATTATTTTGATGTCTTACCGTATATCTTACAGCATATGTGTCAATTATGACATTAGTTTCTTCTTATTTCTCAAGTTTATTTTCTCTTTTTCATTGATTGGCTTGCCTTCTATTTTAGAATTCAAGCACTGAAGTTAATTTAACCATGATCACTGCTTTGGTCACCAGTAAATGACTTTAGTATTTGGACTTTAGTTTTCTAAATAGTTGATAATTATAAATATATATATATATATATATGTAAAAAAACTTGTGCAAATGTCAATATAGTGGATTGTTTTCTCTTAGAATTTTATCCAAAATTATAAAATTTATCATAAGAGAGCTTTGGTTTGTTGTACTTTCACATATAAAAATCTGCTGCTTAACTTTAAAATGTGTTTTGGAAGTTATATATTCATATATATATAATATATATATTATATATATAAATGAATATATATATAAATGAATAATATATATAAATGAATATAATATATCCATTTAGGGCAAATATTCTATTTACTAATTAACGTGGGTGTGCACTCTCTGTAGAATGCTATTGCAGTGTTTAGCTTAATTTATCTGATTAATCATATTATTACTGTACCATTGTGCTTTTGGTTAACTTGTTCTAATGTTCACTATAGTTAAGTGAAAATCTCCCACTACAAGTAATGTTGTCTTCTTGGTTAATAACTGTAAAAATTGTTGCCCCTGATCTTTCTTCCATCTTATTCAGCATATAAAGTTTTACTAACATCATGTTTTCATGTGTATTATCAATCTGTTTTTTTTCTTGTTTTTGAAATAGTTCTGTAATAATTCAGTTGAGTCTTCATTTTGGTGATATGTTAATCTACTTTTGTGTTGCTTAAATACACCCAATCCATATGTGTATTCTTCCATGCTCTGGTTGTTTATAGATCATATATTTATTTCTATTTTGACCTTTTTAAACTAACCAGCTTGCCTCTTTGTATATCTGTTTCTTTCAAAAGTTTTATGTTTCTTTTTAAATTGTCCTATTATCTTTGCCTTTTCCTTGTATTGCTTCCTTCCATTAATCATATCTATACAAGGGAGTATCTATTTTGTTCTGTAAAACCTTAAAGTTTATTTTTCCCCCTGGGAACTTTCTTGGTATCACTAAGAAAATACATCTTGAAAATTGAGCTGAATTTGTTTTCCCATGATCATCTCAACATATTTAATATTTCCCCCTTGAGGAATAATTCCATCATCTTCCATAAAGCTCTATAATTTTTTTGCATGTGAGGGTTTAATTTTGACTTTTTGTCTTTGTTTGATTAGAAATATTTGACAACAATTTACTAGTGACATTCTCTCAAACTTTCCTCCACCAGCATCATCTAATTATTGCTAGATTTACTTGGTTTGGCTGTCAGCTTTACTTGCTCCTATTACTGAATGTAAATATTTGTGTGTTTTCTTTGGTCCATTTTAATTTGGCTCTAGATCTTCCAAATGTCAATATGCACTAGAAAATCCATCTCAATAAAGTCTCTTTGATATACAGCAAAACGATATTCTCAAAGTTTTCCTTTCTTCTTTTTCTTAGAGAAAGAGAATAGGAAAGAGAGCCATAGATGTCCAGAAATCTCATCTTTTTCTCACGTGATTTTTCTCCACAATGAATCTTCCAATCAAAAGCTCACATACTACGAAATTCTACACTTATACATTTTTCATGAATTCACACTTAGTTTCTTATCCTGCTCTTTTTCATTGAAGAGTTCCAAGTGATTCTTACTTTGGGTAAATTCTTAGAAATCTTGCAAACCATTCCGATATTTCAAAACCTCCACAGAATACCAGCTATTTAATTTACTAGCTATTAGTATTTTCTGTTCATATTTTAATTCATACTGTAATGTTTTACCAATACCTTCTTATTCTCTAAATTATTCTTATTTTGCATCTTTTCTTTAGGTTCAGGACTAGTTACCTTTCCTAAAATATCCAGTCTTTTTAAAAATTTATTTACATATTTTATTTATTTAAATAGCAAGAGAAAGGAGGAAGGGGGTGGAGGAAGGGAAGAGAGAGAGAGAGAAAGAAAGAGAGAAAGAGGAGAGAGTCTACTATCTATTGGTTTTCTCCCCAAAACCCTACAAATAGCCAGGACTGGGCCAAGCTGAAGTTGACTGGAAGAAGCACAACTACTTGGGCCATCACTGCTACATTCTAGGGTGTACATGAACAGGAAGCTAGAATCTGGAAAGGAGCTGGGACTTGAACCCAGACACTGCAATATGGAATGTGGGCACCCTACGCAGCTTTTAAACTGTTGGGCCAAATGCCCACTGCTCCCTCCAGCATTCTTAATGGTTTCTGCCATGTGTGTCAATGTATAGTCATCCCATTATTCTTTTAATATTCTTTCTCTTCCACCCACTCCCTGCATTTTTCTCTTTCTTTCTTGTCCCTTTATCTTGTCCTTTTGGTGGACTTCAAACACAAGAAATGCCAGTATTCTGTCCTGTTAGTAAGAAATATTATAATAAATCAGCATTTGACCATCCTCACATAACTACCTTTCAGGTTCTTAATTTAAATTCTGATTTTTTTTAAATTTGAGAGGGTGGGGGAAAGAGGGAGACTAAAACAAAGACAGAGACAGGGTTTCTGTCTGTTGGTTCACTTTCTAAATGCCTGAACACTCAGGTCTGTTCCAGGATGATGCTAGGAGCCAGGAACTCAATCCAGGTGTTTCTCATGGCGGGCAGGGAGCTACCTACTTGAGCCATCACCTGCTGCCTCCCTGGGTCTGCATCGGCAGGCGGCTGGAATCAGAGGCTGACCTTGGACCCTAATCCAACCACCGTAATCTTCGTATTCACTACTAGGCCAAATGCCAGCCCCTCATTTTTAGTTGTTACTCCATCTTTTTTTGACTACCTATAGAAGTTCATCTATTTATCACCCCCGCCGCAAATTCACTGTCTCTTTTATCATTTCTGCCTTTTCTTACAGCCCTGAAAGACCATTCCCTGTTTGTATGACCAGTTATTACCAGTGCAGTTTTCACTCTGTGGCATGTTTCACAGGAGCAGATCTCTGTGGGATCTTCCTTCCTTTTTTAAGATTTATTTATTTATTTGAAAGTCAGAGTTATATGGAGAGAGAAGGAGATGCAGAGAGATAGACAGAAAGACAGAGAGACATCTTCCATCCACTGGTTCAGTCCCCAATTGGCCACAATGGCCATAGCGGTGCTGATCTGAAAACAGAAGCCAGGAGCTTCTGGGTCTCCCACGCGGGTGCAGGGGCCCAAGGACTTGAACCATGTTCTACTGCTTTCCCAGGCCACAGCAGAGAGCTGGATCGGAAGAGGAGCAGCCGAGATATGAACCGGTGCCCAAATGGGATGCCAGCACTGCAAGTGGCGGCTTTACCCACTACGCCACAGCGCTGGCCCCTTACCTTTCTTTTATAACATGAGTTTCTGCATCTTAGCTACAGTGCTTACCCATGGTCAAATTCTGTCTGAAGATGTTGCTTTGGTTTTGTTCTGCATACATGGGACAGATTTCTCAATTAAGCCTCTAATTTAAATGATTTCTTGTGCTATCTGCAAAGTGACTCCTTGACTGTCCTCCCTACTCCTCCTTAGTGCCCTGAAGTGTAAGTGCTTGGCAGTTGATGAAGCCTATGTTTGACATTTCAGACTCCAAGATCCTCGAAGGCATGGATTTTGACATCCCCCGCACTCTGACAGCAGAGTCTTCTGGAGAGATGCTGCTAGGAATGAACAAATCTTTCTTTCCCACTCCTCTGCTTCATGGCACTGCAGCCTGTCAGGCTGAAAAAGACTTCAGTGTGCATCTAAGCATCTGTCACACTGAGTCATCTTTGAAGCTCAGGCACAACACAGTGCCTGGCCAGAGCAACTGCTCAGTAATACTTGTGGGGTAAACGCAATTAAGCACACGTCTTCTGCTCAGATCCGACATATCTTTAAAGGGCTCTTCATCACTTTGCCAGAAGAGTGAGTCTCAATCAGCCAGGAAGCATTTACATTTTCAATTTACAGATTATTTGAAGCATTCAAATTCTATCACATTTTCCTCTCCAATAATGGATACTATCAAAAATAGATATCAGTTCAATGGAAAATATCTCTGATGATAAGGAACATAATAAGGATTGGGAATTTTTCAGTTTCATCCCTGAGTGTAGGCAGCCCCACATACTGTCAATAATTAATTTTATTCCTTAAACAACAACATACAAGCTTAATCTTTTAAAATAGATTCTATCAGTTAATGTAACATAGATTTAATAAATTTATATATACATATATATGAAGCATTTTGGTCTATGTTTTACTAATACCCATAAAATATAGTTGTAAGTAAAATTGCAGAGTAGAAGAACTTTTGTTCATCTTGACTTTTCCCCCAAAGGAGAAAATACTAACCTATATGACTGGATCATAATTTAATGCAGTTTGGCCTGTGTTACTGTTAGTGTCTGAGGGGAATCATTACATCAAAAAATCAGACCTATGCCTACAGCTCTCTTTTTTTCATGTTTCCTTGTATGTTAACTGGAAAGCTGGCACTTTTTTCTTTGTGTTTTCTTCTTTCATAGGTTACATAACACTTAGGTCTGTTTTCTATTCCTACATCATTGTCCTTACTCCTTACTTTTTGGGCATGAACTTGACCCTTGCTCTCTTTGTGAGCCTGACTCTTCTTCACAATGCTGGTCTGGGCTGTCCCCTTGAACCGCTCCTGTCACTTTGTGTCATACTGCAACTTAATTAATGGCGGCTCATTGGATCTGGCTTCAGTGATGGCCCAGGTGCTGATACCTCTTCCGGTATCGCCTTGGCATAGCCCTGGCAATGGGACAGTACACAGAATTTACCGGTCAAACATCAACTTGAAGGGATACAGGGTGTAGAGACTGAAGCATCTCTGAGAGATAAATCTGGAATTCAGATTGCAGCTACAGAATTCCCTTCCATAGACTCACATCTTCCCGGCATATGGCCAAAGTTTACAGTAGTGCATTCATGAAAAATTCAACAAGGAATACAGTTTCTTCTCAAATAAAAGCTTGGAGGCTTCCCTAATTCAGAGAAAAAACCCCACAGTTTAAAATCTGTTGATCCCAGATTAAGTATATTTAGGAGATGTTCATCAAGATAGGGTCCTAAAGAAATAGACCTTTTCCAGTGTTCTTTAGTTGAAACTCCTATGACTTAGGAAAAATCTCAGACTCAACTCTTGGCAGGACTTAAGTGACCTGCAGGGTGAACTTAAGGTGAAGTTCAAAGAATTTCTGCCAAATTATTCCAGTGATGACGGGGGTTCCTTTGGGAGACATCTGCAAACAAAGAGCTTAAGTGTTGGTTCCCAGCATTCAAGAGACCAAAGCCTGTGTTTTCTAGGAGGACCAACTCCTCAGAAGCTTTGGCAGAGAAAGTTAACCTAAGAGTAAAGGCAGACATATTAGGTCACTCGCAAATCATGTGTTGCCCTTGGGGCTCCAGGAAACCAGTGTTAAGCATCATCCAATCCCAGGCTTCCATGTTCAATGCAACTGCATTTCTTTTAAGTACTTGTTAAAATCTTTAGGCTCACCAGTTTGGTTTGGTAGAGGTCTTTAGGACAAGAATTCTTTTACAACTTTTGGCTGAAAGAATATAAATTATAAAGCAACAGGATTCTGATAAGAAAAGTCTGTATTAATTCTGAAAGAGCCTGGAATGTGGATTTAGGTGAACTGTTTAAATTTTCCCCTGAAAGTAAGTGGTACAATGATTTTAGACATACTACTTAAATTCTTGAGAAAGGAATGCTTATTTTAATTAAAGCTTATAGAGTATAAATAACTTTACCAGGGTCACAAGGCCGCTAAATTATAGTGATGGTGGAAAGTGATATAAAAATTATTGTTATATCATGCAGCTTCAAGTTCTTCTGAACTCTTCCAATGTCCAGGAATAATTCAAGGAACAAAATCAATTTATACTTCAGGCTTATTGAATGAACATTTCATTCTTATTTTCCCATTATATACCTTACAGTATCTGGTATTTAATAGATTCTTAATAATGTATGGAGAATCAATAATTGAACACTTACTATTAATGAAAGAACAGTGAATCTGGGTATTGTTTGACCATGTGAGTGTGAAGATGAACACAGCATGGAGGAGAAACGATCTCTAGCATGTTGAACCATGCCTCAGGGTCAGTTTAGGAGAGGCCTAGAAATGCTAGCTAGAGTAAAAGGCGTGGTGTCCCAATGAAGAATGACAACCAAACACCTAGAGTAAAGATAATGGACAAAAAGTATATATAATTTCATAAGAATATTCTTTCATGGTGGGAGAATAGAAGAAAGGAGTTGTGAGCTCTCTGAAATCAGGGCCTCCTGTTCTATTCTTTGTGTCTTCAGCCAACAATTTGACCTACTATTAGTAAACTTCAACACATGTTTGAATAAATGAATCAGCCATTGCTTACTTGATACAATTTTCATGAGATATAGAACTGAATCACAGGAACTGTTCAAAGAAGAAAGACAGGATTCCACAGCACACAAAGAAGGTAGAATAACTATTAGGACTACAATTAATTAGTTAGAGGAACAAGGTATCTATAAGTGTCCAGAATCTCAGAATTCTTAAAAAAGGATAGCTTCTTTTGGCCATACTATTATCAAACTATGAAGCCCTTTCTCCAGCATCAATGGATTTATTATTTATTATTCTTATTTCAAAGAAGCCTGGGAAAATTCTAATCTTAGAGCCAGTAGATAAATTTTCAACCAACTATCTATCCACTTTGTACCAGAGTCTGGTGTTCAGAATGCAGCAAGGCAGTAAGTATGGTCAAACCTAAAACCAATTCTGAGAAATAAAAATAATTTTTGTATCCTAATTGTTTATAAAAATTACTTGCAGGGCTTTTATACCGTATTACTTTATTTGAATAATTTAATACAGGATTATCATTTTATAAATATGTCCTAGCTAATGATCTGTCATAAAGTTGACATCCACCACATACATAAAATGTAAACTGGCTAAAATCCCTGTGCAGTATGCTATCAAATTACTTTTCTAGAATCATCTCAAATCTTCTTCGTATGTAGTTAATGCTCCAATAGTAGTATATTTCTTGTTTAGAACTTGGTGAGTTTGCATATGCCATTTGCTCTATGAATTTGTTCCAAAACTGAGACTTCCTATTCATTTATCCACCCAATTCCAGTGATTTTTTTAATCCCTCACCAACAAACATCTAAGAAGAGATGGCTATTCACTTCTCTGTAAATCTGAATATATATATGACCTAAAATCTTTTAAAAAATTTATTTAAGAGGATAGTTGTGTGATATATCTACATCCATATCTATATACGCACATATACACATACATACATACAGAGAGAGCAAGGGAGACGAAGAGAGAAAGACTGCGCATGCCTGAGCAGTGTGGGCTAGTGAGCGAAGGAGCGAGAGTGCTGCCATCTGTTGGCTCACTCTCCATTGATGCAACAGCTGTAGCTGGGTCAGGCTGTAACTAGGGGCTGGAAACACAATCTAGGACTACTACATGGGTGGCAGGGGTCTAACTACATGAGCTGTCACCTGTTGTCTACCACTGTGTGCATCAGTAGAGCCTGGACTCAAATATGGACACTCTGAAATGAGATTTAGGTGTCCCAACTTGGGTCTTAAGCAGTAGGCCAAACACCCTTCCCATGTATTCCATTATTTTATAACCATTTACTTACTTTTTTACTTAATACACTAGACCCTCAGATCCAAAATGGCAGAATTCAAGTTTTAATTTCATCCTCCTTATCCTAGTTCAACAATAGGTCACTGTCTATACAAAATACCCGTATTTTTGTATTTATGGTGCTATTTTCAAAATAAATTTCCAGATCTGATTGCACTAAATAATTAACATTTAATAGCATAACTTGTAAACTGTTGAACAGCACACAATGAACGTGGTGCCCAAGTGGTTCTGTCTACATTTAGTTTTGATGGACATTTGCTCCAGCATGTGGGAACCTCGGAAGAGTAAAATCTTTTATACCTGTAATTATGTCTATGTAGTGTGCCACGAGAAATGATTTTTCTAGTCTAAAAGTCCATGCTGAAAATGCCATGTTCTTGGTGATTTCATTAACATTTAAAAATGCTAACAATTTTGTCAGCTCAAACTGAAAATGACTGTGAGAAATGAAAGCTTGCAAAAGTCTTCCACCGGCTATTCATGGCTCATTATCCTCCTGTCTTTCATTATGCAGTGAGGAAGTGGGGTCAGCTTCACAAAATTTAGGAACAATTAAAACATTACTGTATGCAGATGTGACTTATGGGCTGAGAATAACTAACTTTCTAAAATACTGTGTTGAACAAAGTAAATATGGATAATAAAAATCCACAGATGTTTTATGGCTGAAGGCAGCTTTTAAGTTATTCATTATAAAGACTCCTTCCAGGGTTTTGCCCACTTGCCTTGACCCTTTCCTGAACGCTTTGAAACTTTTTCTTTGACTGTATTCCTCAGGGAGTTTAAGAAGTCCTAGGCAAATTTTGTGAAGTTCTTTTGAGTTCAGTTCTCAAACACATCTATGGGGATGAAAATATTGTCCCTGACCCTTATACATTGTGAATTGCCGCTGGGCTCCAAACCTCACATTCTTCTTTTAGAACTTTCAAAGTTTGTGGAATAAAGATGTGGAAGCAGCCATGAAGGCAGAGGTTATCCACTAACCTAACATCCAAAAAAAAAAAAAAAAAACAATAGAAAATTAAAGGAAAGGAAAAGAACAAAATCAGATGATGAGTATCAATGTAAGTAAAAAAATAAAAAGTAAGTTTTAATTTAGATACTACTAACATTCCAACCACCCATTTTCTTCCACAGCAACAGATGGTGGAGGATGTCAATAAATAGTAAGTTTCCTTTCTTTCTATGTTGATTTCAGTAAATATTGGTTACTTGCCTTCTATATGCTATGCTTTGAACCAGGCTGAATAATAGTATCTCCACTGAATATAATTTATTTTCTAGCTCAGAAGTCACACAGACATAGACAAATAAGGATGATGGAATGGGCTAAGTACTATCATATAACTTCATGTACAGGGTGTCATGAGATCTTGGTGGAAAGAGACAAACAATTTTAATAAAACTTAAGTTGGAGGAGCCAAGAAGATCAGTTTCACCTTTATAAAGTAAAACCCTATGGTATATCCAATCTAAGTCAATAAATTTTCCTCCCTGTAGTTTCTAAACATTTTTAGGATCCAAACAGGATCATTTTTCTTGTGTTCTCTATTTTACCAGAGAGAGAAAGATGCTAAATAACTTAATGCACTTTTCACAAGTGGCTTTTCCTGTCTACTGTTTACAATGGCTCTTCCAGAATGATGACTATGCAAAATTATAAATCAAGGCTTTGCTTGTATATTTGTTGTGAAGGAGAACATTTCTCATCTGAGATAAAATCCTGAGCCTCAATTATGAGCTACTACACAAACAGTGGATAAAATCTGGACCGCAGCTGTACATATAGAATAGATGTAAACTTTAATCTTACAGAAAATCAAACATAAAAAAAGGAAAGGTCAGATGATGATAGAGTATATAATTTTATAATTAATAGACTTCTAATAATGAAGTTGAGTTATCTTACTTTATTAACATTTTAAGGAGTTTATAGGCTGGGCTTAGTATTTAACCCTACCGTTTATGAAAGTACTTTTTGTCATGGAAAATGAATTAAAAGATAAGTTTATTTTGGTGCAGTAGAGTGTTGAAATCCTTTTATGTAAGAGATCTTCTAAAAGTTTGTGAAAAATGTATATAATAAAAAACTACACAATGATTTCAGTTTTTTATGTTGATAATATTTTAAATTACATTTCCCATGAACTTTTTGAAGTGTCCTGACAAATGCGTTTTAGCGTGTTTCCTTGCACAGAGTAGGTGGTCACTTTATACATGTAAAATTAAATGTAAAATTCTTAGGGTCATCTGACTTTTTTCCAAATACTCATTTCTTTTTAGAAGTTAAGACAAGACACTATGTGTTTGCCTTGTATTTCTTAATATAATCCGATGTCACTCTCCCAAGGGGACTGCTTAAAAAGTGGGCCTTGTATACAAGTGGGCCTTCACCTCTGATATAATTCTTTGATGTGGCCTTTCTAGCCATAGGTAGACATTTAGCACATGAAAATCTGTTTTCCTATAAAATATCTATCTATCTATCTATCTATCTATCTATCTATCTATCTATCTATCTATCGCTCCATCCTATTTATCTATTTATTTACTATCTATCTCTCCAGCCTCCAACAATTCTATGAGTAATAGATCTACTGTTATATTTATTTTACACAAATAAGTATAGAAAACAAGAAATTAAGTTTTAGAGAAATTAAGTAACTTGACAAAGTCATGAATGTGGTAAGTGGCAAAGCTGTATTCAACCTCAGACAGTCTATACCTGTGTGCGACCACTATTCTATACTTCCTTCAGCACCAAGTCCTGGGGAGCAGAAAGCCCATTGCTGCCTGACTGATTTTTTTTTTTTGGTATAGATTTAGAGCTTTTTTCCAAATCTATTGATGTGGGAAAGAATGATCAGAGAAAGAAACATTTGTTGTGCACCTACTATGAACCAAACATTGTGTTAGATACTTTCCACATATAATTTCATAATGTATCTATTATATAACATCAAGCTATTCAATATCATTCTAATTTACCAATTAGAAAACTAGGGCCGGCGCCGTGGCTCAACAGGCTAATCCTCCGCCTTGCGGCGCCGGCACACCGGGTTCTAGTCCCGGTCGGGGCGCCGGATTCTGTCCCGGTTGCCCCTCTTCCAGGCCAGCCCTCTGCTGTGGCCCGGGAGTGCAGTGGAGGATGGCCCAGGTGCTTGGGCCCTGCACCCCATGGGGAGACCAGGAAAAGCACCTGGCTCCTGGCTCCTGCCATCGGAGGAGCGCGGTGCGCTGGCCGCAGCGCGCCGACCGCGGCGGCCATTGGAGGGTGAACCAACGGCAAAAGGAAGACCTTTCTGTCTGTCTCTCTCTCTCACTGTCCACTCTGCCTGTCAAAAATAAAAAAAAATAAAAAAAAAAAAAAAAAAAAAAAAGAAAACTAGGGCTTATAGCTTTCAAATATCTTGCCAAGAACACAAGGGGCTAAACCAAGCTTTAAAAGCAAGACCAAAGGATCCCCAAACCCCCACCCAATGCACTTACGAGTCTTTAGATAAAATTATAAGTGACAGAAAATGACAGGCTATCCTTAGGTAACTGGAAATTCTCTCAGAAGTAGTATTAGGCTTAGAACTATTCAGAACAGAGATTTCTGCAAAGGCAATAGACAAGGAAATTTTACTTCTTATCATAGCCTTATTGATGGAGACATAATGCAGGCCTTGCATCCTACCTTGATAAATATTGTCCTGAAGTGAGATTGGTAGTTTTCACATCCATGCAATTCATCGTGCTGGGAATGAGAGCAAGTTCTGGCTGGATCATGGTGGCTGTGGCGACGGCTCGTGCAACCAGTTCCATGGCGTCTTGTACGTAGTACTCGAAAACAGACTGTGTTGTTTTCCCATGAGCAATGAGCCCTAACGGCAGACCTTCTGTCCTCAGTTCCTCCACATTCTGGGAATCTCCCAGTACCCAGTGAAGCTCAGAGGGTGTCACCACAAACTGGGTGGTCATTTCAAAAATCTGCCGGATACCTTCCATGTCACAGCCAAACATCACAATTGTGGGTGTGCTATTCTTCACACTCTCCAGCTGGACCTGCAGGAAGCTCACGAGGTCCTTGGTGGAGGAGAGGTTAGCAGTAATGTTGATGATAGACCCGAGGTGGAACTTGGAATTATTCTGGGTGAGAAGAAGGAAGTCGGTGATGTTCCAGTCTTCCTGGCACAGCAACAAGCTAAAATTGTACCAGTTGTTCATGGTCAGGATTGAGACAGTGACATCAGCATCAGAACTTAATGAATTTTCTAAACTCAGTTGTAGGTGAAGGGGATTCTGTATTTAAAGATATGAAAAAAAAGAATTAGAAAGCATTGGCCAAAGATTGTAACATACTTCTGCTTTGTTATGTGGCTTAATCCTTTATTTTTTTCTGGGATATTAAAAAACCTCTGAGATCAAATTCCCCTACTTGGGAAAACTATATTCCCTGTCCAATGGAACCATTGATTCCTTACAACTGTTTTCCTGCCATTTTTGCTAAGAGCGATGGAGGGCAGATGGTTTTTGGTACGAATATCAAGGGTGACAGAACCATACATTTGACTGGTTATTTTTTGTTTGTTTTTGTTTTTGTTTTTGTTTTTTACAGGCAGAGTGGACAGTGAGAGAGACAGACAGACAGAGAGAAATGTCTTCCTTTGCCGTTGGTTCACCCCCTAATGGCCGCTGCGGTCGGCGCACTGTGGCCCGCATACCGCGCTGATCCGAAACCAGGAGCCAGGTGCTTCTCCTGGTCTCCCATGGGGTGCAGGGCCCAAGCACTTGGGCCATCCTCCACTGCACTCCCCGGCCACAGCAGAGGGCTGGCCTGGAAGAGGGGCAACCGGGACAGAATCCGGCGCCCCAACTGGGACTAGAACACGGGGTGCTGGCGCCGCTAGGCGGATTAGCCTATTGAGCTGCGGTGCTGGCTGTTTTTAAATTTTTTTTTACATTTGACCTTAAAATTTTAACCAATCTTGTGTATTGTCTTTCACACAGTCCCTTTTGTGCATCCCAGTTCTCAGTACTGCTGTTTATAATTCACTTGTTAAACTTTCTTCTCTGATAAAAAAATTGAAAGACATTTCTTTGGGTTTCTCTTCCAATTATAGCAGAAAATCTGTATACAGTGTAGGCGCTTATATAAGGATGGCGTGGAAGACAGATGCATCGCAGTTTCCTTAACTTCTAGCCCCCTGGGGAAGGTACTTCTAACACATTTGGAATAACTAGCAATATGAATGCCAGGGTTAAGTGTATAGTCCGGAAGTAGTACAGTTGGTTAAGATGCCAGAATCGCATATGGGCACTGGTTTGTGTCCCAGCTGCTCCACTTCCAATCCAACTTCTTGCTAATGGTATGGAAAAAGCAGCAGACGAATGCCCAAGTGTTTAGGCCCCTACCACTCCTGTGGGCGACCCAGTCGAAGGCCCTGACTCCTGGCTTCTCCTGTCCCAGTGCTGGCAATTGTAACCATCTGGAGAGTGCATCAGCAGATAGAAGATCTTTCTCTGTTTCTCCTTCTCTCTGTATCTCTGCTTTTCAAATAAATAACTAAAACAAAACTGTATAGTCCAATGTTGATGGCTTGACTACGTTTCTTTTTTTAATTTTATTTATTTGAAAGGCAGAGTTACAGTGAGAGAGAGACAGAGAGAAATGTCTCCCATCTGCTGGTTCACTCCCCAACTGACCACGACAGCCAGAGCTGTGCTGATCTGAAGCCAGGAGCAGGACCTTCTTCCAGGTCTCCTTCATGGGTGCAGGAGTCCAAGCACTTGGGCCATCTTCTGCTTTCCCAGGCCACAGCAGAAAGCTGGATGGGAAGAGGAGCAGCAGGGACTAGAACCAGGGCTCATACGGGGTGCCAGCGCCACAGGCAGAGCATTAACCCACTGTGCCACAACGCTGGCCCTTGACTACATTTCTGTATTTAAAAAGTCTTAAATTATTGCTGTGGAATATTAAATGTGTGCCCTTAAACACATTTATGCAACTTCCAACTGGATTTCCTCTGTTCATGGAACTCATCAACTCAAAGAAGGAAGAGTATCTTATTTGGAAAGCCATAAATTATTAACCATAGGTGAGATGGAAACATTCTCTCAATGAGTGGACTTGTTAATTGCTCTTCCCAGGAGTAGGTATTTAACTTATTTATCCTTTAACACTGATATTCTGAGAATGTTTAGCACAATAATGTTCCCATTGGAAATTAATGGATTATTTTTGAGAGCCTGCCAAACACTCAGGTCAATAGTAAGTGTCTAGAAGAGAAGATGGCTTTCTCAGTCAAATTTCAAGCTGTTATATAATAGAAGTGTGAATTCTCCCTACTCACTGACACATGTGAAAAAGAAAGAAGATTGGAGCTGAATTTTGAAGTCTTTTACAGATTGAAAGGATTTTGATATGTGCAGAATAAGGAATGAGGAGTCCAAGAGAGTTCATAGGAAGAAAACCATGACCATAGGCAACAAATGAGAACACTTATGGTGGTAGGGAGAATGGACTCTTAAAATGTATTCTGATAATTTGACTTTTGTCCTTCTAAATTAAGCCCTAGAGAAAGACTTGTAGTGATAACAGCAGAATTTCTGAAGGGTGATCTATGGGCCACATTCAGAGGGAAAATGATCTTAATTAGGTGCTAAGTGTTTGAACTGGAGGTGAGTATTGGTGATGGCAGTGAGAGTGATAACAGCTTTTTAAAATTAAAAACTGTTGAGTGACAAGATCAATGTGATAGGTGAAAAAGAGTGGAAAAATGTCAAAAAACCAGGAGACAGGATGGTTAGCTCAGGTGGGTAGCTCCTGTTTTCCAGACTTGAAATGTTAGACAATATGGGTAGGTGAGAGGAATTGAGGCTTCACTTCTTTACCAATTTATATTCATGTAAATTGCTACAAACAGTTCTTTCTGTCCTCTTTTAGCTTCTTTCCTCTATATTTTCTTCTCTGCCTTAATCCTCTTCCAGAAGCTAAGAACAATGGAAGGCACATTCTACATTTAGCTAGCAGGAACAAATTATTCTCAACTGTTTCTTTGGCATCAGCTCCCTGTTTTGTTGCCAACTTTCTTTCTAAAACACAAATATGAGGATATCACTCTCCTGCACCATAACCTCTGAGTCACTCACAGGACAAATTTCAAAATTAATAAAATGGCTTGCAGGTCATTCCTACCTCATTTCTAGCTTCATTTCCAATACTTCAAACATGCTGTAGAAGACCAGGATATGCCACCCCAACACATAACTGTAGGAGATCAGAATATATGTCCTTTTGGGCATATTTTGAGCTGATTATTTTGAAAAGAGAGAGAGTGAGAGTGAGTGTGTGTGTGTGAGAGAGAGACAGAGAGAGAGACAGAGACAGAGACAGAGAGAGATAGGAGAAGCTCTGAACACAGTCCAAGTTACTGTTGTGGGGAAATTTACACCTATAAAGGAAATCTCCATTTGTAAGGGTGTCTTTCTCTCCGTATCCAAAAGAGAAGGATGGCTAAATCACTAGGGATTCTTCCAATGGGAAAGGCACTAACTTCAATCTGACTCTTGTTTACTGTGCTTTTCTTGGATACCTCCCCATTATGATCTTCACAACACCTTTTGTCTTTGCTTACTGAAGATGGTATTTACACATGAACTGAAAGCCACCTCTTACTCTTTGTAAATGGGTGTTTCCCATGTATTCAGGAGGTACAAGGTGTTACTAAACTCCTGTTTTTCTCTTGTTAATCCCTCTTTTGTTACAAGTGTCCATCCTAACTGAGAACAATGAAGAAAAGAGAGAAAAATCACTTTTCCTTCCCTATAATGCACAGCAAGATAAGTCATACTGGACAATTTGCTTTTTTTTATATCAGAGTAAAAATTATCATGCCCACTCAAATTTGACTATGCTGATCTTTTCACTGGAAATAGATTTGCCTGAATTCACATTCATCCTTTAAGACTCAACTGTTCTGGGGCAGGCTTTTGGTATAGCAGGGAAGATGCCACTTGGGACAACTGCAGCCCCTATCAGTTGGAGCCTGGGCTCTGTTCCTGAGTCACCATTCTTGCTAATGTGAACCCTTGGTGTCAGTAGGCGATGACTCAGTAGTGGGTCCCTGCCACTCCATGTGGGAGACCTGGGTTAAATTCTCTATTCCCTAGCATTTGGAGAGTGAATCAGCAAATGGGAGGTTTAGCTTACTCTCTCCACAACCCCGTAAAAAGAGCTGGATTGACAATTTGGCCCAGCAGTTAAGACGCCATTTGGAATGCCTGTATCCCATAACAGACCCTAGGGTTAAGTTCCTGTTTTACTTCTGCTTCCAGCTTCTTGCTAATTTGCACCCTGGGAGGCAGTAGGTACCAACTCAAGTACCTGGGTCCCTGCCACCCACATACAGACCCAGACTAAATCCCAGGTTTGTGGGTTTGTGGCAGGGACCCTCCCCTTGGGGAAGAAAAAAAAAACTGCCTAAAGGCAAACAATGGTAGAGGATTTCATGAAGGGCCTTTCTGGGGAAGAAGGGGGTGGAAGGGCTTTCTGAGAAATACTGCAATGCATCTAGGTCAACTAAAGCAACACAGCTAAGTCAACTGCAGTGGTTTGGGTGCATGCCGGTGTGACTTTGTGTGATGGTCGTGTAAGTGGTGCTGTAGCTCTAGGATACCCAAAGGTTGTATAACTGAATATGTATTAGAAAACTTAAAGTTGTTTTTGCCAGGGTATATAAGACAATGACCTTCTTTGTTCAGGGCCCAGAATTTGGAGACAAAACTTCTCTGGGTCTGCTAGCAAGAATAAAAGCTGTTTTCCTGTTAAGAGTCTTGGTGTCCCATGTCTTTGTACAATATTTCCTCTGCAGGTTCAGCCTGGCTGGAAGAGAATCAGCAGATAGATCTCTCTCTCTCTCTGTCTTCTTATTTCTATGCTTTTCAAATACATTTTAAAAAGTTAAATTCCAAAACTCATCTCTCCTATACAAATTTCCACAATTTTAAGCTGTGTTTATCTCTGTTTCTGCTGCTGAGTTTTTCTTCACTTGTAGTATTTTGTCCAATTTTCTTCATGCAACAGTGAATGTAATTTGTTTGACTATTCCTCTACTGTTGACCAAGCAGAATTCATTTCTCCTATTGTCATGCTGTTTATCCCTCTACTACATAACTCTTTTTATTTCTAGATGTATTTTATTTATTTGAAAGAGAGAGAGGTAGAGACAGAGAGAGAGGTCTTTCATCGACTGGTTCACTCCCCAGGTAGCTGCAATGGCTGGAGCTGAGTAGATCTGAAGCAAGGAGCCAGGAGCTTCTTCTGGGTGCAGGGGCCCAAGGACTTCGGCCATCTTCCATTGCTTTCCCAGGCCATAGCAGAGAGCTGGATTGGAAGTGGAGTAGCCAGGACTAGAACCAGCACCCATTTGGGATGCCAGCGCTTCAGGTCAGGGCTTTAACCTGCTGCGCCACAGCACCAGCCCCACATAACTCTTTTTTTTAAAAAGATTATTTATTTATTTGAAAGATGGAGTTACAGAGAGGCAGAGGCAGAGGCAGAGAGAGAGAGAGAGAGAGAGAGAGAGCAAGATCTTCCATCACCTCGTTCACTCCCCAAATGGCAGCAATGGCTGAAGCTGGGCTGATCCAAAGCCAGGAGCCAAGAACCTCTTCTGGGTCTCCCACATGGGTACAAGGGCCCAAGGGCATGGGCCATCTTCCACTGCTTTCCCAGGTCATAGCAGAAGCTGGATGGGAGTGGAGCAGCCGTGACATGAACTAGCGCCTATATAGGGTGCCAGCACTGCAGGCAGCGGCCTTACCCATTATGCCACCATCCCAGCTCCTGTATAACTCTTCACACTGTAGTGTAGCTACTTACTTAAGCATCATCTTCCACATGAGATTGAAAGATTCTTTAGGATAAGAATCATATTTCAAACATCTCTTCTCACACTATAAACTAGAGATAGAATTTGTCAGTTCAAGTCCAGACTGCAATCATTACCTAAAACTTGGAAGAAAACTATATCTAGCAAAGTTTCAAGATCCAATATTTTGCCAAATACTTCCTAAAAAAAAGATCCATTAAATTGGTGTGTGGGTACCAAACTCTAATACAGACAGGGATAGAATTGTTCTCTTCTTGTTAAATAGGATATTAAATTAACTAATCAATCATGTTAAGCATTTAGCACTAGACAGTGAAACAAATGCATTTGACATGAGAGAGCAACATGAGAGTGAATTGAAGACCTCCTATCCTACCCCAATGGGTAGTGATTAATCCATATAAGCACACTCATCCCTACAAACAATTCCACAGAGAAATTCCAGATGTGAAGATAATCCTTTCATAGACTTGAGGGACATGATTCTTCAAACTGGTATTTATTAAATAAGAGTTTAGAAGCATACAGTGATATATTATTTATCTAGCAATCTCAGATGCAGTGTCTTCCAATTTCTTCCCATATAACTAAAAAGAAGTATATGCATGCACACACATAGACACAGACACATATACAAAGATAGCAAAACTTGTAACACTGATATTTAAGCCTGACAGTAAGGCTTTTGTCAAAATCTGCAACAAAAATTAAATAATACTTATCAAAACAAGATAAAATCTGGAAAAAGAAAAATGATAGAGGGTGATGCCATACAGGATGTAAGAATACACTAGAAAATACATTATTTGTAAATTAATAATAATTCAAACAGGGAAGTACTAACAAAAGGATTAACAGATTAATAAATAGGACAAATAGTAATGTATTTAAATGAGTACATCAATTTAAAATATTAAATTAATATATGTTCAGAATCATGAAGACATATGGAAGAAAATATGAGTTAAGAGGTTAAGAAAATAGATTATTTGGGTGGGCTTCAAAATGGCAAAATAGGGAGGGAGCTCACTGATAGTCCAGGAAAAGAGAGCTTACTAAAAGAGGAGATAGTGTAGTCTCAGGGAAGAGTTAGGAAAAAAGCTGCAGAGGAAACACTTTCGAAATTAGAGAGACACAGTGGATATACGGGGAAGACACGGGCGCCCACGGCTTGGGACCCCAGCTGCCAAGAGTCTTCTCCTCCACATCAGCGCTGGAAAGAGAGGTGAGTTGAAACTGCAGGAGCCCGAGACACTGGTGGAAAAGCAGCAGGAAGAGCCTAGAGGGAATGAGGCTTGAAGTCCCGTAGGGGAAAGTACACTAGCCTAACTAGAGGAGAGAAAAAAATAAAAGGGACAGTATGGACGCAATTCTCTCCATACACCTTACAAAGATTTGCGAGACAACAGAGCAGGCGCCATTTTGGACATACATAAAAGCTGCGCCAGCTCAGGGCTGTGCCTGCCCTCAGCCAAACAGAAAACCTGACTCTGGTGGGGAGTAATAACAGGAAACTAAGACATAGTGAATGAGTGGACTTATGAACTGGGACTATGAAAAAAAAAAAAGATAAAAAACTGAGGGTGTGTGGAAGAATTCACAGTGTGGGTGAGATGTGAGTAGTCTCGGTGGGAGATGCCACAAACTCGGGTGGGCTTGGCTACCTGGTGAGAGACATTGCAGGGGAATCTGAGCTTACACTGAGGACTGCACAGATCCTTTGTGTGGTCCTTGGGACACAGCAGACAAATATTATCCCCACTAGGGCTAGCACTCAGGCACCGACTGCCATCGAGGAGAAGAGCTCTGCTGAGTGGAATTACTTCCCTTCTGAATAAAAAGAGAGAGAGAGAGAGAGAGAGAGAGAGAGAGAGAGAGAGAGAGAGAGAGAAAGATTGATTTACCATGCCCAACCTGGGTGTGTCACCTTTGGCACACCCTTAACCCTGAAGAACTGAATAGAGCTCTCTGGCCACACCCACCACAAGCCTCTAGAAATTCAGGAAAAGCAGACAGCCAACTTAATCTAGAGTCACAGTATAACAAAAAAAGCCACCACAGTGAAAAAAAAAAGAAGAAGAAACCAAAGAATATCTCTACAATGCCAAACAACAAATGCAAAAACCGAGGAAACAAGAACAAGGAAGACATCATGACACTCCCAAATGAACATGACACTCAAATACAAGATTATGAAGATGATGAGATAGAAGAAATCTAAGATATGGAATTCAAAAAATTTATGAAAAGAACATTTAGAAGTTATCAAAAACAAATGCATGATCTACAGAAATCCATACAGGGCAGGACAGAAAATTCTTGTGAAAATGAAATCTTAAGGAGGAATCAAAATGAAATGAGGAATTTAGTAGAACATGAAATTGAGATAATTGAAGAGAAATCAAAATGAAATGAAGAATTCAATAGAACAAATGAAAAGCACTTTTGAGAGCCTTAAAAACAGAATCAATGAGTAGAAGAGAGAATATTGGACTTAGAAGGCAGAGCACAGGAAAATATACAGTCAATCCAAAGAAAAGAAGAGGAAATTAGAAATCTAAAAATTATTGTTGAGAATCTACAGGATACTATTAAAAAACACAACATTTGGGTTCTAGGAGTTCCTGAAGGCATGGGGAAGGAGAAAGGATTAGAAGGCCTTTTTAGTGAGATACTAGCAGAAAACTTCCCTGGGTTGGAGAAAGAAAGAGACATCCATGTAGAGGAAGCACATAGAAGCCCCAACAAACATGACCAAAAGAGATCCTCACCACAACACATTGTAATTATACTCACCACAGTGAAACATAAAGAAAAGAATCAGAAATGTGAAAGAGACAAACATCAGATTAACCTCAGAGGATCTCCAATTAGACTCACAGTTGACTTCTCACCAGAAACCCTACAAGCTAGGAGGGAATGGCGAGATATAGTCCAAGTACTAAAATAGAAAAACTGCCAGCCTGTAATATTATATCCTGCAAAGCTCTCATTTGTGAATGAAGGTGAAATAAAGACCTTTCAGAGCAAAGAGAAATTGAAAGAATTTGTCACCACTTGTCCAGCCCTGCAAAAGATGCTTAAAGGTGTGCTACACACAGAAATACAGAAACACGGCCATCAATATGAAAGAAGCTAAAGGAAGGAAACCTCACAGCAAAAGATCATAGGAAACTCAAAGCATATATTAGAAAATATCTTTGGCAAATGGTAGGGCAAAATCACTACTTATCAACAGTCACACTTAAAGTAAATAGTCTTGAGGCCAGTGCCATGGCTCACTAGGTTAGTCCTCCACCTGCGGTGCCAGCATCTCATATGGGCACCAAGTTCTAGTCCACGTTGCTCCTCTTCCAGTACAGCTCTCTGTGGTTGCCTGGGAGGACAGTGGAAGATGGCCCAAACGCTTGGGCACCTGTACCTGCATGGGAGACCAGGAAGAAGCACCTGGCTCCTGGCTTTGAATCGGTGTAGTTCTGGCCATAGTGGCCATTTGGTGTGTGAATCAACGGAAGGAAGACCTTTCTCTCTATCTTTCTCTCTCTCTCACTGTCTAACTCTATATGTCAAAAAAAAAAAAAAAAAAAAAGAAAGAAAAAAGAAAAGAAAAGACAAAAAGAAAAAGAAAAAAGAAAAAGTAAATGGCCTCAACTCTCCAATTAAGAGACACAGACTGCCTGAATGGATTAAAAAACAAAACTCATCTACTTGCTACTTACAAGAAACACATCTTTCCAACAAAGATGCATGCAGACTGAAAGTGAAAGGTTGGAAAAAGATATTCCATGCCAACAGAAACCAAAAAAGAGCTGGCATAGCCATCAGACAAAATAAACTTTAACACAAAAACTGTTAAGAGAGACAAAGAAGGGCACTATATAATGATTAATGGATTGATTCAGCAGGAAGATGTAACTATCATAAACATATATTCATCTAATTATAGTGCACTGGTTTATTTAAAAGATATGTTAAGGAACTTAAAGGGGGACTTAGACTCCAATACAATAGTACTGGGGGACTTCAGTACTCCACTTTCAGCAATAGACAGATAAACCAGACAGAAGATCAACAAGGAAACAGCAGATTTAATCAACACTATAGACAAAATGGAAGCATTTATACTGAGATCTGGTACCATACAGAGATGCCCACTCTCACCAGTGCTATTGAATATAGTACTAGAAGTTTTAGCTGAGCCATTAGACAAGAAAAAAAAAAATTAAAGGGATACAAATTGGGAAGGAAGAAGTCAAACTATCCCTTTTTGCAGATGATATGATTCTGTATTTAGGGGATCCAAAGAACTCTACTAAGAGACTATTGGAACTCATAGAAATTTGGCAAAGTAGCAGGATATAAATCAATGCACAAAAATCAACAGCCTTTGTATACACAGGCAATGCCATGGCTGAGGAAGAACTGCTAAGATCAATCCCATTCACAATAGCTACAAAAACAATCAAATACCTTGGAATAAACTTAACCAAGGACATTAAAGATCTCTACCATGAGAATTACAAACCTTAAAGAAAGAAATAGAAGAGGATACCAAAAAAATGGAAAAATCTTCCATGCTCATGGATTGGAAGAATCAATATCATCAAAATGCCCATTCTGCCAAAAGCAATTTATAGATTCAAGGCGATAGAAATCGAAATACTAAAGACATTCTCAGATTTGGAAAAAATGATGCTTAAATTCATATGGAGGCACAGGAGACCTCAAATAGCTAAAGCACCCTTGTAAAACAAAACAAAGCCAGAGGCATCACAATACCAGAATTCAGAACATACTACAGGACAGTTGTAATCAAAACAGCATGATACTGGTACAGAAACAGATGGATAGACCAATGGAACAGAATAGAAACACCAGAAATCAATCCAAACATCTATAGCCAACTTATATTTGATCAAGGATCTAAAACTAATTCCTGGAGCAAGGACATTCTCTTCAATAAATGGTGCTGGGAAAACTGGATTTCCACATGCAGAAGCATGAAGCAAGACCCCTACCTTGCACCTTACACAAAAATTCACTCAACATGGGTTAAAGATCTAAATGTACAACCTGACACCATCGAGAATCCCTGCACGATATAGGCACAGGCAAAGACATCTTGGAAAAGACCCCAGAAGCACAGAGTAATGTTCTCTCTGTAGAGATCCAGCTATTCAGTTAGAAAGAAGAGAGGTTCATAGGCTGTTCACTCTGTTGGTTTCTGTACTACAAAAGAAACAGTCAGGAAAGTTAATAGGCAACCAACAGAATGGGAAAAAAATATTTGCAAACTATGCAACAGATCAAGGATTAATAACCAGAATCTACAAAGAGATCAAGAAACTCCACAACAACAAAACAAACAGCCCACTTAAGAGATGGGCCAAGAACCGAAACAGACATTTTTCAAAAGAGGAAATTCAAATGGCCAACAGACACATGAAAAAATATTCAGGATCACTAGCCATCAGGGAAATGCAAATCAAAACCACAATGAGGTTTCACCTCACCCCAGTTAGAATGGCTTACATACAGAAATCAATTAACAACAGATACTGACAAGGATGTGGGGAAAAAGAGACACTAATCCACTTTGTTGGGAATGCAAACTAGTAAAGCCACTATGGAAGTCAGTTTGGATTGCTGTGAAACCTGAATATAACCCTACCATACAACCCAGCCATCCCATTCCTTGGAATTTACCCAAAGGAAATTAAATTGGCAAATAAAAGAGCTCTCTGCACCTCAATATTTATTGCAGCTCAATTCACAATAGCTAAGACATGGAATCAACCTAAATGCCCATCAACAGAAGACTGGATAAAGACATTATGGGACATGTACTCTATAGAATACTATACAGCAGTAAAAAAAATGAAATCTGGTCATTTGCAACAAAATGGAGGAATCTGGAAAACATCATGCTGAGTGAATAAGCCAGTCCCAAAGAGACAAATATTATATGTTCTCCCTAATCGGTGACAACTAACTGAGCACCTAAAAGGAAACCTGCTGAAGTGAAATGGATACTATGAGAAACAATGACTTGATCAGCCCTTGTCCTGACTGTCAAGGAACAACTTACTATTTTATTCCTTTTAGTGTTATTTTTTGTTGTTGTTGTTGTTCTACTTAATACCATTGGTTGAACTCTTTAATTAACACAATTATTCTTAGTCATTTAAATTTAACTGAAAAGTGATCGCTGTTAAATATAAGAGTGGGAATAATAGAGGGAGGAGATGTAGAGTTTGGCACATGCTCACTCAGACTTACCCCTATTGGTAGAGTTAGAAACGTGCCAGAGGATTCCAATTCAATCCCATCAAGGTGGCATGTACCAATGCCATCTTACTAGTCAATGTGATCAGTTTCAGTTCATAATTGATCATAATGATAGGTTTAAGAGTCAAAGGGATCTCATAAATAAGACTAGTGTCTGCTAATACTAACTGATAGAAATAAAAAGGAGAAAATAATCCAACATGGGAAGTGGGATACACCGCAGACTCACAAAATGGCAGATGTCCTAAACAGCGCTTTGGCCTCAGAATCAGCCTGTAAGGCATTAGGCTCTGGCTAAAAAGCCATGAGAGTATTTCAGGCATGGAAAGCCAAGAAATTCTGGCAAAAAATGAGCTAAATGAAAGATCTCTGTGAGTGATATCCCAATGGAAAGAACAGGCCATCAAAGAAGGAGGTACCTTTCTCTGAAGGGAGGAGACAACTTCCACTTTGACTATGACCTTGTCTAAATAAGATCGGAGTTTGTGAACTCAAGAGGCTTCCATAGCCTTGGCAGCTCATGACAACAGCCTCAGGTGATTACTGACGTCATAAATAAGAGTGTCAATTATTAAATCAACAACAAGAGTCACTATGCACTTACTCCCCATGCAGGATCTCTGTCCTTAATGTGTTGTACTAGCCGGCGCCGTGGCTCAACAGGCTAATCCTCCGCTTTGCGGCGCCGGCACACCGGGTTCTAGTCCCGGTCGGGGCGCCGGATTCTGTCCCGGTTGCCCCTCTTCCAGGCCAGCTCTCTGCTGTGGCCCGGGAGTGCAGTGGAGGATGGCCCAGGTGCTTGGGCCCTGCACCTCATGGGGAGACCAGGAAAAGCACCTGGCTCCTGGCTCCTGCCATCGGACGAGCGCGGTGCGCCGGCCGCAGCGCGCCAACCGCGGCGGCCATTGGAGGGTGAACCAACGGCAAAGGAAGACCTTTCTCTCTGTCTCTCTCTCTCACTGTCCACTCTGCCTGTAAAAAAAAAAAAAAATGTGTTGTACTATGTGAATTAACGGTAAAACTTCTACTAAAATAGTACTTTATACTTTGTGAATCTGTGTGGGTGTAAACTGTTGAGATCTTTAGTTAGTAAATACTAAATTGATCTTCTGTATATAAATATAATTAAAAATGAATCTTGATGGAGAATGAGATGGGAAGGGAATGGGTGATGGGATGTTTGTAGGTGGATGGGAGTTTATGGGGGAGAAAGCCACTATAATTCAAAAGTTGTTCTTTGGAAATTTATATTTATTAAATAAAATTATTTAAAAAGTAATAAATGATAAAGAAAAGAATAAAGAAATTTAAGGCTGGTTTCCTGGCTTGATAGGTTTATGATTTGTATATATGTGGAAATACAAGTATTGCATGTTAGTCCAAAATTTAAATAATTAAAATCTTTTTATAGGAAAATAGATTATTTTGAAAATAATATGATTTATATTCTAAATTCCCATTAAAGAGTTAATAGTACAATATCAAGTAATTAAAAATAGACCAGCAATGTGTCATGTGCTCTGTAAGGCATTTCCTGTTGCCTATATGGTAGATGGGAGATTGACAATATTTAAGTAACTAAACAAACACTTTGAATAATCATAAATTATGGATATTATTGTAAGTTATACTAATAGGGTGTGGAAAGACTTGAGGAAGGAAAAGAGCATCCCAGGAAAAGCTCTGTAATTATTATTAGTAGCAATAAGCAGGTGCAAGTATTGGTACTGTGCAAGCATTCTCTGATTGGACAATTGATCACTGGATAGTTAACATGTGCAATGATTTACTACAAAAGCATACAGATTTAATTAAAAATTTCATTTAGCTAAAGCTCTCATTTTGACCATCCATTCTTCTGTGATATTTACTGTGTTTCTTACTTCAGATAAACAACTGGGTCCTCCACCTGCTTCTATATTCCCTCTCTCTGATTCTGCAGGGTCCTCTTCAGTAGTGTCTACAACATTCTTACTGAGGCTGCAAGCTGTCCTTGCTAGTGGGGCCACTGTGTTCTTCAGTAATTGAACTTTTCTTGCTTTTTTCTGAGAAGTAGTATAGTGGTCAGGACTTAGTGGTCAGGGAGATCTCTGTTTAAATTCTGGCTCCATCATTTGTGAGGCAGATGGCCTTCTGGTATTCAGAAGGCATTCATGCATTCTTCATAACTATAATGAGAACAATACTACGTCCTACACTATAGTCATAGGTTCATTCTGAGAGCTGAATATTGAATGTGATAATGTATGGAAGGTGCCTGGCTCACATTAAGGGCCGAGTAAGTGATAGCTGTGATTATTTGCTGGTAGAGTTTAATCATTGTGTTGCAAGTGCTTGCCCAAATAGTATAGTATTTTTTGTTTGTTTGTTTTTTAGTCTTTCTTCTTTCATCTATTTTTTTTACAGGCAGAGTTAGACAGTGAGAGAGCGAGAGCGAGAGTGAGAGAAAGGTCTTCCTTCCGTTATCCCCCCCCCCCCAATGGCCACTACGGCTGGCGAGCTGCATCGATCCGAAGCCAGGAGCCAGGTGCTTCCTCCTGGTCTCCCATGAAGGTGCAGGGCCCAAGGACCTGGGCCATCCTCCACTGCACTCCCGGGCCACAGCAGAGAGCTGAACTGGAAGAGGAGCAACCACGACAGAACCATCGCCCTGACCGGGACTAGAACCTGGGGTGCCGGCGCTGCAGGCGGAGGATTAGCCTGTGAGCTGCATGCTGGCCCTTTCATCTATTTTCAAACAGTGATAATAGATCATTCAGCAATAAATTTTTTCACAAATATTAATTATATCACCTCCTTAGCAGAAAACAGAAGCTCTAATTCATGCTTGGAGAGACTCTTTATTTGGGAGGCATTATGTTAGCAGGAGAGTCCCCCCAATTTCCACTCCCTTCCCAAATTCTGCTTCCTTTGGTTACAAGTTCCAGCGTCACTTCTTGAGTTAAGAAATTTTTGAAACCAACTGCTGAAGATGCTCTGTCAGTCTTTGTTCTCTTAGAATGTACAGATTCAGCTGTTTTCTGGATTAGTAAAAATTTCAAAAACAAGATTGACTGCAGTAAAGAGCTTGTCAGATAGCTTTGAGATATTCTGTGGCAGAAGAAAAGAAGTAATGAAGCTGGGTTTACTTTAGGAATGGAGATTACATGAAATTCTCTCACCCGTTCCTGGGCAAGCAGACTTTGATGAGCTAGGCCAAAGCTCAGAAAGCTCAAGTCAGCATAATATTTCCACTGCTTTCCAGAACTTTCTTTCCTTTGGGAGTCCACTGACCATTAAACATGTTCCAGCGGCTCATCGTAGACTTTTGACACTGCTCTCGCTGCTGCTCAGCCAAAGAGGACATGGGAGATTTTCTGTTACTCATTATCCCACACCTCATTTACCCTATATTATATAGTTGTCTTCTAGAAATGAGAAGAGCAGGCTTTTATATAAATTAACAGTTTTTATGGTTGCATTAAGGATTTAGGCAAACACAAGACATTGTCTCTGCCCAGAAATTATAATCTCATAATAATTATACAAATGACAAGCCAACACTTGCTGATGTCCCCAGTGAATTATGCATATTGTCTCATTTCAGCCACACAACGGTCTCCTGAGGAGACTACACTTATTCACCTCCTTTAACAGACAACAAATTTCCAGTTCAGATGACTGAGTAATTTTCCAAGGTGATACAGCCACTCACAAATAGAACCTGGATTCACCACTCCAGTTTGGTGGACTTGAAAGCCTGTTCTTTTAACCAATACACCGTACTGTTCTCTCCACTGATAAGAACAACATGTGAAGTTGACACTTGACATTTGTAAATTTAAGTTTTTAAATATTTTATTTATTTATTTCAGAAGCAGAGCCACAGAGAGAGGGAGAGACAGAGAGAAAGGTCTTCCATCTGCTGGTTCACTCCTCAAATAGCCACAACAGTCAGAACTGCGCCGATCTGAAGCCAGGAACCTGGAGCTTCTTCTGGGTCTCCCACGCAGGTACAGGGGTCCAAGAGGTTGGGCCATCTTCTACTGCTTTCCCGGGCCATAGCAGAGAGCTGGATCAGAAGAAGAGCAGCCTCATCCGGGTCTTCCACATGGGGGCAGAGGCCCAAGCACTTGGGCCATCCTTTACTGTTTTCTCAGGACTTAAGTAGAGAGCTGGTTCAGAAGAGGAGCAGCCTGGACACAAACTAGCTCCCATATGGAATGCTGGTGCCTCAGGTGGACAATTAGCCTACCGTGCCACAGCACGGTCCCTAAATTTAATGTTTAAAGTTCTATTTGCAAGTAATCCCAAAGGCCCACAAATACACTTTATTTTTCAATTTTATTTGAAAATCAGAGAGTGAGATCTTCATTTGCTTGTTCATTCCCCAACTGTATGCAACAGCCAGGGTTGGGCAAGACTGAATCCAGGAGCTAGGAAGTTAACTCAGATTTCCCATGTGGGTGACAGAGATCCGACTTTGAGTCATCACCTTCTGCCTCCTGGGATGCACATCAGAAGGAAATAGGAGTTGGAAGCAGAGCTTGACTTGAATCCAGGCATTTCAAGAGACATGTTAACTGCTGTACCCAATGGCTGCCCGATGGACACATTTTAGGATATGTGATGGCATGTGTCAGACTGATGTATCTTGTGTGACTGGACAAGGGAACCAATAAGGGGCCCTGCTGGCTGGCTGTGTGCACTTGACTTCCCATTTTCTTTTTTTTTTTAATTTTTATTTATTTTAAAGACAGAGTTACAAAGAGAGGTAGAGACAGAGAGAGAGGTCTTCCATCTTCTGGTTCACTCCCTAGATGGCCACAACAGTGGGAGCTGCGCCGATCTGAAGCCAGGAGCCAGGAGCTTCCTCTGGGTCTCCCAGGTGGGGGCAGGGGCCCAAGGACTTGGGCCGTCTTCTACTGCTGTCCCAGGCCATAGCAGAGAGCTGGATCAGAAGAGGAGCAGCCAGGACTAGAACCGGTGCCCATATGGGATGCCAGCGCTTCAGGCCAGGGCATAACCTGCTGTGCCACAGTGCCAGCCCCTTCCCAAACATTTTCTACACTCAATCTCTCATGTGTAGCAACTCTTGCGAAAGGGTGACTTGTATTTCTTAATAATTTTAAAATTAAGATAATTTCATAGTTAATAGCACTGTTTTTTTATACGGTAAAATTTTAAGTTTGGAAAAGCTCACTTAAATTTTTCATTTTGATTTTTACTAAATTTCATGATAAAAACTAATCCATCATAATGTTCAACCATTATGTTTGGGGCTGTTAATAAATATAATAGAATATATCTCTCCGGATATTTGAGTGTCTGATATGAAACAATATGGCACAATAGAATAATACAGTAAATGGCTTCAGAGGCAGGATTGTGGATGAGTGGTGCAGTTGCCATACTAGTGTTGATAGTGCTGGGTGTGATCTATTGCAATGTAACCATGTGGGAGAGGTTGAAGGGGCAGGGATTTTGTGCAGGGCCCAGTTTTTGGAATAGAGCAGACACTGGAAGACCAACTCAGCCACAGTTAGGAGGAAATGTTATCATGTACGTTACTGTCTTCAAAGACAGCCAGCTGATTTGTTCATCCAACAAAACATGTATTGAACATTCTTACATGACAGGCTATGGATACAAAGGTGCATATTTTCAGACCAAAGAAACAGCAGAAGCATACGTGCCATACTCTTTCAAGCCAACTCAACCCTTCTGAACTCCAGGCAAATTTCTAGGAAGGAATGTTGGTTTGTGATAACTCAAACTTCCTTCACTGGGCTTTTGATCATAGATTATTTCTCATTCTAATTCCACCTAATTATTGATCCCCAATTCATTCATCTATATGCTAAACTATTTCTGCCTTTTGTTCTGGATGGCTATACTTTTTATTTCTCTCATATGATCCTTGGTAATCTTAAATGCCTTTGGTTGTCATTCCTCCTTTGGTCCTGTTTTCCCAGCCTACTCATATAAGAAATGCCCTACCCAGAAGCAACTCTGGGGCCCAAAAGCTTCCCCAGTCATTTCTGAGGATGGAAGAGATTTATTGAAAAGGATGTGACTGGGGCTGGTGTTGTGGTATAGAGGGTAAAGCCTCTGCCTCCAAACAAGCATCTCATGTGGGTACCACTATATGTCCTGGCTGCTCCCTTCCAATCCAGCTCCCTGCTAAAGGCTTCTGAAAAGCAGTGGAAGAAGGCCCAAGTACTTGTGCCCCTGTCACCCATGTGGGAGATACAAATGAAGTTCCTGATTCCTGGCTTCAGCCTGGCCCAGTGCAACCTACTGCAGCCATCCTGGGGGTGAACCAGTGAAGGGAAGATCTCTCTCTCCCTCTCTGTAACTCCGACTTTCAAATAAATAAATCTTTTTTAAAAAAAGATAGAAGGATGTGACTACAGAAGCTGTTTAGTTATATGGTGATTGGGGAGAGCATTAGCTTAGCTAAGGGGTTCCAACACAGAGAAGTGTAATCCAAGGTCAGATAGTCATTGGAAATGTGGACATCCAACATCAAGAAAGCTACCAGTAGGCAACAAGGTCCAAAACACTGGCCTAGAGTTCAAAGGATCACTGTAATTACCAGGAGAGTCTGCAATAGGGAACCTGGTGTCTTCATTCATTTTGAATTGTCCTTCTATTGTTTATTATCAGCTGTATATGTGAGACTGCATGAATATAATTTAGCCTCTCAGAACTTCATGTTCCTCTTCTGTGCAATGAAAATGATACTATCTAGTTTACAGGGTTTCTGAGGATTAAATAGCATCACATATACAAAGCATTAGCACATGCTAAATGCCTAGCACGTGTTGGTTTATAATGATGGTGATGGTGCTGATGAGATTAGGAATGCTACACTAAGACAATTGTAATTGTAGGGCTAGAGTGGTGGCAATTTGGTTTATTTAACAAGCACTTGAGCACCTACTTGATGCCAGGTATTGAGGGCTCATTGCTGAGACTACTGCAGTGAATATGGCCTTTTCCTTCAGTGTTTTAGAATCTAGAGAGCAGTATTACTAGCAGCAGGATACAAATGAAGGAACTAATTTAGAAATAAGGTAGCAGAAAATGAAATAAACCCAAAGGTTGAGCCAGAGTGGGACTGGGCTTTTGAATCTTAGATTATAAGGAAACTATCTTTACAGCTTTTCTGCACATAATTTGACTAGTGTTGGTCACTGAAGAAGACCAAATTTGCAGTGAGAGGTCAAGGGACCACAGATGGCTGGAGAGACAGGAGAAGGCTAGAAGAAGGCAGAATCTGACAGTTAGGGAAGCTTCATCACATACAGGGCATGTTTTAAGTCATAAATATTAGCTTTATTATTACTGTTGTTAATAATAATTAACACACTTCCTTGCACTGGCATAAATGATTCTCTCTCAAGTAGTCTTTCCCGCGGTATTCTGAGGACAGTATCAAGGCACCGTGCCTGGCTGCAAGATCATGATGTGCTGGGAGCCTACAGAGACAGCTGGTTTTCATGTCAACTCAACCAGGTGGAGCTGGACTTTCAGCAACGCTGCAGCTCACAAGCTTTGTTAGAAAATGTATTTTCTTATGGCTGGTGCCACGGCTCAGTAGGCTAATCCTCCACCTTGCGGCACCAGTACACTGGGTTCTAGTCCCAGTCAGGGCACTGGATTCTGTCCTGGTTGCCCCTCTTCCAGGCCAGCTCTCTGTTATGGCCCGGGAGTGCAGTGGAGGATGGCCCAAGTGCTTGGGCCCTGCACCCACATGGGAGACCAGGATAAGCACCTGGCTCCTGGCTTCGGATCAGTGCAGTGTGCCAGCCGCGGCGGCCATTGGAGGGTGAACCCACAGCAAAGGAAGACCTTTCTCTGTCTCTCTCTCTCTATCTACTCTGTCGGAAAAAAAAAAATGTATTTTCTTACTTTTTGCCACTGAGAGGTCCTACCATCCGTTTTGCTATGCTAGTGTGCTTACTTTTATTTGCTGAGGTCCCTTTTAATATGCTGTGAGCTTAACAAAGGAGCATAACTAGTCTGTTAAAAATTCATATCAAAGAATAAAATATATCAAGGATGATCCTATAAGCAAAATGGACATCTTTTCCATCACTGAAAATTATGGAAACTGGATTTGAGATCAGGACTCTTTTGGGTAATTTTATTTATTTATTTTTTAAAGATTTATTTATTTATTTGAGAGTCAGAGTTACATAGAGAGAAGGAGAGAGAGAAAGGTCTTCCATCCACTGGTTCAATCTCCAACGGCCAGAGCTATGCTGGGCCGAAGCCTGGAGCCAGGATCTTCTTCGGGGTCTCCCATGCGGATGCAGGGGCCCAAGGACTTGGGCCATCTTTCACTGCTTTCCCAGGCAGTAGCAGAGAGCTGGATCAGAAGTGGAGCAGCCAGGACTTGAACTGGTGCCCATATGGGATACAGGCACTGCAGGCAGCAGCTTTACCTGCTACACCACAGTGCCAACCCCTTTTGGGTAACTTTAGGTTTTCATTTTTTTCAACTGTGACAGGAGAATAATATTTATTGCCTGCCAACTACTTCAGGACAATCTGAGGACCTGATATTATACATGTGAAAATGCTTTATGAAGTAAAGAGCATCATAAAAATAAAGGACATAATGCAGTTGTATGTGTGTTTTCTGGACAGTGGCAACATTGGAACCAACTACCTAGGCGGGGGTAAAGGAGGAGTTTCTTCATCAAGATTTTCAAGCTAGATATAATTTTCAAATTCTATACCTTTTTATCTTTGCACAACAAAGGGCAAGAATATTTTTTAAATTATGGGGCCAGTGCTGTGGCATAATGCGCTAAGCTACTGCCTGCAAAGCTGGCATCCATATGGGCACCATTTCACGTCCTGGCTGCTCCTCTTCCAGACCAGCTCCGTGCTATGGCCTGGGAAAGAACCAGCAGATGGCCCAAGTACTTGGGCCCCTGCACTCACGTGGGAGACTGGAAGAAGCTCCTAGCTCCTGGCTTTGCATTGGCCCAGCTCCAGCCACTGCAGCCATTTGGGGGAGTGAGTAAGTGGATGGTCTCTCTCTCTCCCTAAGTCTCTCCCTCTGTCTGTAACTCTGCCTCTCAAATAAATAAAGAGAATATTATTTTTACTTTATTTTTATTTTTTGACAGGCAGAGTGGACAGTGAGAGAGAGACAGAGAGAAAGGTCTTCCTTTTTCCGTTGGTTCACCCTCCAATGGCTGCCGTGGCACCGTGCTGATCCGATGGCAGGAGCCAGGTGCTTCTGGTCTCCCATGGGGTGCAGGGCCCAAAGATTTGAGCCATCCTCCACTGCACTCCCTGGCCACAGCAGAGAGCTGGCCTGGAAGAGGGACAACCGGGACAAAATCCGGCGCCCCGACCAGGACTAGAACCCGGTGTGCCAGCACTACAAGGTGGAGGATTAGCCTAGTGAGCCACAGCGCCAGCCAATAAATAGAATATTTTTAAAAAAGGTTTTTAAAAAAGAATATTTGTTAAATTTTAAGAACTGAACCATTGATGTTCCTACTTCACTATGTAGCTTTTGTTCAAATTAAATAATTTTTGAAGGAACATACACATGAGTGAACAGATGATTTACAAGATTATTAAAATTTATTGAATAAACTATTGCTATAGACATTGTTGGTGACAAACTCAGGCATATATTCATGTAATAGGAACT
The DNA here is from genome assembly GCA_949820135.1 of Sylvilagus floridanus. NCBI lineage: Eukaryota > Metazoa > Chordata > Mammalia > Lagomorpha > Leporidae > Sylvilagus > Sylvilagus floridanus. The sequence goes on from OX463243.1 coordinate 68,337,561, forward strand.
ACTGAAATATGTGCCAGATAATTAAACTGTCTAGCATGCAAGTTAAATTTCCTATAGAAATTTGATTATTTTATGTCAATTCAGCCTGAAACCATTATTAAGAGATAGCTTATGTCACATGCTAATTTACTTTACTGCCATAATAATGAATACTCAGCTAAATGCTAATTACTTCTATTTTTTGAAAACCCTCTAGACCCGATACCACAGTTTAAGTAAACATTCTCAATTCTATAAAACATTTTTTACTGCTATAAGAACAAGTTTTGTACATTTAAAATATAGTTCAAGTAATCTGATCTAATATGCCTTTTGTATACATGGTTCGTCATTCCAGATTAGTTTAATATTTATTTAATTGATTTAATCATATAGTGACTTCTTATTTATTTGTAAATTAAAAGATTTTTCCCAACTTTCATGCATTGCTTGCTACCTGAAGTGGACTAGCTTAACAATGGAAAAAGAATCAGCATGGTATTAAACAAAATTTCAGTGCATTTCCATTTCAACACTTTATTTCAAAACTTGTGATCTACTAATTATGATCAAGCTTTGCTATTATGACATTTTATTCCACTTGAATTGGTAGGAGTGTATTAATATAATTAATTCTTTGTACCTTTCAAATCCTGGTTCAAAGTAAGAAGGCATTGGAAATGTTGGATTGGTTCTTAAAGTCTTTAGTCTCAGGGGCAGTATTTCGCATAAATATGTGCTCAGTCTCAAAGGCTGTTTAAGCAGTTCTGGTGACCTCAGGTCCAGGACAATGAGTCCTGAAGGAGCAGGTCTGTGTTCTTTCAGGAAGGTCTACGTGAGCCTTGCAACAGGATATGCAAGAAAAAATGCCTGGAGGGCTAGTTTTCAAATTTAAGATTTGGGTTACATCCGGCCCTAATGTGAATCCACTTGTCAAATCACTGCACATATTCATTCAAGTCCAGTATAATCAGAGAAGAAATATCAAGTTGGAATGGCCCAGCAGAAGTCAATTAATGTACTAATGATTTTACCATTTGGTTTGTGAGAGAACTTAAAACTCAGCTATTCCAAACTCCTGCACAGGTTACAGAATACCACAGATCAAAGGGCAGGAATGAATTAGGGGCATTTTTATTCCATTACAGAGGTTTGTAGTTTGTTTAATTAGGATGGTCTATCTTCATTATGTTTTTTTTTGGGGGGGGGTACAGGTAGAGTTACAGACAGTGAGAGAGAAAGAGACAGAAAGGTCCTCGTTCAGTTGGTTCACTCCCCAAATGGCCGTCACGGCCGGCGCTGTGCTGATCCGAAGCCAGGAGCCAGGTGCTTCTTCCTGGTCTCCCATGTGGTTCAGGGGCCCAAGCACTTGGGCCATCCTCCACTGCCCTCCCAGGCCACAGCAGAGAGTTGGACTGGAAGAGGGGCAGCCAGGACTAGAACCCAGCACCCATATGGGATACCAGCGCCGTAGATGGAGGATTAACCAAGTGAGCTGCGGCGCCAGCCCCTGTCTTCATTATATTTTAAATCTTCATTGTGTTGGTTGGTGCTGCAGCTCAATAGGCTAATCCTCCGCCTGATGGCGCCGGCACACTGGGTTTTAGTCCCAGTCGGGGCGCTGGATTCTGTCCTGGTTGCCCCTCTTCTAGTCCAGCTCTCTGCTGTGGCCCGGGAGTGCAGTGGAGGATGGCCCAAGTGCTTGGGCCCTGCACCTTCATGGGAGACCAGGAAGAAGCACCCGCATGGGAGACCAGGAGAAGCACCTGGCTCCTGGCTTCGGGTCAGCACAATGCGCCAGCCACAGCACGGCGGCCGCAGCAGCCACTGGAGGGTGAACCAAGGGCAAAGGAAGACCTTTCTCTCTGTCTCTCTCTCTCACTGTCCACTCTGCCTGTAAAAAAAAAAAAATCCTTATTGTGTCAGAGAGAGAGCGAGAGTGAGAGATCTTCCATCTTATGGTTCATACTCCCAGATGCTTGCAACAACCAGGTCTGGGTCAGGCCAGGCCAAAGCCAGAAGCCTGGAATCCTATCCAGGTCTCCCACGCAGGTGGCAGGGTGGCCACTACATGAGCCATCATCTGCTGCTTTCCACGATGTGCATTAGCAGAAAGCTGGATTGGAGGCTGAGTAGCTGAGACTCTACTGAGGCACTTTGATATGGGGTGTGGGTGTCCCAAGTGGAGACTTAAGCTGCTGCACCAAAGGCCTGCCCCTTCACTATGATGCTTTGTCACGATGACTAAATAATTATTTAAAGATTTTTTTTTTTAAAGATTTTAGATTGACATGAAATACCAATATGTTATATGGAGTATAGTATAATATTTCAACAGATACAAAGGCATAATGCTAACCTATTAGCCCTTCTATTTCCTTTATTGAAGATTGTAGTTACCCTGTTACTACTCTGGTGCACACTGGAAGCCATTACCTTCACTTGTCTGTGTTTTTGTACCCATTATCAGGTCCCCCAACCTCCCACCTTTCCCAGACTCTACTTGTCACTGCTTTAGATTAATATCAGATATGAAACTTTCAGATATGAGAGAAAATATGGTTTGTTTTTCTGTATCTGGCTTATTTTGCTTAGCATGATGTTCTATTCCATTCATTTTTTGCAAATGTCAAGATGATTAATTTCTAAAAATATATATTTGGCCTAATTTTACCTCCTTTAAAAATGTTTTTTCTTTCAGAAGAGTTTTAAGTTTACAAAACAAAAATTCTGAAGTAGAACAAAGAGCTCCCATATGCTTCACACCCAGCTTCCCCCACTGTTAACATCTTCTATGAATATGACACATCTGTCAACAATCTATAAACCATAGCTGGCTTCCTCAGCTTTTTGAATCCTAACTCCTAACCCTCCCACTCTCACCAGCCTCTAGTAAACAACATTCTATTGTTTGCTTTTTAGCTCCCACATATGAGGGAGAACATGTGGTCTTTGTCTTTCTGTGTCTGGCTTATTTCATTCAATATGATGTCCTTCAGTTCCCTCCAGTTTGCTTCAAATTACAGGATTTCACTTTTTTTGGCCTGAATTTTGAAGGAAAGAGTCAGGCTCAGCTAAAGATTGTACACTCCACACCTCTCTGTAGTGCTTTAGCCACAAATAATTGCTCTTCATAACATAGAGATCGCACTGATTTAAGAATTTACTGATTTTTCTTCTCCACTGTCACAAAAATATACAATCACAAGTGAAACTGAAATATTCACCCTTACTATACGTATCGCAAAAAAGCATCAAATGAAATAAAATAAATCTCTAGGTTGGCTTATATATGATTTGCTATATGTAACCTGGAATCATCTTTTGTGGAATTATTATCCATCTATATTCATTTTGTTAATATGATTTAGCTTCTATTGACACTATTTTCTTTGAAGTTCTTGTGTATTACACCAAAAGGTGTTAAGACTTTAAAATGGGAAGAATCTCTAAGACCAATATTAAGTTTTCTAAGTCATTTCAGGGAACGTGACTCACAAAGACAGCACAGCACTTGAGAAGTCCTTATTAATTCCAGATAAAAGGAGAATTGCTAACCAGCCTTTCTAGGATAGTCCCACATTTCAAAATGCAAAATGCTAAATTCACAATGTTAATGGTTTTTTTAAAATCTTTGTGTGTGTGTGTGTGTGTGTGTGAGTTATAGACCATCCTATAGACTCAGAATCTCTTGCTTCCCTTCCCAGGTTAAGCAAAGTCCATCAGACCCAATTATTACATCTGCATGGTCTAGCCTTCCATGCTTATCTCCTCTGAAGACAGCACAATAGTGGTATCATCTTTCCCTATTTATTCAATAGTCAAATTACAAGGGCACTTCAAAAAGTTCATAGAAAATGGAATTTAAAATGTCTTCATGTAAAATATTTTGAAATCTATGCATAGTTTTTTCATAATATGCATTTTCATGTATTTTTAAAGACCTTTTGTATGCATGGATTTCAAAGATCTTTAGCACCAAAATAAACTTATCTTTTAATTCCATTTTACATGAATTTTTTGAAATACCTCTTTATGACTTACCTTCTGATTACCTTGGTAGGCATTCCAAAAAGCATGGAATTATTCACACGCTTCAAGCTCTCTTTTCTCTACATTTGTGGGTGAGTCAGTTGCTCCATGCAAGATGCTCTCCCTCTTTCATTGTATCACTAACTCCCAGCTGTTGTTCAAAGTGTGTATCTGATTCTTAACTCCAGGTAAACATCCCTGACCTGCCTCTCCTCCAAGTTGTATTACTTGCCTCTTTTTTTCATCTGTTGCCCCACCACATCCTGTGCATCACACAATAACTTATTGCATGGTATAGTCATTATGTTTACTCATTTTTCTATTTCCTCTTTAAGGGTCAGGGATGTTAGTTTTTTTTAACAGTAAAATTCAAAGTAACAACACCAGAAAATAATCGATTCACAGTGAAGATTTGTTGGTTGGATGAATAAATGAGTCAGTGGTGATGTGTAGTTTACACAAAGAGGCTGACCTCTGGCAGAGATGTGTTTCTATTTCATGCGAGTCATTTTTCTTTCCATTTGACTAGTATGGTTTCTCTATAGAGGCATCAGTAGTTCCTATCTGCTTTCCCATAAAATCTTATCCTCTCAGATGATACAATCTCTAATGTCAATCAGAAAAATGACACTTGAAGCTGAGAGGAGTGACAGAATTGCTCAAGTGCACATACTTGAGGCAATGATTAGAAACACAAGTGAATCATGATATGTGTAAACCCAGTGTATGTTGGTTATTTTCTTTACACTAAAGATGGTTGTGGGGAAAATATTTCTGGTGCATTGTCAGTTATTCATAATTTCATTTATTCCAATGCTCAATGTGGATAAATTTAAAACTTGGTTCAATATATGAAGATAACAATAGTGTTTCAATCTTTCAGTTATTTATTTATTTCTTCTTTTAAAGATTTATTTATTTGAAACCCAGATCCAGAGAGAGAGAGAGACAAAAAAATGGAGGATATCAGAATGGAAAAGTTCTATCCAAGTGCAAGAAAGATGTGCTCAGCACCTCTAAGCAAGGTCCAAGGTGAGAGAGAGAGAGAGAGAGAGAGAGAGAGAGAAAGAGAATCTTCCTGCTGCTGGTTCACTTCTCAGATGGCACAACAGCCAGTACTGAGCCAGGCAGAAGCCAGGGGCCAGCAGCTTGATCCAGGTCTCCCATGTGGTTGGCAGGGCCCAAACACTTGGGTCATCTCCCACTGCTTTTCCCAGGCCTTTAGCTAGGCGCTGGATGGGGACACTAACCAGCACCCATATGTGATGCTGGAGTCACAGGCTGTGGCTTTACCTGCGATGTCAAGATGCCAGCCCTTTAGTAATTTATTTCTAAAAGAAGGTGCCCTTAAAGAACTAGAGACACAACTTTGAAACCTAAGTGACCAACACGGATGAAGTAGAAATAAAGACGACAGTAAATAAAGACTATGCTAAGGGAAAGAAAAGGACAGATTAAAAAACAGATGTTAGAAGTTTTATCCAGATTTAAAAGCTAAAAATCACCCACCTACTATCATTAGACATAATGGAAAATATCTTACTATTTTCCATAAAAAAGCCATCAGCTTATGTTTCCTTGAATTTGGAGATACAACTATACATGCCATGGGGATGCACATCACTCTCCTTAGTTTGTCACTGTGTACCCATGGTGGGAACATGAAGATGCTAATTCTTTGACAAAGAAAAGAAGTTAGATTGCTATGACTTGAAGTTATTTCCTGAATTTCTTGGTGGCTTCCTATGACAGCAGTTAATGGGATTTTTTTCATTCTTGTCTTTTACTTCCTCAATGATCTTGTTCTATAATCTTCACCAGTAATTTCTTTCCACAACCTGAGACCTTCCATTAACTTGTAAATATACTCACCACCATCCAATTCTTCTTCCAACTATTACTCATATTTTCCTCCTTTTTCTCTGCACAAGTCTGAGATTTATCTGTGTGTCCACAATTTCTGCTTCATCACCTTATATGTATTCTAATCATACCTTGAAATTCAGCATAAGACAGCTTTTATCAAAGCAATCAATGACCAGCAAGGTTGATCTTCAGTGTACATGTGACTCATCTCTATATACCTTTTGACACAGTTGCTTACTGCCTCTTGAAATACTTCATCCTCTAGGTGAAGTCTCAGTCTCACTGGCCTTGCCTTCTTATTTCAACAGTTAATTCTCCTCAGTCTGTCACTTCTCTAATTTTCATGTGCCTCCTAGCTCTGTCCCTCTGTCTTTTTTTTTCTCATCTATACTCTTACCTACCAAATTTAGGAAACACCTATTCCCTTTATTCTCCATCCAGCCTCCCCCTGGTATATTGAACCACCTTCTAGATAGTCTTTTGGATTCCTGTTGGGCATCTGAAACTTAGCAAGTCCAAAGAGACACAGAGCTTTCTTCTTATCTCCACACCAGGCTCCTCTGCCCAATCTACTTCCCTCAACACTGTCCTCACGTCACTAGGCTTGGACTATCACTCACTCCAGTTGTTCAGGCCCCAAACTAGGGAATCAATTTTCAGTTCATTTTTTTTTCCTACACCACTCCTTAATTTATTAGCAAGTCCCATGGACTCAAAAATACATGCTGGATTCAAATTATAGCCTCAAGGCATAGATTAATGTTCCACAGTATTTGGTAGTTGATTGACTTTCAGACTCAAGATATTTCTGAATTATTCATTAAAATTTATTTTTCTGGGGCTGGTATTATGACATAGAAGGTTAAGCCAGTGCTTGCAGTGCTGGCACCCAATATGGGGGTGCCAGTTTGAGTCCTGGCTACTCTGCTTCTGATCCAGCTCCTTGCTAATGTGCCTGGGAAAGCAGTAGAGCATGGTCCAAGTACTTGTGCACCTGACTCCAAATTCCAGGTGAAGTTCTTGACGCTCAGCCTGTCCCAGCCAGGGTCATTGCAGCCATTTGAAGAGCAAACCAGGGGATACAGATCTCTTTCTGTCTCTCCTCTGTCACTCTGCCTTTCAAATAAATAAATCTTTCTAAAAATTTTGTCTACTGAAAATTTCAAAGGCTCATGTTTTGATGGATAACATGCTTTCCCAGAATTTTCCCAATCGAGTCATTTTGGGGTATATTGTTAATTGTTATCAATACTTTGGAGTTTATTATTAATTACTTTTGGCTGACCTTCAGACCTTTGTATCCATCTATCCCATCTGCCGTGCCTTCTACTTCCACCTCTGCTTCTTCCTCCATCTCCATTTCTATTTCCTTCTATAACTTGATGTTTATCTCAGTCTCAAAATCTCTTTATTTAAACATATATTTTTGACTCCATGGATTTCTGATTTGATTAAACACAAGGCAAAGGCTATCCTGTAAAATGAGCATAATAATGGCAAGTAACTGTATTTACTGAGCATTAGAAATCATCATCATATTCAGACAGCATGCTGCTTTGGCTAATGTCTGAAAAAGATGAGACATTTTAGCTATTATACAAAAACTCATTATGGAACAGCTCTCTACTGCAAAACTGGATCAAGTCATGTTTCTTAAAATATTCTTCTGTAGGATTTCCTGACAGAACAGAGCTAGTCCATTCTGCACCTTAATGTAATGTTACACAGAAGCCCAACTTAATAATTTGATATTTGGGATCATACTCACCTCTAGAGTAAATTACATTTCTAAGCAATATATTTTAGATATAATGATTTTCCTGAAAATATTTGTTGAATCCCTACCATGTGCCAGACACTGTGACATAAAGTGGGAACACAACAAGAAGAGCAAAATAGATGTGTTCTCTGTCTTCATGGAGCCTTAAGGAGGAAGCTGATTTAAAAAAACAATACATTCATAATTTTTGAAGCCCAAATGTATTGGATGAATGTTTACTGTGCGTCAGGTGCTGTTCTAAAGGCTTTACAATTACTCATTTAACCCTCACAACTCTAATGTGTAGGAAATACTAGTAGCTCAATTTTATAGGGCAAGAAACGAAGGTCCACACAACTGGTAAGAACCCAAAATGGAATTCAAAATTAGGCTACAGAGGCCATATTATGGGAAAAAGAGGTCAGGGTTATTTCAACTAAATTCACATTTACAACAATAAGCTCCATGAACCTAACATAAGGAGGAAGAAGAGAGCACCTTTCAGTGTGTCCTTGTCTGGGGAGTCAGGGAAAGTTTTCTTAGGAATTAGAATTGGGATGGGAATGATTTGATCAATTTATATTTCATTCCCTCTAGGCCTGTTCTGCCCTACCTAATACCACCTGAACCTTCTTTTCAATGCAAGGTGGACTGAGGTTCTTCATTGACAATTTGGTTGTTAATTCAATCTTTTGACATTTCCACTTCTTGAAATATAACGAGTTTCTGCTGTTGCTCAACACAGTGCAAAGTCAGAAGAAATGAGTAGGTTCAGTTGCACTTAGCTCCCATGGGTGCCTGTAGTTGGTCTTCAAGATGAATGTGAATTTCTGCAATCTTTAATAGTAGCCCTAGTAAGCGAACAATATTAACTGTGATTCCTTTGTGACCCATTCTGACCACTTGTAAATAAAGCCATGGTCTGGAGAGGGATTAGGGTGTTTAAGATTGTCATTATCAGACTACGTAATCAGAGCATGGAAGGACTGACATTGCATTTGATTTATGGCACTTAAATAGTAAACCATTTCAGGGAAATTGTACCTCTCCTTTTAAAGCTGGTCATCAGGAAAAACCTCCTCATGTCCATGTGACAGAGCACTAGAATGTGCTGCCAGAGGAGGTCATTGTAGGTTCTTTTTAAGCAACAGCTCATTTAATTCCCAGATGGGCCAGGAAGCTTCAATTTGTTCCTTGGACATGGATTTCATTCTTCACCTCAGCACTTATCTAAAAATGTGGAACACTGCACACAAGGAGACCAACAGAAAGAATGAGAATGAATGTGTTGCCAAACGACCAAGTTTTATAGTCTCTCAAGTACAAGTCAATTGATCTCCCTTTTTTCCTTCCTACTTGCTGATAAAACTCACAGATTTCAGAAAAGAAAGCACAGACTTGTAATGAGGTCTTGAGACAAAATCAGCAAGTGAGAAGCAGGAAACATCCCAACAGCTATTATTCAACAGTGGTTAAAATTTGCAAAAAATACCAGTATCTCCCAAGACAGTAAACAATCATGATATTGACATGTTCATTGTGGAAATAGCAGGTTAAAAATGGAGTGCAAAAATGTCCCAGCAGTATATTTTGTCTTATGGAGTGTAGTTTTATACACAATAGTCTGTAAGTAGCCCCAGGGTTGTAGCTACATCAGCAGAAATGCCTTTACATTCCTGTCCATGGTAGTTGTGTAATGAATTGAACTGATGACATACTGGCTAGCTTAGTTTATTATCTCCAAATATTGTTTATGTCTAATGAGGTAAAACAGTGGGATTCAAACCCCAAACCTACACATCCACTTGTCTGCTCTTCTGTGTAGCTAATTTATTTTTCATTCTTGAATATCTTTGGTACAGCCACAAAAGACCTCCCTTTCGGTTGCTGTCTCCTTTGTATGTTTTTAAAAATGTTCCAGTTTGAAGCTCCTCAGAAATAGGAAATGCATAGGAGTCATGTTATTTAAAAGTAAACTAATTTTTAATACTGAAATCTAAGTAAATTCCTTTGTTTTGTTTTATTTTGTTTTCTCTTTCTCCAATTACTCCCAGTAATGAATAAAAATATTTCTAGGCCGGCGCCGTGGCTCAACAGGCTAATCCTCCGCCTTGCGGCGCCGGCACACCGGGTTCTAGTCCCGGTCGGGGCACCGGATTCTGTCCCGGTTGCCCCTCTTCCAGGCCAGCCCTCTGCTGTGGCCCAGGAGTGCAGTGGAGGATGGCCCAGGTGCTTGGGCCCTGCACCCCATGGGGAGACCAGGAAAAGCACCTGGCTCCTGGCTCCTGCCATTGGACGAGCGCGGTGCGCCGGCCGCAGCGCGCTGTCCGCGGCGGCCATTGGAGGGTGAACCAACGGCAAAAGGAAGACCTTTCTCTCTGTCTCTCTCTCTCACTGTCCACTCTGCCTGTAAAAAAAAAAAATATTTCTGACACTACAAGGATGGCTATAGTTTTAAGATGGTTGTTCGGTGGCAAACAACTCTTTCTAGAATCTAGGTTGGGTGGGTTATGAACTTTTACTTTCTTCTTGAAATAGTCATCTCTCAATATCCTTGGGTCCTTAGTTTTAGGACCCGTGACAGACACAAAAATCTACAGATGGGCAAGGCTCTATAGAATAGTATAGAATTTGTTTATAACCCATGCATATCCTCCTGTGTACATTAAATCATTTCTAAATTACTTATGATACCTAATACAATGTGAAGGTTTTGTAAATGGTTATTATTACTGTATTGTTTAGGATAATGACAAGAAAACAATCTGTATGTGTTCAATATAGACAGCTTTTTTTTCAAAAAATTTAAATTTATTTATTTATTCAAAAGGCAGACTAAGAGAGAGAGGGGCTGGCGCTGTGGCGTGGTAGGTAAAGCCCTGGTTCGAGTTCCGGCTGCTCTACTTCTGATCCAGCTCTCTGCTATGGCCTGGGAAAGCAGCAGACGAAGGCCCAAGTCCTTGAGCCCCTGTACCTGCATGGGAAGACCTAGAGGAAGCTCCTGGCTCCTGGCTCCAGATCAGCACAGCTCTGGCCATTGTGGCAAACTGGGGAGTAAATCAGCGGATGGAAGACCTCTCTTTCTCTCTCTGCCTCCCCTTCTCTCTCTGTGTAACTCTTTCAAATAGATAAATCTTAAAAAAAAAAAAAAACAGAGAGAGAGAGAGAGACAAAGACAGAGAGAGACAGAGAGAGAGACAGAGAGAGAGAGATAGAGAATCCATCCACTGGTTCACTCTTCCAGTGGCTACAACAGCTGGGCTGGGCTGAAGCCAGCACCTAGAACTCTATTAGGCTCTCATGTGGGTGGCTGTGGCCCAAGTACTCAGCCACCTCTGCTGTTTTCCTAGGTGCTTTAGCAGGAAGTTGGATTGGAAGCAGAGCAGCCAGGACTTGAACATTATGCAGTGTATATGTGAATAGAAATATCACATGACATCCTATCAATGTGAAATTTTTTGTGTCAGTTAAAATAAAATAAATGTTTCAGTTGGAGAGGGAAGTGCAAAGGAGTATGAAGTCAGAAGCTGCTCACTTATCTTTTGATAGTTCTTTGGCAATATTTTCCTCTTAATGTTGACCAATCACTTGATATTCATTAGGTGATGAAAAAAAGGGAGTTCTTCAATGGAAAAGGTCTGAGATGTAGTCCACGAGATACTAAATATGCAATCGACTGATAAAAGAATAAGAAGAAAGATACAACCTGGATGAAATGTATTAAAATGAGTAAGTTGATAGGGGTAAAATATTGTTCATTCTAAAGGGTTCTGAGGCCATGACAGTGAATGAACACTAATAGTAGTCATCAATGGATCATTAAGTAACTAATGTGATCTGATTTTAAGACTTGAATAGCAAACTGAATTTTATGATTTTCAGGGGTTTAACATTATTTATTCCAGGCAATGTGTCATCTACCGTTAGGGAGACTGTCATCATATGGCTTTTAAATATCTTTTCAGACAAGATAATGTGGCTTTTGTGATGCCTTTATAGATAGAGTCCATTAAAACATTCTTTCTTCTACTGAAACGAGAGGGCTTTTGGTACTACTGCTAAACCACAGCTGAAGCAGAAAATTCTGAGAGAGATGATATCTGTGGCTTAATCCCCCAAGTGAGTGCAGGGTCAAGATATTAACATGGCCTAAGAAATATCCCTATGAAAACAACGTGATTAGACTGCTTATATTATAGTTAATAATGGACCATTTTGGCTTAGAGATCCAGAATTAAATTTATCATCAATGTTCAAGGTATAAATCTTTAGAAATAATGAAAGATTGATTTATCTTATGCATTGCTATGGGTAATCTGACATTTTTATACCAAATGAGTGAGCATCTAGCTGTCACATTATAACATTATTAACATTACTAACATTTCGCAGATGTTGATTAAAAATCCTTAAAGTAACTTTGCAGATTCTCACATAAAATTTTGCAGTAAATCTGCAACATATGAATATGTCATAGGACCTATTTTATGAATCCCATACAGATGTAGAAAGTTCAAGATTAAATTTTCAATTGTTGTACACATTTTTGAGAGCCTTTGAAAAGTATCTGAAGTGATCATAACACACAGGCAATTTTCAAAATGCTCCTATAACCCCTGGCAATGGACTCTCTTCTGACAGTATGTTCACAGTTTCCCAGTCATAACCTGTGTTACAATTCTTTAGGATTTTTTTCCCTATTTTTAAGCTGACTTTTCCAAGAAAGATGAATTTTTTACCATTTCTAGAGGCTGGACAACAAAGGAAGATAATGAAAAGTGTGTTGATATATCTTCAAGGTCAAATGGGTCTCTGAAAATTCAAATCATTCTTTGCAGCAAGAATCAAGATTCATTATTTATCCACTTCACAGCTTCAGATGATAATAAACAGCATTTTAAGATGCTGAGAGATCATCGAAAGGCAGTTTTAAGAATGCACCATTGATTGAAACTGGGTTCAACTTTCTACTTATGAGCTCTTTGGTTGAATATTCTTGGTTTGCTGAGGCAGCAAGGCTGGTGATAAAAAACCCAGGAGAGGAGTCAAGACCTTTGAATTCAGAAGTTGGTGGTACAACAGCTCACACATTTGCCGTATCAGTGCTCAGGGAAAGTCTCTGAATTTGCAGTGACTTATGGGAAAGATAACTAGACTTAAAATCAGAAATTGTCATTTGAATACATTTTGGTAAAATAAACTACTTAAGGTTCAGTTTCTTCACCTATAATTTGAGGCAGTAATGTCTTCTCTAGAGTTGTAGGTTGTTATGTATGTGTGACTGAAATTACTTTGCTAATTGTAAGTATGAGTGAGAGCTTTCATTATAAAGACTAGGAAAAGTGGTCTTATGCTCTGTCTTAAGACTCTAAGGAAATGAGACATCCTACTTGAATTCCACAATGTATTTAATCACCTTTCAGTTATTGATAAGGGTTTTTCAGAAAGTGTTGTTTGGAGGGCTCAAACTTAAACCTAGTCTATATACATTGGCTATCTATTAATATTTTCTTTAATATTTTTCTTTTTATGGAAATCCTTTGTCTCAGAGAACTCTGGGGAAATTCCAATGGTTGAGGGACCTAGAGAAGGAAATTTAAAGAGATTACGTGTGAAGTACTGGTATTACTAGCTGAATCTAACAACTAGAGAGGCATTTATAGGTAAATGATAATTGGACATACAGGCAGAGTGGAGGTAGGGATGGAAACTAGGGAGCTGAGATAAGTAAACTCCTAAAGCTCACTCTCAAAAAATCTTGAATGACAGACAATAAGTATTTTGTGTTCCAACAAATTTCTCTTTCTCAGAGAAATTTTATATTTTTTGAGTTCCAAGTTTAAATACAAATTGAGTAAAAAAAATCATTTCCTGTTATATGCAGAGTTCTGAGTATATGCGAATATTACTAACCTCTTACAGACATCAGTGGTATCATTGGATGTGTTCAGGTTTGACAGATGATTGATGCTTCAAGTCTACACTCAAGAGAAATAATTTATATCCTAGACAGAGTTCTCTACTGGTTTAGGGATCTACAACAGGTTGACAGGTGTTTTTGCACAAGTGACTTTCCTACAGGGACTACTATGGAGTGAACTTCTGGTGAAGAAGTACCTGAGCAAGGAATTTTGTCCTGGAACAAAACCAGATGACAACCATAGATGGTTCCATGCAGTTGGGAAGACAAAGTAGATGGCCAAAACCCACTATCCATAGGAAATAATTCCAACATCCCCAGAAGTTGCCTGAAACTGCAGAGAGTACCAAACTCTCTCTCTCACTTTTTCTCTCTCCATATATACGAATATATATTCATAAATTAAATTTATATTTATAAATTAAACTTTATTATAGCTTTAGATATGTAGGAAAAATATAGTATACATGTATACATAAAGTTTAATTTATAAATTAGGTAATTAAGATACTAACAATAATAGCTAATAATAAAATACAATAATACATAACAAAATACTATAATAAAATTAATAGCATCACTATTCTTATGCTTTGGGACCATTTTTTAAGAATAAGGGTTACACAAGCACTATGATACTGTGATAATGACATGATAAACTGAAGTGGCTAATGGGTGGGCAGTGTATACAGCATTGAAAAGCTGAATAACACGATGATTCATATCCTAGGAGGATGGGGACAGATTTCATCATGATACTCAGAACAGTGTGAAATTTATAACATGGGTTATTTCTGGAAATTTCCACTTACTATTTTTCAGACTATGAATGACTGCAGGTTACTGAAATTGTGGAAAAATGAAACTGCAGATAAGGGCAACTACTGTAACTCACATTAACACATTTCTTCTAAAGTTTGAATTGCCTTTGTTTCTTTAGTTTACTTTCTTTATTTTGCAAGGTTTCCATCTGTTGGTTCACTCTCTAAATGCCTGCAACAACCAGGGCTGGGCCAGGCTGAAGCCAGGAGCTCAGAGCTGCATCCCTGCACTCCACCTAAGTGGCAGAGACGAGGTGCTTAAGCCATCATTTGCTGCTTCCCAGGAGGTGCATTAGCAGGAAGGTGGATCAAAAGAGGAGGCGCTGCGACTTGAACAAAGTACTCTGATAGGGGATGTATACCTCAGGTCGCATCTTCTGTGTGTGTGTGTGTGTGTGTGTGTGTGTGTGTGACAGGCAGAGTTAGACAGTGAGAGAGAGAGAGACAGAAAGAAAGGTCCCCAAATAGCTGCTACGGCGGGCACACTGCGCCCATCCGAAGCCAGGAGCCAGGTGCTTCCTCCTGGTCTCCCATGCGGGTGCAGGGCCCAAGGACCTGGGCCATCCTCCACTGCACTCCCGGGCCACAGCAGAGAGCTGGACTGGAAGAGGAGCAACCGGGACAGAATCCGGCACCCCAACTGGGACTAGAACCTGGGGTGCCGGCGCCGCAAGCAGAGGATTAGCCAAGTGAGCTGCGGCGCCGGCCTCAAGTTGCATCTTAAACATTGTGGGAAATGCTTGCCCATCAAGTTTGAATTTTCTGATTTGACTGTTGCATTCATAAGAATTGGAAAATTGCCCCACCTCTGCAACATACTGAGTTCAATGTTCTAAACTAGTAATTTTATTGAAAATAAAAATCAAACACTTTTGAGCAAAGATGGAGTGATTACTCACAAACATATCCCAGTGTTAGAAGAAATCATAACATCAATATCATCCACTGTGTGGATGCAGAACTGTGAAGGGACTTTGGATTTCCAAAAACCAAACCTGATTCCAGGTTGTGCCTCTTACTAGTTGTTTGGCCTAGGGTAGGTAAGTTCCCTGTCCCCCCATCTCTTCACCAATACAATGGGGATTAAAATAGTGGCTACTTGATAAGATTTAGTAAGAATTAAATATGATAATACATGGTATCTAATACATTGTAAAGTGCAAAGAATAAAAAACAATCATCACTATTCTATGTTGGTACCATGGGTGACTCCTTATGCCAGATATGGCTGTCATCTCCCAGCTCCAAACACATCTTCCTCTTCTCTGCTTTGAGATGCTGGTGCTGGCACTCTACAAACCACATTTCTGTTTTGCCATGTGGACCATGGCTGGCTCTGCCTGGTTGGCTACTGGAAGAGCAGGAGTTTGCTTCTCTGTTTTGTCTGCTGCTTGTAGGTTTTCTGTCTGCTTGAGCTTCTTGTGGTCATCTCCTTAGTAATTCTTCCTCATCCCCTTTAGTGTTAATTTTCCAGGACAGCTGAATCCTGTGAACTTTTTCCTGTTTTTATTTTATTTTAAAGATGTATTTTATTTGTTTGCAAGGCAGAGTGACAGAAAGAGATGGAGAGACAGAAAAGATCTTCCATCTGCTGATTCACTCTCCAAATGGCCTCAACAGCTGGGGCTCGGCCAGGCTGAAGTCAGCAGCCTGGAACTCCATCTGGGTCTCCCACATGGGTGGCAGAGTCTCAAGTACTTGAGCCATCTTCCACAGCTTTCCCAGGCATATTACCTGGGAACTGGATCAGAAGTGGAACAGCCAGGACTCCAATTAGTGCTTCAATCTGTGATGACAGCCTGGCAGGTTGTGGCTTAACCCAGAGAATTACAAAACCAGCCCCCAGTGCAGGTTTTCTATCACTTGCAGAACCACTTCATCCTGTGCCCTTAGTGACAGCAACACTACACGCTGGTTAGTGGTCTAGAGCCAAACCCCTTGTAGGTCCTTCTTAGGAGCCTGGAGATGCCATCACCAGCTGAGCAAGAGTCTGAGTTCTCGGTTGTCTGAGTTTCTAGGATGTTTGAGCTTCCAGGGCTCCTCCTGCAAGCTTCTAAGTATTTTGTGATTTCCAGTCTCATTGTTTCCTCAGCTCCATGGAACATAACTGTTTTTAGAATTTGCTATCTTCATGATACCACGGAGTTCTCTTATAAATTTATTTATTTGAAAGACAGTTACAGAGAGAGAAATAGAGACAGAAACAGAGACAGAGACACACAGAGAGAGGTCTTTCAGCTGCTGGTTCACTCCCCAATTGGCCACAATGGCCAGACCTGAGCCTATCCGAAGCCAGGAGCCAGGAGATTCATCTGGGTCTCCCATGTGGGTGCAGGGGCCGAAGCACTTGGGCCACATTCCACTGCTTTCCCAGGCCATAGCAGAGAGCTGGATCAGAAGCAGAGCAGCCGGGACATGAACCAGCACCCATACAGGATGCAGGCGCTGCAGGCCAGTGCTTTTACACTCTGTGCCACAGTGTTGGTCCCATAGTTCACTTATAATTATTCCAATTACCTAATTAACAACTTTGTACCTAATTGACAATTTTTGACTAAATTTTTTCTTTTAACAGATGCCTAAAATTATACATATTTGGGGATTACCATGTGAGGTTTTGATGCATGTATGCATTGCATACTGTCCAGTCAGGGTAAAGAAATCTATCAGCTCAAACAATTAATATTTCTTTATGATGAAAACATTCCAAATCCTACCTTCTAGCTTTTTTTAAATAAAAAAATATACAGTGTATTAACTAATTAATTCTCTACATTAAAATTTCTCTCTTCATATAACTGACTGACTGTCATCAACATACTCACTATCAGATAATGAATATATTTAATTACCTAGAGCTAAGTTTCTGTCTCGGTGACTATCATCCACAGGGGCCTTTCAACTCACACAAAAAAATTTCTTTCCTGCACTTCAGTTGCTTATCTAGTATTGGCATATTTCAAACTAGGTTAAAGATTTCCTTCAGAGCTGCTCAAAAGTCACAGAATTAGGTAGAAGGAGAAATGTGTTAGAAAAGGAGCCAGTAGGAAATGGCATAGAGGCATGGATAGAAATAAAATGATTGACTTCCTGCTCAACCTAAAACTACAGTGATGGATCACCACCCTAGAGTTTGCCCATAGAATTCCAATAAAATGCAGGAACTGATCTGTTACAGCATTCCTCAAATTCCCACTAAAATATCAAATAAGACATAGAAATACAAAGCTCACCATAAAAACTTATACTTGAAATCCATTTATTACTGGTATGGAAAAATATTATACCAACTACATGCCAGTGGAACCAGAAGCAGGAAAACATGAAACTGACATTGATCCCCAAAGTTACAATAGTTAATATTTCTTGAACACTTAATATGAACCTTTCAATTAAGTCAATGAGATAAGTTCTATCATTTCTGTCTCATAGATAAAGAAACTGAGGCATAGAGAGGTTTAGTGATTTCTTCTTTTGCTTTTAGCTAGTAATTCGCAAAGAAGGGATTCAAACAGAGGAAGGTTGTTGGGTCTTCTGGCTCTTAATCCCTCTACTGGCTGTCATCCATTTTTTGTCCATCACTTGGTTCAACTTGAAAAGTCTCCATGGCCCTTCTACTGCATGAGTTCTACTTTTTTGAGGCAGCCAGAATGACATTCAATTCCTTTCCTCTGATTAGCAGTATGTCTCCTAAATTCAGATAGAAACTGTATCTCTGCAAGAAGACTTTGTATGGGCAAAACTTAATTTCCACAGGAAAGGCACCACAGGAGGTAGCAGAATCGGAAGTCATCCTAGTAAACGTGCAAATTGACAATCCCCCCCCCATCATATACTTAATTCATTCAAATCATTGATTTTTCCAATCAAATGGGCACATCAGAAATATGTGGGAAATTTTTTACATACATAGGCCTATACTGCCAAGATTTTGAGCCAGGAGCTTTAGAATAGAGCTGAAGTGCGCATTTGGAAAAGCTGACTATAGGCCAGCACTGTGGCTCACTTGGCTAATCCTCCACCTGTGGCGCTGGCACCTTGGGTTCTAGTCCTGGTTGGGGTGCCGGGTACTAGTCCTGGTTGCTTCTCTTCCAGTCCAGCTCTCTGCTGTGGCCTGGGAGGGTAGTGGAGGATGGCCCAAGTGCTTGGGTCCCTGCACCCGCATGGGAGACCAGGAGGAAGTACCTGGATCTTGGCTTTGGATTGGCACAGCACCGGCTGTAGCAGCCATTAGGGGAGTAAACCAATGGAAGGAATACCTTTCTCTCTGTCTCTCTCTCACTGTCTAACTCTGCCTGGCAAAAAAAAAGAAAAAAGAAAAAGTTGACTATATTAAGGACTTCTTAATGCAAGAGGGGAGAAGTGAATTCCATCCTTCTTTGGCAGAGTTGGGCACAACATGTCTGTGTCTCATGACTTCTAAAGACTGGAATTTGGTTTAGGCAATATGAATAGCAACCTGGTCTCCTTGTGTATTTATTAGATGGAGATTCAGCCAGCACGTAAGTGAACTCAAAGTGAGAATTAGCAATCTAAGCTATCTGTTGGCCGACAGATGGTATGGAGAGATTTCTTATTGTCCTGGTATAAAAACTTGGCCCTTCACCCCATTAAAAAAAATGAAACATTCACAAATGTTGCAGAACAAGGAAAAGAAAATAAAATATATAGTTTGAAAATGCTTTACTTTAGAAGCCAAAAGAAATCTGAAAATAAAAACCCTAGCATTTGAGTAATTAGCAGAATAATTCAATTTTGATGAAACATGAAATATTCACAAGAGAACATGTTGACATTGACAATAATAGGATGGAATGAAAAGAAATGATACCTTATGGGGGGAAATAGGGAAAGTACAAATATCCAAATTATCCTTTGGAAGCACAAAAACATGATAAATATTGCAAAGCATTTAATTGGTGAAAATGAAAATGAATTTAAGAAAATCTTTCAGGATACAGAACAAAAGCACCAAGAACTACAAGTAATAGAAAGAATGGGCAAGGTGACTGTGTATCTCAGCTAGTACTGAGAAAGTTGGTTGTATGCCTGTTGTCCTATGCAATAATTAACATTGTACCTTTTCACTTTCAATGTTTTCCTGATTTGGCTAGAAATTATTTGGTCATCTAGATATGGGGGATTAGGGAATAAGCACCAGCCTAAGAATTATCATGTCCCTATGAAAGAAACTATAGCAATAAAACAAGAAGTACCAACCTAAGATGTATCTGAAGTAAAATTCTCTAGGATTAAAAATATCTTAATCTGATATACTCACATCACTCTTGAAAAAAATCAACAAAAATGATATCTCTGGCAAAATGTTTTAGTAAGAAAATTATAAAACATTCAAGAAGAAAGACTATTAAAATGTAACCTTCAAAAGTATATATATATATATATATATATATATACATATATATATATATATTACAGTTTCTCATTTCTGCTACATTAAATGCTCAATGACAATAAAGTGATATCTAACTGTGTTTGGGAAATAATTTTATGCTTTATCAATCTGTCTCTTACTTTGAAGAAAAATAACAGAAACACACTGTGATAAAAAAATGTAGAAAATATGCTATTTATTTACCCCATAAGAAAAGGAGCTTTGGAAATACATCAGTTAGCTAGTTTTTATTTTACTATTTCAGAAATCTATGCTCAGGAAATAGTCTACAAATTGGACAAAGAGTCTCTGAAAAAAGGCCTTTATGGTGGAATATTTTTCTGGTGAAAATTATAAAATGCTTAAGCGTCAACATTCTAGGCATACCCAATAGCATGGAATAATATGTAGTTCATAAAATAATGGTTACAAGAGACTTCCTGTTACATGGGAAAATACTTAGAATGCTATATTAAGTGAGAGATTCTGAGAGATTCTGAATAGCAATTCTCTATGTTTAAAGAAAAAATTTCAGATATCTTGTGATTGTCATTTTTAGCCCTTGTTCATACTCCTATGGAACACTGGTCTTCCTACTTTTCATTTGTCAAATATTATAGTTAGTGGTAAATTAAGCCTGTGATTATAGAGTAGATTAAAATGATGTCTTTGCAAAAATTAATGAAAAGGAAAAGAGGGAAGGAGGGAATGGGAGAGGGAAAGTGGAAGGGAGTGAAGTTTAGTTATCTTCTTAGAACTGTACCTATGGGTCGGCACCACAGCTCACTAGGCTAATCCTCTGCCTATGGCGCCGGCACACCAGGTTCTAGTTCCGGTTGGGGCGCTGGATTCTGTCCTGGTTCCTCCTCTTCCAGGCCAGCTCTCTGCTGTGGCCCGGGAATGCAGTGGAGGATGGCCCAGGTCCTTGGGCCCTGCACCCACATGGGAGTCGAGGAAGAAACACATGGCTCCTGGCTTCAGATCAGCGCAGTGTGCCAGCTGCAATGCACCAGCCGTAGTGGCCACTTCGGGGGTGAACCAACGGAAAAAAGAAGACCTTTCTTCTGTCTCTCTCTCTCTCTCATTGTCCACTCTGCCAGTCAAAACAAACAACTGTACCTATGAGGTACATAAAATCTATTCATGTATTCATCTATTCATGTATTCATTTGAAAAAAAAGGAGAAAGAAAAGAGAAGGACACAGAAAATATAGCTGCCTGGTTTGTTGGTTTATGCTCTGTACATATGTTGGAATATTTCATTGTATCCCATAAAAGGTATAAATATTGCATGTTTAATTAAAAATTTAAAAATTTTAATAAAAAAGAAAAAAATTTATATAGCAAATGCTAGGAGGCAATATCCAACAAGTTAATGATGGTCTCTGGATGGTGGCATTAAGAATTTTTTTCTAAGCTTTTACATTTTTATTAAAATCAGGAAAACAGATCAGCGAAATGGTAGAGAGATGTGATTCATTTGAAAGTCTATGAAGTTCCGTGACATAATAGAAGTGAGAAAACACAAGATAAAGTTGATTGTATGCTATAATTTCATTCATTTCTTAAATAAATATTTACTACTATGTGTAAGGGGATGTAATAAACCTTTGGACTATAATAGTAAATAAAACAGAAAATTGTGACTTCATGGAGATAAAAAACACAAGATGACAAAAGTTGGGAGAAATATATGATAATCTGATGAAATCCTTAGTTTTTCAAATTGCAAATACATTTTAAAATTCCATTTACTAGAGAGACAGAGAGAGAGAGGGAGAGAGACAGAACACTACTATCAATTGGTTCACTCCCTAAATGCCCCCAACAACCAGAGTTGGCCAGACTGAAGCCAGAAGCAGGGACCCAAATTCTTGAGCTACCACTGCTGCGTCCAAGGGTCTATATCAGCAAGAAGCTGGAGTCAGGATCTGGGGTTGGGAATTGAACCCAGACACTCCAGTGTGGGACACAAGTATGTTAATTAGCATCTAAACTGCTATGTATATACTTGCCCTGTAAATACATTCTTAACATTACCATTACATTGTTTTCATATCAAAATTATTATTTAAAAGAAGTCTTTATGTAACTGAGTACAGTACAGTAAAAACACCTTTTCCAGACCACTCTGGTCCACAGTATTGTCAGTTTCTTCAGCATTATCCACAAGAATTCTCAAGATCACTTGCTCAGCAGCTTACACAGGATTTGGAATCAGTACAGGGAAGAAACCCTGTGATGAGAAGCAAGAACACTTTTTGTATTCTGAGATGACACTTCTTAGGAGGGGGCTGAATCATTGTCATCACCACCTCGTTAATTATATCATCACAGCAATGTTGTGTGTTTTCTTAGAAAACACACACGGAAATCAAGGAAGTTTGTTAGCCATGACTTTGCTTTTCTTTAGAGCCTGCTGAATCTTAGTGTGGGGGAACAGAGGTTTAGGCAAAGTGAAAACAACGGAACTAGCATTATTTTTAAACTGAATGCATACTACAGGTCAGATGCTGTCACCAATCCACTTAATACAAACCATTCGTGCATAGTTATCACATTATCTCTATTTCATGAATAAGGCTTCTAAGATTCATTTACGGGCACACCTGGAATAGAATCCATCCATTGTCTTTTAGTGTCTTTTTCCCCCTTTTATTATATTGCTTCCAGATGAGAGTGTCCGCCTTCCTTTTACAACATATCCTCATTCCAGCTCCTTCTAGCTGCACTTTAAAGTACTGTACTTATTACGGTTACCGGCCTCTGTCACCTCCTATTACTTAGCCAGGCATTGAGGCATTTCTGGTTAATACCTCTGCTACAAATGCCTTGACATTTCCCAGTCCAGAAATGTCGAATTGGTGACCCTACAGAGCTAGTAGGCCTAAAGTTTTTTTTTTTTTGAGTTGTCAACATTCAAAGAGATTTTTTACATTAAAAAAACCCTCCAGTCTGGGTTCTTGCAAAAAGTGAGACTATCTGGCAACATTCCCTGTGAATAACAGCTGGTTCCAGCTCAGAGGTGGCCAGCTGCTGGCCCAGAAAGGTCAGTCACTCATCAGTTAAAATAATTTTGCTACTGCCTCCTGTATTCCTGGGGACTGTTTTCACATTTCCATTACCTTCCTGGCCCCTAAACGCCATCTGCCATTGAGACCACTGCCCACCTCATTGGCTGTCAACTGTACTATGCATCTATGAATCTTTTGGGGAATTTCTTTCTTTCTTTTTAAAAAAGATTTATTTATTTATTTGAGAGGTTGAGTTGCAGACAGAGCAAGGGAGAGACACAGAGAGAGGTCTTCCATCCACTGGTTCACTCTCCAAATGGCTCCAGTGGAAGCCAGAAGCCAGGAATCTGGAACTTCTTCTGGGTCTCCCATGTGGGTGCATGGGCCCAGGTACTTGGGCCATCTGCTTTCCCAGGCTATTAGCAGAGTGCTGGATTGGAAGTGGAACAGCCAGGACATGAACTGGTGCCCATGTGGGATGCTGGTACTGCGGGTAGAAGCTTAACCTTCCACACCATAGTGCCTCCTGGGGGAGATTCTTTTAAAAAATACAGGTATGAAGCCATGGCACATCATCTAGTTGAACTGAGTGAGGCCAAGAATCTACACAATAAGGAAACATCAAATGTATTCCTGTTTCAGGTAGTTCTGAGTCACATTTTGAAAATCACATTAGATAAGGCTCTTAGTATAATGTGTACCCTAAAAATGATACTCAAAATCACCTGTGAAGTAGTTTGTTCGCTTCTTGGATGTATTTCTATATTCTAGTCCCAGGAGTTCTACTGTAACAAGCCTGGGGACTGTACTTTGAAAAGTTATCTGGGTGTTGCTAATATGAACATGACCACCATTCCCATGTACTGAAAACTAAAAAAAATTATTCTTAATGACAGACAATTAGTGAGTACCATGGAGACACTGGAGGAGAGTTGGCTGATCTTAGCCATATGTGAACTCTTGTCTGATTTCTTGATATTTTATTTGAAAGAAGGGGATAAAATAAAACATTATTTTAGGCTTTTGGTTTCTCATGATGATTATTTTCAGTAACTTTACTTTTCATCAACTAGGACTTTCTCTAATTTGAAATTCCCCAAATCTTTGGCTACACAATATAGTGAAACTGGCTGTGGGGGGTAAGGAGGGTTTGGGGAAGCAGCAGCAAACATCCAAGAGTGAAGGAAGTATGAAAAGTTTAAAAAGACAGTAGAAATAGACTTTCTATTCATGTGAAGTCAATTTTCCCAGGATCTTACTCATCCTGCCTTGTTCTAAATTGTATACTAAATTCTGGTGGTCATGAACTCTATCACAATGAGTGAGGACTGTCTTTCATATGACAGTACATTCTCTTAGGATCACATGATCCCTCGTAGACAGATGGTGGATTTTCCACAGGTGTTACTTAGCTATTTCACACTTGAAGAGTTGGAAACGGATCATTAATTCAGTTTAATCAGCAGTTATTGAGCATCTATGATGAGCCAGATGCTGTGCAAGAAGCTAAGGGTTCATTCTAGGGAGGATAGACATGCTTACAAATGTTGAGCAATGGGGCTGGTGCTATGGCACAGTAGGTTAAGCCTCTGCTTGGGCCTCCAGCATCCGATATGGGTACCAGTTCATGTCCCAGCTGCTCCTCTTCCTATCCAAGTCTCTGCTTATGGCCTGGGAAAGCAGTAGAGGATGGTCCAAGTGCTTGGTCCCCTGCACCCATATGGGAGACCTAGAAGAAGCTCCTGGTTCCTGGCTTCAGATAGACCCAGCTCTGGCTATTGCAGGGGTTCGGAGAGTGAACCAGAGGATGGAAGACTGGGGTCAGTGCTGTGGCATAGTAGGCTAAGCCTCTGCCTGCAGCACGAGGATCCCATACGGGTGCTATTTCATGTCCCAGCTGTTCCTCTTCTGATTCAGCTCCCTGCTAATGGCCTGGGAAAGCAGTGGAAGATGGCCCAAGTATTTGGGCCCCTGCACTCGGGTAGGAGACCAGGAAGAAGCACCTGGCTCTGGGCTTCCGATAGTCCCAGCTCTGGCTGTTGCAGCCATTTGGGGAAGTGAACCAGTGGACAGAAGACCTTTCTCTCTGTCTCTTCTTCTCTTTCTCCATAACTCTTCCTCTTAAATAAATAAATAAATAAATAATCTTTTTTTAAAAAAGAGGATGGAAGTCCTTTCTCTCTGTCTCTCTCTAACTTTATCTCTCAAATAAATAAAAAAAATTTTAAAAATTTTGACAAATAATTACTGTGCATGGAATCTAGATAGGAATGTACAACATAGCGCAGTCATGTAAGTGGAAGGAATTAATTTTAGTGGGGAGATATGGGCAGTGCACCGTGCATAGAAAAGGTGACATCTGAGCCAAGATGTGAAGGTTGAATAGGGGCTTCAGGAAGACACAAGGGGAAAGTGCATGACACGAGTTGAGAAGAGCAGGTGCCAAGACTCAGAACAGAAGTACACTTGCAGGCATTGCTGGAGAACAAAGCGCAAAGGGTGAGCACTACTATCAAGAAGAAATGAGATGAGTTAAGTAAGAATAAGATAATCAAGGGTTCTGAATGCCACACTAAGCTGCTTAGAATTCATCTTATAGGCTGCTGTTTGGCAAGTGTAGGTGGTTCATGAGATGATTTTAGGTTGTTTGGGGACTTGACATTAAATAGCACTGAATCACAGAGTGAGAAACTTAATCCCTTTTCAATTAGCGTTTAATCCGTCTGTTTAGCCAAGGAGAAAGCCTCAGTTTGGTGACTATGCCTTGAACACTTCTCTGACACTTGGAAGTTTTCTTTTTTAAAAAAGGGCTCCATTGCAGATTTGTGATATGCAAAGGTACCTAGCTAGCTAGAATTTTGTTTTCATTATGTGCTTATTCTTAAAAATATTTATTTATTTATTCTTATCTGCTTGAAAGGGAGAGAGACAGAGAGAGAGACAGAGAGAGAGAGAGAGAGAGAAATATCTTTGATCTGCTGGTTTGTTCCCCAAATGCCCACAATAGTCAGGGCTAGGCCAGTCTGAGGCTGGCAGCTAGGAACTCCATCCAGGTCTTCCAAGTGGGTGGTAGGGACCCAAGCACTCCAGTTATCTGTCAGGATGTATTAGCAGGATGCTGGATCGGAAGCTGGGGTGCCAGGACATGAACTGGCACTGCAATATGGGATACAGGGGTCCCAAGTAGTAGCTTAATCCACTGCACTACAACACCATTCCCTGTGTGCTTATTTTTATAGTAAACTTATATTTATGTCTAGCAGTACTGCGGTACAGGTTTCCAGTAATGTTGTGATGGAAATATTTTTAAATGGAATTTAAGTCAAACAGTAAGTTGATTTTTTTAAAAAAAAATTGAAAGCAGTAAGTGATACGGAGATATTGCAAAAGTTCTGAAGGCAATACATGAACACCTGAAGTTTGGGAAACTGTCATTCTGAGGGATTAGTAAAAAGATTACAGTAGGCTAGTGAACGAGTTCTCTTTTTGACAGCAGTTTGGAAAACAGAATTGAGGAGGCCAAGGATGGAGGCAGAGAATTCATTCAAGAGGCCACTGAAATATTGTAGAGATTGTGTGGCCTGGTTAAGCTTGTTAAATTATTCCTGAACTTTCCTAGTGTTACTGTACTCTCTAATTCTGCCTAGAAGATCCTGGGTTTGATTCTCCAGTTCAGGTTCCTCACTCCTGCTTCCTGCTTTTACAGACTCTGGGAGGCAGCAGGTAATAGTGCAAGTAATTGGGTTCCTGCCACTCATGTGGGTGATCTGGACTGAATTCCTGGGTCTTGGTTTCAGCTTGGCCTGAACCCAGCATGGTGAATATCTGGGGAGTAAGCTACTACATGGGAGCTCTCTCTCTGTCCCCCTGTCTTTCAAGTAATTAATTTTAGAAATAAATAAAGAAATCAAAAATGGATATATTAAAAGCAAACAAACAAAGAAACAAACAGAAAGTCCTAATGGCCCTCTGGGCTTGGGATTAAATCCTGAAGTGGTTCAGAAAGCTGGAAATGCAAGGGTCTTTCGGTTAGTACTGTTCTGCAAATGATTAAGGCAGATGTGGAAGGACAGTTAGAATGGGACTTGAGCATTTTTGGTATTTAAACACATTATGGACTATTACGTAATGTAGTAATACTTAATTAACTCACATGCTTTTATGAATACCAACTGGCAATCCTAGCCTTAATATTGGATGACCCAAGTGTCTATCAAATCCCAACGTTCAGAACAAAAGAAGTCAAAGATTTTATAGGAAATCTTTTCATAGATGAGAAGGAACATCTTCTTAGGACATCTATAAATATTTTGAGTTTAAAATGAGAATTTGATATATAACTAGAAACTCCAGTTATAATTTCCTAGTCTTGCCATATCAAAGAGAGAGGCAGGAGTTGGAATTTTGGGAAATGCCCATATGGAGGAATGTACTAGATCATGTTACTACCTTGCCATTTACACTTCCTTTTTTGGAAATATGCCTACTAACAAATTATGTTATGGAAGGCACTAAGGAAACTTCATTTATCATTCACTCGGCAAATGTGCATTGCTATTATCTTTCCTGCCCCAGCCTTTTCTTCCTGTGGCTAGTAATGTTCTTTCCCAGAATTTTACGTAGTTCACTCCTTACTACCTTTTCTGCTCAAATGTCTCCTCTTCAGACAGGGACTTCTTGTCCAACCATAGGCATCCGCTAATCCTTTATTTATATCCATTGCACTTGTCTCTACCTAATATCACCATATTGTGTATCCATTTTTATTGTCTGTCTCACCTGCCTGAATGTAATTTCTTCAAGATCAGAGCCTTTGCCATTGTATTTACTGCCATATTCTAAAGCTTATATTAAACACTTAACATAGCAATCCAGCCATCACCTAATGGGTTAAGGAAAGAGTCAGAAATTGGGCTAGAAAAGGACCAATGTATGTAGATTTATCCAATTGGATATTTGGAGAATCTGAAGTAAGAGATACAAGAAGTGTAGCCAGATGGCTTGTTTAGAGTCATGAAGTCATGTCAAGTTCAGGCAAAGTCCTGTCATAAGAGCTGCATCTATGGAGAAGTCTGGCAAGGCAGAGAAGCATGTACCCAGAGAGGAAGATGGGGCAGTGGAAGTGAGATGAGAAGCTGGAAGAAATGTCAGAGGTACCCAGAAGAAGATAAAAAGAGAGTGTCTGTCAAAACACGTTCTAGTAGTGTTGTCAGCTGTACCTCATGCATTTTCCTGTGGCATTTCAGCCCAACTCCCTGTGTATGAGCTTCATGTAGTGTGTCTGCTTTATAACTTCATGTACTTTGATGACAGCACTTCCTATGAAAATGGGAATGCTCTATATCTACGCTGTATATATAGTAGCCAGTACCAATATATGCTCATTAAAACACTTGAAATGTGGTTTGTGTGCTTGAGAAAGTGACTTTTGTAGTTGTTTATTTGAAAAGGAGAGAGAGAGGGAAAAAGAGAGAGAGAGAGAGATCATTTGTATGTTAGTTCACCAAATGCTTATAAAAACCAGGATTGGACCAGGCCAAAACCAAGAGCCTGGAACTCCTTCCAGCTCTTCCACATGGGTGACAGGGACTCAAGCACGTGACCCATCCCCTGCTGCCTCCCAGGGCCATTAGCAGGAAGCTGGATCAGAAGTAGATTAACTGGGACTCGAACCAGACACTCTGATATGGGATGTGGTTAATCTAGGCAGTGGCTTAGCCCATTGCACCATAATGCCTGCTCCTGACTTTTATTTTATAATCTGTAAATTGGTTTAAATTTAAGTATCTTGAGTAGAGACTATTGTATCGGACAATGCAGCACTAAAGTTATTAGTATAGGGGGTCAAAGACAAGAAAACTAAACAATAACAAACAAAACAGTAGGAGAAAAAAGGAAGGAAAGTTATGTCAGTGTCATGGAATCCAAGTAGAGTAATTTTTTTGACAAGCAGAGTTAGGCAGTGAGAGAGAGAGAGAGAGAGAGACAGACAGACAGACAGAGAAAGGTCTTCCTTCCATTGGTTCACCACCCAAATGGCCACTACATCCGGTGTGCTGCACCGATCCGAAGCCAGGAGCCAGGTGCTTCCTCCTGATCTCCCCTGTGCATGCAGGGCTCAAGCATTTGGGCCATCCTCCACTGCCCTCCCAGGTCACAGCAGAGGGCTGGACTGGAAGAGGAGCAACTGGGACTGAACCAGCACCCCAACTGGGATTAGAACCCGGAATGCTGGTGTCGCAGGCGGAGGATTAGCCTAGTGAGCCACGGTGCCAACCTAAAGTAGAGTATTCCACAGCAGAAGCAACTACAATAATGTTAAGAAAGAAAAGGAGTGGCTATTTGGCCCAGTAGTTAAAACACTGGTTGCTATGCCTACAACCCATATTGGAGTGCCTGGGTTTGAGTCCCGGCTCCATCCCTGATTATTTTACTTTCCTGCTAATACACACTCTGGGAGATGGTGATGGCTCAAATCATTGGATACCTGTTAACCACATAAGTGACCTGAATTGTGATCCTAGCTTATCTGGTTCGTCTTTGCCACTACAGGCATTTGAAGAGTGAACCAGTAGATAGAAGCACTCTTTCTGTCTGTGTTTCCCTCTCTTTTCTGTTATCTGTTTTTCAAATAAAATAAATAAAATTTAAAAATAATGTTAAAGAAGATGAGGTCCCTTTAGTAGCAGTGCTCTTTATTTTTTTAATGAGAAAAACCTGATTTTAAACACTGGGATTTATGTTCTAAATCATGAATAATTCATTCAAAGGCATATATCCATTAAAAATAATCACAAAAATATTGATGACATAGAAAGTTATTTACAATATGTGGATAAGCTAAAAAGAAAATTCATAGAAGAGCATTACTGTGCTTAGAACACACATTTCTAGATCTTTGGGTTGTGGATATCTGTGTGATTTTAATTTTATTCTATGATATTTTACAACTTTTAGGATTATCTACATGGAACATATTTTTAAAATCAAGAATAAAAGAATCAAATCATATGCTGAACTTATTAAAATGAGATAGCTGCATCTTATCATGTTGCTCTGTGAATGGAAGTGGCAGAAAATACAGCTACTGAAAACTTTCACCAGTCTACATTTTTAAAGTTAGTAAGACTGCTTCATATTTTTCTCCCAACTTCTCTAGACATATTTTTGAGATATCTTACTTTATGGTTTATAACTGCTATTATAGATATGCTGGTGGAACAGCAGGAATTTTTGAATATTTTTCTTACTAGAGGACAGAAGAAGGTTTTCTCTTTGATGAATTAACCTAGAAATCCTACAGTCAAAAGACCAGGAAAGAAATTAATGGCTACTTGGAATCCTTTGCTGTTTTATGAGGTTGTATTCCTCCCAAGCTTCAATTTAAGGCTATATTTTAAAGATCACTAGATGGTGCTCTGTGCCTGCAACCAGGCAGAAGCTCACTGGATTCATTCAGGTATGAAGGTATCGCTCATTTTCAGATACACATTAAAACATTTCTTAATGTGAATAACCCACTGTGTGATGAGACTCAGATTAACTGCTCTTATAGCACCAACACAATAATATCTCTGTGTGGTTCTGTATATATACCTGCTCCTATTAAATTCACAATATATGGAAGCAAATTATTTGTTTAATGGAATTAACTTTTAAGATTCTAGTCCTGGCTGCTCCTCTTCCACTCCAGCTCTCTGCTATAGCCTGGGAAAGCAGTGGAAGATGGCTCAAGTGTTTGGGCCCCTGCACTCTGGTTGAGACAGAACAAATAGCTTCACACTACTGAACTAGATTATGATTTGATTAGATAAGAATGTGATTTGATACAGTGAGCACGTAACTTTGTTTGTGGATATAAGTACTTTTTATTTTGAATCTGGAGAATATTAACCTGACTTTTGTTTGGCTTCTATTTGAGGGTGTTTTTTTAAAGGATTTGTTTTGTTTATTTGTAAGAGTTACAGAAAGTGTTAGAGACAGAGAAATCTTCCATCCTCTGATTCACTCTCCAAATGGCTGCAACAGCCAGAGCTGAGCCTATCTGAAGCCAGGAGCCAAGAGCTTCTTCCAGATCTCCACAAGGATGCAGGGGCCCAAGGACTTGAGCCATTCTCCTCTGCTTTCCCAGGTGCATTAGTAGGGAGCTGGACCTGAAGTGGAACGGCTGAGACTCAAACCAGCACCCATATGGGATGCCAGTGCTGCAGGATGGGGCTTTTAACTCCTTGTGCCACATCACCGGCCCCTACTGGAGGGCTTTAACATATACACACAAAAATAACCCTAAAAGAATGTGTGTGGATTGCACCACTTTCAGAGAGCTTGTTACTGTTCAGTGAGCTCAGCTAATGACACCCCAAACTAAGAAGGGAGGAAGGGTAATCGAGTTCTAAGTCTCTGCTAAGAATGGTATGGAAAGATACAGGTTCAACTACTGTATGGAATGATATAGACTCAGTCACTTGGAGAGTAATGAGAAACTGAATGACAAACACACAGGAAAAATCTTTAGTATTAGAAATACCATCAACTCAGAATGCCAAAGCTTCAAAAGCCAAGTCAATTTCTTTTCACAACTTTTATTAAAATTGACTTTTTTCTTTCTACTGTTTTTTGATGCCATTGTCTACCTAGAGTGACAATAGAGCTTTACTTTATTGTATATCTCACTGTTTCTAAAATTTTAAACAATTAACCTTGAGAAAGTAAAATATATTAAAATGTTACTTAGGGTTATCTATAGACATGCATGGGTGATAATGCATGTGCATAACTTTTATAACAAGACAAAAAAGGTAAATATTGCATGTTATCCCTCATACATGGGAGCTAAAATTAAAAACAAAATCCAAAAACAAAAAGGAGAAATGCCTGTGTATATCAGTTTTACTGCAAATACAGTGTTTTGTCAAACTTTGTTTTGAGTCTTCTCCAATTTGTTAAGAATGATATACTACTATGCTTTTAATGGTCTGTGACTATCTTAAAATTTACTGTATGACATCTTTTCATTTGATTATTGTTTATAGCCCTTACCTATATTCTTGCTGAATTACAGTCACTTTACTTTTTATTTGTTGAACTCTCTTTAGTGCAGCATTAAGCATTTTACTATAATGTAAATTGAAAATAAGTATATAAAAAAAAAAGAGGGCAGACACTGTGGCCTAGTGGCTTAAGCCTCCACCCGCAGCTCTGGTATCCCATATGTGTGCCAATTCTAGTTATGGCTGCTCCTCTTCTAATCCAACTCTCTGCTAATGGCCTGGGAAAGCAGCGGAAGATGGCCCAAGTATTTGGGCCTCTGCACCCATGTGGGAGACCCAGAGGAAGTTCCTGGCTCCTGCTTTCAGATCGGCCCTGCTCTGGTCATTGAGGCCATTTGGGAAGTGAACCAGTGTATGGAAGACTTCTGTGTCTGTCTCTCCCTCTCTCTGTCTGTGGCTCTGCCTCTCAAATTAATAATTGAAATCTTAAAAAAAGAAAAAAAGAAAAAGAAAAAAAGTAATATGTATTTTAGAGTTCCTTAAAGTGTGCACATCAAACAGTTTTGAAACAGCATCCAATAAAACAAAACAGTTTGCTTCAAGGGTATCCCTTTTTTTAATAAATATAACAGTGTTACTATCTCTCAAATTTTGGATTAATGCAATCCCCAATTAGTTATATTAATTCAGATAATGACTGTATAAACAGGGATAAATGGCTGAAGTTTTGATCCATATTGAGGTAGACTCTGTCTTAACAAAGAGCCCAAAACATCAATTGGGGGGCTAGTGCTGTGGCACAGTAGGTTAATCCTCCACCTACAGCACTGGCATCCCATTTGGGCACTGGTTCTAGTCCTGACTGCTCCTCTTCTGATCCAGCTCTCTGTAATGGCCTGGGAAAGCAGTAGAAGATGGCCCAAGTGCTTGGGCCCCCGCACCTGTGTGGGAGACCTGAAGGAAGCTCGTGGCTTCTGGCTTTGGATCAGTACAGCCCAGCCATTGTGGCCTTTTGGGGAGTGAACCAGTGGATAGAGACCTCTCTCTCTGTCTCTCCCACTCACTGCCTATACCTCTACCTCTTAAATACATTTAAAAAATCTTCAATAATAAAAAAAATCAATTGGCCAATGTTAGTAGTAGTTGAAATAGAACATTCCTTCTCAGGATCAAGTAGGTTGGGTCATCTTCCATTTCCTTTTCATTTCCTCCCAAGTCTGGATAGACAAGTGCATTAGTTTCCTATTGCTATTGTAGCAAATAAATGAAATTGATTATTCTGAATCAATAGAAATTCATTCTGTTATTACTTAAGACTGTAAGTCATGGTCTAAAGGTAGTTTCTATGATCTAAAATCAAGATACGGGCAGATCTGCATTTTTTCTGGAGCCTCTAAGGGGAGAATGCATTTTCCCGCTTTTTCAGTTTCTAGTGGATGCCTCTATTCCTTAGTTAATTGCCCCTTCTCCTTCTTCAAAGTGCATCCCTCCATTCTCACCTCCTGTCGTAAATCAACCTTTTTGACTCCACTCCTGTATCATTCTGTTAATGAAACCTGTGAGTCCACTTGTATAATCCAGAACAATTTTCGCATCTTAAAATACTCAATATAACTATATCTTCTAAGTCCATAAGAGGTAACATATTCAGAGATTCTGAGCATTCAGACACAGAGATATTTTGAGGACCATTATTCACTCTACTACAGCAAAATGACCAAATTCTTAATCCACAGACCCATGTGTCTTATCTTTTCTGTCTTCTTTTATTTACCCAGATGTAAATCGGTAGAGGCCAAGATTTCGAATTATGAAACGTCGCACACAAATCCAAGCCATTTGTTCCAACCCAATCTTTTTTTAAGGAGCCATTTATAAGTGTGTTGGGTATTAATGCATTTATTGATAAGATGGTACCATCTATTCTATTGTTCCTTTTGTTTAGTTCTTTAGTACTTCTAGGAGATATTAGGGTAGAATATTGGAAATACTTGTGAGTTCTTACATTACAACATTTTGGACATATGAAACAGCAGTGCCAGCTCATGTCCACACCCAGTAACCAGCCAAGCAGAGACTCCTGAGTCTGGTGGGGAGAACAGACAGTGGGCTGCATGCTCATGAGTGTGGTAGGCTTGTGTGCCAGGACCATGAAAACGCTGAGACTGCAGGATAGGAGAGAATGGTGAGATATATTCCAAGTCTTAAGATTAAAAAACTGTCAAATGAGAATACTATACCTGAACAAAGGTGAAATAAAGACCTTCCATGACAAACAAAACTGAAAGATTCTGCCACCAACTCATCTAGCCATGAAGAAGATGCTTAAGGATGTGCTGCACACAGAAACACAGAAACATAGTCATCACTTCAGAAGAAGGTAAAGGAAGGAAAACACCCAGTCAAAGTGCAAAGTAAAATCCAAAGTACAAAAAAATCCAAAGTAAAAAATAGAATATTTATGGGAAAATGGCAGAGCAAAGTCATTACTTTTCAACAGACACCTTGAATATAAATGGCCTTAACTCTCCAGTTAAAAGACACAGACTGGATGAATGGATTCAAAAATAAAACCCATCTTTTTGCTGCCTACAAGAAACACATCTCACCAACAAAGATTCACACAGACTGAAAAGGAAAGGATGGAAAAAGATATTCATGCTAACAGAAACCAAAAAAGAGCTGGTGTAACCACCCTAATATCAGACAAAATAGACTTTAACACAAAAACTGTTAAAAGAGACAAAGAAGGACACTATAGTGATTAAGGGATCAATTCAACAGGAAGATGTGACTATTACAAATGTATATGCACTTAATAACAGGCACATGATTATTTAAAAGAAATGTTAAGGAATCTAAAAGGAGGCATAGGCTCAAATAGTAATTGGTAATTTCAATACTCCACTTTCAGCAAGGGACAGATCAACTAGATAAAAAATCAGCAAAGAAACAGCAGAGTTAATTGAAACTACAGACCAAATGGATGCAGAGATCTATAGAGCTATTCATCCTACAGTTGCGAAATACACGTTCTCACCTGTGCATAGAACCTTCTCTAGTATTGACCACATGGTAGGCCATGAAACAAGTCTCAGCAAATTCAAAAAAATTGAAATAATAGCATGCATTTTCTCACATCAATATGGAGTGAAACTGGAAATCAGCAACTCAGAAATCTCTAGAACATATGCAAACACATGGAGACTAACAACATGCTCCTGAATGAAGAGTGGGCCATAGAAGAAATCAAAAGAGAAATCAAAAAAATTTCTGGAAACAAACGAAGGCGATAATACATCATATCAGAACTTATGGGTACAGCAAAAGTAGGGTTAAGAGGAAAGTTTATAGCAATTGATGCCTTCATCAAAAAATTGGAAAAGCACCAAATAAATGAGCTATTAATGCATCTCATCTTAAGGATCTAGAAAAACAGCAAACCAAACCCAAAACTAGTAGGAGAAAATAAATAAATAAAGTTATAGAAGAAACAAAATTGAACAAAAATATAAAAGATCAACAAAATGAATAGTTGGTTTTTTAAAAAAATTTACAAAATTGACACATCATTGGATCAACTAACCAAAAAAGGAGAGAGAAGATCAAAATCAACAAAATTAGAGAAGAAAAAGGAAATGTAACAAGACACCGCAGATATAAAAAAAAGTATCAGATATTATTATAAAGAGCTGTATGCCAAAAACTGTGACACTTAGAAGAAACAGATAGATTGATGCACACATACAACCTTCCTAAATTGAGCTATGAAGACCTAAAAGCCATAAAAAACCTAAACAAACCCATTACCAAGACAGAAACTGAATCACTAGTAAAGGCCCTCCCAACAAAGAAAAGTTCGGGACCAGATGGCTTCACTGTTGAGTTCTATCAGCCATTTAAAGAAGAACTAACTCCACTTCTTCTCGTGTTATTCAAAACATTTGAAAAGGTGGGAATCCTCCCAAATTCTTTCCAATGAGAAAGCATCACTTTCATTGCTAAACCTGAAAAAGATACAACAGAAAGAGAACTACAGACTGATTTCCCTGATGACCATAAATGCTAAAGTCCTCAACAAAATTCTGGCAAATTGAATCCAACAGTACATCAGAAAGATCATTTACCTGGACCAAGTGGGATTTATCCCTGGTATGCAAGGATGGTTCAACATTCGCAAATCAATCAACAATGATACATCACATTAACAAACTGAAGAACAAAAACCATATGATTCTCTGAATAGATGCAGCGAAAACATTTGATAAGATACAACACCCATTCATGATGAAAACTCTATGCAAATTGGCATAGAAGGAACATTCCTCAACACAATCAAGGCAATTTAGGACAAACCCACAGCCAGC
This sequence comes from Sylvilagus floridanus, assembly GCA_949820135.1. Taxonomy (NCBI): domain Eukaryota; kingdom Metazoa; phylum Chordata; class Mammalia; order Lagomorpha; family Leporidae; genus Sylvilagus; species Sylvilagus floridanus. The sequence goes on from OX463243.1 coordinate 68,373,704, forward strand.
ATCCTATTGTATGGGGAAAAGTTGGAAGTATTCCCACTGAGATATGAAACCAGACAAGGATGCACACTCTCACCATTGCTATGCAATATAGACCTGGAAGTTTTAGCCAGAGCCATTAGACAAGAAAAAAAAATCAAATGCAATCAAACTGGGAATGATGAAGTAAAACTATTTGCAGATTGACACAATTATATATATAGAGGATCCAAAAGACTCCACCAAGAGACTATTGGAACTCATATGAGTTTGTAAACTCATATAAGGAGATTATAAAATCAATACACAAAAATCAACAGCCTTTGTTTACACAGAGAATACCACAGCAGAAAAAGAACTTCTAAGATTCATTCCTTTTACAATAGCTACAAAAAAATAAAATTCCTTGGAATAAATTTAACTAAGGATATCAAAGGTCTCTACAATGAGAATTACAAAACATTAAAGAAAGAAATAGAAGAAGAAATAGAAGATACCAAAAAAATGGAAAAATATTCCATGTTCATGGATTAGAAGAATCAATATCATCAAAATGTCCATTCTTCTGAAAGCAATTTACAGATTCAATGTGATTCCAAACAAAATACCAAATACATTCTTCTCAGATCTAGAAAAAATGATGCTTAAATTCATATGGAAACACAGGAGACCTCGAATAGCTAAAGCAATCTTTTATAAAAAAACAAGCTGGAGGTATCACAATACCAGATTTCAAGACATACTTCAAGGCAGTTATAATTAAAACAGTCTGGCACTGTATAAAACATATGGATAGACCAATGGGACAGAACAGAATTGCCATGAATCAATCGAAGCATCTACAAACAACTTATACTTGACAAAGGAGCTGAAACCAATCCCTGGAGCAAGGACAGATTCTTCAACAAACAGTGCTGGGAAAACTGGATTTCCACATGCAGAAAAATGAAGTAGGACCCATATCTTACAAATTACACAAAAATCCATTCAAAGTGGATTAAAGACCTAAACCTAAGGCCTGATACCATCAAATCACTAGAGAACATTGGGGAAACCCTGTAAGACATTGGCACAGGCAAATAGTTCTTGGAGAAGACACCAGAGGCACAGGCAATCAAAGCCAAAATCAACAAATTGCATTATATCAAACTCAGAATCTTCTGTACTGCAAAAAACAAAACAAAACAAAACAAAAAAACAAAAACCCAGTGAAGTGTCAAGGTAGCTGACAGAATCAGAGAAATTATTTGCAAACAATGTAACTGATAAAAGATTAATAACAAGAATATATAAAGAGATCAAGAAACACCAGAACAACAAAACAACCAATCAGTTAAGAAATGGGACAAGGACTTAAACAGACATTTTTCAAAAGAGGAAATCCAAATTGCCAACAGACACATGAAAAAATGCTCAGGATCACTAGCCAACAGGAAATGAAAATCAAAACCACAGTGAGGTTTCGCCTTATAACTGTTAGAATGGTTTCATACAGAAATCAACAAACAACAGATGCTATTGAGGATGTGAAGAAAAGGTACCTTAATTCACTGCTGGTGGGACTGTACACTCGTAAAGCCACTATGGAGGACAGTATGGAGATACCTCAGAAATCTGAATATAGACCTAACATATGACCCAGCTATTCTACTACTGGGAATTTATCCAAGAGAAATAAAATCAGTAAATTGAAGAGTTATCTGCACCCCCATGCTTAGTGCAGTTCAATTCATAATAGCTAAGTCATGGAACCAACCTAAATGTTCATCAAAGACTGGATAAAGAAATTATGGGATATGTACTCTATGGAATATTACAAAGCAGTAAAAAATGAAATCAAGTCATTTGCAACAAAATGGATGAATCTGGAAAACATCATACTTAGTGAAATAAGCCACCCTTAAAGGGACAAATACCATATGTTCTCCCTGATCTGTGATAACTAATAAAGCACCTAAAAGGAAATTTGTAGAAGTAAAATTGGCACTTTGAGAAGCAATCACTTGAACAGCCCTTGTCTTTACTGTTGAGGAACAGTTTTTTTTTTTTTTCTTAATGGAGAATGGGACTGGGAATGGGAGAGGGAAGAGGTAGTAGGGTGGGAGGGCAGGTATGATGGGAAGAACCACTATATTCCTAAAGTTGTACTTATGAAATTTATACTTATTAAATAAATGGCTTCTTTTGGAAAAAATAAAAATTGTAAGGGATATAAGTTTTACGTAAAAATAAAAGCATGTTCAATTGCAAAAAAATAAATAAAATTGAACTTCAAATTTCATTTCATTGCTGACCAACATCCATATACTCAAATTGTGGGTATATTTCAGTGAACCAGAATTCTATGTAAGATTTCAAAGTGGCAGATTTCTTTATTTTTCTCAGAAGTGGTTTACTGGAACTGGATATCCTATGCCTGAATATCACATTTATATTGAAAATATATGTAGATGTTCCCTGGAGAACACCCTTGAATACTTGAGTTTGTAACCTGATTAGTTTATATTACTCTTGCCATATGAACATTTTGTACTAAACAATCATTTTTTGATCATCATGAGACTATTCTATGGTTTACTGCACTCAATGTTGAATATATGACATAGTGCTTACTATAAACTTGTGAAATACTCATGTTATAACTGAAGAATTTGAAATATGGAGACATCAAGTATATTTCTCAAGGTAGGATGTCTTGGAATTTGCAGGGAAACTACCTCTGTGCTTATCAAAAACAGTCTTTTTGTTTCCTTCATCCATATGTTATTATTGTCTCATTTTTCTCATTCACATTGTAAAGATGATAATAATATTTTTTCTGCTCAACTCATAATAAGAATAAAATAGATGAGAAAGAACTTTGATAAATTTAAACATATACATCTTTCTGAAATTTCTCTCTTTGTTGCCAGGATGATTGCAGGTAATACAATGTATTTATAAGGACATACATCTTGAGGCTAAAATTCCTTGATTCTTTGTACCTCTTTTACAAGTCCTTACATTTACTAATTGATAAGTAGCAGCTTCCTACATAAAGTAGGACACTGCCCTATTTTTGCTATCATGATTGGCTGGGCCTGATGATGTCCTAGTATGATAGAGTTAATTTATTTCTCCTGTAAGTTATATTTTCACATTTAAATACTAAAAACATATATGAAGAAATAATGAAGATAAAAAATCTTTCTTTTAATTATGTAGATAATATATACTGAAGCTATTTTTAGAAAAATAGAAACATGAATGGAGAAAATATAGATTTCTACCGTGGATAGTGTGTGTGAGAGAGAGCAAGAGAGAACACTCCCATCCTCTGACTCACTCTCCAAGTGCCAAAACAATTGGGGATGGGCAATGGCTGAAGCACAGGGCTGCAAAAGAAATCCAGTTCTCCCATGTGGGTGGCAGGAACTCAATTACTTGAGCCATCATCATTGCCTTTAAGCTGGAGTCAGGAGCTGGAACTGAGAATCAGTCACTCCTATATATGACATGGCATTTTAGCCATTAGGTTAAATACCTGATGCTTAGTCTTTTTTATTCCTGATGACCTCTCACTTCCTACAATGCACAGGTCTTTCTACTTTTCTACCTTTTAGGGTGGTTATGAGAATTATATAGACACATATTTGAGGAACCTCTGGAAAGCACAAATCCTACAAAAGTACGTATGGTTTTTTTTTTAAGTCTTGTTTCAAATGAATAATGATGGGACATAATTAAGGCTGACTGAAAAAGGAATTATCCTGATTAATTATTTACTACTTGAATACTTGAAGCCTCATCGCCATTACCAGTCCATCATTGGCCACTAAGATACCAACCTTTACGTGACAAACTACAAACTCAAGTTGGAGCAACCTGCTCCCTTAATGCAGGAGGTCAAACAAGTTGATAGTTTCCCTGAAAGCGCATTGCTAGGGTTTGAATATTAGTTGGGTGTCCCACAAAGGCCCAAAGTTTTTGGTACTGAGAAGATAGAAATACAATCCAATTACTGAAGTACAGATGGGAACTTTGAATAAATCTAGCTGTTAGGATGGAGCCCCACCCTTGATGTAATCATGGTGGCTTTATGAGAAGGCACATAGACAGGGGCACCCTTCCTCATACCAAGGGATGCTCTGCATTGCCTTGGGATTCTATCAACAAGAATGGAATCAACAGATGCCAACCCAGTGGGACTGCCTTATTTTGGGCTTGAACCTGCAAAACTATCAGCAGAAATAAAAATCCTTTCTTCATAAGTGGCTTGTAATAACAAAAGCTGAGTAATACATTCGTGACTCTTGTCCATTTAAAAACGGACTTGAGAATCTGGCTGAGGTGTTGGGTTGAGGGAACAGGTGGGAAAGGGGCAAAGTTAACTAACTCTTGTCTTACCTTTTCCCCATTGCTCTTTTATCCCACTATTCCATAAAAGAAAGACCATACAAAGACAACTGAATGATTTAAAGATTTCTATTAGTTTGTTATTGATGCATTCATTCAAAAAAGCAATGTGACAGATGCTTAGGGATGTTCTTTGTTCTTGGCCCAGTTTTATGGATTAAGCATCACATTTCTGGTTTCTTATTCCTTCATGTATGTGGCAGTAGGTAGAGTAGACAGAAGAAAAGACAGTGAGGATTCTCATTTTACATTCAGTGATTACACTAAAATGAGGAACTGCATGCTACTGGAGCCCCACATGTTATTGGGCAATGATACTCAGTATAGCTGGTTTGTAAGTTGTTATCTGTTCATAATAAAATAAGATATGGAGCTGGTGCCAGTATGAATCAACACACTGTTTCCTTCATCTAGAAAGTCTTTTTGTGAACAGAAGTTTCAGATGAGTCAAGCAATGTGCTTGCTGGTATAGGAAGTGGAATGGAGGTGTGCATGTGGGATGGACTCTGTTACCTTACTCTCACGAATGATAAGTTGTCCCTAGGAGAAATTTTTGACCAACGTGAAGGACCAACATTTTCCCAAAAGCCTGAGCATCTTACAGAAGTTTATGTGGTGGCATCTAATGTTCTAGAGCTGTGTTAGGTGTATCCTGAGTTAAAAGAGTGCCATTGGTCCAGAAGCAGTGCAATGGAATGCCTTGCTTTCTCAGGCAAATGTGAAATCTTCTTGAGAATCTACTTTCTCAAAAAAACTAAATCACTTTTTCTCAAGAGGAAACTGAAGCATAGTGGTAGGTGGAGAGGAAGGTGAAACACAGACATGGTTTCTTATGGGTCACATCTGATTTAGATTTAGTAATCACTAATGGAGTCTTAGTGAAGGAAGTACTTTCACTTTCTCCCTTGATTCACAATTAGGAGATTGGGAAGATACGTTCTTTTGACTGATAAGCATAGAAACTCAGAGATAGAGTCCCTTGCCCGGTAACATGGCCAGTAAGAAAAAGGCAGATGTAGATTTGGAATTTTTTATATATATTTCATATATTTATATATTTTATATACTTTCTTACCTTATACTTTTTTTTGTTAAATGTGGTTGAAACCTGATTGGGTATTTTTGAAATAAAATCTAATAGCACAAAATTCATGGTGACTTCTGCAACAACAGAAGACAAAACACTGAGGAATTAGACATCAAAGTTGGTCTTCGGATAGTGCAGTTGATTGGATCATAAATTAACTCCAAGACATAATGATCAAGTAAGATCAAGAGGAAATATGTTGTTTATGGATAAATGGTACTCCTGTGGTAAGCACAAGTGAGTAAGACTGACTAATTGCCCAATAAATGATGTCTGTTAGTGTCTTCTGTTCAGCTCATCTAGAAAAATAAGTACATATAAATAAATCATAGAATTAAAGAAAAAACTTCCAAATTCATCCCAAGTCTCTGTTCTTCATGAAGAATCTGAAAAATATCACTACTAGGAAAAGTTTTGCATCACTTGACATTTAATTTGAAATCATTTATCTTTAAGTCAGCAACAATTAGGTGCTACTATCAGCCATTCATCATCAGTTGCAGAAGAATACATTTCCCCCCAGAGGAGAGAAAGCTGTGCTTTGCATAGAGTAAGTCAAGGAAAACCAACACAGTTGAGAGCAGATGTTTTAAAAATAAGCGTCCTTTATTGGTTCCCTCATGAGACACCTAAGTCATGTAGTGGTATCATTGTTCTGTCCCCTGTACCATGCATAAGTAGTGCGGTGCAAAACCAAATTCTAACAAATAGTACTTAGCCCTGTATTGTCAAAGAAAATGGCCCATTTAAACACTTATATTTTCATGATAATAAACACATATTAATTAGTATACATGACTCATGAAACAGACACAATTATGATTAGTTAATTCAAGAAGAGTTGAAAGTGCACTCACTTTTGAATTGTATGGGCTTGGATCTAAGCCAATTACATTACTTCATTAACTCTAGGTCATGGAACCAATATGAAATTAACATGAGCTGTATATTCTAGAAACAAAGTGTTATCTATCAGTACCTCAGCAGGTAAATATTAAGGAACTAAATTTGAAGAAGCTACACGAAATACCTAGAAGAAAAAAAGTAGTATGAGAAGGGAAGAGAAAGAAAAAGGTAATTGTAGAAACTTACTATAACATCAATGAAAGTGACTCTAGATTCATATGCAGAATAATTATTGGAATGTCCTAGGAAAAGGATTTAGAATTATGAAGTAATTTTATATTTATATGATTATACATAAAATATGTTTATATATTTATGTATATGTATTTATGAGAAGATGTTTAGATCTAATCCTATGGATAAGCCTATACAAAGTTTTGATAATATTCACTTACTTTTCCAAAAGTAGGTGTTCAACTTAATGAATTTCTCTGCACACATGCAAACACTGTGTTTATGTTTTGAATAAATAGAATATTGAATTAAATCTATTAAGCTTTTCTGAGGGATTTGATCATCTCAGTGTATCTCCTATTAAAAAAATCATGATTGTTACAAACACTACTAGCAATTTATTTAAATCCTCTTATGCAAGAAATTAGCAGCTCAAAAGAAAGTGAGAGAAAACAGCTTTTGCTGCTCCTGCTCTAAATACAATTTTGATTTGTTTGAAAAGAGATAAAATTTTATTTTAGTTGGTTGTGTGGGTAACTCTACTTATTCCAGAATATTTTACTAAGGTATTGGCCCAATCAATAAATTAGGTCACTGGAGGAGTAGACTGGGCAGACAGTGGCTAAACTGACAGTTCTACTTAATGTGTAAAATGACTTTGACATCCTTTTAAATGTAGAAAGTTTTTTTTTTTTTAAATGCATGGGTGTATTAGAGAAAGGTTCATTTTTCAGGAGAAGCAAGGGAAAGATCAGTTATTAATTTTGCTGAAAGCAGATTATGATCATAGCTTAAAAGGACAAATTCCAGTGACTTGACATTGAACAGGACATTTTTAATATAGAATATGATAGAATGGAACTTATAAGACATAAGTAAGAAAGACAAGTCAGATATGTCTGAACTTAAAATATAAAAGGAGGTGAAATAAATTATGTTCAGTTCAACAAATTAGCTCTGTGTTTATATAATAGTTGTTCCCTTTCAAGGTGTATACCATTAAAATAACAAGGACAACAGTGATTTACAAGTAAATGTGCTTAGCAGAATATTTATTCTATTGTTAGCTTGTAAGAGTTGTCCCTGAAGGACTCTATTCCCTCAGTGGTCTTAAAGCTCTGAGTTTACTGACTCTAGAAGCTGCTTCATGGTTTCTTTGGTCTTCTTTTTGTAGTGTGCTATGTACTACACACACCCATTATGGAACACAGACAATTTCAAATAAGGAACACTCATTTTGGGAGGAAATTCTTGCAATTGATGACTCTTGCCAAACAATCTACAAATGGAAAGGAGTCTGAAGACTGTGACCACTACTGGTAATTTATGAAGTATTAGATAATAAAGAAGCAATGATAAGAACCAAGTGATGCTGATTTTTGCATTTCAGTAGATCTGATTCTGCATATTTGTTAACAGTGATGCACCCTGTGCGTGCAATTTCATGGCTATCACACTTTGATCATTGGCAGCATTGTGCACCTATGTTTTCCATGCCTTCCTCTTCACTGTCTACAGTTATTCAGAGTCAGGTGACAGAAATATTTTAGGTAAAGTTAATTAGCCTGCACCCTGCAACTCAAATCTCTACAGCTCATCATTAAATAAGAATTTTATGGGCAATTACTGAATGTAGTTTGCACTTGTCCTTCTTGGGATTAAAAAATCTAAGATTCATTTTTCTAATTTTTCTAGAAAAAGAAATCTTTAGTACTCCCTTGAAATTTCATGCATAGATCTATCAAACTTCTCACTTGTTATAATGCCCTTATTCATTTTACTTTTTATCTTTTCATACATATCAAAAGTGGAAGAAGAGAGATTTGAAATTTTTTCCCCCAGCTAACAGAGTAGAGTGAAAATGGTCTAGAAATCAGAAGTCCTTCAGGTTCTGGACTGTTACTGGCACACTGGCCAATGTTAATCAAACCTCAGAGGTTTCCTGAGTTTCTGAATCTTTAAAAGGGGGCTAGTATCAATTACCTCATATTTACTTCATAAACACTTCGTGCAAGGCTTAATACAATTTCATAAAATAAACGTAGTCTATGAAACGCAGACAGCTGCTTTTGCTAAAATCTCAGTAAATATGTATTTCATTATTATTTGTCAACAGTAAAGTTCACAGATAGCTTCTTTTGAAAATATATCTAATTTTCTTAATTAAAAACTCTACAGGAAACTAAATCATTGGAATCCTACTCCTTTATTCTTGGATAATGGGAGCTGAAATATCAACTGCTGGCCAGCCTCTGCAACCACATCACATGGAAGGAAGGTGGGGACAGAGAGACAACCCCCAAACGAGTCTTCCAATCAATTCTGTGATATCTGATAACATTTCTAATGCTTTCCAGTATCCAAGACTAATTAGCCATTCTTTACCTATTGATTCTGAGCTAGCTGCAGATTTTCTATTTACAAAAAAAGGCATTCAGGGAGGCGCTGTCTTCCTCCTTACACCGGCGGGTAAGGCTGAGACACACCTTCTTAAGAAGTCAAAGACAGCAGATGCAGGTTTTCTGCCACGTGCTCTCAGAGTTTCTCCCGGGAGGGCGAGACTAGCAAAGCCAAGGATCCCCCCACCCCACCCCCAGCCCCGTCTACAGAATCTAGGTCGCTCTCCAGGATCCTGAACCCCGACATCGCCCTCTGACTGGCATCAATATATTGGATGCTGGTGAAAACACGGAGACTTTTCGCGTATTCTCTCCACTTCTTTCCTTCCATCAGCGACCCCCCACTAGCATTGTATTTCCGTCCGCGCTTCAAATGTTTTACGACACTTCTATTTCCACCTACCACCCTTGGGCACTGCCCAGTCCGCGAACAATACCAAAGTTTTATAAAACCCCAAGTCCTCCTGACTTCACCTACTCCTTTCCGCCCCCTAGCCTCACCCCCGCCCCCACTCCTTGGGCCCTGCCCCAGGAGCGCCCATCTCCGCTGCACGCGCCAGACTCCACTCACCTGACTCTCCCGCGGAAACTCGTGGCGCACGATGCTGATCACTGGAATGTGCAGGACCGAGCTGACCAAGTCAAGCTCCATCATCTCGCCTTGGCTCTGGGGGAAGGCCAGGAGCGCCGATACCCCTTGCACCACCACGGTGTGGCACACACTCTGCAGAAAGGAGAAGGGGTCACTGCTCCACGGCGAGCTGGGGGAGGAGAAGGGCAGGAGCGGCAGATCGCCCAGGCCCGCCTCGATGGCCATCACTACTTCCAGAGACAGGTTGTAGGGCAGCAACCCTTCCACGCGGTTCAGGTTGTCCACGGCGAATAGAAGGGCGTCCCGTGGCCAGAGGGTCTCAGCCCCTGCGCCCTCCCCCGGCTTCCGAGCGCCCAGCCGCCCCCGGCCATGGAGGGCACTTCCCAGCCAGCGTGCGCCCGGGGAGGGCGCCGGGGGCCGCCAAGTCCCTGGCTCCGGCTCATCCCTCTGGGCACCTGCCCGGCTGCCGTCCGGAGCGCGGCTGGTTGCGCTGGGGGCTGTTGTCCAGGGCTGCAAGTGCACCGCGCCCACCCTCACCGCGTGCCCGATGCGCTTGAGGATCTGGCAGGGCTGTGGGTGCGAGGAGGAGCCGGGCACCCCGGCCAGCACCAATGCGCAGGGCGGCGGCAGCAGCAGACAGACCCTGCTCAGCAGCCACCACAAACTCAGTCTCCTCATTACTGAGACCCGCAGGGAGAAAGCGCGCCCCCTCCTGCGCCTGGCTCGCCCCTCAGCAGCCGCCGCCTAAGGTCTGCGCCTCCAGGTCCCGCGCGCAGCTTCACTCGACGCGGTGGAGCGGTCTCAGGAGCTGGAGAGTCCCCGGGCCATCCAAGTTGGAGTCTAGCGCGCCCTCAGCAGTCGCACACCCAGCTCTCGGGTCCCGCCGCGTCGCATCCTCTGCCCGCCCGGTCCCTGCGCCGAGCGGGGCGCACGGGCGGGCCGGCGCCTGTCAGCCGCGGCTGGGGAGCCAGTTCCCGGCCCGCCCCATCTGCAGGGCGCCTCGGGCACTGCGTGCGGCCCCGCGAGGCGGCTGCGCTGGGAAACAGCGGAGTTCCGAGGGGGCAGCGGTGCCGGGGGAACCACGCTCCCACTTGGCTTCTTTCCCCTTTCTGCCCAGCGGAGACCCGCTTGCTTCCTGGGGTCGCGCGGGAGAGGGCGTTCACGCCCGGGGTGCGGAGAAGACGCCCAAGCCGCGGGGCTGCGCCGCCGGCCCCCGTCTCGCGGGCTCCCCCAGCGCTGGCCTCATTTTCTCTCGCCCTCGCTTACTTCCTCCTTTGGCTTCTTCAGCGTTCTCCGTGCGCCCAGCCGCCGCCGCCGCTTGCTTCCTCTCAGGAGCGAGACGACTGGCCAGCAAAGGGTGGTTCTGCTTCGAGCGCCAAAGTTCTCTCCGCCTCAGCCGGCGCCTCCCTGTTGCTGAGCCCTGGCGCCAGCCTGTCGCTTGGCTGCGCTAAATGCCCGCTGATGATGCGGCTCCCGGTGGCACGTTCCGCGCCCTCGAAAGTCCTCGCCCCCGAAGGCGGGGAGTCGTACTTTGCGAAATTCCCGGAGACCCGAGAGGGCAAGGGCTGTGAGTCGCTGAGAATTCTGAATTCGGAGTCACGCCTGAGGGACCTGTTCCCTGGGATAGGTTCAAAGAGGCAACGATTTTAAGTAGTTCTCTTCCGTGTGTCGCCTTAAAAAAGGTTTTCTTAGCTAAGATTGTTAAAGCAAGAATTATTTACACATGTAACCTCAGCTTCCTCGGGCTTGTGGCCTTTGCCTTTTTTTTTTTTTTTTTTAAGGATCCCAATGTTTTTAGGTTCTCAGAATTAAAGTAAATTCAGAGCAGTTGTTTGTTCACGCAGTTAAAGATAGTCAACATACATTTGGAGTTTCAAAGACAGTCAACAGCAGTTCCTATTTCAGATCAGTCCTGAGATCAGTTTCTAGAACATTTCACATGGATGGTCATATGCTGAGGTCATTGGGTCACAAGGGTCTTATCTTTTCCCCCATGATCTGACCAAACTGGAACTGGAAAGAAAGAGTTAAGGGCAGACTAGTGGTTTTCACTCCTACAGTAGATTGGTTTATTTTATGCTACAGTATCATTTAGGGGAGTGGGAGGGATCTGATGGGGTCAGCAAACCCTGGAAATCAGCAGTTCTTAATCCATGCCCCGTTAAGAGAACAATGACCTTGGCAGTTTATTTCACCTGACCCAGCCCTGTTGTTTGGATCTGCTAAACTGCTACGCAAATACAGCTAGCTTTTAGCTTTGGAGACTTGTTTTTGATTCGTGAATGAAAGTTTTCCATCGTGCCTTAAATCCTTGAGATGAGGAGGCTGTGGCTAAACAAAGATCCCAAGAAGGTTGCACAGTGAATGCTGTTTTACTCAGCACAGATCTTTAAAGGCAACTCACAGCAAAAGTTACATGATGTTGGAAATAGTTTTGGAAAGAGGAGGATGAGAGAAGATGAGTCCCAGGAGGCAAGAGTGATAATCATAGCAGGGGCTGAACCTAGAGGGAAAGGGGTCCCCCTTGAGGCCTAAGGGAGTATTCTGTGCATTGGAGTAAACTCACTACTAGCCTGCTGGACATTTCCTCTTGTTCCAGAGGTTTCCACGGTGATCTGAAAAGGTGAAGTGTAAAATTCCTTGGCCTTGAATTGCAGGAAGGAGGTATTTATTGTTTGTGTAGTGATTAGGGGCATTTGTTTGAGTGTTTGTGTGTGTGTGTGTGTGTGTGCATATTGAAAGATACCATGTTCCACACTCTGACCAAACCACGAAGTAGTAATCTTAGTACTCAGCATTGTAATGTGTTCAGATCAGGTTCACAAGAAAATAGAGGGATTGGAGAACAGTTTGATCTGATTGTTAATGGCATCCTAGAATCACTTGCTATGCTTTAAATCTCTTACAATTTCAGGACTATCTTGAGGGAATGGCTGAACTGGTCTTTCATAGAAGAGAAGATGATTCCCAAATTCCAAGCATGGTATTGTCCAGTTCATGGGAAAACTATACTTAAATTTTTTGAACACAGAGTGAACAGTGAATGGCCCTTCCTTCCTGGGCTTCCTTTTGTTTCTTTCCTGGGCTTTTCAGTTAGGATACAAGGATTCCTGTCTTATCTCACTTTTGCTGCTTGGTTTTCTGTTTCCATATCACTGGGATCTAAGCATCTGTGACCTGCGACGCTATTCTTCTCTCTCCTTTCCCCACATTCAGCCTTTCCTTTTCTTCTTTGTTTCTTGCTTCACGGGTTGTAATTTTCAAAGTTCTTTGAGATTCAGCATTCAATTCAATATCCAATTATTAAGCCCTCCTATATGCCATGTTTTGCCATAGAACTGTCCTTGGGAGAGATGAACAAACTATTGTTCAGAAAAGTTGAACTCCCCACCTCTACAAAATCACATAATGAGAGAACAAAATACTAACATTGTGCTTATATTCCAGAGGGAGCAAGAGACAGTAGAACATATAAATAAGTAAATGCAGGATATCTTAGTTTGTGCTAAGCAGAAAAAATAAAACAGTGAAGAGGAGGAAGGTGAGTTGTAATTTTAGTTACAAAAGTCAAGGAAAATGTCTTTGAGAAGGTAACTATTTAAAACATTTATTTTTCATTTTTATTGCAAAGATAAGAGAGAAAGGTGTAGGGACAGAGACAGAGAGAGATCTTCAGTCCATTAGGTCACTCCCCAAATGCCCATGACTGCTGGCACTGGGCCAGGTTGAAGCCAGGGGCCCAGAGCTCAATCCAGGACTCCCATATGAGTAGCAGGAACCCAAGAACTTGAACCATAACTGCTGGCTCTTAAGATGTAGACTAGCAGGAAACTGAAATCACTCTGACATGGGATGTGGGCATCCTAAGTGGTGTCTTAACCACTCTATCAAATGCTTGCCCCTGACAAGGTAGCTTTTAAATAAAGACTTATAAGAAAATGAGGGAGTGATCAATGTAAATATTCAAGAATTTCCAAGCAGAGAAAACAGTAAGTGCAATGTTTGTGGAATATTTGAAGCATAGTGAGAGATCCAGAGTGGCTGAAACAAAGGAGTTAAGGTATCCAAGGATGAGAGTGGCGGCAGGTCAGGTGTGAAAGGCAACAGAGGTGTGACTGACAGTATAAGCCATTGAAAATTTTGGCTCCTACCATGAATGTGTTAGAAAGACATGAGGGCAGAGAGATTGAGTAGAAGAATGATAAGACTAATGCTTTAACAGAGCTACCCTAGCTGTTCTAATAGGAGAAAGTGGGTATGAGTAGAAGTCAGAAGATCAGGTGTGAGATTGTTATAATAATCCATGCGAGAGGTAACAATTGGGCCAAATCATAAAAAGCAAATTTATTATGGTAATATGATTGTGATTATTTCCATTCTAAAGAATAGGAAATTGTATTTAAGAACAAAATGTTATTTGCAACAAGTCATCACATAATGAGTAGCAATGTGGCTTCAGAATTCTAAGTTCATCCAAGCTGCATTGTTTGTAGCAAGAATTAGTCAAATTTTAAAATTGGCCCACCCAGAGAAGATGAAGTTTTTTTTTTTTTTATTACCGGATTGAAAATTAAAACTACTTATCTAAAAATTGTGCTGGAGCTTCAGACAAAAACAAATCCAAATGCTCCATTATTTGAAATGTGCTTTGTGCACATCTGTGCTTTCTGGTACCAGCAATGAGTGGGCTAACAGATGCGATATTCTGGAAGGAGCCTAGAGGAAGGCTACAGTGAAGGAGGCTATGGGGATTAAGAACTGGGAGCCTCTTCTCAGCACTGTTTCCCTGTGGGCACGGCATTTAAACTCCCAAGGCTTGAGCTTCCTCCTTTGTACAGCGCTTGTAGTGACAGCTCTTGGCAGTTGTCTACATAGACATGGCAATGTGCAGCCTTTAGTGAACCTTCTCAAGTTCCATGGGAATGGTGCGGCTTCTTGTGGTCGTATCAGTTCATTATAACAGCTTGGCAAACTGTTCTATCCTTCCCCTATATGCTGACATGTTTCAAGTTGTACCCACATTTAGCTTATTTTTTGTAAATGGCAACAATATTAAATGGCATGTCCCCAGTTCTGGGTCAGCCTTTTATATAATCATAACTACTTACATTTTACTAATAGTCAGATGAAAATGTGTTTTTGCCAAGCTAATGCATACTTGTAAGTTCAAATTGTGTTCTCTCTCAACATCAATTTCTTTGCTTCTATTGCCAGAAAAACAGTTGTTATGGGAATCTTTCTGGATAAAGACAAATAAACAAAAAATATTTGGAACTTTGAAAGAATTGATAGTAGCAGAATTTTAGGAGGTAATGAGTCCAGAAAAAAATAAGATGCATTTAGAGAAATACACCCTGAAGATTCTTGTATCGAAAGTAAAATTATTCTTTACACATTCTTCCATTTTTTTAAAAAGCCTACATTGACTTGCTATTTTGTAACATTGTCCTACGTTACACTAATTGGGCATTAATTTTGGCACCAAATATTCTCTTTTAAAATGCAAACAAGTCTTATAATTATGGGACTGTGAGTCCATCACATGTGATTTTATCCTGATTTTTGTAAAATTAATATCCTGTTGGAAAAGTTTTGGGAAGGGAAGGATAAGAAAGTTCATTTTGCATTATAAAGGAATTTGGGGATATAAGAGATTGTAATGAAGACTTTCAGCAGATGTGCAAGAATTAGGAGATCTTCATTATTCTAGACCTTTCACTTTGAATGATGTCTACATGCCAGGTACATGCAATCCAGGTGGTATTTCACTGAAGAAATTGTGGGTGTCCTGAGGGACTAGAAATAGTAGAGAAGAAGCACTAGAAACTAAGGAAATGGGATGAAGAAAGGGAAGCAAAAATTTGTTCTAACATGTCTAATTCAAAACCACTGCCTAGACTTTGCACTTCTGTTGGAAAACGTAAAGGAAAAAAAAATTTGTACAACATGACAACCTATGCTCAGAAAACTGAATTTAGGCTAAGGATATTATCTATCTATGAATTAGGAACTGCCAATAGTTGTTTACCTTTCAGCTATGAAAAAGGACATTGTGGTGTCCTCATTCTGGTTGTTGTCAAGGGAGTAAGTTACCAGTTATGACATAAGTGCTTGGCCTTTTCAACATCTACCAGGATTATTAGCTGAGTGTTTGGATTTTCTGATTCCTCGAATAAACCACACACTACAGGGAACTCAGATAGGACTTGGAGAGGCTAATATGGAATTCTCTATCAACTTTTCTCCCTTTTGTCTGATAATTATTTCAATTTACTGTTTATACAAATGACTTATGGAATAAAATTTGGCCCATCACAGATTGCAACATTTTTAAAGGACTTTTTGGTGCCCCGTTTGTAATAAGTAATTTGATGACTGTTGCCAGAAAAATTTGGGGATTTTCTAAAAGCTATTTGCTTTTGTGAGTCTTCTCGCCTTGTTTCTGTAAAGCATTCTGTTTTTAAGAAAAATGACTATTTCTTTAAAGACAATGAAGACTTTCAGAAGATGTTCGAGAAATATAGTCTTTATTGCTCTGTAGGTTTTCCCTTTTGTCTTGAGTGACTTCTATATGCAGACATTTTGTAAGCATGATCTCCTAATTTCATGAGTAGACTGTTAACCTTATTTTATAGATGGTGAAATGAGGGTTGGGGAGGCTATATCATTTGCTGAGAATTAGGGGGAAAACATACAGTTAATCCTCCTTCTCTAAAATCCATGGTCATTTCATTTCCACTTCCAACATGAATGGGATAATTATGATCAGATCTGTCTGAATATAGAGCTGTTCTGTGGTTGGTGTACAGAGTTAAACATAAGGACAAAGTTGCTTATCTGCTACTTATGAGAATATATGGATGAAAACTCCAGACGTTTTAATATTTAAAATCATAGGAAATGGTTTTATTACTTTTTAATAGTACACATACATAGGCATAACTCATTATCATTTCCATTCTCTTTTCAGGACACAAAATATCCATCCAGCTTTTGTTTATGACATGTGAAGATTCCTTCTTGGGCTGCCACTTTTAAATGCCATTGGAAACATGATTTTATTGTTCTTTATCTTTCTCAGGGTCTTTGTGGAACAGCCACAGTCTCAGGATATCAAGGAATATTTTAATATGAAAATATCTGGATGATTTGGGGTGATGCTTCTGGAATGTTTTCCTTAGAAAAAGTTAAATTCTAGGGATTCTTTAATCTCTATAAAGCAGACTGGAATGTGTCCTCTCACACTCTCATTGATGAGTATCTTGATGAGAATGATGGAAGAATTTGCATGGCAGAATCTGGCTCGATCAAAACTGAGTTTGACTATACTTCATATTGTGATGTGTGAGCTTTTGAGAAACAGAGTTGTTGTCCTTAAATATCCAGATACTACAACTGATGGAGATAGAAAAAAAATCTCATGAGTTTGCAAAATCTTTTGGGAACTGAAGTATTCTTTGAAATGACAGTCATGTAGATACTGTCATTGAAAGAACATCTTCCTGAATCTGAAATCCTTTCAAATAACCCAGAGCCTTTTTCATCTGGGGTGCCATCACTAGTTGTAAAGCCCCACAGTTCTCAGCCCTCCCAATATCTACTGTAATTGCAATATAAACTGTTTAGATCAGAAGGAGCAAGACAGAGACAATAACGGGTATGATTAGCATATGATCACATGGAGCTCTACCAAGAACTCAGTGGGAGAACATTGTCATCCATTAAAAATGCTGTTATACTAAGACTGATTTAGATGAAGGAGGATGTAAATAATAATCAGTGTATTCTGAAGTAAGATGACACCTTTCTTTTAAGAGTGTAATGCATCTTTGCAAATTTTTTCACCTCATTTTCTTTAAGGTAAGAAGACAGTAGAGATATTAATATATTTCTATAGTTTTAAATCAGTAATGAAGAACTGATGCCTGAGACAGAGTCAGTAGATGGACAGCCAAGATTCTGTAGCTGATGGTAGATACAATGCTAAAATTTTGTTTCTACTGTAGTAGTCACAACTGGGAGATGACATGGACTACTACTACCACAGATGGAAGAGTGAGTGTTCTGTAGGCTGGTGTTTTTTTGATCTGCTCCCAGGCAAGGCTGACATTTAATATCACTGAGTTGAAGGCTGAGCTTTTCTGGTAGTGAAAACACTCCCTGCACACTTGTTTATAAAGGTAATATCTGGCTCAACCTTCATTCATGTTTCAAACTGGGACATTTGCAATTTCCTCCCACCTTGGCCTGGTTTATTCCTGAAGTCCTTCATCTGGTTGGTGGCGCAGTCACATGGGGTTTCAAAAATGGTCTTTGGCAGAAGTAATTTTCCTTTTCTATTGTACTAGCTATTCAATCTTCCTCTTTAAGTCTTCCTACTGGCTCCCTGCTGCTTTCTAAATCAAGCTATGATTTTCTTGGTTTATCCATCATGGGGTTTAAATTTGCTATTACGATTTTTTTTTGCTGGTATCTTTTCCTGTGCCAACATACATCACCTTCACTACAGAAGTGGGTGGCCAGGAATAGGTACAAGGCAGCATCTACAGTTGGGCGTGCAGGCACCAATAGTTGTGTAGGATAGGAAAGGCAGCTCATAGATTTTTTTTTTTTTTTGCTTTGCACTCACAGGTTTCAAGTGACTTATAACAGCTATAGATTCTGCATATTTCATTTCATTCTGATTTAGCTAATGCTAGCAAGTCTTATATATTTACATAGCCAAGGGATATAGTTTAAAGAAATAAAACTGATATAAGCTTTGGCTCTATTTTTCACAATAACAGAAATTATTATGATAATAAGAAGATCACACAGAATCCTATGAGTGTTTTAGGAGATTTTAATAATGTATTTATGGATATTAAAATAATATATTCATATTATTATGTGTAATAAAATATAATTTAGCAATATGTACATGCTGAGTTATTATTCTCAACTCTTTATTCCCCTGTAGTAATAATATGACCTTACGCTAAGGGGAATGTGTATCTCCAGTCCTTTTTGTGGAGCTCTGCCAATCCATTGCTGTAACCAGTGGGATTTCAGTGGATATCATGCAAAGAAAGGCTTAAAATTTACATACACAGTTGCGCTTGCATTCTTGAGCTCCTGCCGTTCATTTAGAGAACATTATTTGGGTAGCTGTTGGTTCAAGGATCATGAGTTGCCTGTGAAACAGCATTGGATCCAATCTCCACTTAGAGCCAGGTCCAACTGATCTCAGTGAACAACAGCCTGGTGAAGGAGAGATGAATAATATATTTTATGTCCTTGAGATTTTGTGGTTATTCACTACGCAGCAAAGTGACATAGGACACTTTATGAGAAGTGGGAAGAAACTGAGTAGGTACAGCCTGGTCACTTTCAAAGGAATTAATTTAAGAGTTAGGAAAAAACCATGTAGCCTCTCTAAAATATATGCTTAATAATTCACATTCACTCCAACCACTTTTATTCATATCTACAGCCTTATGCAATGAAGATTTACCCTGTTTCTATGACACAGCACAATAAGGATTTTGAACCATCAAGAAATGAACATACTCAGCATGTTGTATTTACTAAAAATCATTCCATACACTTATATAGTGACTACAATAAATGGTAGTGAGCTTAAGATGAACACGTGTTGTTGCAAAACAATCTTAAAATAAAAAATTTATTTTTGTTTTTCAAACAGCATGAAGAGAGATACATTCACTCAGTAATATTTAATAAATTTGTCTTACATCCATTTTCCTTATTCATTATAACAGCTTAGACATATCTTTCTTTGTTTAGAAAGACTTTCTAGTTTGAAGATTCCACACCCATAGCCTGTGGCCTGCTAGTCTTCCTCTGTTTCTAGCTTTCTTTCTAATTCTAAATAACAAACCTCAAAGAGCAGGTCCAGACCAATGGACAGCAGACTGATTTCACACCAGAATCTTCAGTGGCCTGGGTTAGGATGAAGGCTGGGAACAATCATTACTTAGTGACTGCTGACATATCACTTTTGGAAACTATGTCAGCCCTATGTTGGGAACATGGTAGATGTTTGGTATAGAAAGCATAAAAAAATTAAAAGCTTCTTACTTTGAGATCTCCCTAGTGTTGCAGAATTCCTTCATTTTTAACAGAGCATTAAACAAATGTGGGGAATGAAACTTAAAGTTTTCTTGATAGCAATTGTGCTCTTTGAATGGTTATCAAACATAAAGGAATTGACTGAAAAGTGTCAGATAATAGAAAGGATAGTGTATGCCAGAAAACAGAACATGAAATAATGGGATAAAATAGACCTAAATAGAATATTTGTGTGTATATATATATATATATGTATACACATATAAATGTATATTTTCTATTTTTCATAGTAAATACATTCGTTTTCACTATATACGATCCTCAAGTCAGTGACATTTTTGATAACAAGGATGTCACTTTTTTATAGCAAATTTAATTTAGTTTTCAAGTTTCAATTTCTACTTATGGGGGAAAAATCGAATAGACAATTTTAGGACATTCAGTCCATTTGAATTAAACCCTTAGCGTTCTTTCTCCCTCATTCTCCTTTTCACTTTCCAGGATGGCTTTGGGTTATGAATTGTCCTGATGCTAGAAGAAGGGAGTGCTCTGTGATTGCTTCTCTCTCTGCCAACACTGGTGGCCCTTGATGTGGGCCTGCATCCACTGTTGACACCTTAAGGGTCATGCCTTCTGCATCTTTCTAGTTCCATCTGCAGGTTTCTTTGGGTCTTTGGCTCTTTCAGCCTCTTCTGTACTTCTCTTAGGGAGCTGTGAGAATTTTCTGTCTCATCATATAACACTGGGAAGTGTAGATCTTAAAAAAATGATTTACTTATTTATGTGAAAGACAGAGGGAGAAAGAAGAGAGAGACAAAGAAAGAATGGGAATGTAGAATTTAAGAAGGCTGCCCTCAAACCTCTATCTATGCATCCAAGTTGAAGGATCCATGGTGGATTTGAGACTGTACCACAAGACTTCCAATATCATAGGCTAAGCTCCAAATTGATAGAGCATACTTCTTCTGTTGTGAAATCCTCATAATCTAATTAGCCACTCATATATATATATATATATACATATATTATATAATTATTAAATTATAAAATATTATATAATATATAATATATATTATATATTATATACAATATAACTACTTCCCCCTTGAAACTGTTTTCTTTAAAAGAAAAACTTTCTTTCTTTATTTAAAAATCACAGTGACAGGGGGAGAGGGGGAGAGGGAGAGGGAGAGAGAGGGAGAGAGAGAGTGAGACAGAATCTTCCATTCACTGATTCACTCACCAAATACTCACAAAGCTAGGTCTGTGCCAGGCTGAAGGAAGGAGCCAGGAACTCCATCCAGTTCTCCCACATGGGTGGTAGGGGCCCAAGTACTTGGGCTACCATCCAGTGTGTTTCCTTGCACATTGCAGGGAAACTGGATTGGAAGTGGAGCAGCCAGGCCTTGAAATGGCACTCTGATACGGGATATTACAAGCAGTGGCATGTGAGCCTGCTGTGCCACAAAGCTAACCCCCCGACCCTGATCCCCATGATTTCAAACCACTGTTAGTTTAGTATGGATGTCAATAGCAGATATTACAAATTTGGCAACGTGAATTAACATACATGTATCATCAGAGTTTCCATGGGTTAGGAGTTTGCCTGGACCCTCTCCTCAGGGCCTCACAGTCAGTCTACTGTTCAGAGTCTGTTCCCTTCAGAGGCTCAACTGGAGGAGAATCTACTTGCAGGCTCATTCATGTTGTTGGAAGAAATCAGTTTCCTTGGGTCACACAACTGCGAGTTGGAGCTCTTTGCTGACTGTTTGATGTTGGCAGCCCTCAGATCCTAGAGACAGCCACCTGCAGTTCCCTTTCATGTGGGCTTCTCCAATCCATTCACTGATTTCATCTCATCGCAAGGGGAGGCTCTGCTAATATAGACCTTATGGAATGTAGTATGATCACAGGAGCGACGTTTCATTGCTTTTGCCATAAAATGTAACCGAGTAGCGTGATGTGCTGCTAATTTACCATTTTCTGCAGGTTAGAATCAAGTCACAGGCCCAGCCTCCACTCAAGGAGAGGATTATTCAATGGCGTGGACACAGGGAGGTGGGGAATATGAGGGTCACCCTGAAGTCTGTTCAGCACAAACCTCTGAATGAAATGAGAACTATGCATTTCAGAGCCCAATGCAGGAAAGTGGTAGTCACATTCCCTCTCAGTTTTATTCCTTCATTTCTCACCTCATCATGTGTCCTTTTTCAATCTGTATATGGATGAATTTTACCATATTTCCAAGAATTGGACTCCATGTCTTTTAAGAATTTTAGAATTCCAAAGCAAAACAAAGCAACATTTTCTCTCCAAAGTCTGGCTCTTGAAAATCTGGCCTTTAAGACTGATTACCTCCCTTTCTCTCTGTCTCTCTTTCTCACTGTCTAACTCTGCCTGTCAAAAACAAACAAAACAAACAGACACACAAACAAAAAAGACTGATTACCTCTGCTGTGATCCTGCAGAAGTCTACTCAGGAACAAAGTCAATATGATCCCCTCTGTTTTGTTTCAATAGTGCAGTGGTTGAATAATTAAAAACAAATTAAATATGTAGAATGAAAAATATGTCAGGTGGGGCTGGTGCCATGGTGCAGTAGGTTAATCCTCCACCTGCGGTGCTGGCATCACATATGGGCGCTGGTTTTAGTCCTGGTTTCTCCTCTTCCAGTCCAGCTCTCTGCTATGGCCTGGGATAGCAGTAGAACATAGCCCAAGTCTTTGGACCCCTGCACCCACATGGGAAACCAGGAAGAAGCATCTGGTTCCTGGCTTTGGAGTGAACCAACAGAAGGAAGACCTTTCTCTCTATTTGTCTCTCTCACTGTCTGTAACTCTACCTGTCAAATAAATAAATAAAATCTTTTAAAAAGTTAAAAAAAGAAAAATATGTCAGGTGATATTTGAAAATATAATTTTGTACATCGGCACAAAAGTAGTAGGGAATGCTATTATTATTTGATGGTTGCTTTTTGTAACTGAAAAACTTTCTTTTATCAGATATACTTGAATGAGATTAACAAGCCAACTATAATAATTTCAGAAAATTCAAGTATGTTTATCATAATACTTAAAGTTATGTTGTTGGGGCCGGCTGTGGAGTAGTGGATAAAGGCGCTGCCTGCAGTGCCGGCATCCCATACGGGTGCCAGTTCGAGTCCTGGCTGCTCCACTTCTGATCCAGCTCTCTGCTATGGCCTGGGAGAACAGTGGAAGATGGCCCAAATGCTTGGGCCTCTGCACCAATGTGGGAGACCCCGATGATCCCGTTTCCTGGCTTCAGATCAGTGTAGCTCCTGCTGTCTCAGCCAATTGGGGAGTGAACTGGCAGATGTAGGACCTTTCTCTCTCTCTCCCTCTGCCTCTCCTTCTCTCTCTGAGTAACTGTGACTTTCAAATAAATAAGCAAATCTTTAAAAAAAAAAGTTATGTTGTTGATGCTTTTTTAAAAAAAGATTTATTTATTTATTTATTTGAAAAGTAGAGTTACAGAAAGAAAGACAGACAGACGGAAAGATCTTCCATCTGCTGGTTCACTTCCCAGATGGTCATAATGGCTGCAGCTGGACCAGGCCAAAGCTAGGATCCAGCAACTTCATCCAGATCTTCCACATGGGTGCAGAGGCTCAAGTACTTGGATCATTTTTCATTGCTTTCCCAGGTGCATGAGCAGGGGGCTGAATCAGAAATGGAGTAGCCAGGTCACAAACTGGGATCTATATGGGATGCTGGTGTCACAGGCTGAGGCTTAACTCACTATGCCACAACACCGCGACCCCTGTTGATGCTTGAAGAAACAGTAATGTGCCTATGCTCTTAAAAAAATCAAGTTATGTGACCATATTGAGAGCCACACAACTGTTCTTTTTGGCCCAGATCTGACCTTTGCAAGCATTTGAGGGATATATCAATAGAAGGGAGTTTATCTCTGTCTGCTTCTCTAATTTTTTTTTTAAAAATGCAATGCATTTGCATGAATCAAATGAATAAATGCATGTAATGAACGTCATATTTTGTTCTTTTTGGTAAACTAATCAATTCATGGAAATCAATTCCATTAAACAAGACAGAAAAAGCAAAGACAGAAGGAAAGTGAGAAAGAAAAGAGTATACAAAGATATTCATAGCAGCACAATTCAAACAATATCAGTAACTGGAAAGAAATATAAATACTCAACAATAGAATAATAATAATTTATGGTATATTAGTTCTATGTAATGTCATTCAGTCAGTTAAAATGATGAACATGAAAATTTTAGCTTTTGGTAAATTATGGAAAAAATCTTGGTTTGCATACCCTTTTATTACAGTTCGGTGTATAAGATCTTCATTTACAGATTGTTAGAAATTGGAGATGAGAAAAATACTAATATAAAAATCATGGTTATCATTTTTATGTCTTAGCAGATTAGAAGAGATAATCAGAAGAGACATACCTCAGAAATATATAAAGTAAATATAAAGTTCATAAAATATAAAATATAACTTTCATTACATGCATTTATTCATTTGATTCATGCAAATGCATTGCATTTCTAAAAAAAAAATTAGAGAAGCAGGCAGAGAGATAAACTCCCTTCTATTGATATATCCCTAAAATGCCTGCAAAGGTCAGATCTGGGCCAAAGAGGGGAGCCAGAAACTCAGTCCAGGTCCCCTGTGTGTGTGGCAGGAATCAAATTACTTGAGTCATCTCTGCTGCCTCCTGGGGTTTGCGTGAGCTGTAATCTGGTCAGGAGCCAGAGGCAAGTATGAAACTCAGGTATTTCAATGTGGGATGCAGGTATCTTAACTGGCATGTTAACTGCTAGGTTCATTGAAAGTCCTGATTTTTTGTTGTATTCATTGTATGGAAGAATATAAGGATCATGTTAAACAATTCATGGAGAATGCATATTATTTAAAAAATGTGTACATAGGTTTCAAAAAATTTTCCACCAAATAAAACATCTTTTAATACCTATTTTCATGAACTTTTAAAAATACACCTGTCCATGTGGTTAAATAGTTTGAGATCATACAACTTTAACTTGTGTTCTAAATTTAGAATCTTTAATGTCTTTACCTTTGCTGAACTTCTACCTTGCAAACTGAATGGATAGCTTGCTATCCATTCACTTTAGGATTTGACATTTTATTTCAAGGCAAAACAGATCTAATAATCATGCATTTGTATAATTGTTGGTTTCTTTCTTTTAGAACAATCTTGCTGTTATCAGTCTTCACAGATCATGGAATAAAAAGCACAACTGGGTTTTTCATATAAAAGTTCCAATTTTGACTCCTGAGAAGCCTAGTGAATGGAGATATATAGAATTATATATGATGCTTCTTTGTTACAAGGATTTCAGGAAGAAGAAAAGTGTCTAAAAAAATAGACTTTAAAAGCGCCATCATGAGAAAAGATTTCTTTGTGTATATTTGACCTGGGTCAAACGGTACTTCTTTGAAATGAGCTTGAGACATGTTATTCTTTCTCATGTTGTTTTTTAGCTTCTTGAGGTACTCATGTTTTCTAAGTTTCTTTTGGCCATATTAATTGTTTTTTTTTTTTAATGTTACCTGGGATCTACCAAACACTGCTCAGAGAAATAGTTTTAGTGCTAGTAATTTTTTTGAGCACACATACAATATATCTTTAGCATTTACTATTTTTTTAAAAGATTTTATTTATTTATTTGACAGGTAGAGTTAGAGACAGTGAGAGAGACAGGCGGAGAGAAAAGACTTCCTTACATTGGTTCACTTCTCAAATGGAGTGAACGACCAGAGCTGCGCCGATCTGAAGCCAGGAGTCAGGTGATTTTTCCTGGTCTCCCACAGGGGTGCAGGGGCCCATGCACTTGGGCCATCTTCCACTGCTTTCCCAGGCCATAGCAGAGAGCTGGACTGGAAGTGGAGCAACCAGGACTAGAACCGGTGCCAAAATGGGATGCCGGTGCCGCAGGTGGAGGATTAACCCAGTGCACCATGGCACCAGCCCCCACATTTACTATTTTAAATGCATTGTATTACATTTCTTACATGTCTTTTTCTTAATAAGTGAACCTTTAAATACAGGAAAACAGATGTGATTGTATAAAGAGATAATGGGGTTCTTTCTTCATTGGATGATACATAAAACTGTATATACTTCCCTAAATATTCTTACATGTAATACCTTGTGGCAAACTGAGACTTTCCTACTTACAGAAGACTAGGTAATAGCTGAATTAATCATATTTTACTTGTATCTTAGCAATTAGAAAAATAGATCTATCACATGTGAATTGACCAATGAGTAACTACCGCTAGAGATTCAGCTCTGTCCCTCCCTTCCATATTCAAACCTTGATTTGCAGAGTATAAATTTGTTTCATAACACTCTCATGCACATATACGTGCACACAACAAAACAATAGGAGCAACAACAACAAAACAAAAATCTTCCCCCACAAAAAAGACAAAGAAGCATCTGGTAAAAGCTGCCAGTACTGGAGTCTACATATGTAGACTTTCTCTATAAAATTACTGTCCTTGTCTTTGCTTTATGAGGCATTGATGAGTTTATGGCTGTGGCCAAACAGACAACTGAACCACAGCTATTACCTGGTCTTAAGTTGGAATGTTCTATTTATTACATGTCTCATGATCAGGAAGGAGTGTCACTGGTGCCTTTGTCAAATTCAGAAAGAAAAAGTTAGCCCATGTGGTAGGTTAAGGTGAAAGAAGAGTAAAATGTCAAAAGTAGGATCTGGCATCTGAGTAAGAGAGAAGACTCGAATTTTTGAATAGAGAAAACTTTCTGAACTCATGAATTGTCATATTGGCACTTAGCATGCTCTCAATTAACACTGACTTCAATAGAAACCAT
Organism: Sylvilagus floridanus; assembly: GCA_949820135.1. Lineage (NCBI taxonomy): Eukaryota > Metazoa > Chordata > Mammalia > Lagomorpha > Leporidae > Sylvilagus > Sylvilagus floridanus. The sequence goes on from OX463243.1 coordinate 68,400,160, forward strand.
GTGTAACATAAAAACCAATATAATGAACTTTAAATGTATAGGGCATCAATATTTAGGAAAACTCTATTACAAAACTCAAATTCTTTGAGAGCATCCCTACATTTCAATGGAATGAGATAGAGGGCAAAGATCAATCTATTTTCTATTTCATTAGATTGAATCATCAAGCTTACTAACTTGGATTGTATTATTTATTTCTTTGAAGAATTTTCACATAATAAATTATAGGTAATATCATTTTATTGTGCTACAACAAAATTTCATAAACACTTGTTCAAAATAATACTGAAGATTTTCTCTATAACCAAACATAGTCATGCTTATATAACATTTTCTATAAGAAATTCTTTTAGAAATTTATAGAAAAATCCATTTACCCTTTAATAACTCTGATTCTTCCTCCTTTCTGGAGATGATGAATATAATTGATTCTAATTACACCTTTCAATGTCTTTACCAGGAAGCTCAGTGCCAACTTGGAAAATTATCTAAAACAAGTATGCTGACATTGTTTTCTTCTTTTGCCTCTTTTGTATTAATTTCTTGATTTTGTATTTCACATCTATATATATCCTGCTATTGAATTTCATGCTTTTCTTTACTGCCAGCTGCCTCAAATCCTTGATGGAAAATAGCACATCAACAAATTTCAACCAACAAATAAATCAGTTTCAACATGCCCTGTGTATTATGTGTTAATGATATACTCTACACTTTTCTAAATGTATTAAAATTGATGAAGGAAATACTCAACCAGAATGCAAACTAAGAAGTTTTAAGTGTTAGTCTGCTAGGGTTAAAAGCATTTTAGAGGGGAGGGTTTTATGCTGCAGTGGGTTAAGTCACTGCTTGGGACACCCACATCTGAAACTGGAGTACCAGTTTAAGTACCAGCTCCTCTGCTTCCAATCCAACTTCCTGCCAATGCTCCTGGCAAATCAACAGATGATGGCTCAAGTGCTTGGGAACATTCCAAATGGCATGGAAGACTGACTCACAAATGGCATTCTTTGCTCCTGGCTTTGGTCTGGCCTCCTCTGGCTTTTGCAGATATTAGGGTGTGAACTAACAGATGGAAGATCTCTATCTCTGTCTCTCTCTTTCCCTCTTGTCTCTCTCTCCCTTTATCTATTTTTCAAATAGATGGAAAATAAATAAACATTAAAAAGAGCTCCAGAGCTGACCAAGTTATATCTTTAATCTGATTCTTAGCTTTTACATTCTCATTGACACCATATTTTCTTAAGATTTTGTAGAGATTTTATATCTTGTGAGAAACAGGCAGTTAAAAACAGGCTTATTTAAATTAAGATAGGAATGCCTTAATGAGAATGTGCATCACAGTATATCAAGTAATTTTGATTAAAATATTTTGATACTGTTTATTTTTCTTATACATTTATAAATATCCCAAGATTCATTCAAGTCACTTGCTGCTGAATAATTTGCAACCATCTAAATGCTGGTAAAACTTCTCTTTCATCTAGAGGTTACATCTAGGGGCTGGTGTTGCAGCATAGCGGTAAAGCTGCTGCCTGTCATGCCAGTGTACCATAAGGGAGTCGGTTCCTGTACCAGATGTTCCACTTTCATTCAGCTCCCTGTTAATGGCCTGGGAAAAGCAGCAGAAGATGGCCTAAGTGTTTGGGCCTCTGCTACCCAAGACTGCTACCTGGAAGACTCCCTTTGCTCTTGGCTTTGGCCTGGCCTAACCCTGGCTGTTATGGTCATATGAACCAGTAGATGGAAGATTTCTCTCTCTCTCTCTCTCTCTCTCTCTCTGTGTGTGTGTGTGAGAGAGAGAGAGAGAGAGAGAGAGACTCCCTCTTTATGTAACTCCAACTTTCAAATAAATTTGTCTTAAAACAAGCAACATCTACTTTGTGCCTTTGTCAACTTCTCTAAGATCATCTGCTCTAAAAATATAAAGCAAATTTCATGAGTAGTTATATTTCAGTCTGAGCTCAAAAAATGTAGTAAGTTTTAAAAATTTAGAAACTTGGTCAACAGTTTATCTCAAGCACAGAGAACTACGTATCTTAATCGTAAAGAACAGCAAAATTGCACGGAGGTTCTAGTAAGTTACAGCCCACCTCCCCTGCCACCCAGTCGAGCTGCAGACAATATGTAAAGATTGGTCACCAGCCCTGAAAAACCTAAGTGGGGACACCTGAATCATAAAAGCAGCTGCCAACAAAAATAAAACTGCTGGTTACAGTTGGTTCTGTGCTGGAATGGGCAGTCATCACAGCTGGGTTTGCTGGACTGTGTTGAGAAGAGACTCTGTTAATTGCTGTGGTGGAATCCTGCCCTTGAGTCATCTGAGGCCTTGGGGAGCCTCTCCAGAGGAGCTGCCTTGTAGGAACACTTCATTTGAAGGAATCTTGAGTTCTGGGTAAACGGTTGTGATGTTCTGTTTCCATAATAGGAAAATGCAGGAAGGCTTCCTTTGTTTATGTTGAGTGGATTTAAACTACTCTCTCAGAGGACTTCTGTGGATTCTCAGAGAACAAACAGCAGAAGTGAGAATCCTCTACCAAGTGTTCCTAGTGTATCTCAATTTAAACTTATATCAGCACCAAAAATAGGTTGTTGAGAGATACCCCAAATGCGAGACGATGGGCACTTCTTCATGGGCAAATGACTGCCACATGCCTCTGAGGGTTGCATCACGAGATGACAGTGTGTGTTTGCTCTTTTTGTCCTCTTGTGTTTGTAGTTCGTTAATATCACTTCAGTATATCACATGTTCAGCTAGTCAATTAATGCAAAAAAACCACTTTATTGTCATATGTGGAAATGTTTGGATGTAGATAAAAATACACAGGCTTTTTGTTTTCAGAATAATGTCAATACAAGGTCACTCAAAAATTAATATTCCAATCAGACTTGATCAATTGTCAAGGGAGACAATATCATTTGCCAGAGTGTCAGTTGACCTACATAAATCTTTAGCCATAATTTAAGAGAAAATCACTGCTTCTTTTTGATAATTAGACATTGAGTAATACTGAATGTTTTACTCTGGTTAATTACATTAGCTTCTGCAAAACTCAGTGTACAATCTGATGGTTGTATGTTCTGGACACAGATCACAGAAGCTTAGTTCAGCCAATCCAAAGTATATAAAATATTTTGGCTTTATCAAGATGTAATCTGACAGTAAGTTTCTGTTCTAACCATGCAAGTTAAGGATGTTGCAAAATTTACCAACTTTGGGTTAATAAATTGAGTTTTGAAGTTATAAATACAATGGCTGATAATTACACATAAGTCAAACCAAGTTTGTTTCAAAGATGATGCTCCAATTTAGGCAGCAAAAATAAGAGACAAATGTAAGAACATTTCAAATTGGACTAAATTTTAGATACCCTTGGAAGTACTAATTCTGGCCTACTTAATTTAAAAATATTTATATATTTATTTGAAAATCATAGTGATAGAAAAAGAGAGAGGGAGGGGGAAGAGAGAGAAAGAGCTGAGAGAGAGAGAGAGAGAGAGAGAGAGAGAGAGAGAGAGAATCTTTCATTCTCTTGTTCCTTGTTCACTCACCAAATGGTCATAATGGCTAGGTCTGGGCCCAGCCAAAGTCAGGAGCCAGAAACTCCATTCAGGTCCCTCCATAGATGGCACGGGACCCAAGTACTTGGGCCATTTCAGTAGCTTTCCCAGGGGCATTAGCAGGAGCTGGATCAGAAGTGGAAGAACCAGGACTTGGGATGCTGGTGCCACAATTCTGACCCTTGCTTTAAAGTTTTTGATTCTCATTGTAATTCTTTTTTTTTAAATTTTTTTTGACAGGTGGAGTGGATAGTGAGAGAGACAGAGAGAAAGGTCTTCCTTTGCCATTGGTTCACCCTCCAATGGCCACCGCTGCCAGCATGCTGTGGCCGGCACACCATGCTGATCTGATGGCAGGAGCCAGGTGCTTCTCCTGGTCTCCCATGGGGTGCAGGGCGCAAGCGCTTGGGCCATCCTCCACTGCACTCCCGGGCCATAGCAGAGAGCTGGCCTGGAAGAGGGGCAACCGGGACAGAATCTGGTGCCCCGACTGGGACTAGAACTCGGTGTGCCGGTGCCGCAAGGCGAAGGATTAGCCTAGTGAGCTGCAGCACCATCTTGATTCTCATTATAGTAGATTAATTGATACTATATTTGTTAGGTAATTTTATATACTCTTACTATCAGTACCTCAATGGGAAGATTTATGACAGAGTCAATACAGCAATAGGAAGATAAAGTTGTGTGTAAGAAATGTATCTGGGTAGGAATGCAACAGGGAAAGAATGTTAGAAACTGAGTGGGCCCATCATGGGAGAGTCCCACTTTCCATGGTCTGTAAGAGATCTGGGATACAATTCTCAGTGAGAAGCCAAGCACTAATGGTGCAACTAGTAGCTTCTGGAAGCGGGAGGTATTGTGAAGTTTTCTTTTACAGTTTTAGGTCAGGTTCTGCAGAAACAGTCTCTGACATGAAAATTTCTGTGCAGGAAGTCCCCTGGGAAATATTCTGAAGAACAGCATCGATTGGCAGTGAAGAAAACATGATTGTGCAAAGTGAGAAGGTGATGCAGGTATAACAGGGGCCTCTGCAGATCCAACAAAGAGCTCTGAGCAGGGATGGCCTTTCAAAATTGTCCCCAGTTGAGGCAAGAGGACAGGGCCTTAGGCTCCCTATCCCTAATCTTCCCTATTAACCAGACATTGGACGTGTGTTGCCTTGAGAGGGTGTGAACCTAGGATAGTGCTGTTCCTTTTAGCAGAGTACATTCTCAGAGAATGACTTGTTCATGAGTTATCCGCCATCAACATTCCTGGTAGCTGGGTATGATGGATTGTTCTATGTATCAGCTTGAATAGATAATTGTCCAAATATTTAAATAATCATTATTTTCAAGTGTGTCTGTGAAGATATTTAATCACAAATGAGATATTCATGTTTTAGAGGCAGAATGGCAGAGGCAGAGAGAGAGAGAGGTGGGGGGAAAGAGAGAGAGAGAGCGAGAGAGAGAGCGAATTCTTCCATTTGCTGGTTCACATTCACTTCCCAAATGACTGCAATAGCCAAGGCTAGGCCAGGCTGAATTCAGGAGCCATCTTAGTCTGCCATGGAGGTGACAGGGACTCAACCATTTGAGACATTGCTCACTGCCTCCCAAAAACACATGATCAGGAATGAGGATTGGAAGTGCTGCAGTCTGGACAAGCACCAGACATTCTGACATGCGATTTGAGTGTCCCACATGGCGTCTTAAGTTATCCACAATGCCAGTCTTGAGACCAGTCTGTTAATCAGCAGACTGAGTAAAGCAGATTGCTTCCCCAGTGTTGGTGGGAATCATCCCATCTGTAGGAGCCTGAACAGAAGAAAAAAGGAGAGGAAGGAGACCTTTATTTCTGCTCAATTGCTTGAGCTGGAACACTGGTCTTCTGCCCTCAGATGAGGACAATTGGCCCTCTAGTTCTTAGGCTTTCAGACTCAAATTAAACTCTATCATCAATTTTCTTGGGTCTCCAACTTACAGAAGGAAGACAGTAGGTCTTCACAGCCTCCATCACCACATGAGTCGATTTTTCACAATAAATCTCTTTATCTGCATATATACTATTTATTATGCTTCCCTGGAGAATGTAATGAATACACTGGGATCATTAATCTCTGTTTTTAAGGGGATTGAGTGTGACCTGAGCACAGAATTCTCTGTGCTTACCATGACCAATTCAATTCAGAGGATACAATTATTATATTATCATGGTTATAATTAATAATCAAAGCTAATGTATTTAGAGATTTATTTATGCATTTTATTGTACTTCTTTATGCATTGAACACTGTAACTAAAGCTTTATGAGGTTGACCACTTTAAATATGACCACCCTTTGAAGTAATGCAAAGAACTGGTTACAAATACAGGCTTTGGCATCAAAGAACTTGCATAAAATGCCAGTATATCTTCCTGTCCTCTAGTTGTGCAATCCTGAACAAGACCCTTAAACTTATAGCCATCATCTCACAAGGCATTTGGAATGTTAAATGAGCTTAACTGCATAAATCATTTAGGACATAATAACATATTAACTGTTATGTAATGTATATGAGTATACTTAAAACTTTCATGAGAAAATAGAATTAAGAATGCTTATTTTGATGCAAGAAATTGTTTTGAAATACACATATGGATTTTTAATAACACACATTTCCATGAACTTTTTGAAATACCTTCATACATAGCAAGATTTATTTACAATCTTTTTCTTTAAAAATCATTTTACAGATGAGGAAATGGAGGTTCAGAGGGCTAACTTAGGTGTCAACCCACATAAACTCAGACATTTGATGGCTGAATTCATTATTTTACACTTATTGAACATTTTAAGTGCTAAATAGGTAGGGGTCCAGGAAGTTGAATATATTGTTCTCCCCATGCCTTCTGGATGAGAAATGCACGCCAAGAGATTAACTTCATAAGATGATATGAATTCTATTGACATTATATTTTTAGATTCTAACTTCAGTTTTTCTTAGATTTTAAAAACATTATTTGTAAAGTAGAGTGACAGAGAGAAAGGGAAACACAGAGAGAGCTTCCATTGTTTGTTCACTCCTCAAATGTCTGCAACAGCTGGGGCTAGGCCAGGCTGAAGCCAGTAGCCAGGAATTCTATCTGAGTCTCCTGATCTCCCAGTGGGATTTCAAGGGCCCAAGTGCTTGTGCCGTCCTTCATTGCCTTCTCAAGCACATTAGCTGGGAGCTGGATTGCAAGCAGAACAGCAAGGACTCAAGCTGGTGCTCCCATAAGGGATGCTGGTGTCAAAATGGCTGCTTAATCCACTGCACCACACACTGATCCCATTAACCTTAATTATTTAATTTATTTGAAAGGAAGAATCAGAGGCAGACAGACAGACAGACACACACACACACACTCACACACACACACACACAGAGAGAGAGAGAGAGAGAGAGAGAAACAGTCTGGCCTGTACTAGGCTGGAGCCAGGATTTGAAATACAATCCAGACTTCCAGTGCAGGCAGGGACCCAACTAATAGTCCAGGTCTCCCATGTTGAAGGCAGGGACTCAAACTACTTGAGCCATCACCGCTTAGCTTCCCATGTGTGCATTTGCAGGGAGCTGAGATTGGGAATGCAGCTGGGACTTGAACTCAGGAACTCCGATATGAGATGTGGATGAATCAAATGTATCTTAATCCCTGTGCCAGGTGCCTTCTTTAGATTCTAAGTTAAAGAGAACATAGGCATTTTTTCATTATTCAATAAAAATCTTAGCAGTTGGGCTATCATATTCTAGGAACTTTCTGGATTTAGGGATAAAGTGGTAAACAGGACAGCCACTGTTATTATACTTAAGAACTTATGATCAATAAGAAAAGCACATTAAATTTGTGAAAAAGAAATATAAGCTATACGGGTATGAGAGAAAGATTGAACTAAAGATTTAGTTAATATTTAAATACCTACTAGAGTTATGGTGAAAACTGATACTCCAGTACTCATAACCTATATGAGTCACTGGTAATCCTATATCCCCTGACCTTTGATGTGGTCTCTTAGAACGCAGAAGAATAACATTATATGTGCTCTAAAAAATTAAAAAGAAAAAAATTAGTAATACAAGTAAGCCATTTCACTCAATAGCTCTACGCCCTGGAGAAAGCCTGAAATGGAATCTATTACTTTGCTATTCAGTCAGTTGACTTCAGTTTCCATTTACTTCTTATAATATGAGCATTTTATTGGGCATGATTCTTAAGTTAAAGATACTTACTTTTCAAAAACATGGCCTCTAAACATAAACTATTTCATCTTTGCTGAATTGAAAGCAATCTGTTCCAATCCTAAAGGAAACATTTCTGGTGTTGAATTTATTGGTCTCCAACATAGTAGAGAATATGACCACATGCTTGGTAGGTGATTAAGGAGATTTTTAGTGGGAGTTTTGATTATATACAATTTTTGCATTATGTGTTGACTTTAGAACTTAATCTTCAAGTAAGATGGAGCTCTCTATAATATTGTTGTTACATGAGTGGACCTGGGAGGCAGGTAAACTTGAGATCAAATCACAGTTCCCTCATAACCAGCTGTGTGATATTGGAGAATTCAATTAACTTCATTTTTCTGCTCTGCAAAATGGAGATAATCTGATAACATTGGGTTATTATGAGGATCAAATAAAAATATTTGTGAAGCATTTAGCATAATGATTAATGGAGAAGTAAGAAAAGTCTTGTATATAATAGAACTCTAGAGAACTCTAGAGATGCCAAGGGGGCCCGACAGCTACAACTTAAGTTTGTGCTAGTATGTTTATTAGGAGGCAGTAAAACATAGAAGAAAGAAGTATACAATACAGCGATTAGGTTTAGTTTTGTGGTTAGGGTTGGTTTGAAATTCTACATACAATTAGGTTGAAAGTTTGGGAAAGTTATTTAGCTTTGCTATGTTGTTCATTTGTAAAATGATGAAACTAGTAATTCATATTTTACAAGGCTATTGTGAAGGTGAACTGAAATGATACATGTAATGCACTTTGCTGAGTTCCTGGCACACAGTGGGTACTTCAAAGTTTTAACTTTTATTACAAGGAAATTTTACATACTTGAATCTTGTTTTAAATTTATTTGACAGGTAGAGTTATAGACAGTGAGAGAGAGAGAGAGAGAGAGAGAGAGAGAGAGAGAAAGTTCTTCCTTCCGTTGGTTCACTCCCCAAATGGCTGCTATGGCCGGCGCTGCGCTGATCTGAAGCCAGGAGCAAGGTGTTTCTTCCTGGTCTCCCATGCGGGTGCAGGGGCCCAAACACTTGGGCCACAGTAGAGAGCTGGACTGGAAGAGGAGCAGCCAGGGCTAGAACCAGTGCCTATATGGGTTGCCGGTGCTGCAGGCAGAGGATTAACCAAGTGAGCCACGGCGGCGGCCCCCCCATACTTGAATATTTTAATTCTCCTCATAGTCACTCATATTTTAAATATAAGAAAGGAAGTTCAGTGATTTATCTTTCTGGTAAGTAGTGATACTCAAATCAATGATGAAACATTCAACTTTAAATTCCTTACAGTCTGCTTCCTGCCCATTCCTCCTCCCACTTCCAGACAAATATGGGTAATACACTGTTAAAATTTATGCTGTTATTATTTTATACCTGCATAGACTTGATACTCAAAATCATTCCTACAACTAAAATCATTCGTACAACTAAAATCCAATTTATAGAACATGTCCTGCAAGGTTGCTACCAGACACAAATATGTCAAATTGTGAGAGGTCACAATACCAGAACAAATACACAGAAATAATTCAGAAGAGTTCCCTGGCTCCTGAGGCCATTCACATAATGACCGTGGAGCCCCATTTTACTTTGAGGTTAAGCTCTAAAATTGATATATAAGGCAAAAATTGCATATAGTCAAAACTTTACTAAAACTTTATTTAATTCAAGCTTAAACACCAAGGCTAATTTTGAAAAGAAAACGAAAGGTACTTTTCTGTAAATTCAAATTATGAACTATGAGTGATAGGAAAAGGCAAACTTTCCATTGTGGTGGTTTAGTTTAGGGAGAATTCATGATTGATTCATTTCATGGTCTAAAGGAACAAGCACTATCGTTTTCATTGATGTCAGTTCTTTTTTACTAGTTAGAGGAACATCTTATTTATAACTCTAAAATAATTTAAATGTTTACATTTATCCACACAGGGTGGAGCATGTGTAGAAGAAACAAGTTAATGTAGAATATCCATTGGTCAAACTCTTAATAAAACGGAATCTTAGACTATCATTTGACAGAAAGATATGAATACTTAGCATTATATTCCGAGTCATTACAGTCCTTAATTCAGAGTGTTTGGTGCGTACCATATCTTTTAGACAAAGGAACAATGTGCAAATCCAAGGTAATCATTGTTTTAATCTAATCAGTTTAGGTTATGATCATTCATTGTCTGCTCGATTTAGGTGAAAATTCTTTCTTTTGCTTTTGAGTCTCCTAAGAGCAGTGGACTCATAAATGTGAGGTATGGCATCAGGATTGATGCAGTTACCCTGCTTCCTGTTCTACCACTGACTGTTCTCATTCTGACTCTGCTCCTGTCCCATTCCTGACAAGGCACTGGGTCTGCTACTCTTTATGATATGTCTGAGGAGCTCCTGACTTTCATGTCACTCTTAAGTATTTTGGCTTAGATGTGTCACTGGCTTTTCCAGCTTTTAATGTCCTGTAGTAGGATATCCAGTCTACTTGGCTTTCCTGCCCCTCACCTACTTAACTACCTGTAGTCCACAAGGATAAATACAGCCAACATGACTGGTTGACAGCAACAGGTAGATTTATTATATATCTTTCTTGGGGATTTCATAATTATTGCTCACCACTCCATTTCCCACTTGCAAAAGAGATTTTTTTATATATTATATAAATTCATATTTATCATTATTATACTGTTCATGCACTGCTTTTTGTTTTAAAAATAATTATCTAAAATTTTGCTTATGTTTGCTTGTCAAATAATTGCTGTATGTATTTATGGAATTCAATGTGATGTTTACATTGTAGCAAGAGTCAACCAGTTTTATTAACATATTTAACACCTCACCAATTTTTTATAGTGAGAAAAGAATAAATCTCATAGACTAGAGAATATAAAGTTGGTTACCAGATACTGGGGTGGGAGAGATAGGAGTAGGGAAACAGAAGACCTTTGTCAAAGGAAGACCTTAATCAAAGTTTCAGTTAGGGTAGAGGGAGGGATGGTGAAACAGAGGGGGAAAGAGGGAAAAAGAGGGAGAAAGAGGGAGAAAAGGGGAGAGGTAGGGAGGGAGGGAGAGGAGAGGAGAGGACAGGAGAGGAGAGAATCTTCCATCCTCTGGTTCACTCCCCCAAAGCCCAAAATAACTGTTTAGACCAAAGGTGGAACTGGAATTCGGAAATCAATCTGAGTCTCCTATTTGGGTGGTAGGGATCCAAATATTTGAGCATTCATCTTTTTCTTCTGGAGCATGCATTACCAGGAAGTTGAAATTAGGAGTGGAACTGACACTTGAACCTTGGCATTCTGATGTGTGAAGGGAGTATCCCAAGTGGTGTCTTAACTGATGGGACAATTGCCTGACCTTCTTTCATTGTCTTTTAGGTAATAATTACAAAAAAATCTCTGATCAGATGCACATGTGCAATGAGTAATTTACACATTATTCCTCCTGGAATTTATACTAATAATTAATAGTTATATAGCACTTATTAGATGACAGGCACTATATCAAGAAATTTATATACATCAAACTCATTTCCTCTTCAAACCAACCCTATTATACAGGTAATACTGTCTCTATTTTACAGATGAGATAACTGAGTTGCAGAGATGTAATTTGTCAAAGGTTACCTGAAACACTAGTAAATGAAACTTAAACAGAACTCTGTCTTATATTGGTGCATTAAATCTACTAAGTCACTGGTAACATTGATTCTGCTTAGCCCCAGGTGGATAGAACATTCAGTAACACTATGAAATACATTTGTCTATATTGTTTCTCTTCCCTTTCCTTGAACTCATTTCTCTGTTGGAGCATCATTCTTTCCCTCAAAACTTAGTTCTTTAAATTGTCTTCTCAGGAAAACCAACCTTAATTGAGGATATACAGCAAAAATATCGTGCCTCAGAAGAAAAAAAGATAAGTGCTCCAACCATCTGAAAAGATGCCCAATCTTCACTATAACCAGGAAAATTCAAATAAAGCAATAACAAATTTTCATCTGAAATTGGAAAATTGATATTTATGAATTTATAAATGACTGAGAAGTTCCTTCTGTTCTCTACTGTGGGTGTATAAATTGCTATAGCATTTGGGATAACAATTTGGCCGCATCTAATAAGAATCTGAATATGTGTAATCTTCAAGGCAGCAGTTACACTTCCAGGCAGTCTATTTTAGAGAAATATCCAAATGTGGACATAGTAAGTAGCAGGATATTTACCAAAGCAATATTTGTAAGAAGAAAATCCATTGACAATCAGTTGTGTCCTGTCTGCATTGGTAAAACAGCATGTATGTGGCAAATCCAAATGATCCAAGAGGTAATCTGAAAAGCAAGTTTTGGAAAAATAAATAAAGGCACAAGTTTATCTAAAAAGAAACACAATATTCACACTTCTGTATGAACATGCACATACAAACCAAATAGAGTAGAGGCTACCTTGGGGAAAGCATCTGGGAAGTGGAGACACTTGTTTCAAATTTTTACATATACATATGTAATATACTCATAGCTTTCTTTTAGCTTGTACATTTTCAAAATCACATAAATAGTATTTTTTTTTAAGTTAATGGTCTTTTTATTGGAAAAAAAAAAAAAGGACTAGGACTAGCATTTACAACTTGGAATGGACGTAATCGTAGTTTCTCGAACAGCCACGTTGATGGTTGTGCTGGAGTCCACAGCCACAGCCTACTCTGCCGGCTCCAAGTCATGCTTCAGGTTTTTAAAACAGAGAGTCCAGAGATGCTCCCTTGGGAAAAGTTTCTCATGAAAAATTTGCGTGAATGCTAACAGCCCGGCAGACGCTAAGCCAGCGCAGGCGGGTGTGCCACGAGGCTGCGTGGCGGTCACCGTGGGCCGGAGCACAGAGGGACAGGAGGACCTTCCTGTAGTGGGCCTACATCTCAACAGCTCATCCCTCAACCGTCTCACTGCACGGCGTCCTGACGTAAACCAATTTTAAACGCATGTTTTCAGGAAACCAGCTACAACGATTTATCCTAACAAATCGAACGAGAACCCATCTGGGTGAGTTTTGAATTTGTTGGTTTTTTTTCCTTTCACTTTTTGGTTTTGATACAAACGCCTGACTGTACTGTCATCAGGCCGCATGCATGACGGACTGGCCAGCCCACACGCGTGTTAGGATCATCAGCAATGGAACCTGAAGGAGTCCACTAAGTGCTTCCTTATCGTTAAGGTAGTACAAGTATGTATAGTGTAAAACGGATGTGTAGCTTGATCGTTAGGGACAGGACCACCAACCAATACATGCAGATTGTGTGTGTGTGTGTGGACAGAAGGTATTTTTGACATTCAGTTTTGCTATATAGAAACAGAATGAATAAATGAACTTTTTTCTTTTCTTTTCTTTTCTTTTTTTTTTTTTTTGCAAGAGGTAAGTAAAAGATTCAATTTGATTCTTCTAGAGGGGGAAAAGGAGTTGAAAGCAGGTCTTCATTTTGCGGTCATCATCTGTACGAATTCTTCGTAGTTGACTTGTCCGTCTCCGTCGATGTCTGCTTCTCTGATCATTTCATCTACTTCTTCATCTGTGAGCTTTTCCCCCAAGTTTGTCATGACGTGGCGCAGTTCCGCTGCACTGATATAGCCGTTTCCATCCTTGTCAAAGACTCGGAATGCTTCGCGGATCTCCTCTTCACTATCTGTGTCCTTCATTTTCCTAGCCATCATAGTCAGAAATTCTGGGAAGTCAATGGTGCCATTACCGTCAGCGTCCACTTCGTTGATCATGTCCTGCAGCTCCGCCTCTGTCGGGTTCTGACCCAGTGACCGCATGACAGTCCCAAGTTCCTTCGTTGTGATGGTGCCATCACCATCTTTATCGAATAAGGAGAAAGCCTCCTTGAATTCAGCAATCTGTTCTTCGGTCAGTTGATCAGCCATGGCGCGGGCGAAGGGAGCGCGATCGGAGGGAGCGAGGCTGGCTGCACCCGCGCAGGGGCTGTGACGGCGAGGGGGCCTCCCGCTGCTGCTGCCGCCACCGCTGCTGAGGCGCCGAGTGCGCTCCGCGCTGTGCCGCCGCCGCCGCCTGCGCCGCCGCCCCATAAATAGTATTTTTATAAAATAATCTTTGTTTTATTTACTTTTAAAGAGGCCTATACAAGAGTGTTATTCGTTGATTATTTCTGAGTACTTAGACTATTGTGTGATCAAGGGAGATTAACATCAAGGACTTCCTGTTGCTTATCATATTCAAGGCAATGGGAACTTAAATAATGGAAAACAGCAACAATCATTTAGCACATTTCACTTGAATTTCCCATGCAGCAAGTCCCACCATTCCTATCTATGTTACTTAGTTGCCCAGTATTGCTGCCTTGTTTGGCTCTCTAAACGTTGGTTTTACTTTTTTCTCTTTACCTGGAGATCTCAGTGGAGAGCGAATAGGCTTAGCCAATGGGCTTCAGGTATTCCAATCATCTTTTCAATCTTTCTCAGTGCTCCCTCAAATAAGTTCATTAATAGCTCCTTTGATTGTCCATGATATGGCATTCCTGATCTCAGACCAAATCACAATCTTAAAATGGAGCAAGAAGATCTCTGAATACTGTACACTTTTAAAAACTATTGGAAAGGACCTCAACTATTTGGAACAGAGTGCCAGTCATCTGAAATTGAGATAGAAGATCAATATTTAAGAAGAAATTTATGTACATTGATATTGTATCCAAGAAGAAAAGGTGGAATAATGTGAGATGTCCCAGGCCCAAAGTTTGGGAACAAAACTATGAACACATTGAAGCAATACCAGAGTCATTGATAAGGGAAACACAATAAGTAAGCACAGTAGTTAGAAACAGGAATATGAGGCAGGGTTGATGGAATGACCTGACCAATATTCCTAAATGGTCTGCAGATGTGTGATCATGGCACATTATTTTTATAGGCATTGCCTAGAGTCTTCCAGCGTCCTTCTATTAAGCCTTCCATTAAGCGTTCTACTCTCTGCTTTCTCTCTCAAAAGCCAATAGGCATGGTTTAGGTTCTATAAGCACTGCAATCTGTCTAGGTTCTCCTGAGGATCTAGGATTATGGATGCAGAAGGAAGAGGTGAGAGCATCAGTTTAGGCTTGGTGTGAAAAGGGCAGGAAAAGCACTGGCTCTAAACAAAGTAGACTAAAATCTTGGTAGACTAGCAACCTTGGTAGACTTTATGCTGTTTGTCTGCTATACTCAGAGTTTTTTGAAATTCCATACAGCTCAGCTATCCTAAATAGATTGAAGGAAAGAGTTGCCACTTCCTCCTGAGCCAGACCCTTATTGGGAGAGTACAACCATCTTCAAAGACTGATATGATGGTGACTGTAGGAGTCCAAGAGTGAAATACAAGAAGGAAAGGTAAAAACTAGTTACAATCACTTAGTTCTCTTTGGATATTCTTTATTAAAAGGTATCATTTGGATATTCTGGGGTTAACTGAGGGATGAGTTTTCAGATATAGCTATCTTGAGCAACAGTAATTTCTTAACTTTTGTTAAAGGGGCATGTCAACAACTCCTCACTATGTTGTAGAGAACATTCCAAATAAAATAAAAAATACAGTGGAAATCCTTAACAATAGACTTGGTGAGTCAGAAGAAATAATATCCATGTTAGAAGACAAATCTATGGAAATGTTATAGTCAGAGGGGAAAAAAAAGGAGAAAAAGAAATTAGAAAACTAAAAATCAATGTTGGAGATTTTTGGGATACTAACAAATGACCCAACATATGGGCCTTACGAGGAGTTCCTGAAGGTGTGGAAATAGAGAATGAATTAGAAAGCCTTTTTAGTGAAATAATTACAGGAAATTTCCTTTATTTGGAGAAAGAAAGGGATGTCCAAGTACAGGAAGCACATAGAACTCTTAATAGACATGCTCGGAAAAGAGCTTTACCATGACACATTGTAGTCAATCTTCCAAAGTAAAAAATAAAGAAAAGATTTTAAAATGTGCATGACAGAAACACCAGATTACTGTCAGAGTACCTCCAATTAGACACACAGCTGACTTCTCATCAGAGCCCTACAGGCTAAGAGAGAATGGCAAGATATACTTCAAGTCCTAAGAGAAAAAAACCTACCTGTCAACTCAAAATACTGTACCTTGCAAAGCTCTCATTTATGAATGAATTTGAAATAAAGACCTTCCATAACAGACAGAAATTGTAAGAATTTGCCACCACTCATCCAGCCTTACAAAAGATGCTTAAGAATGTGCTACACGCAAAAACACAGAAACATGGTCATCACGATGAAAGAAGGTGAAGGCAGAAAATCTCCCAGTAAAAGTACAAAGCCAATCCAAAGAAAGACATAGAAATATTTATGGAAAAATGGCAGTACCAAGTTGTTATTTATCAATAGTCACCATGAATGTAAATGGCCTCAAATCTCCAGTTAAAAGATTCAGACTGGCTGAATGTACTAAAAAGCAAAATCCATGGGGCTGACACTGTGGGGTAGTGGGTAAAGCCGCTGCTTACAGTGTCAGCATCCCATATGGGTGCCAGTTCAAGTCCTGGCTGCTCCACTTCTGATCCAACTTTCTTCTATGGCCTGGGAAATCAGTAGAGGATAGCCCAAGTCCTTGGGCCCCTGCACCCACATGGGAGACCTGGAAGAAACTCCTGGCTCCTGGCTTCAGATCAGTACAGTTGTGGCTATTGTGTCCAATTGGGGAGTGAATCAGCAGATGGAAGACCCCTCTCTCTCTCTTTCTCTCTCTGCCTCACCTTCTCCCTCTATAAAACAAAACAAAACAAAACAAAACAAAACAAAACAAAACTCATCTATTTGCTGCTTGCCAGAAACATATCTTACCAAAAAGACACATACAGACTGAATACTATTACTATTGTTTTGGACTCAATTCAACAGGAAGATGTGACTATATAATAAATGTATATGAACACAATTACAGGTCACCTGTCTATTTAAAAGAAATGTTAATGGATTTAAAGGGATATATAGAGTTCAAAACAATAGTAATAGAGGACCTCAACATTCCACTTTCAGCAATGGACAGATCAAACAGACAGAAAATTAGCAAAGAAATGACAGAGTAAATTGACATTGTAGACCAAATGGACCTAACAGATATCTAGAGAACGTTTAATACTACAGTTGGAAAATATACATTCTTCTTATCAGTACATGGAACTTTCTCTAGGATCCATGAAATTCTAGGTCATAAAAACTCTCAGGAAATTAAAAAAAATTGAAATCATACCATGAATCTTCTTGGACCACAATGGAATGAAGCTGGCAATCAACAACTCAAGAAGCTGTAGATAATATGCAAATATATGGAGACTGAACAACATGCTCCTGAATGAACAGCAAATCATTGGAAAAATCAAGAAATTTCTGTCCAGTGCCGTGGCTCACTAGGCTTATCCTCCACCTGCAACACCAGCACTCTGGGTTCTAGTCCCTGTTGGGGTGTTGGGTCCTAGTCCCGGTTGCTCCTCTTCCAGTCCAGCTCTCTGCTGTGGCCTGTGAGGGCAGTGGAGGATGGCCCAAGTACTTGGGTTCCTGCTCCTGCATGGGAGACTGGGAGGAAGTACCTGGCTCCTGGCTTTGGATAGGCGTAGCGCCGGCCATAGCAGGAATTCAGGGATTGAACCAACAGAAGGAAGACCTTTCTCTCTGTCTCTCTCTCACTGTCTATAACTCTCTCTGTGTCTCTCTCTCTCTCACTGTCTAACTATGCCTGACAAAAAAAATTCTGTAAATGAATGAAAAAAACAATACAAAATATCAAAACTATGGGATACAACAAAAGCAAAGTTAAGGGGAACATTTATAGCAATTAGTGGCTACATCAAGTAATTGGAAAGGCACCAAATAAACGAGCTATCATTACATCTCAAAAATCTAGAAAAACAACAAACCCAACCCCAAACTAGTAGGAGAAAAGCAATAATTAAATGTAGAGAAGAAATCAACAAAATTGAAACAAAAAATAAACTACAAAAGATCAGCAAAACAAGGAGTTGGTTTTTTGAAAAAATAAACAAAATTCACACACCATTGACCCAACTAACTAAAAAAAAAAAAAAAAAAAAAAAAAAAGAGGCAGAAGACCCATATAAACAAATCTGAGATGAAAATGGAAATGTAGCAACAGATACCACAGAAATAAAAAGAATCATCAGAAATTACAACAAAGAGCTGTATAACAAATTGTGAAATCTATAAGAATTGGATCAATTCCTGGACACATACAACCTACTGAAATGGAGCCACGAATACATAGAAAACCTAATCCAACCAATGACCAAAAAAGCAATTGAATCAGAATTCAGATCCCTCCATCCAAGGCAAAGAAAATCCCAGGACCAGATGGTTTCACTGATGAATTCTACCAGATATTTGAGAAAGACTAGCTCTAATTCTTCTCAAGATATTCAAAACAATTGAAAAGGAAGGAATCCTCCTAAACTCTTTTTATAAAGCTAGCATCACCTTAATTCCTAAACCTGAAACAGAAAGAGAACTATAGATCAATTTCTCTAATGAACATAGATGCAATAATCTTCAACAAAATACTAGCCAATCAAATACAACACATTAGAATAATTATTCACAAAGACCGAGTGGGATTTATCCCAGGTATGCAGGGATTCAATATTTGCAAATCATTCAATATAATGCATTACATTAACAAATTGAAAAACAAAAACCATATTATTATCTCAATATATTCAGATCCCAATAGATGCAGATAAAGCATTTGATGAAAACTATTGGTTATAGAAGGAATATTCCTTAACACAATCAAGGCAATTTATGACAAAAACTGCCAGTGTCCTATTGAATGGGGAGAAGTTGGAAGTATTCCCACTGAGATCCAGAACCAGATAAGTATTCCCACTCTCACCTTTGCTATTCCAGAACCATTAGACAAGAAAAAAATCAAAGGGATACAAATTAGGAAGGAGGAAGTCATACTATCCCTATTTGCAGATTATATGATTCTATATAGAGAGGATCCAAAAGACTCTACTAAGAGACTATTAGAACTTATGAAAGAGTTTGGTAAAGTGGCAGGATATAAAATCAATAAACAAAAATCAATAGTGTATATACAGACTGATGGAAAAAGGACGTAAGTTTCAGCCATTCTTTCTCATTGCCCAAAAGATAAACATTGAATTGCATTTCTTGCCCTGAATCACAATTGGGTCCCACACCCTATTGCCTTCATACCCCACCCTGCATTCTTTTCCAGGTTCCCAAGGCCCTGCCCAGTTCCAGGAATTCCCCTCTACCTGCTGCCCACTACCCCCATCCCCATTCCTAGTCCTCCTTAAAAAGACCAAGTTCCGGGCCGGCGCCGTGGCTCAACAGGCTAATCCTCCGCCTTGCGGCGCCGGCACACCGGGTTTGAGTCCCGGTCGGGGCGCCGGATTCTGTCCCGGTTGCCCCTCTTCCAGCCCAGCTCTCTGCTGTGGCCCAGGAGTGCAGTGGAGGATGGCCCAAGTGCTTGGGCCCTGCACCCCATGGGAGACCAGGAAAAAGCACCTAGCACCTGGCTCCTGCCATCGGACGAGCGTAGTGCGCCGGCGTGCCGTCCGCGGCAGCCATTGGAGGGTGAACCAACGGCAAAGGAAGACCTTTCTCTCTGTCTCTCTCTCTCTCACTGTCCACTCTGCCTGTCAAAAAAAAAAAAAAAAGACCAGGTTCCTGGGGGGTTGGTGCTTTCTGCCACATATTCCATCAATATGTACGTGGGCAGTTGGTCACCCACCTCTATGAATTTATTTTCTCTGAATAAATTTGGTCTGGCTGTAAATGCCAACACTGCCTCCTCTCTATTCTGCAACTCTTTTCCTAACATTTTCAGGTCCTGTGTGAGGAGGCAGCAATCAAACTCTTTTCCTAACACAGACAATTCCACAGCTGAGAAAAAATTTCTAGGATCAATCACATTCATAATAGCCACAAAAAGCATCAAATTCCTTGATATAAATTTAACCAAGGATGTCAAAATCTCTATGATGAGAATTACAAAACATTAAAGAAAGAAATAGAAGAAGACACACAAAAAATGGGAAAATCTTCCATGTTCATGGATTGGAAGAATCAATAACATCAAAAAGTCCATACTACCAAAAGCACTTTACAGATTCAATGTGATACCAATCAAAATTTCAAGGACATTCTTCTCAGATATAGAAAAAATGATGTTGAAATTCATATGGAAACATAGACCCTGAATAGCTAAAGCAATCTTATGCAACAAGAACAAAGCTAGAGCCATCACAATGTCAGATTTCAAGACATACTGCAGGGCAGTTATAATCAAAATAGCCTAGTACTGGTACAAAAACAGATGGATAGACCAATGAAACAGAATAGAAATGCCAATAATCAATCCAAGCACATACAGCCAACTTATACTTGATGAAGGAGCTAAAATCAATTCCTGGAAAAAGGACAGTTTCTTCAACAAATGGTGCAAGAAAAACTGGATCTCCACATGCAGATGTATGAAGCAAGACCCCTACCTTACACCTTACACAAAAATCCACTCAAAATGGATCAAACATCTGAATCTACAACCCAATACCATCAAATTATTAGAGAACACCGGGGAAACTCTGCAAGACATTGGCATAGGCAAATAGTTCTTATAAAAGTCCCCTGAGGTGCAGGCAATCAAAGCCAAAATTGAAAAATGGAATTACATCAAATTGAAAAACTTTTGCACTTCAAAAGAAACATTCAGCAAAGTGAAGGGGCAACTGAAAGAATGGAAGAAATTATTTGCAAACTATGAAAGTGATAAAGGATTAATAACCAGAATATGTGAAGAAATCAAGAAACTCAGCAATGAAACAAGCAGCCCAGTTAAGAAATGGGCAAAGGCCTTAAATTGGTGTTTTCAAAAAAGGAAATCCAAGTTGTCTATGGACAAGTATAAAAATTCTCAGGATCACTAGCTGTCAGGGAAATTGAAATCAAAACCACAATGAGGTTTTACCTCACCCCTGTTAGAACAGTTTTCAAACAGAAATCAGCACATAACAAATGCTGGTGAGAATCTTTGGGAAAGGTGCCCTAATCTACTGTTGGTGGGAATGTAAACTGCTTCCACTGTGGAAGACAATATGGAAATACCTCAGAAATCTGAATATAGACCTATCATATGACTCAGCCATCCCACTCCTGTGAATTTACTCAAGGGAAATAAAATCAGCATATGAAAGACTTATCTAAGCTTATCATTTAATTGACTGATTATTCTAAAAGATTTCAAGAAATCAACTTCTATGGAAGCAATATTTTATTCATATGATGTCTTCTTAAATTTTGAAGATTTTATTTATAAAAGATTTTAAAAATCAGTATATATGGCAATATCCAATAAAGACATTTTTGTCCTTTTCATACCAGTAATTTGAGATCATTCATGTATAAAATATCTTCACATTTGTCTGTATAATCTTTAAAATAATCAAAAGTGTTTAAAATGTTTTGTTTTTCTAGCTGTAGTCATTGAACTTTGCTTTCTTTCTCATTTAAATTTATATGATTTGGCCCGATACACAAGTCTCTGGGTTCACATGTTAACATGATTTGGAGGCAATAGAGTGCTTAGAAACTATAGTGATTTGTGTTGTTGAAACAATTTTTTTATAAACTAATAACAACCCTTGAACTTAAGTTCTACTCTGGCAAAAGCTAGATTAAAAAGAAACCATTTGCAGTTTGAAAATCAACTTATTATTTGTGCTTAAGGATAATGAAAAGGAGCACTCAGCATAACCAACCAACAATCTTCCAAGCTTAATGGAATGCAATGAGAGCGAAACAACAGTTATGCAATGCATCACATTCTTGGAAATTTAAAAACAAGAAACAGTCATTGTTTTTACAAATATTACTTGTTTGGTCATCTCCTTTTTGTCCTTATTGTTTCTATCATGCATTTACACGATCATTTTCAAAGGCAATAAAGGGTATATAAATGATTTTGTAACCACTATTAAGAGACATCTTATTTTAGGTCTCATTCGATTACAATGTGAGTCAAATAATTTGCTCTTTGTACATAGTTTATATAGCAGCTTCCTTAATATACTGTGAAAAGTCCCTAAATGCCTGGCTTGGTTCTTCACTGTGGTGTCATTTTTACTGTCAAAAGACAATAACAACAGCAATAATACTACAAATGATAGCTACCTTCAAGTGTTTGCTTTATATCTATCACTTCCATTAATAGAATACACACATACACACACAGTGTTAGAAGAAAGCTATTGAAGACATGTAGTGCAGTGTTTGAGTATTCAAGTTCTTTTTTTTTTGGACAAGCAGAGTTAGATAGTGAGAGAGAGAGAGACAGAGACAGACAGGTCTTCCTTTTGTTGGTTCACCCCCTAAAAGGTCCCTACTGCCTGCACACTGCACCCATCTGAAGCCAGGAGCCAGGAGCCAGGTGCTTCTTCCTGGTCTCCCATGCAGGTACAGGGGCCCAAGCACTTGGGCCATCCTCCACTGCCCTCCTGGCCATAGCAGAGAGCTGGACTGGAAGAGGAGCAACCAGGACAGAACCGGCACCCCAACTGGGACTAGAACCCAGGGTGCCAATGCCGCAGGTGGAGGATTAGCCAAGTGAGCCACGGTGCCGGCCTGAGTAGTCAAGTTCTTAATACTAACTGTTATCTCTGAGGTATTTTGCTTGATATTTTGACCTATGCTTCATCATTTTCATGCCCTTTCTGTTCATTCTTTCCAAAATAGATGCCCAGTGGATTGTTATTTGATTTGAACAACTGAGTCTTTGTACTGGCATCTAATTTGACAAAAGTTTTCTCTCTGATATTTCCTTATCCCAATTCCATATAGAACTATATCCCTATCCTGACAGATCTCAGAAATTTGAATTTATTAAACACATATCCATCTTCTGGTAGATGACTAGACTGTGTTGTCTACTGGAAGGAGTAGTGGTAACAAACTAACCATCTTTCATACATAGGCAGTTTTTATTGAGGAGGACATAAGCTTATAACTCTATATGGCTATGGATTTTTGTTGTCTATCTTTAGCGATATACAGTAAGTCCTCGTGTGCAAAAACTGTACTATGTTTCTCTGCTGCATATCAAATTTCTGGCATAGTACCTGCCTTTATACTAAATATTTGTCATGTTAATGGTCTAATAGACCTTTATACTAAATATTTGTCATGTTAATGGTCTAATATGTCTGTGTTGTATGTTTTATATATGTATGTATACATACAGAAACAAGAAAGGAAGATGATGCTGAAAGAGGAACTGAAGACCATAAGAATTTTCCTTCTCCTTTAATAGGTTACAGCACTATGGTAGAATTCTGTTGCTATATCTTAAGTTTTATAATAGTAATGCACATTTTAGTATTAATATTTTAATAATACCTGAACAATAGTATGTGACCTTTAACTTTTTAGATGAATTTACAACTCATGTCTCATTGTATAGTCATAGTATCTTTTTGAGGGAGGTAATGAGGAAAGTGAGGTAGAGTGTTTTAACAACAAAAACAGTTCTTTCTTTTTTTAAAATTTTTTGCCAGGCAGTTAGACAGTGAGAGAGAGAGACAGCGTTATTGACAGAGAAAGAGAGACAGAAAGGTCTTTCTTCTGTTGGTTCACCCCCCTAATGGCGGCTATGGCCAGCGCTGCACCGATCTGAAGCCAGGAGCCAGGTGCTTCCTCCTGGTCTCCCACGCGGGTGCAGGGCCCAAGCACTTGGGCCATCCTCCACTGTCTTCCTGGGCCACAGCAGAGAGCTGGGCTGGAAGAGGAGCAACTGCGACTAGTACCTGGCGCCCCAACCAGGACTAGAACTTGGGGTGCTGGTGCCTCAGGCGGAGGATTAGCCAAATGAGCCATGGCCCTGGCCATCTTTCTAAGAAGCTATGTTGTGGATGCAATCTATGATGAATAAACAATCACTTGACAGCAATGTTTTTGATATCGATCTGTGTCCTTGGGACATAGGCGATGGGATTAAGGGATGGCATTGATCCAAAATCAACCAATAAGTGAACTGGCCTGATGAACAATGTGAATTGAGCCTGTCAGATGCTATATCTGCAGAAAACTAGAGAAAATGGCTGAGTCATGCACAGCCTAAGTTGTGAGGGAGCAGAAGCCATGAGGAGTAGACAGAAGGTAGCAAAGGAAGGAAATGTGGTAGAGGCTGGCAAATCTGGCGGAGAAGCGGAGAGAAGAGAGCTGAGTAATATAAAAGGCATGAGGTCCATAAGGTTGTTATGGCCCCAAAACAAGCCCCCCGCTTCTGCTGTTCCTCTGGCCCAGATGTCCGGGTTTCATGTGTCGTTCCTGTTGCCTGTAGAAACATGAGTGAATTGCTGTTTCTTATGTCTCCAGACATCAGAGAAAGAGTGCTCAGCCATGATGCAGAAGGTTGATGACTAACTGAAGGCACTGCCAGAGCTGAGTTGACCTCAGGTCTAGCAGAATTGGGATTGATGGCAGTTCTGATTATAAAGACTCTGGCAATGGAAAAAAATAACAGATGACTCATTATTCAAACTGGGATGTGAGATTGAGCTTGTGTTGATGGGCATGTGAGTAGTGTGAGTCCAGCAGTCAGACCATAATCCTTGACAGTGGACCAGTGAAGTGTGCTCTGGGGCCTTCTCATTCTCTTGGACCAAACACAACAGTGGTTTCCAAACCTGGAAGACTGAAACAACTACGGAGATCTGCCTGGTCCAGTTGTATTCTCCAGTCTCATCTCATCTTCCTTACTCTTACTTCTTATACTTTCTGCCATGTTAGACTTTTTTAGTGTCTTAAGTATTATGCTATTTTTCTACTAAAATGGTTTCTTTCTGTTTATTAATGTCAACTCATTCTTCAGAGTTTAAGTTATGTGTGCTGTCCTTTGAATGTCTTCCTTGACTAGTAATTCTAAAAGTATATCACTCTATTTACTTTATTTCAGTGCACTTGTAATTTTTCTCAGAGTTGTTAACATAATTTGTAATTATTTATTTGCATGTTTATATATTAAATACATGTTTTACCTGTGGATTATTACATTCAGGGTTTACAGTTGCCTTTGTAACTTCTATTTCCCAAAGACATAGCTTTGTTGGTACAGAATTAGCTTTAAATAATATCTGAAGAGTGAATAAATGCACACATTGGAGTTAAAGATAAGTAGGAACAGAGGGTTGTGCAGATCATTATTGAACAAAGTGTTTGCTTTCCTTCAATGCAAGATCATTATGGTTATCTAACGATAGTTTTCTTATTACAAAATTGTATCTCATTGTTAGTGATCTTAATGTCCCTGAATGCCTTTTTAAAAAGCTTACCATTAGGAAATTTTTTCTTGGTTGGATTTTCTTGGTATTATGTGATTAACATGTACTGAGTGATAATGTTAATGACAGTCTTAAATTGTTGTCTTTAAATTAAGTTTTCAAAAAGCTTTCAAAAATAAAGCACAATGTCACTCTTTTCTTGTAAACATTTTATGTTTGTTAATTTCAATTGGATATTTAAGTGTCACAAGCAAGAATGACCCAGAAGCTTTTATTCTTTTAGAATTGAGCCTGATCCTGAGAGCCTAGTTTATGTTTGCCTTGTAGAATTCAGCATGTTAAGGGAAATTTTATTCACTTTTTAGAAAGATTTATTGAGAGGCAGAGAGAGCGAGAACAAGAACGAGAGTGTGCACACACGCGTGCGAGTGAAAATTGTCCATCTGCTGATTCACTTCCCAAATGGCCACAATGGCTGGGGCATGACTGGACTGGAGCCAGGAGCTAGGAGCTTCAACTGGGTCTTCCACATTGGTGGCAGGGGCACTAGTACTTGGGCCATTTTCTGCTGTATTTGCAAGTGCATTAGCAGAGAGCTGGATTGAAAGTGTAATATCCGGGACTTGAAACAGTGCCTGACTAGGGTGCCAGCATCATAGGCAGTGGTTTAACTGGCTGTGCACCACAACACCAGCCCCTATCCATTTTTAAATATCAGATTCTTTACCAAATTCACGGTTGGATCTAGTAAAAGGGAAGACAGAGATGTCAAAGAAACAGATGCTGGCATTGCAAAAGCAGATGTTTTATGCTTAATTTTATATGGCAAAAAATTCCATTATTAAAATTCAACATCTGTCATTTTAGAGGAATTTTACATGTTGAAAGTAAGTCCTAATATTCAATCACAGGAATTTTCTCTTGGCTTGGAATGTTACAGATTTGAGAATCAAATCAATAAACCAGACACAAACCCTTTTGAATATTAGAAAGAACGTCTTCACAGTGGTTATGCCCAAGTAGATTCAGACATCAACATTCTTTTACATGAACTGCACTTCATTTTTGCCTCCTAAAGCTCCTTTCTTCCATGAGAGGTCTTGGCAATGTCAGGGATGCTGGTGTAAGACTCTCCTGTAGAAGGAAGCACCAACAAGCGGCTTTGCTTTCTGAGGAACCTAAGTCTGAGCCCAGGACTTTTCCTGGGGACACTTTTGATCAGTAATGAAGGGAGATCTATCTAAGCCTGTGCTTTGAAAATCCACATCCTTGATAAGGTCAAAGATACAGAGCTAGCTGCCCTAGGAACCTAATTAAAGCCTTGACTCTCTGAGAGAAATTAAACATTGGCAGAAAGGAAGGCACCAGCAGCTGTCAGGAAGCCATTTCTTCAAGGACAGCTGCACCTTGACAGCACTTTAAAAGCATGTTCCTCATCAGTTCTGTGAACTCCTAAAAATCAGCCCTTTCATCTCCGGTTTGACAGCTGGCCCTGAACAACTCGGTGAATCTATGATGCTTTGGCTCTGTAGGGAAATGTAATCATCCAAAGGCCTTCTCATTTGTGGCAATTCAAAGTTGCAATGACTGGACAACGAGGCCAGGGATAGCCCATTCATTAGAGGCAAGTGAAGGTAAAGCATGGTATTAATCAGGGTTCCCGAGTTTCCCCTGTAATGCTTTTCTAAATTAGACCTTAAGAGTTTCTGCAGCTTTTCGCTTGGTTTTGAAAGGAGAGGGTTGGAGAATCCCTTTAACCCCACAGAATATGGCTGGCAGGAAGGCACTTAGGCACTCAACATGTGTTGATTTGTTTTCAGACATTCTGAAGGCTTAGAGGAAAGGGTGTAATGTCTTGTAGGTTTTCATAATACTTCCCAACATGAGTTCTAGTGACTTCACTGCAATTCCCAACAGGAAACTTCAAGAGGAAATTGCTTTTTATCTGTGGGTTTGGCATCCAGATATTGATGTTTGTAAGAAGGATTAGGGTTTGACAATGGCTAGGGGATGAGAAAATCCACAAGGGACTATTCTGAGGACAAAAAAAGAGATAGAAAAATTATTAAGAAAGGTAAAGAAAGAATGCATATTTCTATCACTTCTTGCTGAAGACTGAATTAGAAAGTTGGGAAGTACAAAATTTTTAAATATGCCAATATTCTGCTGTACTTTAAGTAATACACTTAGCAATGACTATAGGGGGGAGACTTTTGCCTCAGATCCACTGGGAGGATTTAATACAATACTTTCTATAAATGTCCAGAATACTATCTGTTACATAATACTGAGATTATGTATTAAAAGCGACAAGAAAAAAATTATTCCATAAGTATTTCTTTCAGTACTTGATAAAGTAGACCTGTCCTCTTGTGTATGATGAGCTTTAGAAAATGTTGTGGCATGTTGGTTTTTACTGAAGTGATTAATTCTTTTTTTTTAAGGGAAATAGTTCATTGGGGGGAAACACAGCAGGCCAGAGGGAAGGGACAAGGAAGGAAAAAGAAGGAGAAGGAGAGTGTAAGAGAAATCAAGAGAGAGAGAGAAACAGAGAGGGGGAGGGGAGAGGAGATAGCCAGGAGAGAAGAGAGACAGCAGAAGAGAGGAGCCAAGAGAGAAAGGAGAGGAGAGCCATGTGTTCAGGAACAGGTCCTGTAAAACTTTGCCGGAGGGTGGGCAGGAAAGCAGAAGCAGCGAATCCCATTAGGATGGGGGTGGAGCTTGACACCTGTGGTTGGGCCATGTGGCCACCTGGTTTCCAGCAATGGTGGCAGGGGCTAGAGCCTAGATGGTGTCAGGGTGTAGATCGTGCCATAGATAGAACTGTGCCATTTTCCTAACATTACCCCTTTTATATTTTATAAAGCAGGAGCTGTATGGGATTACATTAGTCCCAAAAGTCCAGGAGGGGTAGAGGGATGATGATCTGTCTTTAGAGCTACTTCCTGCTGATATGGGGTGGTGAGGTGCTCTTCACCGGCATGGGGCGATGTCTCAAGCTGCTGTCTCCTGGGTGGGAAGCCGAGTATATCCCTGTAGCAGCATTTGGTTGACTGATGGTTGCTGAAGGCCTTGGTTCATTCCATTATCACTTACTGTAAACACTTAAACAGACACTGCAGTATAAAAGACAGGGTGAGAATAGCAACCAATGATCCTAAGAGTGGCATTAGCCAGGTAAGGAGAGGAATTCATAGAGGAGAGGAAATGAGGGAGGTCTCTGGACCCTTGTGAGGACTGTTTGATGGACGTGGTTTAAAGCTGATCCCAATCAAGACCAGGAGAAAGGCCACTCAACTTTTGTAGAGGAGTTTGTCTGTAGAGAAATTCTGAACAATCATACAACATTAAGTGGGGAAGAGGACCAACAGTATATGCAGGTTGAGAGTAGAGCCATTGATGTTAGAGTAGAGGCTATGATTATAAAGTAATAAGCCCAAGTGGGCTAGACAGGGTCTAGAATGAAGGACAGAGTCATTATTAGAGGACCTAAGAAGGATGTTGTCTCAGCCAAATAGAAACTGACAGAAGGGGCCTGATAACAATCTGGTGGGCTTTAAGGCCTTGTCAGTTATGAGGCCCCATCCTATCTCTTCACATGGGGTGCATCATAAGGGAGGTGTGACCCTCCTTGGGGAAGGTACCCTGTTGACTTCCATTACCTAACCGGCCTAGGAGGAGAGCTGGCCAGGTAAAGGCAGGTGGCATCTCTGACAGGAAATTTACAGTTCTGCCCACGATGTTGCTGACCCTCTTTGGCCATCCACTCTGTAGCAGTGGTTACTTTGGAAGTGGGCAGAGTGAAGAGTTTTTCAGCTTAGAGCCAGCAAGATCTGTGGCTCTGACCTGGGCGTCCTTTGACTCCAGGGCAACTCCATTTCTAGTGATCCAACTTTTGGCTGGCAGAGCTGCAAGGGCTCTTCATAAGCTGACTTCTGCAGAAGCCTTAGGCTTTCCACATCGAAAGTCACCGCAGTGGACTGGCCTGTTGGGTCTCCTTGACGGCAGATCACTGTACAGAGCTACATTTTTTTTTTATTTTTTAATTTAAAAAAAATTTTTTTTGACAGGCAGAGTGGACAGTGAGAGAGAGAGACAGAGAGAAAGGTCTTCCTTTGCCATTGGTTCACCCTCCAATGGCTGCCGCGGACAGCGCGCTGCTGCCGGCGCACCGCGCTCATCTGATGGCAGGAGCCAGGTGCTAGGTGCTTATCCTGGTCTCCCATGGGGTGCAGGACCCAAGCACTTGGGCCATCCTCCACTGCACTTCTGGGCCACAGCAGAGGGCTGGCCTGGAAGAGGGGCAACCGGGACAGAATCTGGCGCCCCAACTGGGACTAGAACCCGGTGTGCCGGCGCCGCAAGGCAGAGGATTATGCCGGCGCCGCAAGGCAGAGGATTAGCCTGTTGAGCCACGGCGCCGGCCCAGAGCTGCATTTAAAAGGGCTGCCACCTATCTTTACGTTTCTTCTGACGTCTAGCTTTCTTTTCCCTCTGGATTTTGTTAAATCAGATCAGAGAATGCAAGTCAAGGGGGTGCTCAAGTCCCATCTCTAATCTTTGTGGCCTAAACTAGAAATCTATAGTCATAGGCATGTTCTGTAGTGGTTTTTCTGAGGTAGACATGCCATGAGTAAAGCCATGTCCTCACTTAAAACTTTCTCTCCCTTTGTTTGGTTTGAAAGAGAGGTTTTGCCTATTTACTGTGCCCATGGCAAAGTAAATCTAGCTGTGAAATTATAATTTAAGCTCTTATTTTGACTATGCTATTACAGGAATCATTAGCCATCCCTTTTATAAGATATAAAGATCAAATTTTGCATCTTGGAGAGTCCTTCAGAATAGAATTAGTGTCCTACCTCAAAGAGAATAGAGAAATGAGAGAACCAGTTGGGCTTAGAAAGGACAATAGCAATATCAAATGAAAACTTAGCAAGCAATTTCAACCATTAGATAACAATTTAGGAAAACATTTACCAGAAGGTCCAATGCCTTTTATAAATTTTAAGAATACATGTATTTGGAAACATCTTTAAGTATCTAACATGGTGTAGCTTATTTAACCAGCAAATTCAAGCACAAGCATATATAACGGTTTTTGTTTCTTTCTACCAACAGATTTAAAACATCTGATACAGAGATTCAGGTCACATAAATCAAAATTCATCTTTTATTAATTTTAGCTGTTTAAAATTATGGGCAATCTTTTATCTAAAACTCTTAATAAATTTTCCCATGTAGACATACAATATGTATACACATGTAACATAACATGCAAGATAGAACAATAAAGCAGATTCAGTAATAGCTTTTTAAAAAATATTTAACTCCTTTTTGTAAATTACTAATTGATTACTATGACTTTCTTCTCTTAGTAAACTCAGTTAATCATACTTTCTCACAGTTGATACCTGTAATACGTTATTGGCTTCATCTGTTTACAGAGCCATCCCAAAGCACTGAATACAATAGATGTGGCTGGGAAAAGTCCATCGGAACCCATACAAAACTGTGGATGACAAAAGACTTTCAATTGCCACGTTTAAAATTATAAACTTATTATACAGTCAACAAGAAGCACTTGTTTACTTCACACAGCATTTTTGAAAGCACTTGTAAGATTTTACAGAGCATTTAACCTTTTAGGTCTCTGGGGCTTTCTCATTAAGATAACCATCATGTCTAGTAACACAAGATCATTAAACTTTTTAATTCTCAGACATTTGTATCAATACCATTTTATACTACAGAACTTAAAAATTTAGCACCATTTCACATTTTGACAGTACATGTAATATAATCCAAATAACCTGATTAGTTGGTGTCTCTACAAGATGAGAGGCATATATATGTCCTTTAATTTTTTTCCAGATGGGCCCAAACTGGAAAAACCAAAATCCAAATTTACTGGAAATTTCAGAGTCCAAATTCTTGGGAACTTTGATTTTTGACTTTTTGAATGCCTCCTTCTTTGATGGCCCGTTCCATGAACTTTTTAAAAAAGATTTATTTATTTATTTATTTGAGAGATAGAGTTATGACAGTGAGAAGGAAGACAGAGAGAAAGGTCTTCCATCCACTTTGTTCACTCCTCAAATGGCTGCAATGGCCAGAGCTGTGCCGATCCGAAGCCAGGAGCCAGGAGCTTCTTCCAGGTCTTCCACACAGGTGCAGGGGCCCAAGGATTTGGGCCATATTTTACTGCTTTCCCAGGCCATTGCAGAGAGCTGGATTGGAAGAGGAGCAGCTGGGACTAGAAATGGCGCCTCAATGGGATGCTTGGCGCCACATGCAGAGGATTAACCTACTGAGCCACAGTGCTGGCCCTGCATTAATTTTAACTTCTACACATGAGACAGAGCATATGTAGATTTATGTGTCTTTCTGTGTCTGCTGTGCCTGACTTATTTCACTTAACCTAATAATCTCCAGTTTCATCCATTTTGATGCAAATCTCAGGATTTTACGCTTTTGATGGATGGCAGGATAATACTACATTTTGCAGATATACCTTTTTTGCCTTACTCACCCACCTATTGGTGGACACCTAGGCTGATTTTATATATTGGCTGTTATGAATAATGCTGCAATGAACATGGGAGTGTAGGCAGTTCCTCCTTTAATTTGTTAGTTTTACTAATTATCTCACTAAAGAATATAAGCTTAACAACAAAAAGAATATTATCTAGCTTTAGGAAATTCCTTGTTATTATAACAGAAATATCACATGTGATAGGTGTTTCACAAATGTAAAAGGATGAGGGAAGAATGAAAGGACAGATATTTTTATAAAGCTGAAACATTGTGGACATGCCAGGAAATAAAGACTGAGAGGTAGATAGAGACAGAGGTAATGAAAGGTATACACTGTGTTAGAGCTTTAGATTTTATTCTGAAAAAGTGCAGAAAGGATTGAATAATATTGACAAAAGTATTCATAATTATGGTTTAGACAACGTTATATAGCTTCTGTATAGAGGGGTAGATTAGGAAACAGTGCTGGGAGTTAAGAAGATATGTTCATTTGATACCTTTGAGTTGCGATGATGGGAGAAACTTGCATGGCAGTCGCTTGTGTGACTTGTGAGCCATACTGTATGGTTTGGATAATGGCTTTCAATTCTTTCATCAGTGAAATTTTGGCAAATGACATTCTCCAAGGCAGTTATGAACACATACCTCTCAGGTCTTTTTGACTGCAGGGTGTGTAACAGCCCCAAATGCTGTGCTCTGAGCTCCTTTACTGAAACTCTGCTGAGGTCACATATCCTGGGGCTGCTACTGGCCCATGACTGGGCATAATGAGGGCTAACGTGGGGACCCTTTGAACAGCGAATTTAAGATGAGGACTCCAGTTTGCTTTTTGAAACTTTCTTAGAATTGCACTGCAGTCTAGGAACTTCCTATTCAAATCCCATTCCTCCCTCCCTGCTATACAGAAGTTAGAATTGCATCTTGGTCTCTCAGCCTCCTCTGACTCCCATACTGTATTTCCCTCATTGATGTTTTTCCATTAAATCTCTTACCAACTCTGTTTTATGCCTGTTCTTTGGGGACCTGAATTGATATGCTCTTTCAGTCTTAATTCCCTCATTTATGAAATGTGAGTGATTTATACCCTTATCATAAATTGCTATGAGGATTCAATGAGATAATAGTATGTCAAAGTGCTTAGCACATTTTGTTGACTTAAAGCTCAATAAATATTTCTATTGTTGTTTTTATTGTTTGAAAAGCAATTAGAGGGAGAATAGATAGAAGTTGTGATTGCTTGCATGTTTTTAATGAAGCACAAGGAAGAGCTTGTCCCAGAGTTTCTATCACTCAGCTCTCAAGAAACTGAGTTGAAGTTGCTACCTTCCACAGACAAGAAATGTGGGAAAGGAAATATTGCATGAAAAAGGGAGGGATATGGATTGTATTCGGATGTGTTGCTCCTGAAGCTCCTTTAGCTCATATTGAGTAAATGCTCTGCAGGCCATTTGATGCAAGCATGTGGATCTCAGAGAAGGATTTGGGGTAATGTAGGTTCTACCAGGGTATGACTGATAGTACACACATGGGAACGAATGGCATTGCAGGTGTACAGAGGAAATTCCAGCAAGAAGAGAGAATGCACAGTTTATTGCAAAGTTAGAATTAAGTCCTAAAACCGAGATGCAGATCAGTAACAATAACATGCAAATCTAGGGGAAGAGCCTTGATTTATATTTTTTGTGTTAAAGTACAGTAGAATTGATAAAAACCAAGGAATCTGGGAAATACTATAATTCAAATTTATATCTCACTTTGTAAACATGGTAATAGAGAGATGAAATAAGGAGAAAAGCCAAACAAAGAAGATATAGATTACTATCCACTTGGATTGATTAGGGTTGAGAAGAATTAAGGAATTTTAGAGAATTGATACTTTTCAAGCTATTACTTGGAAATATGTAGTCAGACTAAAGTATATAAACATTTTAAACATTTGTAAAATTAAAATTAACATAAAGCAAAATGGAAATCAACAATATTATTAAGTTATGCAAAATGAGACAAAAGATTCACATCAAATTATGCTAAAAATGTTAAAAGTTCAATAAAGAAATTGGCAAAGGAAAGAGATAATTCATAAAAAGAGAAATGTAATTATAAATAAGCATATGGAAGATTTCTACTTCATTAGGTATGAAACATATGGAAGAGTGTTCAGCCTCTTTCTTTATCCAGGTATAAAAATCAAACCCAAATTGTATACAGGCTTAATTTTTATATCTACAAAAGTACCAAAATGAAAAAATAACTTTACCATCATTATATATTCCATTTTTTATTTCTCACTCTTCTCAATCATTAAATGTGTTTACTATTTTAGTAAAAATGTATTAAATGTATACTGTATAATAGATACTATTCTAGGTACTGAGGATTAAAATACATGAAGTCTCCCTTAGCATCATATACTGGAGTGTCCCTTCTTTCTTCCCTTGTTATCATTGCCTTAAGAATTTGCTCATTCATTGTTTCTTACTTATACTAGTGAGATGCTGAATTCTTGTTCTCATCAGTTCTTTGCATTTCAACAAAGATAGTTTAAAAAGTAAGATCTTTTTGAACTTCATAGTACATATCAATGAGTACATAAGATAGGAAGTTTGGATTTGTGATTTTAATTTGAGATCTATTATTACAAATGAAGTGGAGCATTTTTTCATAATTATGAGATATTTGGGCTTTTTTGTGAAATGCCTGTTCAACTGTTTTAATAACATCCCCTAACAATTCAGTTCTTTTTCATAACAATTTGCAGATCTTTATATTTCATGCCTACTAATCCTTTAACACTTGTGTGCCAACACACACACATTTTTTCTACCTATCAGAAATTCTTAAATTAATGTAATTAAATATAGCATTTATGATTTGTGCTTTCTGATCTTTCAATGAATATTATCATACATTCATAAAGATACTTTTATATATTATTTTCTCAACATTGTATCATTTTGCTTGTCATGTTTATTTTTAATACTTCAGGAGTTAATCCTTATATATGTCATAAGGAAAAGATTCAATTTCATTATTTCCATGTTAATAAGCAGTTGTCCTAGCTTCATTTATTAAGTAGTCTATCAGTCTTCTACTGCTTTGTAACACTGCCTCTGTGATAAATCAGTGTCTTTGTGGGCCGGGGGTCTGTTGGAAGGCTCTTTATTGTATACCATTGGTCTGTTTCTCTGACTCTGCTGAACTACCACACTGCCTTAATATCTACAGCTTTATAATCAAGTATTGGTTTGTCCACAGGGAAAATCCTTTAATCTTGTTTCGTTCCCTAAGAATGTCTTGTGTAATTTGGGCTTCTTGCTTTCCCCTAAGAATTTTAGAATCAGCTTTCTAAATTCCATGAGAAAAAAAAATCCTGTTGGGATTATAATTGGAATTGTACTGACTCTATAGATCAATTTTAGGGAATTAATATCTTTATGATATTAATATTTCTATCCAAGAATATGGTTTATTATTCCACTTGTTTTTCTTGTCTTTAATAGCTTTTATTAAAGTTTGTAATTCCATGTATAAATATCCTGCATATATTTTGTTAGATTTATCCTAGATACCTTATATTTTTATTGCTATATTAGATGGTTGTGTTTTAAAGCTACATTTTCAAACTGTTGCTGGTACTCAGAGATGCAATTGGTTTTTGCATATTAATTTTATGTTCAATAATATAATCAAAATCTTTTAGCACTTCCAAAAATTTGTCTGTAGAGTCATTCTAGTATTTCTACAGTGTCAGTAATATCATTTGTAAACACTGGAACTTTGGTTTATTAATTTCTTTTCCTTATAACTTACATTTATTTTTAAAATCCTGCAGTACAGGATTTCTACTATAACATTGCATGGAATTAGTGATCGTAAAGGGCTGGTGCCATGGCACAGTGAGTTAACCCCCTGGCCCGCAGCACCAGCGTCTCATATGGGCTCCGGTTTGAGTCCTGGTTGCTCCACTTCTAATCCAGCTTCCTATTAATGGACTCGGAAAGCAGTGAAAATTGGACCAAGTGTTTTGGTCCCTACACACATGTGGGAGACCTGGAAGAAGCTCCTGGCTTCTGATTGGCCCAGTTCCAGCAGTTGTGGCCATCTGGGGAGTGAAACAGCAGATGGAAGACCTGTCCCTCCCTCTGCCTGTAACTCTGCCTCCCAAATAAATAAATAAATAAATCTTTGAAAAAAGGACTTAGTGATAGTAAATCTTGTTTCTAATCTTGTAGTATTTGGAATTTTATCAACATTTCAACGCTATGTATGTTGTTTGTGATAGGCTTTCAATAACTGCTCTTGATTAAGTTAAACACTATTACCTCTAGTCTTGTGTTCTACATTTTTTTAATATCATGAAAGGATAATGATTTTTTTAAAAATAATTTTTTCATCTACTGAGGTGCTCATAATGTTTTCTTTTTCTTTTTTATTTACATTTTTAAACATAATATAAAAAGAACAGATTCAATGTAGTTTGTAGATGCATGCTTTAGACATTTATGGTTAAAAACATTAATTGATTTCTAATATATATACTAGTTTACTGTCTTAGGAAAAGAAATTTGATTATGATTAGTAATCCTGGGCAGCCATCATGCTTTGCAGGTCAGGCTCAGAGGGTGTAGGGCCGACGCCAGGCAGGGAACTACGTTCTCTTAAGTCGCGGCAATTTGACACTTCACTTGCAGAATGTCTTTTCTGAGAATCCCATTTTGCCGGCGTGGTCCTTCCTCAAGTTCAACACACCAGAAATGCATGAAAAAAATACCCAAAGCTTAATGTATTGCTGGCAGATATAGTTCATGCTTGTTTACAGATTGATCCTGCTGAGCGGATATCATCTACTGAACTGCATCATGAGTATTTTAGTAGAGATGGATTCAGTGAAAAATTCATACCAGAACTGAGAGCTAAGTTACTACAAGAAACAACAGTCAACTCACTCATAAGGCCAAAAACATATTGTAAATAAAATGAATTTAAGGAAGATGAAAGAAAAATAGTGTATAACAATACATTGCTAAGTAGTTCTTTTGGGGGAAAGGAAATGGAAAAAGAGAAAAAACTCAAGGAGCTCAAAGTCAGAGTTATTAAAGTTAAAAGAGGAAAAGGAGATATCTCAGAACCGAAAAAGAGTATGAAGTGGAACATGGTCAACAGGATGGAATGGACATCACGCTGGGTCTGAGGACACCAAACCTGTAACCCACGAACCAGCAAACCCCGTCAATTCCAGCGCTAATTCCAGCAGCATAAAAGAAGACGTGCAGTCTGGAGGCTGTATGACAATGCCACCCATCAGTCTAACTTGCAGTAATTTCATGACTGCAGATCTCAACTCTAATCTCTCCCTCCCCAATCCAAGGTTAGCTGAAAGAGCAAAAAGGAGACACGCTTCTTTACAGTACGTTGGACAAGCTGTGTCTGAGAGCAGGCAGGATGATGGAGGTGCCACACAATTAAGCAGGTAAAAGTGCTGAAGAGAGATTAAAAGAGATCAGATTCATCTAAAATACAAACTTTAGTTCACATGGACCATAAGCAAGAAAAGGAAGAGTTGTGGGCATTCTTGCACTGTGCCATTGACTTGGTTTAAAGACAAGACAGATCAATGTATCAGGGCAACTGATACTCTGATGTGGGGAGACAGCATCGAGACTAGGTAGGGCAATTGCTTTCAGAATTGTTGGGTCTTTCTTCTTTTCTTTGCTTTGTAGGCTGACCACACTTGGCCTCTGGCTTGAGGAGGACCTCACTGGCAAGCAGAGTGGCTGGGGAAGGTGCAGCTCAGGGACCAGCAGTGTATTCTGAGCGCCAAAAAAGAACTCAGATAGCGCCTCTGCTCATGCAGATCCTGGAGGAGCAGGAGAGAAAGAAAGGGAAGGAAAAGAAAAGCATATCGACAGAAAAGCCAGCACTGTGCATGGCATAGGCAGAAGATAGCGGAGGGGAAGGATACGCTTAGGGAGTGATGAACTGACATGGACCAGGCCACAGGCTGCTCTGTAAGCTGCAGTCTAAAAACACAGCGTCTGTGCTGTGTTCTGGGTGATTGCTAAGCATTGCAACTCTTGGACAGCTAGCTCCTCCTGTGAGGAGAACCCCTTGTGATGTGATGCTTCAGGTTCTCCAGCAGTTCAGGGTTTGGGCATTGAAGCCAGGCTTTCTAAGTATGGACCCCAGCTCCTCTACTGAATCTCTATTTCACTTTAAGCATGTTGCTTAGTCCCTTTGTGCCTCAGTTCCAATCCCTGTAAAATGAGGATAGTAATGGTTCCTATCTCATAAGCTGTGAGGAGTAAGTGAATGAGTACACATAAAGCACTTAGATGAGCACCTAACATATTCTGTAAGTGCTTAATAAATGCTGGACTTTATTACCACTAGCTGAAAAAAAATGATTAGTAATCCTTTTTAAGCATTATTGTATTTAGTTCACTAAAATTTAAATTTTTTGTGTGTATGCATGTTCATTATGAAATTTTCTATTTTATCTTCTGTTTCCCTAAGGTTTTAGTGTCAGGTATATAAAGTGAGTTGAGTTCTCCTTTTCTTTGTGTCTCTGGAATAATTTGTGCAATTTTGGAACATATGTTTTTGCATGTTTGATAGGCATCACTTGAATGTCTACCTGAACTTCCTATTTTCTCTTTTTGAAAATTTATTTATTTGAAAAGTAAAGTGAAAGAGAAAGAGAGGTAGAGATGGGTCCAGAGAGAGTGGAGGAGGGGGGAGAGAGAAAGAAAGAGAAAGACCATTCTTCCATCTGCTGGTTCACTATACAAATGCCTATAACAGCAGTACTGGCCCAGTCCATAGCCAAAAGCCCAGAGCTCCATCAGGGCCTCCCACATGGGTGACGGGAACCAATTACTTGGGCTATCATCTGCTGTCTCCTAGGTGCATTAGCAGGAGCTAGATTGGAAACAGAGATGGAACTTGTACTAGGCAGTCAAAAAGGGGTGTAAATGTCCCAAGCAGAAGTTTAAAGCATAGCATCATAAAACCTGTCCCCTATTTTCCTATTCTCTTGATAGAAGAATTTTAGTTGATTTGATTTTTTGGTCATAAGATTATTGTGCTATTCTAGTTCTTCTAGAATCAAAGTAGGAGAGTTTTTTTAAGGAATTCTCCCATTTTGTTTATTTTTTAAAAATATTTATTTATTTATTTGAAAGGAGAATTACTGAGAGAGAGAGAAAGAAAGAGAGAACGAGAGAGAGAAAGGGAGAGAGATATCTTCTATGCACTGATTCACTCCCCAAAGGCTGCGACATCTAGGGCTGGGCTAGGCCGATGCCAGGTGCCAGGAGCTTCATCTGGATCTTCCACGTGGGTGCAGGGGCCCAAGTTTTTGGGCCATCTTCCATTGCTTTACCAAGCATATTAGCAAGGAGCAATATAAGAAGTGGAGCAGCCAGACTTGAACCAACGCCCACATAGGGTGCCAGCACTGAAGGTGCAGTCTTAACCTTCTATGCCATAATGCTGGCCCTCTGTTTTAAAATATAAATTGAAATTTAAAAATTTTTATTGATATAAAGAGAACATATTTGTGTATTTCATAGATACAGTTAAAACATGATAACCATACTTACCTCTTTCTCCTTCTCCCTCCTTCAACCCCCTCCTTCCTTCCTTTTAAAAAAAAAATTTTACAAAGACATAATTTCAGTCTCCTCTCTGATCACAGGCTTCATGAACTACTAACCATAAAATTCAACAAGTAGAAAGTAGGAAGACCATAGTTCCACAGGATTATAAACAAAGGCTAAAAACAACCATATCACAAAATGTCTGTTTTATTCCCATACAGTTTTTGATATTCTGTGTTAACTGGCAAATATCAGAGAAAACATAGATATTTGTCTTTTTGATTTTTTAAAGATTTATTTATTTATTTGAAAGGAAGAGTTACAGAGAAGCAGAAGCAGAGAGAGAGAGAGAGAGAGAGAGGTCTTCCATCCTCTGGTTTACTCCCTAGATGGCGGGAACAGCTGGAGCTGCACCAATCCAAAGCCAGGAGACAGGAGCTTCTTCTGCGTCTCCCACGTGGGTGTAGGGCCCAAAGGAATTGAGCCATCCTCTACTGCTATCCCAGGCCATGGCAGAGAGCTGTATTGGAAGTGGAGCAATTGGAACTCGAACCAGCACTGATATGGGATGCTGGCACTGCAGCAGCAGCTTTGCTTTCTACACCATAGCGCCAGTTCCAATATTTGTCATTTTGACATGAGCTTATTCATTAAGCATAGTGGTTTCCAGTTGTATCTATTCTGTTACAAAATACAGGATTTCATTCTTTTTTATGGCTGATTAATATTCCATAGTGTATATATATCACATTTTCTTTATTCAAGCATCAGTTGATAGACATCTGGGTTAATATCATTTTTTAGCTATTGTAGATTGAGCTTCAATGAGCTTCATATGCTCTTTTCATTTTGTTTGGGTAAGTTCTCAGAAGTGGGATGGCTGGGTCATATGGTAGGTCTATATTCAGATTTCTGATATATCTCCATAATGTCTTCCATAGAGGCTGTTCCGTTTTACATTCCCATCAGCAGTGGATTAAGGTAACTTTTCTTCCACATACTCACCAGCATTTGTTGTTTGTTGATTTTATATATGAGAACTGGGTGAAGTGAAACTTCATTGTGGTTTTAATTTGCATTTCCCTGATAACTAGTGATTCTGAGCATTTTTTCAAGTGTTTTTTGGCTATTTGAATTCCTTCTTTGAAAAAAAGGCCTATACAAGTATTTCACCCATTTCTTAACTGGATTGTTCGTTTTGTTATTGTTGAGTTTCTTGAGCTCTTTATAGGTTCTGAGTATTAATCTTTTGTCAGTTTCATAGATTGCAAATATTTTCTCCCATTCTGTCTATTGCCTCTTCACTTTGCTGAGTGTTTCTTTTGCAGTGCAGAAGCTTCTCAATTTGATGTAATCCTATTTGGCAATTTTGGCTTTGAATACCTGAGCCTCAGGGTTTTCAAGAACTATTTGTCTATGCTAATGTATTGCAGAGTTTCCCCAATGTTCTCTAAAAATTTGATTCTGTTGGGTTGTAGATATAGATGCTTGATTCATTTTGAGTACATTTTTGTGTAAGAAGTAAGGTATGGGTCTTGTTTCATACTTCTGTACATGGAGATCCAGTTTTCCCAGCACCATTTGTTGAAGAAACTGTCCTTGCTCTAAGGATTGATTTTATCCTTGTGTCAAATATAAATTGGTTGTAGATGCATGGATTGATGTTTGGAGTTTCTATTCTGCTCCATTGGTATGTCCATTGTTTTTGTGCCGTTACAAGGCTGTTTTGATTATAAGTGCCCTGTACTATTTCTTGAAATCTGATATTGTGATGCCTCTGGCTTTGATTTTGTTGTATAAGATTGCTTGAGCTATTTGGGGTCTCTTCTGATTTCATATGAAATTTAATGTTGTTTTTTCTATATCTGAGAAGAATGTCAGTGATATTTGGCTGGGGTTGCATTGCATTGCTTTTTGTATTATGGACATTTTGATGATATTAATTCTTCCAATCCACAAACATGGAAGATTTTTTTCATTTTTTTCTGTCTTCTTCTATTTCTTTCTTTAGTGTTGTGTAATTTTCATTGTAGAGATCTTTGATATGTTGTATTGTCATCTTCATTCATTTCCCAAAATTTTTGATTTCCTTTTTTATTTCTTCTGTGACCCACTGTTTATTCAAAAGTATATTGTTCAGTCTCCATGTATCTGAATATGTTCTAGAAATTCTTGAGTTGTTTAGTTTCCAGCTTCATTCTATTTTGGTCAGAAAAGATGCATGGGATGATTTCAGTTTTTTGAATTTGCTTAGACTTGCTTTAAGGCCTAATATATGTTCTATTGTAGAAGAAGTTTCATGCAACGAAGAAAAGAATGTGTATTTTGCAACTGTATAATGAAAGGTTCTGTAAATATCAGTTGTCTATTTGGTTCATAGTGTAGATTAGTTTTGTTGTTTCTTTGTTGATTTTCTGTCTAGTTGATTTGTCCTTTGATGAAGGTGCGGTGTTGATGCCTCCTTTTAGATGTCTCCTTTTAGACCCATTAACACTTATTATGGGTAGTCAGAATCCTGTAATTGGTTGCATATAAATTTATTATGATCACATCTACCTGTAGAATTGAACTTTTAATCATTACGTAGTTGCCTTCTTTGTATCTTTTAACAGTTTTTGTGTT
This sequence comes from Sylvilagus floridanus, assembly GCA_949820135.1. Classification (NCBI taxonomy): domain Eukaryota; kingdom Metazoa; phylum Chordata; class Mammalia; order Lagomorpha; family Leporidae; genus Sylvilagus; species Sylvilagus floridanus. Next base: position 68,441,992 of record OX463243.1, read on the forward strand.
AAGTCTATTAGGTTAGGTACACCTTTTGGTTTTGCTTTCCCCTAGCATGGAATAATTTTTTTCATCCTTTTATTTTCAGCCTGCATGTATCTTGTTGGTGAGTTGTGATTTTTGTAGGCAGCAAATAGATGGATCTTGTTTTTTAATCCATTCAGCTAGTTTGTATCTTTTAACTGGAGAGTTGAGGCCATTTATATTCAGGGTTACTAGCGATAAGTAATTATTTGTCCCTATCATTTTTCTGTAAATATTCCTATTGTTTGCTTTAGATTTCCTTTGTACTTTTACTGGGAGAATTTCTGCCTTCATGTTCTTTCATAATGATGACTATCTTTCTGTGTTTCTGTGTGTAGCATATTCTTAAGCATGGTGAGTGGTAACAAATTCTCTCAATTTCTGTTATGGAAGGTCTTTATTTCACCTACATTCATAAATGAGAACTTTGCAAGGTATAGTATTCTGGGTTGAATGTCTTTTTCTTTTAAGACTTGGGCTATGTCTTGCCATTCTTTCTCAGCCCATAGGTTTTCTGATGAGGAGTCAGCTGAGAGACTAATTGGAGATCCCTTAAAATAATCTGGGGTTCCTTTTGTGAACATTTTAGAATATTTTCTTTATGTTTTACTGTGGGAAGTTTGACTACAATTTGTTGTGATGAAGATCTTTTCTCATCATGTCCACAGAGAGTTCTGTGTGCTTCCTGTATTTGGATTTCCCTTTTTCCTTTTTTCCAAATTGGAGAAGTTTTCTGTAATTATTTCACTGAATATTACTTCTCATCCATTATCTCTTTCCATACCTTCAGGAACTCCTAAGACTTGTATATGGATCATTTGGTAGTATCTCATAAATCTCCAATACCAATTTTAATTTTTCTAATATCTTCTTTTGTGTGTGTGTGTATGTGTGAGATATTTCCAAAGATTTGTCTTCTAGTTCACATATTCTTTCTTCTGCCTCAGCAAGTCTGTTGTTAAGGCTTTCCACTGTGCTTTTTATTTGACACATTTAATTCTTCATTTCTAATATTTGTTTGATATCTTTTCAAAATGTCAGTCTCATAGGAGACATTTTCTTCTGTATCTTGCATGAATTTCTTCATCTGGTGAATTTGCTTCTTTGAAATCCTGTGATTAATCTTTTGAATTCATTTGGAGGCATTTCATTAACCTCTTCATTTTCACATTCTAATATTGAAGTGTTGTGTTCCTTTTCGGGGGAGGAATTCATGTTGTCTTCCATGTTCTTGTTTCTTGAATTTCTGTATTTACTTTTTTGATATTTTTTTAAATTACTTATTGGTTTTATCCTCTGACAGCTTTCATATTTGAACTATGCCTCTGAGGCTTAGTGGAGTCTCTGCTCTTTCAGTGACTACCCAGAGGTGTGTCTTGTTGTGGCCAGGGAGCTCTGGTCAGTGCTCCAGGGTTGGATGAGTATCTGGGTTGGCACCCAAGTTGGACACAGTAAAATGTTCACTTGTTTGTTATCCAGGTGAAGATAGGAGAAAGGATGTTTAACTCTGCCAAATGTTTGGAGGACTATAATAGATACCTAACCATGAACACTAAATTTAGCAATGGAAGGTCTTCAGTGACTTAACTAAAAGCAGATTTTGTGGAGGGCTAGAAATGAATGCCAGATAGGACAATTATAAAAAAATAAGAGAGGGTAAATGTGAGTCTGTAAGAATGAAGAACTTGGTGTGAAGCCTTGCTAGAAACAATTGTTACCAATTGGGGCAATTCCTTTAATCTGGGTACATTTGGCAAAGTATGGAGACATGTTTGATGGTCACAATTGGGGTCAGGGTTTGGTGGTGGCCACTAAATATTATAAGGATTGGAATGGTGCTAAACATCTTAAAATGCATAGAGCAGCCTTCACTGATACATCCATACCCTTCTCCATCTCTCCTTACTAAAACTCAGCTGTAAAGCTATTGTCACCTATCACTAATACCCACTGTGTCTTTATGCTCTGACATCAACATCTCTTAGGTCACTACCTTCATTTCTGGAAAATGTTAGCCCTTGGGTCACTGTTATTCTTTCCAACAATTCTGGTCTTAATTTTGTTGATTGAATTTCCAAAAATCCTATTTTGTTTTTGTTTATAACATGGTAGTCATTTTTGAGAGATTTTTACATATTTATGTTGTCTTCAATTCCTTCTTTTTTCTTTTTTTTTTTTTTTGACAGGCTGAGTTAGACAGTGAGAGAGAGAGAGAGACAAAGAGAAAGGTCTTCCCTTTTCTGTTGGTTCACCCCTCAAATAGCCACCATGGCTGGCGCACTGTGGAAGCCTGTTGCAGTTGATTTCTCAACAATGTTGCAGTGGATTCGTTTCTGAGAGGAGCAGCGTGGTGGGGGCAAGAGGCGCCGAGTCAACACAGAGACCCCGGGAGTCGGGTGAAAGCAGGCTTGAGGCGAGCAGCCCACAGACTCATTTATGACAGTTGGAACTACATCTTATATAGCCAAGACCAGCCAATCTGGTCAAGGGGCGGTCTGAGCCCCAACCAATCACAGCCTGTTGCCAGGCAGGCTCTGTTGCCAGGTGGGTTCCAAAGCCATTCCTGAGTAATTGACACTCGCTTGCCAGTGGCCACCTTGGCATGGCCTTCTCATTCCACCACAGAAGCCAGTGTCAGGTTCTTCCTCCTGGTCTCCCATGCAATGCAGGGCCCAAGCACTTGGGTCATCCTCCACAGCCTTCCTGGGCCACAGCAGAGAGCTGGACTGGAAGAGGAGCAACCAGGACAATCCAGCGCCCCTACCAGGACTAGAACCTGGGATGCCGGTGCTGCAAGCAGAGGATTAGCCAAGTGAGCCACGGTGCTGGCTCTTCTTTTTTATATTAAACCTAATAATCATGTTAATCTTTTATTATCTGACAACTTCTATATAGGATGTCTCTTTTATTATATCTACTATTTTTATTTTTTGCTTCTCTTGCTCATAGCATTATCTCTTTGTGCATTTCTGAGGTATTTTAGTGTGAGAAATTATTATTTAAATTATTTGTTTAAATTAACATACTGTAAATATGGACTTTCCAGACCTGTAAATTGGTGTTATTAGATGGCAATTTTTGGAACCAGTGGATGATATGTATTCTGTCTGCAAAATTATGTCAAGGCTGACATCTATGAATTCCCAGAGAAAACTTTTTCTCTCCTACTCAGACCTTGAAAGTTAATCTTTCTCGGCTGGTGCCTTGGCTCAATAGGCTAATCCTCCACCTGCAGTGCTGGCACACAGGGTTCTAGTCCCGGATGGAGCACCAGATTCTGTCCCGGTTGCTCCTCTTCCAGGCCAGCTCTCTGCTGTGGCCCGGGAAGGCAGTGGAGGATGGCCCCAGTGCTTGGGCCCTGCACCCCATGAGAAACCAGGAGAAGCACCTGGCTCCTGCCTTCGGATCAGTGCGGTGCACAAGCCGTAGCGTGCCAGCCACGGTGGCCATTGGAGGGTGAACCAACGGCAAAGGAAGACCTTTCTCTCTCTCTCTCTCTCTCACTGTCCACTCTGCCTGTCAAAAAATAAAAATAAATAAATAGAAAGTAAAAAAAAAATAAAAAAATAAATAGAAAGTCAATCTTTCTTGCTAAACACATATCTCTCACTTGCTTTTTTCCTAGTTCTCTTTGCTAAATAAAACTTACTGGAGGCCATTGTTTTGGACTAAGCTTTTTGTACTTGGTCCCAACAGACCAGGCTAAAAATCAAAATGGAGTCACTCATGCTAAAGTTCCACATCACCAAACTGACACTAAGCTGTTTATCTGACCTTCCCTGGACTTGGATTAGAGAGATAAGAGCCAAATTTCCAGAGCAGGCTGGTGTCACTTTTCATGACAATGACATTTCCTTTAATTTAATCCCTACACAAAATGTTAACCAATCAGTTATATTTCTATTGTGCTTTTCTCCCTGCTGCCATGATACAAAGGAAATAACTTTGAAATGACCAATCTGCTTTTTGTTCTTTTGTTTCTGTTTTCTTTAGACCTTTTCTGTTCTCTGTGGTTTAAACCAATATCTTCTGTTTAGTCTGCTGGAATCCTGATTTTGTTTAGTGGAAAGAAGTGCTGCCTGATTCCTGAACTGAAAACAAAGTCAATTAAGATCTCTAAACCAAATTGCTATAATTTATTACTCAGGCATCATTCCCTGAAGGTCTAATTCTTATTGTGAGCTTTATATGAGTTTGTCCACATTTCTGCCATGTTTGTGTCTGAAGCCTTGTACCTGGTCTGCACACCAAGGATATGTATTTTTTCCAATTTGTACCAGTGGCTTGGTGCTGACTTTTTCCTTGATTTGAGTTCCCATTGTGTTCTTAACTTCATCAGGCTTCCTTACCTTCTTTGGACTCAATCAATTCTGAAAAGGATTTCTTTCCTCTTTATCCCCCACTCCCCCAACCTTTATATTCTAGTAAGCATTTTTAGGTGTCAGACTCAGGATACTGTTAATATCTCTATAACTCCCTATTGCTACAAATGGAAGTCCAAGAAATTCTTAAATTAAATTTTAATGAATATTACAAAAATTCTATAAATTGAAAAGAATCACTGTAGGACAGTATCAATAAGCTAGGGGCAAGGGCCAAACCAAGCTGGCTGCCTCTTTTTGTACTGCTTGCAAGCTAAGAATGATTTTTATATTATAAGAAGGAGAAAAACACCAAAGAAGACTAATACTTCATACCATGTGAAATGATGTGAAATTCAAAATTCAGAGTCCATAAATACAGTTTTATTGGAAGGCATTCAAAGTTTTACTGGCATCCATTTGAGCCCATTTGTTTGCATGTTGTTTATGGTTATTTCAACAATATAGCAGGAAAGTTGAGTTGTTGCAACAGTGACAGTACAGCTTACAGATCCTAAGCTATTTACTACTTGGAGCAAGGCATTGCATCCTATAATGAAATGCCTGGGATCCAGTCTCAGCCCCAGCTTCTGAGTCCAGCTTCTTGTTAATGCAGACTCTGGGAGGCAGCAGTGATGGTTTATACTTGGAGCTCTGTCACTCACACAGGTTACCAAGATTGAGTTTCTGGCTCCCAGCTCCATTCCTGACTCGGCAAAGGCCATTGTGTGTATTTAGGGAAAGAACTAGTAATTAGTATGTTCTCTATCTTTGACTTTCAGATAAATAGAAAATAATAAATTAAAAAATATTTACGGCCGGCGCCGTGGCTCAATAGGCTAATCCTCTGCCTTGTGGCGCCAGCACACCGGGTTCTAGTCCCGGTGGGGGCATCGAATTCTGTCCCGGTTGCCCCTCTCCAGGCCAGCTCTCTGCTATGGCCCGGGAGAGCGGTGGAGGATGGCCCAAGTACTTGGGCCCTGCACCCCATGGGAGACCAGGAGAAGCACCTGGCTCCTGGCTTCAAATCAGCGCGATGCGCCAGCCACAGCAGCCATTGGAGGGTGAACCAACGGCAAAAGGAAGACCCTTCTCTCTCTCTCTCTCTCTCACTGTCCACTCTGCCTGTCAAAAATTAAAATACATATATATATTTACAATAGACCTCTATTGTAAAGGAATACTTTTCAGGTTTATGCAACACAGGGAGTTGAGATAAAAAAAAAAAAGGGGGCTAAGAAAGAAGGATTCCTTTGTGATTGATGAGTGTGTGTGTTTATTTACCCCATGTTTTTTCTTGTTTATTTTTCAGACTCTCTTTGGCAGGGATGATAAATATTGCATACTACAAATCACATTATTTTTAATGCTGTGCTCTTCCATATGCGTTTCTGAGATTACCTTTGCTGCAGGGCAACAGACAGAGTTCTGAAATGTCTAACGGGGCTGCTGCTGCCATTTACATTTGCCATTTTTTAAAACGGAAAGTATCGCAGTCCCATAAAGTGCGGGAGTCTCCCATCTACTCTGCAGCAGCTTGTGGCATGGGAAGGAAATAAAGTCTACAGCTAATATACATTAAAGCAGCTTGCTTTATTTCTGGGAGTTAAAACCATTTCGTCAAATAACTTAAAATAACCCTCCTCCGTTGGCAGAAATTGGACTTTGAGCCGCCGCTGGTAAAGCTGTTATCCAAAGGAGGGAATGATCTGTGCATTTATTGTGGAACATTCAAAATCACCAGCCCTGTAACAAATGTGCCTGAGATCATCTTCCCTAGTATATATTTTAAATCTTTCACTCAGTCTAGTGAGATTTCGAAGTCAATCTGTGTGAAGAAACTTAAATTAGAGAAATTAAGTCATCACTTCTTCCACACATTTTGGCTTTCCACTACACAATAACAGCAGTGATTGAATAAGTTACTTCTGGTATAGAGATGAGAGAGTCGGCAGAGTTTCTGGGAATCTCCCGTTCTCCCATACTGTATCAGTTAGCTTTCTTGAATAAAGTAACAAATGTAACATGGGTTACTTGCGAAGAAAGGTTTATATTGGCTTACAATTTGAAGAGTTTACAGTCCAAGATAGGGTGGGCTCCCCTGATTCAACTATCTGATGATGCCAGAGTGTGGTAAGTGCAAAGCTACAACATAGCAAGCAAGCCAGAGAGCAGAGAGACAAGGAGCATGCTTCTCCATGTCCATGTGTCTGTCTTTATAAAGCAACTCATGGTGCCCCACCTAGGCAACTTTATCCAATCTAATCACTTTCCAGAGGCTCCACCTTCAAAAAAAGTGACCAGAATAATTGGAATAAGGCTGTACCCTCAATCCAATCACTATTAACATAAAACTTTGCAGAGCAAACCCCTAACTCGTGGGACTTTGGAGGAATTTTGTTCAAACTGGAATTAATGCTCAAACTATAATATGAACATTGATTTAGGATTCTGTGAGAAAGTTTAGATGAACTTGTTTGCTTCTAGGCTGACTGGGGAATAGTGGACCAAGTAGAGCCTAGAATGGGAGAGCCAAGAACAGGATGGATCTGCAGAAAGAATATCGTTGCAGATCCAAGTTAAAAGAGGCAAAGACATTTTAGAGATAAAAATAAAACCTCATGGTTGTTTACAGGAAATATTGCAGGTAAAAGTCACATAAATAGTGACATCAGTTGTGGGATATTTTGTGTGGGGGTGAGATCTAATTGTCTACTTTCATTTTTACATCTAATCTAAGTGAGATTTATTTTATTAGAATACTGTTTTTGTAAAATATTGTTAACAAAAAGTGAATTATGATGGAATCTCTGATAAAAGTAGGGAGAAGGGACAAGCATAAGGGAGAAAAGTGGGAATCCAGCTGCCAAAACGTCAGAAAACATTTTTCCTCACGGAAACCATTTCTTCTATTTCCTAATTTAAATTACTTAGCTTTGTTTAGGCCAGTGATTCATATTTCTGGTTGCAGAGCATATTGGAATCACCTGAGGAGCTAGGGGATCCTTTTTTCTTTTTTAAAGATTTATTTATTTATTTATAAGTCAGAGCTACATAGAAAGAAAAGGAGAGGCAGAGAGAGGGGTCTTCTATCTGCTGGTTCACTCCCCAACTGGCCACAACTGCTGGAGCTGCGCTAATCCAAAGCCAGGAGCCAGGAGCTTCTTCCAGGTCTCCCTAGGGGGTGCAAAGGCCCAAGGACTTGGGCCATCTTCTACTTCTTTCTCAGGCCATTGCAGAGAGCTAGATCAGAATTGGAGCAACCGGGACTCGAACCCAAATGGGATGCCAGCACTGTAGGCAGTGGCCTTACCTGCTGTGCCACAGTGATGGCCCAGAACCAGGGGATCTTTATAGATGTGTGCCTAGGCCACATTATCATTATAATCATTATCTTCACAATGTGAAGACCACTTAAGTTAGAATTATAAGGGTGAGTATTTGCTGCAGTCTTTAAGCCACCTCCAACTTCATGTTGGAGTGCCTGGATCTGAGCCCTAGCTGGTGCCAGCTCCAGCTTCCTGCTAATACACACCATGGGAGTCGTCAGTTATGGCTTAAGTAGTTGGGACCCTGATTCCCAAGTAGGAGACTTGGATTGAGTTCCTGGTACCTGGTTTCAGTTAGGCCCAGCTCTGGCTGCTGCAAGTATTTGAGGAGCAAACCAGGAGATAGGAGGTCTCTGTCTGGCTGGCTGTATATGTCTATCTCTCTGCCGAATAAGAATAAAAGGGATAATAAAAAAGAATAAAAAGGATACCAAGCATTAACAATTTTGTTTTCAAAATAATTCAAATATGCACATTAGGAGAACTGAGAAAATCAGTTTATCAAAGTTATTGGCATTTTGGGCTGGGTAATTCATTGTTGTAGGGCCTGTCCTGTGCATGTAGGATGTTTAGCAGTATCTCTGATCTCCACCCATCAATTCTGTAGCATCCCCCATTTCCCAAGTTGTGGTAACCAAGCATTTTTCCACACTTTGCCCTGGAGGGTAAAATTGTCCTATATTGGGGAATTATTTAGATTAAATGAAACTAGAAACAAATCAGATAAGTACTTTGAGATTCATTCTAACTTAAGGAGGTGATAGCTTAAATAAAATGTTTTAATGTATTCAGAAACATTGAATTGTATGAATAGGATGGACTATTTCTTTGTTTTCCTTCTGGTGTTTTTATCTTAACCTATATGTATGTCTTCCTTTGCTTGAAGATATTTCTTTAGGCTTGGCTCATTTAATGTAACATGGGAAAATAATTAATGAAATATGTAAGTTGATGCCATGCATTTTGCTTATGGTATATTGCTTGGTATTAATAACAAATAAGAATTCCTGTGGGTCAGGTGATCAACTTTGAAATACTTTAAAAAGAAAGCTCAGTAGAGACTGATCAATACAGTAATGGGATAGAATCCCACATTCCACAAGGGTTTTAGGAAGCACGATGGGACATTGTGAAGATAATGATTATAATGATAATGATAAATCCTTTTTTTTCTGTCTAATACAAGCCTAAACCCTTTATAAGTATCATCTTTTGAAATCATTCAAAAGTAATGTACTGATGGGGTTTGTATCATATTCTGCTAATAACTAAGTCCACATTCACAACCATTTTGTTTCATTTGGGAGACCTGTTGCATAAAGGGAAGAAAACCTTTTGAGTTAGAAAGGCTTGGTTTGAATGCTATTGTAGATGTGTACTCGCGGACCAGTTCTCTATTTTAAGCTCTGTTTTTAGTATTTGAGTTGAAAGCACTTTGATTAGTGTGTATGAGAAGTAGAAGTCATGCATGGGAGATGCATAATTAATGTCTGGCAATGTTGACATATATTGAACATTAGATTTCTTTCTTTTTCCTTTTCACTAAGTATTAACTGTACATTTTTCTCATTTAGCCCCTACAATAGCAATGTGAAGAAAATATTGTATTTATTATACACTTGAGTAAACCAGTGCTTGGAGGCATTAAAAAACTTTTTCAAAGACAAATGCTAAGACACAAGGCCAGGACTTGGAATCAGGCAACATTTTGTGTCAGAGACTGTTCTACGTAGTAGGAAAGTATCGCCAGGTCCTTTTAAATAGGCACACGAATGATCTACTGCCGATCACAACAGCATATTATATAGAAAAATGGCAATAAGTGAGAATTAAAGACATTCAGAACTGTATTCCTTAACCAGTTATAGATTCCAAATAAAATGAGAACTTGATTTTTCATAGACTCTTTCTTCACTTTTTAGATCATTGGAAATCTTCTACATCCTTGTTCTTGTAATTTTGTGCTTTTTTTGTTTGTTTTGTTTTGTTTTGACAGGCAGAGTGAGAAAGAGAGAGAAAGACAGAGATAAAGGTCTTCCTTCCATTGGTTCACCTCTCAAATGGCTGCTGCGGCTGGTGTGCTGCGCCGATCTGAAGCCAGGAGTCAGGTTCTTCCTCCTGGTCTCCCATGCGGGTGCAGGGCCCAAGCACTTGGGCCATCCTCCACTGCCTTCCCGGGCCACAGCAGAGAGCTGGACTGGAAGAGGAGCAATCGGGACAGAATCCGGTGCCCCAACCGAGACTAGAACCCGGGGTGCCGGTGAGGCAGGTGGAGGATTAGCCAAGTGAGCCGTGGCACTGGCCTGTAATTTTGTTCTTAATGAGGGTGGAACGAACTCCTCAATTTCTCTTTGTTTTTCTTTATCACCAAAATATCTGTTGATGGTTCTTAAAGGAGAGAATAATAAGTATGAAATAATCACAATTAAGGATAGGTTCCATGCTTAATTGAAGTCCCACTTTTTCTTATTTTTTGTAAAAGAGTTTAGTCCAGGGGATCAATATATGTGATTAATATTAGTGATTCAGTTCATCTAAGTCCTGAGAATAATCAAGATGTTGTTTAAAGGTAGAATGATTCCAAAACAGATAATCTCATTATTATGTCATTTAGTGCCGGAGTTCATTAATTGGATATCATAAAATCAGCAGAAGACAGTAAAAGATTCCCACAAAATACCAAACAAACCCAAATGAGAACAACTTGCCAGAAACCACAAGTAAAAGACAGAGAAGAAAAATAAAATGCCAAAGTATATCATTGTCTTTAAAGATGATCTCATTGCATTTTATGAGCTGTTGTGTGGTCTTTTTTTCTGAGATTGGGACAATCCATTCAACTATCACACACTGTACTCCTTCGTAGGTTCGGAATGCAGTGATTACCAGTAAGCAGCATCCATCCTCAATTTTCATTTCTCATCAGTAGAGTCTACATTTTTACAGAGCAATGCTATTTGGCTTTCTGGGCTAATATAGTCTTTTTGAATATTTTGAAAATATTACCATGGATAATAATTGCAATAGGTTGAATTAATGGCAGAAACTACAATCTAAGTTGTAATACAAACTTCAAAAAATGTTGTAAATATAATGAGAAATTTTAAACAGATTTTAAAGAAAGAAACCTCTAGGCATTTGTATATCATTTTTTTTTCATTCAGAAAGAAAAATGTAATTCATCATAATTACCTTTGGGGAGAAGAACTAAAAACATGGGGGTTTTTGGAAGGGAAATACATTTTTTAAGTCAAAAGGAGAGAATTTGGAAAACATGTTTCTTTTAGAATTTTGTGTTTTTAAATAATAATGATATTGGAATACTTTCATGTTTATGCATAGAAAGGCTTTAGAAATCTTACAGTTGCATGTAGTAAAATCTCTCTGAATTTAGATGGATATACGTAGTTTTGTATGTTATAACTGTGCAAACAACAGGTATTTTATAATAACTCTCATATTGACTGGAGAAACATCTTGATGAGTTATTTGGGGCAGCAATTTCACATATGGCCTTTGCCCCTTAGTCCCAGTTTTGTTCTATCGCGTTTAACTGGCAGTTTCATAAACTCATTCCTATTATGTTTATGTTTTGCACTGCTAAAACTGCAACCCTTGACATGCTAGCAGTCTCGTGTTTTTCCCTGCTGACGGGACTTCAAGTTCAAGAACATCACACTGAAACCCATACTTTCATAGCATATTTATGGAAATTACCTTTGGATATTAGTACTTAGAAAAACCTATAGTGACAGTAAGATGCAGTTTTATTCAGTGCTTTTACATAATCTTTGGGGTAGTGAAGAAAGGATGTTTTTCACAGTTGCTTAGGAGTGATCTGACAGTGGTATATGAAGGTTAAGAGATTTGGCTTTGGAGTTAGACAGACCTGGCTCTGTTCTCTATTGACCACTTAGGAGCTGCTTAGCCTTGAACAATTTATTTAATCTTCCTGATCCTCAGATTCCCCATCTATAAGATGCAGATAATATTACCTTACTTTATAGTGTTGAACTGAAATTAAATGGGCAATTAATTTAAAGCACTTAGTACTCAATTATTATTGGCTGTTAATATTTTCACTGCTCCATACTTTCCTCATATTTATGAAAACTTAGTTCATACATTGAGGAAGTTTGTATAAAAGTACATTATAAACAGCTCAAAAACTCTAATGGCAATAATAATAATAGGCATCATCATTGGACTCTCTCCAAGTACTTTCCTTTCATGATCTCATTAGATTTTTCAGAACATTGGACTTCTTCTGGCCAAGATGGACTAAAAAGGATGAGATTCACCTTTCTGCATGAAACAACTGAAAAATTAAAAAAAACCAAACCAAAACAAAACTCAGACATAATGTATGGATGGTTTTCCCAATATTGTATATGAGGTAGCTGGAGGAGAGGTGACTGACAGATGAGAAATAATTGAGGTGAGCCCTCTTTTTAAAAAATAAATAAATTTTATTTATTTAAAACTCAGAGTTACAGAGAATGAAAGACAGTGAGAGAGACAGAAAGAGAGAGAAAGGTATCTTCTATCCACTGGTTCAATTCCCAGATGACCTCAACAACCAGGTCCAGGCCAGGTAAAGCCAGGAACCAGAAGCTTCTTCCAGGTTTCCCACGTGGGTGCAGTGGCCCAAGTACTTGGGCCATTTTCTGCTGCTTTTCTAGTTGCTTTAGCAAGAAGCTCAGTCAGAAGCAGAGCAACCAGGACTCTAATGAGTGCCCATATAGGATGCTCTTGCAGATAGTAGCTTAACCTGGTTGGCCGCAATGTTGGCCCCACCCAGATTTCTTGAGTTGAGAAGCAAGAGATGAGTGAATCCATGGTAGCTGAAGGTCACAGGGCAGAGTATCAGAAGGGAAGAAGCTGTACACAGAACGTTGTAGATCTGCAGAAACTCCCTCTTGAGTACTCAGCAGCGCCTGCGTATGAGGACAACTATTGAGAAACTGGGGAGAGAACAAGTTGTAAGGAATAGAGGTGAAGTAGGCAGGCATACAGGTTAAAACTGATTGGATTTGTGAACTGGAAGGCTACGCCTTCACCACACCCCTGTGTGGCCTCATGCCCCTACCTGGCCACACGTGGGTGCCCACCAGCCAATCAGGTTAATTAACCCTCCCCTTTGGAAGTGGATCAAAGCCAGACACAGTGTGGCCCAGCCTGGCTCTTCTTCCCTGGCCTCTTGTCAGGAGGGGGCTTGCTGTAGTCCCGCGCATAGCCTTCGGGCCATGTGCTCCAGGCTTCCTGGCCCAGATACAGGCCAGGATGCTCTTCCACGTGGCTGGTTCCTGGTGAACCCCTATTCACCTCTCTCTTAAATAAAGCTCTCACTCTTATGCATCTTTCTCACTAAATAAAAGCTGAAAGTACCATGCTGCCTTGTTTATCTGTGCCAGTATTTAGAATTCTTCTCTAAATATTAGGCAAGAACCCTCTTGGGCTTATGAATAATGGGGACTTAGTAATAAGCCCGTGGGGAAATCATATGGCACCCCAAATTCCGGTAGCACATGTGGCACCCCAGATAGCACTTCTGGGAAACTTAAAGGGGCACGTTTCAGTGTAGATTTTAGGGGATCTTTTCCAATTTCAGAAGGAATACTAGCTGGTACTCACTCAGGACCAATAGTTGAGCCTGTCTCCATTAGCCAGACTAGAAAACCTCCTAATTCATCGGGCATTGGATAGAGTCCTCTGAAAAATCTGGCTTCAGGAGTGAGGAATTTTTAACCCTACACTACATGCTGCTCTGGTTTTGCTTAACAATGGAAAAAACACTCAGGAATATTTATTGACATAAAAATATTGGGCACCAGTCAAGATAAAATTTACAAAGTCTATCATCCAATAAGAAAATATTAAACATTCAAATAGTGGGAAAATACATTCTATAGCAAGAATAAAAATTACTATATTGAAATTGGCCCAGAACTGACACAGTTATTAGAATAAGCAGAAAATGATATTATAGTAGTTATAATAGCTGTAGTCCATGTGTTTAAAAAGCTTTTTTGAGTGGTAGGCCCATTTCAAGTGATCCAATATGTGTATAATTGGAGTTTTTGAAAGGATAGAGGCAGAAAATTTTTCAAGAAACTCAGTGAATCTCTAGCATAAAAAATGTGTAGAAAATTATGCCAAAGCACATAACAAATAAATTTCTCAAAATCAGTAACAAAATGGCAGATCTAAAAAGCTGACAGGGACAAAGGCTCATTATGTACAGAGGAACACAGAAAAAGATAACAGATTTATCATTGGAAGTGCTGCCTGTGAGAAGATAGAAAAATAATGTCTAGAAAGAAAAAATCCTGCCAACTTAGAATTCTATAGCAGTGAAAATATCTTTCAATAACAGAGGTGATATAAAGACTAATGTATTCCAAGAAAATGGAAGGAAATCTTTCAGGTAGGAGAAAAATGATACCACATGGGAATTTGGAGCAAAATAAAGAAACATTTTAGACACTGAGTTAAGGACAGAAATTTCCAGACTGAATAAAAACATCAAGACCCAAGTATTTATTGCCTAATAGCATGTACTTTTAATATAAAGACACAAAATGCTTAAAAGTAAAACAGAAGGGCAAGCATTTTGTGCCGTAAATTGCTGCTTGGTATACCTGCACCCCATATCAGAGTGCCTGGTTCAAGTTCCAGCTACTCTGCTTCCTATCTGGCTTCCTGTTAATGCTTATCCTGGGAGACAGCAGATGACAGCTCATTGTACTTGGACCCTGTCACCCACATGGGAGACCCAAAAGGAGTTTGGGTTCCTAGCTTCAGCCATGGCCCAGTCCTGGCTGTCACATGCATTTTCAGAATGAACCAGTGGATAAAAGATGTCTCTCCATATGTTTCTCTGCCTCTTAAATAGAAATGCTAATAAATACACACAAGTTTAAAAATAAATGAAAGGCATGGAAAATGAGAAATGTGAACATATTCGTAAAAAAGCTGAAGTGACTATATTAACATTAAAATAGATTTCAAAGCAAATAATTTCACAACATTCCTATGTGGGTAAGTGGGTAAGGGTTCCCCAGAAAAACAGAAAAAGACTGTATGTGTGTGTGTGTGTGTGTGTGTGTGAGAGAGAGAGAGAGAGAGAGAGATTAAATAATTGGCTCACATGACTGTGGGGCTGGCACGTCTGAAGGTTGGAGCCCCAAGAATCAGTTGGTGTCGTAGTTGTGAGTGTCAGAAGCAGAAGTCCTTTCATGTCAGGAGATCTCAATCTTTTCTTTTAAGGTTTTCAACTTATTCAATGAGGCACACTTATATTATGAAGAACAATCTGCCTTCTCAAACTTTACTTGCCTAAATGCTAACCCCTTCTAAAAAATACTTTACAAAAGCATCTAGACTGGTGTCTGACCGAACAATTGGGCTTTATAGCCTAGCCAAGTTAATACATAGAATTTGACTATCACAGGTGAGTGATATTTTTAGCTGAGAGCCTGAGACTGAGAGATGGTAAATAGCTGGAACATGGACATATGGCTGATAAGTAGAAAATGGAGATTCAAACTCAGAGAGCCTGTGTCTGTTAAATATGCTCTTTTGATCAACACACGAAATGGGTGAATGAAAATTTATCTTTTTATTTATTTTTTGACAGAGTTAGTGAGAGAAAGAGACAGTGAGAGAGTTATAGACAGTGAGAGAGAGCCAGAGAGAAAGGTCTTCCTTACGTTGGTTCACTCCCCTAATGGCCGCCACGGCCGGCGCCGTGCCAATCTGAAGCCAGGAGCCAGGTGCTTCCTCCTGGTCTCTCTCGCAGGTACAGGGATCCAAGCACTTGGGTCATCCTCCACTGCCCTCCCAGGCAACAGCAGAGAGCTGGACTGGAAGAAGAGCAACGGGGACTAGTACCTGGTGCCCCAACTGGGACTATAACCCGGAGTGCCAGCACCTGCAGACGGAGGATTAGCCAAGTGAGCCACGGTGCCAGCCTGGGTGAATGAAAATTTTGCAATATAGAATTAACCCTTCCTTTGAAAAAACTCTATTGGAAAAAAATCATCATTTAGATTATTCTGGTGGTTAAAATTTTAGTGTATATATAGAAATATACTGTATATATATTGTGCATAATCATTAAATCTCTATGCATTACACACTTGAGGATTTACTAGCGTTTCTTAGATTAATTTTTAAGTGAGATCAGACTTTTTTACTATAAGGTTTACTATAGCATTATTCAGTGCTTTGCCCATGGATGAATACAGCATAGAGATTAATCCATGACAATAATAGCATCTTACAGTCACTGTGTATGTATTATGTATGTATTATGAACAGATAGACTTTCTTTTTTTTAACTGTTGGATTATTTGCTGGCAGTACTCTATTTGAACATCAGATCTTTTTACTTTTTCTTTTTTTAAAAAAATTTATTTATTTATTTGAACATCAGAGTTACACAGAGAGAGGAGAGGCAGAGAGAGAGAGAGAGACAGAGAGAGAGAGAGAGAGAGAGAGAGAGGTCTTCCATCTGTTGGTTCATGCTCCAATTGGCCACAATGGCCGGAGATGCAATGATCCGAAGCCAGGAGCCACGAGTTTCTTCCGGGTCTCCCACTTAAGTGCAGGGGCCCAAGGACCTGGGCCATCTTCTATTGCTTTCCCAGGCCACAGCAGAGAGCTGAATTGAAAGTGGGGCAGCCAGGTCTTGAGCCAGCGCCCACATGGGATGCCAGCATTTCAGGCCAGGGCATTAACCCGCTGAGCCATAGCACCTGCCCTGAACAGATAGATTTTTCATGCATTATATTATTGAGTTAGACATATTTATTTTCATCATAACTTTATATATCAAATGTTATGAATAAATCATCATATACTCTAGCAAAAATATTTTTCCTTTTTAAATTTAGTTGAAAGGCAGAGTTACAGAGAGAGGAGGACACACACACACACACAAAGTGAGAAAGACAAAGAAAGAGAGAGAGAGAGAGAGAGAGAGACAGAGATTGTTCTTCCATTCTCCGGTTCATTCCTCAAATGGCCTCAACGAATGGCCAGGGCTGGGCCAGGCCGAAGCCAGGAGCTAGGATTTTCTTCTGGGTGTCCTATGTGGGTATAGGGACCCAAGCACTTGGGCCATCTTCCTCTGCTTTCCCAGGCACATTAGCAGGGAGCTGGAATGGAAGTGGAGCAGCTAAGAACTGAATCTAACTGGAGCCCATATGGTACGCTGGCATCGCAGGCGTGGACTTAACCTCCTGCACCACAACTCTGGCTCCCAAAATTATTTCTTCTGAATGTGTTGTTGACAGGTTTCTCTTGGTTTTATTTTCTGTGTGTTTATTTGAGCAGTAAAGTAATGAAATATTTTCAAACAAACTTCATTTAAATATGAACTACCTTTCAACCAAGTTGCTCAGGTTTTCATTTGTGCTATGGACTTAAAGAACTTAATCAGCACACTGTAGTCTTGTACCTTTTGTCATATTGGGCCCTAAATAGTTAAACAGGAAAACTCTTGAGGTAATTCATGCAAAGAAAATGTTTAATAATGAGATATTCTGGAAGAATAGTGGTGACCTTATTTCTTCTCAATGTGTTATCCACTTTCAGGTCAGAGCCAAACTTGAATTTCTTCTTCCTGCCAAAAAGAAGTGGGATAACCCCTGTCTATCACACAGCAGAACAGAAGACTGATTCTGCAGAACACAGGCAGTCAGCCAAAGAATAAAGAGAACAGAATCTGCTCAGCCAAATTGGAGAAACCCGAAAGAACTCCTGCGGAAAACACTAATCTGAAGCAGTGATTTATTAGATGGTACTGGAAGGTTTACAAGCACTCTTGCACTTAAAGTTACGTTTTATCAGATAGAGGGTGAGGCTGAAGATAGTCTGCAGTTAGTAATAGGTATCTGGATGCAAGGAAGCATCATCTCGTTATGCAATACTACGGAGGACACACAGACCAGAATCAGCTAAAAGTGGCTGAAGGAGCAAAACCCAAATGAGAATAGAAAGTGTCATTTTAGTCAAAGCAGGCTGGGTGTTTTTCTAATCCATTACAAAACATTTGCACAGTAATCACCTTCATTTTTTTAATCATTCAGCACAGTTTCTGAGTATCTCTCTGCTTGACGCTGGGGATGAAATGGAACAAAGCAGATATGGTCCTTGCCTTTTTGGAGACTATTGTCTAAGAAAGGAGTCAGATTAATACAATACTCAAAATACAAATGTGAGAACACAACTGTGAAATGTCCTCCCATCCTGGAGCGTTTGCTCCAGCTGTTCCCACTACCTCGAATACGCTTCCCTCACTGTTAAAATCTTCCACTGTTTTCAAGTGGTTGCTCAAATCTTGTCTTCCAAGTGATGCCTGCCTTGATCATATTAGTTACTCCATCGGTACTACACCATCTCTCTTCACTGGCACTCCCCTTCACTACATTTTTCTTAGCATTATTTTCTTTTGGCATAGTATGAGACTTCCTGATTTACCACTTTGTTGATGCTGTCTGTCCACTGTTGGAATATAAACTTCTTGAAGGCAGGAACCTTTTTTCTTTTTCGTTAGGTTCATATCCTAAGTACCTAGAACAGTGACTTAACTCCATGGTATACTGTTTTCACGTAATTTACCTAGGTTTTGAATTTTCTCAACCAATTTCTTCATGAAATCTCTCTCACACACACACATGAATAAGTAAAAAGCAAGGTGATCCCTATTTGACTCTTCATTTAATTCTGATATTCAGATTGTGCCAATCAGGGGAGGGACTTCCTTGAAGAATGTTGCCTTTACATGATTTATTTTTATTGGAAGTTACCATGTTATAACAACCTTATGTACTTAGACATACAAAAGAATTTCACAAAGTTCATGGAAAATAACATTAAAAGATTTTTATTTTTGTGCAAAATTTTTGAAATCATAAGCAGTTTTGTTTTCATAATAAGTATTTTCCATGAATTTTTTGAAGTTCTCTTATATAAGACAAGGGTGAGTACATGTTGTTTTCAGGATGTATTAAAAAGTGCCCTTTGTCTCTAATTTCTCATTTTTTTCTGTTTTTAATCTTTTACTGTGTAATTTTATTGCAGTGGTCACTTAGTTGATTCCCCTATTACTATTTTCATAAAATTTCAGTTTATGGAACTTCTCCATGGTTTACAGAGGAAAATATTTGAAATCATAGTTTCCTGGAAAATTTAAGCAACATAGGCATAATCCTTGCAAAAGATCTGCAGCATGAATTCAAGCATTGATTATGTGCCCGTGTCTGGGAATTTAAAAAATGAGAAGACATTGAGGGACCTCAAGGAGTTGCCTGGCTCTATTAGCCTTAGAATTGAGCCATTAGAAATGCTTCACTGCAGCCTAAGTCCTGGGCCAATCATGTGGAAGTGTTATCATAACTTAAGAAGCCTGATGAAGCTTCTTAAGTTTTTTCCCTCCCTCTTTCTTTAGTGCTCCTTTAGGACTTAAAACTCTGCAGATGTCGAATCTACATGTAAGTGGATATCTTTATGCATACATCTCTGGTTTATTGATATGGGTTTTCTTAGAAACTGCTATCTTTTACCCCCAGACACTTAATAAGGAAGTCCTGTACCCTTAGATATATGTAGAATTGTAATTGTTCCAAGAGGGTTGTCATTGTCATCTCATCCTCTGGAAATTTACACACAGTGATTCATCATGGTTGGGCATATGTGGTTGAGAGGAATAAGGGTTGGGATTGAAGAGTTAACAAGGAGCCAGATCAAAAGAGGAAGCTAAGCTATGTTGGGGCATTTGAGGTTTATCCTTAGAGAAGAAGGATTCCACTGAAATGTTTTATTTTATTTTTAAATCAGAGGATGATGCATTTGTATGTGTATTTGGACAATCACCTTAGATGTAGCATGAAGAGTAGATTGGAGAGGTGGTAGGATGAGATGCAGGCCAATAGGTTCTAGTGAGAGATTACAAGATATCACAAGATTACCAGAGGTTCTGGTGATTTAGATTACAAAAGTGGCAAATTGAGAAGGAAGAAGAATAGAGATTAGTTTGAGGTGAGTGTGCAGAAACACTAGAGGGGAAAGACCAAGAAAGGAAATTTATATTTCTGTCTTGAGAATTCGGGTGCCACTATCAGGGTCAATACTTTATTAGGGGAAAAGATATTGGGATCATGCATGAAATGCTGAGTTTAGATGACTGTGGATTATCAAAAAGAATATCTGTGAAGATATTAGACATGTTCTTTGGAGTCTAAGAGATATGTTTGAATATGAGATTAAAAAGTTGGCATTTAATAGCACATAGATAGTATTGAAGTCAGAGTCATGGAGTGCAATAAGAGGAAAATAAACCAACATTCCTGTAACAGGAATATACAAAGAAGATCCTGTAAATAAGGCTGAGATGGTGATGCTAGAGAGTAAGAGGGAAAAACCATAAGGACTCATATTCATAAGCAATGAATCAATTATAGCCCCTATCAACTATAAGGAAATATGACACATATGGAAATATCATCTATATGGAAAAGTTAACCAGGAGAAGAGTGGACTAGAGAGGAAGACCGTCATTATCAAAGTCTTCAGATATGAATGATCAGATAGATGATAGCAACTGATGGTGAGGTAGAGGGATGAGTGTGATATGACTGGATAGTGCATGCTTCACAGTGGCAAGAATAGAATTTGGGGTATGGGATCATGGGAAATCTTCTGCATTTGAATATTTTTATTTATTTAATTTTGTTTGAAAGGCAGAGAAACAGACTGATGGAGAGTCATCCTTCATCTCTTGCATACCCCATATGTACAAAACTCAGGACTTTGGTATCAAGTCAGAGTTAGGTCAGCATACACAGCATAGTTGGGTGACTATAGATCACCTCCAATCATAAAGTAATGTCAAAGAAGGTAAATATTGATTATCTTGGTTTGTTTAGTAAACATTGTATACAGGTATTGAAATGTCAGACTGTAGCCAATAAGTATGTGCAAATATGTTTATAATAAATTAAAATAAATAAGTTTAATTTTAAAAAGTTTGTAGAGATAGGGGGATTTTATAAATTGGGGTTGGTATTTAGGAAGATGATTGTGTTAAGCAGAAAACAGTATATTTCATTGTGGAAATGTAGATAATGATATCAAGCTAAATTTTCCCTGGATATTTTTCTAAGGATGGTGAGGATTTGAGGTAGGTGTGTCTAACTGGTAGTAAAGTTGCTAGATAATCAGTCTCTGAACTATCTTGTTCGTGGCTGGAGTTTTTAGCTAATGTAGTCTTAACCTTTGATAGAAGAATAGATGTAGAAGTGGAACAAATGACCCAATGACATGAGCTGTGTGAGTGTCTAATTTTCTGCAGGGAGCCCAAGCAATTTTGGGTTCCTTGTGCCAAGCCAAACTCTGAACTCCATGAAGTACCTTCCATTCCTATTTCAGATCCCAATTTGGGATGTGAAGCCTCCCTTATCTGTGAGGTATAGTCATGTGACCCTTTTAAGTGTGTTGACAGTGTTGTATGTTTTACCCTCATAGAATTTGTTAAAATACATTCTTGCCAGTTTCTATAGTGATCTCCCTCAATAAGCCATACTACTTAAAGGCCAAAAATTTTCTTAACTCCTATGTATTTCCAGAGACTGGAATCAGGACTGAAATATCTCCACAGGTACACATATGTAGGTGTATACTTTTGAAAATCTGAAGTGTGTGAACTGGAGAATCCTGCAGGTGTCAACACACTTTCTGTTCTATGCCTGCACTCAGGGCAAGTGTTCTAAGTTAAGGAGAAGTCTTTGCCTTCAGGGTGGTGAGGAATATGTGAAGAGTTGAGTTGCTTGTCAGCAGTTCACATTGGTCATGACCAAAAGAGGGCAGCAGAGAGTCACAGAGCAGGGTTGATTAGACATGGTGCAAAGGAGTGGGTAGAAAGAATAGAAAATCGAGAGTTAGAATTTTGGGCGCCAGAGACAATGGGGAGGTTAACAAAGGGGAGTTGGGAAACCTCAGGTCTGGAGAAGATGATTAAAGGAAAACTAGAATCTTAAAACTAATGAATGAAGAAGGTAGGAAGGTATTTGCTCCTTGGTCTGGAGGTAATTCATAATGATTGTGTTTTCATTATCAAGAGCATCATTTGAAACCAAAGTCAATCCTCCCTTCTGCTTCTTATCTAATACCAGAATTTGGCCCAGAAAATGTGGCTTGTCTGTCTGGGGATGGAGGGGAGGAAGGTTGGGGAAGTTAGACGAGAAAGGAAGGTACAGGAGATTCAGAGAAGTTTCAAGGAAAGGCTGAAATGTCTGCTTTTTACAGATAGATCCAGTTTTACCAAAGTAAATACACTGGAATTAATTAGTGGAAATGACAGAAAGATCCATTTCAATCTAAAACAAGAACTTCCTTCTCTTATCTCACAGCTCTTGGTCCTTGCCTACCTGCTCTAGCGACTGCTTCCTTATGAGTGTGGTTGAATTTTCCTCATCCCTCATAACAACATAAATTTTATTTTCTAAGAAAATCCTACTCTGAGCATCTTGTTCTTCTCGGTCACAGCATTAAGTTCACTTGCTGTACCGTGCTCACCGCCATTAATAATTATGCATTCATTTGTTTCTCTCCTGTTTGTTGTCTGTTTCCCCCTGCCAGAGATAAGGACCACATGTGTTTTATTCCTCAAGTGTACCCAGAGTTTAGTGTAATACCCAACTTTTAGTTGTGGTTTAATAAGTATTTAGTGGACACATGTACTGAAAAACTTGTCCTTGGATGGAAGATAATTAATATAGACTATATATGTAGTTGACCTAGATGTTATATAAAGGATTCAAAGATCAGAAGGATTGTTACTAAAATGACATTTGAAGTCCCTTTCTATCATTCAATTCTGTTACTCTAGGAATAAGGAGTATAAAATTGAGACTCTAAAATAGAGGCTGTGATGAGTCCATTGCTTATCAATATGAAAAGGAAAAAGAATAAATGTGGCTAATTAGAGAGTAATAAAGACCTTGGTAAGCCATAAATAAAAGTGGAAAGTATAAATTATAAGGAGTGTGAATCCTAAACAAGTGAGTAGATTGGGGTAAGTTCCTAGGAAAATATTCAATGACTAGTACAAAAGCAGATCTGAAAATAATCACCTTATACTCTTGGTATCTTTAATAACTAGCATACTATCTGACACAGGGTAAATAACCAATAAATGTATGTTGAATAACTAAATAAGTGATGCTTTTAGAAACCACACCACCACATTGTCATAAATCTATTCAGCAATAGGGCCTGCATTTGACAATTTTCCTTTGCATGGTGTTATTTGCTCACTTATGGCTTAACACTCTCCTACTGATAGCATACTTGGAACATATTTTTGAAGTGGAGATAAATTATGAAGGTAGTCATACTTCTCACTGATGGATGTGGATGCAGGACTGAATTATTGCTAAGAACATTTTAGGTTTTTCTGAAGTTGCTTAGGAACTACTGTTTTGTTTTCTTAAAACTGACATTTAAATACATATGATAGTAACTAACATTCATTAGGAAGACATGATTTAGAAAATCAGCTGCTTTTCAGTTTTTAAAATAAAATAATAGTGCTTATAAAATAGATGTTTATTTTAATACTAGATGTTGTGCTGGGCAGATTTTAAGGTGGCCCTAATGATTCTCCCCATGCCTGCCATTCTCGAGCTTTGGTCATCAACACTTCTTGAATGTCAGTGGGTTCTGTAACTCACATATAACTAATAAAGTGTGGTAAAGGTGATGGGACACTGTGTCTGTGATTATGTTTTGCTTCATAAGTCTCTGTCTTGCTAAAACACTTGCAGAGTCTCTCTTTTTTTACTGCTAGCTTTGCAAAGGCAATTTTCCCTGAACCATACAGGCACAGCACTGAATTCTGACAACAACCTGAGGGAGTCTCAGAGAGAATTCTTCCTTAGCCTCGCCTCCAGAAGAGAACCCTGTCTTTGCCAGTATCCTGTTTGCAGTCTTGCAGAGGTCTCTTACACAACGTACCCAGACTCTTGACCCACAGGAATGGTGAGATAAATGTCAGTTATCTTAAATCACTAAGTTTTTGATAGTTTGTTACCCAGTGTGGCAAACAATATAACTATGCCCACATGCAGCAGAATATACAGCAAAACCCCAAAGAAGCTATTTATTTAGTCTTCATATCAATGAAGAGATAATTCCATATCTTGTTTTAATATCTGAAATTACATAATTTAAACTGTTTGCAAGCTTTTGCTGTACACGTGTTTCATGTTCACTCATTATGAAACTTCAGCTTGATGATCTATTTTCTAGAATTGTTCATACATGATAACTGTATCTCTGCCTAAACGTCTTACTGTCTGACAACAATCTCAGGTTGTTATGGAGGTAGAGGTACAATTGTTAGTAGTTACCATGAATCAGATTACATGATCAGCATTTTTATTTAAATTTATTAGTTTTTGCAATAGACCTATAAGACTGCAATTCCTGAACCATGCATCAAGGTGTCTCAGCTAAGGTCAGAGAGCAAGGTCTCTGGCAAACTCATGGAGATGCGTTGGGCTATTTTAAATTTTTCAGGGAAACATCTGTCAGAACCATGTGAACTACTAGGTCGAGATAGTTCAGTTTCAACATTAGATTTGCACAGTACTTCTGACAGTGTCCTATCTTTTTGAAGCAGTGATTTTGGAGATTTTTATGAGAAAATGTAAGTACTGCTTGGATGTCAACATAGAAAAAGAATTGGGAGTGGCAGTGTCCAATCTGTTTTCAAGGTTTGAGAAGTCATGTTGTATCCATCACTATGGTTAGTAACTGTGGCTATACAAGAATAAAATAAAAGCATTACTTTTCTTTCAATTTATGTGTACGTTTGTTCCAAGTGCCTATTAAATATTTAGGACACAAATAATCACAGGGATATTTGTACCTAACTACTTTTTTTTTTTCCTAATTCCAGATATATTGCCTTTAATTATGCAGTTATGTTTGTGATTATTCAGAGCCAACCCCCAAGATGGATGGAGTTTACCCAAATCCTCTAAAACTCCTTCTTCCTCCCCCCAGGGGAAAATCAGATTTGTACTTCCGTGGGTTTGACAACTGAGTCTCTTTCAAGTCAGTTAATATGGTGACTCTGTCTTTCTTTACAAGAGACTGAAGATCACTGACTTTGCACAACAGCATTTCTTCCTCCTGCACCGGGCTTTGCTCAAGTAATGTTTTGTTTTCTTTTTCTTCCTCACCACAGTGCTTGGGATGAGAATGTAAACATTGACAGAAACAGCAGCCCTATGACCACAAAAGTACTTTCCCATCAGGTAGATTCCATCAGCCAACTAAATGTTTCGTCTCCTTTGCTTGCTGGGAAGTCATTGAGATTTCCGTGGTAATTTAGTGTCCCCTTTACTTTGGCCTCCATCTATTTGCTTTCTCTTAAAAGTCTGTAGCCAATGAGGATTCAATCATATGGAAATTTATTTTTTTATTTTTAATTTTTATTTTTTAATTTTTATTTTTTTCCAATTTCTTTTCATTCCATTCACATTGTTTTCAGAAATGTATAATCCATATTTACGAACTCTGAGTTAAGTACCTAACTACTTAATAGATAGAATTGATAGGTATTTCTTCTGGCTTAAGGAGGCCTTAAAAAACCGTGAGATACTAAGGGTGTCATGAACTGAGAAAGTTTGGAAGCTATGCAGAATGTTTAAATAAAAATGCTCCACAATAAAATTTTAGGATTTGTATCTGCTAACAAACTGCATAAATAAGCAAGTCAAATTTTAGTCATTTAAGAATTATAATATTTATATTGACTCAATTTCTTTTCTTTTCTTTTTTTTTTTTTTTTACAGGCAGAGTGGACAGTGAGAGAGAGAGACAGAGAGAAAGGTCTTCCTTTGCCGTTGGTTCACCCTCCAATGGCCGCCGCGGCTGGCGCGCTGCGGCTGGCGCACTGCGCTCGTCCGATGGCAGGAGCCAGGAGTCAGGTGCTTTTCCTGGTCTCCCCATGGGGTGCAGGGCCCAAGCACTTGGGCCATCCTCCACTGCACTCCTGGGCCACAGCAGAGGGCTGGCCTGGAAGAGGGGCAACCGGGACAGAATCCGGTGCCCCGACCGGGACTAGACCCCGGTGTGCCGGCGCCGCAAGGCGGAGGATTAGCCTGTTGAGCCACGGCGCCGGCCTTGACTCAATTTCTAATACTATTAAAAATGTCATCACTAGTAAAAACAGACAAAATAGATAAATGGGACAATATCAAATTTGATGCATTTTGTGCACCAAAGTGTATGATCAACAGAGGAATACTTTCAGAAGATACTTTTTTGTTCACCTATTTTAACTACAATGTGGAATAATGTGAAGGAAAGAAACGTCAAAATAGGCCTGGTTATGTAGCAGTGTACTTAGGAATACACACTATTCCTTCCATGACTACCACATCAAATCCAAGAAAATGATAAGGGAAGTAATTTGTGTTTTAGGTCACATGTTTAGTTTAGAACAGATTTCCATAACTCCAGGACTTAATACAATGTTCCTAGTAATGCTACTACATATAACCTGTAATTTTAATTAAACATTTTAAGAATTTATTTTACTATTTTTTAAAAAAAATTACTAATTTTCACCTTATTTGAAAGACAGAGGGACACAGAGATACAGAGATAGTTTCCATTCTCTGATTCATTCCCCACATGTCTGCAAACAGCCAAGACTGGGTAAGGCCAAAGACAGGAGCTCTGAACTCAACTTGGATCTCCCACATGGATGGTAGGGACCCAAGTACTTGAGTCCTCACCTGCTATGCTACCTCCTAGGGTTCACATTAGTGGGTAGCTGGAACAGAAGGATACAGACTTGAATTAGGCACTCAGATATCAACGTGATGTTTTAATGGCTCTGCCAAATGCCTGTCTCTCCTCCCTCTATCTTTAATAATGCATCATATATGTGTATATATGTGTGTGTAGCTTCCAGAACCTTCTCTATGCATTCCCTTCATCTATTTTGTTTGTCTAAAGAGTAACCATGCTGTACCTATAATTCTGGATTTAATTTTTTCTCATAACATCACTCTTTGTGACATTTTCCTTGTCTCTGCCAACAGAGCTACTTAACTCTTGTTCACATTGGCATTGTATCCAGGCAATAAATGTGTCATAACTTATTTAGCTAGTGCTATATTGATGGATTTTCCAGTTGCTTGGAAGAAAACTCACCAAGTGCAGGACAGCAGACTAGATACTCAAATGTTTTCTATGAAGTGGAAATTAGGTTGAAAGTTGCTGGAATGTCTTCTAGATGTAACTTTGAGTATGGAATTCAGCTGTCACTTAAGTGACAAAATGATCAAAGGCAGAAGCAAAATAAAACCTTCTCTGATGACAAGAATTGAAGTTCACTAATCTTGTTTGAATGTAACTAAAGAGTGAAAAAAGTCTAAGAATGAATGAAACAGAAGGGAACATTTTGAAGACTTAGAAAATGTATACTTGTAAAAATTTGTACTGTTTTTAACTCAGATAATAGTTTGGTATCAAGAATAAGAGCATAAAGTCAAATAGAAAATAGTTTATATGAAAACAAAGGCTGAATAAATAAGGACTACATATCTGGAATCAAGAACCACAATACATAGGAAATAAAATAATTAAAGGCAATTAGGGGCAGAGTTGGGGTTAAGGTTAAGGTTAGGGTTAGGATTGGTGGGCTAAGCCTCCACCTGTGGTGCTGGCATCCCATATGGGTGCCAGTTTGAGTCCCGGTAGCTCCTCTTCTGATGGAGCTCCCTGCTATGGCCTGGGAAAGCGGTAGATGGCCCAAGTGCTGGGGTCCCTGCACCCACATGGGAGACCCAGAAGAAGCTCCTGGTTCCTGGCTTTTGATCGGTGCTGCTCCAGCCATTATAGCGATTTGGGGAGTGAAACAGCCAATGGAAGACCTTTCTCTGTCTCTCCCTCTCTCTATCTGTAACTCTACCTCTCGAATAATATAAAAATCTTTCAAAAAACCAATTAGAACCAATGAGTGAAGATCAGAAAAAAAAACTAAATTCAATGTGGAATATGGAAGTTACTCAAATAAATTCAAATCAGCATCATAAATCTGAGTTATATTTTTTAATTTAGGAGCCATGTAGCTCTTTCCTCACACTTAACACAGTGTCTTGCAGAGTTAAATAATGATTTGTTGAAGAAAAGGAATGACTTAAAATTATTTTGAAATACTTAAGAAAAATTCTTGATAGCTAGAAAATTTGTATACAAAAATAATATTTTTTCAGAAATCTCATAGATATTTCCTTAATTAGGCTGCAACAGTATCAATTTACTTTCTAAACTGAGAATCGTGAAGCCAAAATCTTTGACTATCATGTGCTAAAATTTTAAATTAACAAATATGTATATATACTTTGTACAAACCCCAACCTATCAATGTAAGAAATGAAAAAAAAAATAAAAAAAGAAAACCATTCTCACTAAATGCTGGGTGAGAATTAAAATGATGACTATAGGCTACTTGTAAACAGAATAGTTCAGAGAAATTCTTTGATATGTGAAGCTGCAATAAGTTGTTTTTTTTTTTTTTTTTGACAGGCAGAGTTAGTGAGAGAGAGAGAGACAGAGAGAAAGGTCCTCCTGTTGGTTCACTCCCCAAATGGCTGCTACAGCCAGCACTGTGCTGATCCGAAGCCAGGAGCCAGATGCTTCCTCCTGGTCTCCCATGCGGGTGCAGGGCCCAAGGACCTGGGCCATCCTCCACTGCCTTCCCGGGCCACAGCAGAGAGCTGGACTGGAAGAGGAGCAACTGGGACAGAATCCAGCACCCCAAACAGGACTGGAACTCCGGGCACTGGTGCCTTACGGCATTCAGATCTGGCTCAAGAGCCCATGAGAATATTCTAGGCATGGAAAACCAAGACACTCTGGAAAAAAAAGAAGACCTAAATGAAAGATCTCTGTGAGTGAGATCCCAGTGGAACAAATGGGGCCATCAAAGAAGGAGGTACCTTTCTATGAAGGAAGGAGAGAACCTCCGCTTTGACTATGACCCTGTCGGAATAAGATTGAAGTCGGCGAACCCTAAAGGCTTCCATAGCCTCGGCAGCTCATGACTAGACCCTAGGGAGATTACTGACGCCTAAACAAGAGTGTCAAATTGTTAAATCAACTTCAGGAGTCACTGTGTACTTACGTCTCATGAGGGATCTGTCCTTAATGTGTTGTCCAATGTGAAGCAATGCTATAACTAGCACTGAAACAGTATTTTATACTTTGTGTTTCTGTGTGGGTGCAAACTGATGAAATCTTTACTTAGTATATACTGAATCAATCTTCTGTATATAGATAATTAAAAATGAAAAATAAATCTTGGTGTTAAATTGGAAATTGCATAGAAAATTAATCAATTTAAAAAATATATCATGTAGGATCTCTGTCCTTAATGTGCTATACATTGTGAATTAATACTATAACTAGTACTCCAATAGTATTTTTCACTTTGTGTTGCTATGTGAGGGCAAACTGTTGAAATCTTTACTTAATATATAGTAAACTGATCTTCTGTATATAAAGAGAATTGAAAATGAATCTTGATGTGAAGCAAGGGGAGAGGGAGTGGGAAAGGGGAGGGTTGGGGGTGGGAGGGAAGTTATGGGGGGGAAGCCATTGTAATCTATAAACTGTGTTTTGGAAATTTATATTCTTTAAATAAAAGCGTTATAAAAAAAGAAAAAAAAAGGAAAGTTCTAAGATACAATGAGGATATTAATGAAGATGTTAGTGAAAACTCTTTAATATTTTACCTTCAACAGCAGCTTGAAAATTCTAACTACTACATGCAGGAGAATTTTATCAGAGAATCACATTTATTGAAAATCTATGAACTTAGAATGTTACTGACCACAATTACATAATGCTTTTTTGATATATTTCCTTCTCCTTCTCCTCT
This sequence comes from Sylvilagus floridanus, assembly GCA_949820135.1. NCBI lineage: Eukaryota > Metazoa > Chordata > Mammalia > Lagomorpha > Leporidae > Sylvilagus > Sylvilagus floridanus. The sequence continues at coordinate 68,471,664 of OX463243.1, forward strand.
TTCTTCTTGGAAAATTCCATGATTATTCTTCAGTTAGTCCCCTAATTGTCTCAGTTTGTGTTGCCTTAGAGAATCTTAGCTAGTCAGACCTAAAAGGAGCCCTGGGTCATCTGACTTCATTGTTCTGATTTCCCATTTGAGAGCACAGGGACTTTATATACTCTCACTGAAACGAAGTCAAAGGCTATGGTAGCATGTTACTCTTCCCTTCTAGAAAGTTTTATGTCCATTAACTTGAATATGATTCTGCTACTCTAATAATTCTCACAGTTTAATTTATTTTTAGGGATGGACGTATATTTTCTTTTTTTTTTTTTTTTTTTTTTTTTGAAAACACAACAATCCTTTACTAATTTAGGATCTGCCTCAATTCAGAACCACAGGGAGGAAAGTGTCCTTTATCAAAGGACTTCCTGTTCTCCAGGAACACTGGTTGGACGTATATTTTCTTTGGTTAGAAGAGAGTAAGTGGAAATTGCATAGAAAATTAATCAATTTAAAAAAATATATCATGTAGAATCTCTGTCCTTAATGTGCTATACATTGTGAATTAATACTATAACTAGTACTCCAACAGTATTTTCACTTTGTGTCTCTATGTGAGGGCAAACTGTTGAAATCTTTACTTAATATATACTAAACTGATCTTCTGTATATAAAGAGAATTGAAAATGAACCTTGATGTGAATGCAAGGGGAGAGCGAGTGGGAAAGGAGAGGGTTGCGGGTGGGAGGGAAGTTATGGGGGGGGAAGCCATTGTAATCTATAAGCTGTATTTTGGAAATTTATATTATTTAAATATTATTTAAATAAAAGCATTATAAAAAAAAAAGAAGAGAGTAAGTGACATGTTTTTGCCTAATGGTCTATATGAAAACTGAAATGAATAACATGGCAACACACTTATTTACATCGTCTACATAGGACATTCTGATCTACCTGGGCATAGGCATTTTTGGGGTTAATCATCCTTTGATACAAATTTTGAAAAATTCTGCTGCAAGTACGTTTAATCTAGAATTGTTTCTCATCTATAGTGATATAACAGGACTTCATAGACTGTGAAAGCTTTTGATTAAATAAGAATGACTTCCAAGTTGAGTAGAGGAAAATGTTTTGCATATGATGCATAAAGTATTGGTTCCATGTTCACTCCTCTTTTATGTTGTTAAAAAGTCCTAAACCTTAGATAGAAATATTGGAATTTAACTTAAAAGTTTTTATCCATATAAATTATTCTGTTACTTAAATTCTTCACTCTGTGCTGATTATATATGCCTTTTAGTAGCTAAGGTGAACATCATTTAGCAAATACAAATTTATACAAAATAAAAATATTGGAAAACAAGCAAATTAAATGCACATGAAGTTCAGAGAGCAAAATGCATTGGCTTCTCAAGTTTATGGTGCTGCAATGTCCACTGGGCAGCCTGGCTGTACTTTACAAGGACCATTTCAGTATATAACCCAGTGATTGGGTTATCAAATTTCAGAGTCTTGGCCTCAGACTTTCAGGCCAGGAATTTGGTGTTATCAGAACTGAGATAATTAGACCTTAGGAAATTGCTTCATTTCAATAAAAAGAGAGGAATATATAAGCTAGAATGGCAAATTACTTACTTGTAATGAGAAATATAACTGTAGCTAGGATCGAATCACTCTTATCAACAGATCAGAATATTCTTTCCCTGTAGGCAACAGGAAAGTCTACAACATTTAATCATAAGTCTCATTTGATGAAAATGTTTTTTTTTAATTTTAGGGATTACCTTGTATACATTAAGTTGATACTAAATTAATACCACAAACATGGTCTAGAGAAGAGATAGCATTGCCTTTTGAATATGTTGTGTTAAATCTCCATCCCCGGATATTCACCAATACCTTTTTTATACTAATTTCATTTTTAGGCTACCATATCTATCTTTCATAACTTCCATATAATATTTTTTGTCTTTTAAAATATTTTAAGTATTAATTCAATGATCCATACTCTAGCACTAGATATACTTGCACAGTCTGATTTCCTCACTGGTCACAGTGTTGTAAATTATTGCCTAAGTAAATGTTTTTGAACTATATACTTCATATACATTTCACTATATACTTTATATAATCTCCCTATGAAAATACAAATCATGCATATGATTTCAGATCAGTTAGGGGGTCACAGTAATTTCCTAAGTGCAGTGACATTTTCATTTTTGGATTTACCTTCACTCATGAGTAAGTTTTCCATTCACCTTATGGGTCCTTGCAAGTATTTTGGGGAGTCTCTAGAAATGTAGTCCTTTCACTAAAACTGACACCTCTGAGGGCAGTGCTGAATTTCTGAAGGTGCCCCTCAGTAGAAACACTGCAGCTGCCCTTGTCTGATGTCACAGGTACTGGTTCTTGCCCTCAGGATGCAGTCTCTGCCTGTTGCATGTGTTGCCCTTTGTGGCAGGCGAGGCTGTGCCTCACTGCTGCAGGAGTTGGGGCTAATGAGTCAAGCTACTGCAAAAGCACCTGGGTAGCCATTTGTACCAATAATGGGGTTACAGTCTATCATGATAACAGTCAATGCCAAAATAAGATATTTCTGAATAAAGTTAAACACTGAGGAAATAGGTCAGGAGGGACTAAGAAAAATCAGTGACAAAGAGTTTGCCTTAGAATAGTAGTAGATTTTGGGCTGGAGCCACTGCCACTCTGCCCAGAACCCACTGCCATGCTTCTTCCCATACCCACCCGATGTGTGTTCTGGATTCCTTTTTGTTCCAGGTCCAAAAAGGCAGCTTTCAAGGATCAGCTTATTCACAACCTTCTGAAGGAAGAATAAGTCCCCTGAAATAAGATCACTATGGTGGGGGTCAGTGCTGTGGGCGTGGCCTATGCAATCAGTATCTTAATGAAGGACTTGTCAGATGAACTTGCTCTTGTTGATGTCATGGAAGACAAACTGAAAGAAGAAATGATGGATTTTCAACATGCAACCTTTTCCTTAGAACCTCCAAGATTGTCTCTGGCAAAGACTATAGTATGACTGAAAACTCTAAACTGATAATCATCACAGCTGGGGCATGTCAAAAGGATGGAGAAAGCTGTCTAAATTTGGTCCATTGAAACATGAACTTTTTTTTCCTTTTTTGTTTAAGATTTATTTTATTTATTTGAAAGGCAGAGTTTCAGAGACAGAGGGAGAGACAGAGAGAGAGATGGTTTCCATCCACCAGTTCACTCCCCAAGTGGTCACAATGGTTGGGAATGGGATATACTGAAGCCAGGAGCCATGAACTACTTCTGGGTCTCCCACATGGGTGCAGGGGCCCAAGCACTTGGGGTCATCTTCTGTTGCTTTACCAAGCACATTAGCAGGGAGCTGAATCAGAAATGGAGTAGCTGGGCCTCAAACCGGTTCCCATACAGGATGCCAGCATAGGAGGCGGCAACTTTACCCACTACACCCACCACAATCCTGGCCCCTAAAGTTAACCTCTTTAAATTCAACATTCCTAATGTTGTCTAATAAAGCTCCAACTGCAAGTTGCTTTTTTCCAATTCAATGAATATCCTGACTTATATGGCTTGAAATATAAGTGGCTTTCCCAAAACCCAGGTAATTAGAAGTGCTTGCAATCTGATATCAGCCTGAATCCATTGCTTGATAAGGCAAATACTGGGAGTTTACCCGCTGAGCTGTCATGGGTGGGTCCCCGAGAGTATGGAGATTCAAGTGTGCCTGTATGGAGTGGACTGAATGTTGCTGGTGTCTTGCTAAAGATTATGCATCCAGATTAGGCACTGATATAGACAAAGAGCAGTGGAAACAGGTTCACAAACAGATGGTAGACAGTGCTTAGGAGGTGATCAAACTAAAAGGCTATAGATCCTTGTCCTTTGGACCAGCTGTGGCATATCTTACCAACATATGATGAAGAATCTCATGTGGGTGCATCCAATTTCCACCATAATTAAGGATCTCTATGGAATAAAGGATGATGGCTTCCTTAGTCTTACTTCCATCTTGGGATAAAATAAAATCTCAGATGTTGTGAAAATGATTGACCCCTGATGAAGAGAGAGTACTGATATACTTCAGGGAATACAAAAAGATCTGCGGTTTTAAAGTTTTTAATGTCATATCACTTCACCGGCTAGGCTACAACAGGTTGTGCGTGATGTCTTTTTTATCTGATCCAAGATTTAAGCATTGATATTATAATGTGTCAGGGAGGGAAGAATCACCAGTTTCCAAGAGTTAGGATGGTTTATAAAATCCTATAGTTACGTCCAGATAGCAGATGGTACTTATTTTGTGTCATCCTAAATTGACTAACATAGATAGTTCACCACCCCTGAGGTATCACTGCCAACATTGCACATGCTCCAGTTGCCCTTCTAGCTAGCCGTGTGTTTACTGTGTGCTATATAACTTCTGATTACTTTACCAAATGTACTTGGACCAACTTTTTCCCAGTCACATCCTGGGATCCAATATTGCAAAAACTCAATATTGCATGTCTTATGCATAATAGTTCTAAGGGATCTTACTCTATGTATTCTATGTATGAGTAGTGTACACTGCCATATAATATAAAAAGAAAGATATGCATATAAACAATGCAACCAGTTATCCAAATATCATGCCAACTAAGCACCAGAGAAACCTTGAACAGTGAAAAAAAGAGTAGATTTTGGTGGTGGATGGAAGAAAAAGAGAGAGAACAAAGAGGAGGGAAGTTTAAGTGGAGATGAGTGCAGATAAATTGTTAGCCCATGGGATGCATATAATGACCTAGAAAAAGGCTCCTCTCCTTTCTAGTACAGGCAGTCCCTTCCCAGGATATATAAAGTAGAATGTAAAGGTATATGAAGAGTAGAATTAGGCCTGGATTTCTTTTCCTTGCATCCCTTTGATCAAGTGCATTTATGAAGGGCAAAAATTACACAACTGTCTAATCAATTGTAGGTACTTAAAAAGATTGTTAAAGAATAGCATAATGAAAGGAAACCAGATTTTTTTTTATTTTTTAAGAATATAAACTTCTTTGGTATTCACTATTAAATAAGTAACAAGGCATTCTTAGATACCAGTGAAAATAAGAGGGGAAATGGATTTTCAATACTAAATATAGGTTATATTAGTGCTGGATATCTTCCTGTTGTATTAGTCTAGTGATTTCCACTTCTAAATGAATCATAGTAAGAGTTTCATTGATTCTCTTCACTCAGGCAATGCTGTCTTAAAGCATTTCACACTTGAATGTGCTCTATTTTCTCATCTATGATCTCCTCTTTTCTTCCCAACTGAGAGGATGCCTGTCTACCCAGAGTCTGCTCTTATTCAAAGTCAGGAAGGCCTAGCTTCCAGGCAGAATATTCCTGAAAATATTGCTTTTCCACCATTTGTAGCTGCTGCTATGTTTATAGGTTATAATAATGAATTTTTTCCTCTGAAAACCAGTTGAAATGGAGTTTCTGGATTGCTTCTCTCTAGCTTTCAGTTCCTTATGATTTACAGTGGTTTGAATTTAATCCTGCCCTGAGGTAGAACAAGAAAATACTATAAACCTTTTGATTTTGTCACCTTCTTGAGAGTTTCTAGCATGTGTGTGCACATATGCATGCAAATGCATATTTGTGTTTATAGATGCTCTCTTGACTTTTTAGTGGGTTACATCCCATTAGTGAGTAAATTGAAAATTGCAAATACTACTAAGTTCAAATGTACTCAATATGCCTATCTACTGAACAACATAGCTTAGTTTAGCTTCCCTTAAATATGCTCAGGATGATTGCATTAGCCTACAGTTTGGCAATATCATCTAACACAAACCTATTTTACAATGAAGTATTAAATGTTTTATATAATGAATAACTCTTTCCATAAAAAATGCTGGGGTACAGTAGAGTATTGGTGCTAACTCGTAATTGCATGGTTGACTGGGAGTTGCCATATCCTAGCATCATGAGAGTGTATCATACCAAATATTGCTAGCACAAGAAAAAAATAAAAATTCAAGGTATGATTTTCTACTGATTGTGTATTATTTCACATGATCATAAAGCCAAAACTTGTAAGTGAATCTCCAAAAGCTGAGAACTGTTTGTGTGTGTGTGTTTGAATATATATGTCTATATATACATGTACATATAAATGGGTGTATAGCCATGTGTATATATATATATATACATATATGTGTGTGTTTATATATATATATATATATATATATATATGAGCTCTATGTAGCACATATGGCCTATATACATCAGATTTGTTAGTTTGGTCTCAGATATTTAAAAAAATATAAAAATATAAGGTTTTTATCATCTCCCTACAGATGGTTGGTGTCTTAGGGAGTATTAGTCACTGCTTTTCAAATTCAAATTGTGAATGTTTTCATTCCAGGTGAAATCCATTGCTGATTTTCAGCAGTATATGCTAAAGATGTAATATAATGGTGAGGTCATGAAGGGAACTGGGCAATGGAAGAATTTTGCCGTAGGTTCAAGAAATGACCAAGTTTTAAACTGTGGCAGAAAAGCAATGGGACTCATTTCAAATCAATTTCTAAAATTTCCCTGGCCCCATCTTATGGCTGTTCATACTTCTCTGCATGCTCAGAATCATAACTTTTCTCCAGGTAATTCTTACTACTTTTTAAATTTAAATCCCTATCTTGTTATCTTCCTTGTAATGAGTTTATCATCCATTCTAATCCTAGGATACATGCTTATTCAGAAATTGACCATGAGATGGAAGAGTCTCCCTAGCTTTTCCTTCTTTTCCACTGATCTTAAAATTTTTATTATATACCAAGAAGCCAGCAATTAGCATTTTTCAGTTTTAATGTCATAGCTTGTGATTTTACAGAAAAAAAAAGAAAAAGAAAAAACAACATCTATGAAGAAGTCATAAAACTCCAAAAATTTAAAAATTCTTGTAGGATAGTTCTTCATTCAGAGATGGTGTGAGCACCAGATGTCCTATATTTTTTAAAATATTTATCTGTTTGAAAGCCTCAGTTACAGAAAGAGAGCAAGAGATAGAGATAGAGATAGAGATATATAGAGAGAATATCTTCCATCCATTGGTTTACTACCCAGGTGGCCACAATGGCCAGTTCTGGCCCAGGCCAAAACCAGGAACCAGAAGCTTCATCTGGGTAGCAGGGGTCCAAATACTTAAGCCATCTTCTGCTGCTTTTCCCAGACCATTAGCAGGGAGTTGGATCAGAAAAGGAGCATCCAGGACATGTACTAGGGATGCTGACATTGCAGGCAGAGGTTTTATCTGCTATGCCACAATGCTTGCCCCCATCAGATGTCCTATTACTAACAGCACTCTCACCTCCCTATCACTGTACATAATGATTTTTGACCAATTATCTCCTTAACAAGAACAGAAAAGGTAAGTCTAGAAGCTATTGTTTTTCAATGTAATCTAATGAATTTCACTGTAAATCAGTTGGTGTGATGGTTAATTTTAGATAGCATTTTGCATGAGTTAGAGGAGACTGGGAGAACTGGTAAATGTTGTTTGTGGGTATATCCATGAGGGTATTTGTGGAAGGGATTAGCATTTTAATCAGGAGACTGTGTAAAGAAGATTGGACTTCACCAATGTGGGCAGGCATCATCCAAATCATTGAGGACCTGGATAGAAAAGAAGGCAGAGGAAGAGTGAATTTGCTGTTTCTTGTGGAACTGAAACATTCATTTTCTCCTATCAGAACTCTAGGTTTTTCACTTTCAGACTCCAGGACTTAGGCTAGGAGCACTTCAGGTTTTCAGGCCATCAGGGTCAGATTGTTTTTCTTGCTTCCAGATAACATATAATGGGACTTCTCAATGTCCATAACATGCAAGCTAATTATTACAATAAAATTCCCTCTTACATATCTTTGTCTACATAACCTATTGGTTCTGCTTCTCCAGATAAGTCTGATGAATATAATTGATATTTTATTGATTTAGAAGTAGGCAATCTTAGATATCCTTGTCCATGTATTGATTTATTCTAGGTCCTTCCTTTTTTTTCTCCCCAACTTCTGATGCTAGAGTTCAGATGTAGTGACTTTTGTTTTGCATGGAGCAATGGGAAAAAAACACCTTGATCTGAAACCCTCAAAAACACTTTTTAACATCTATGATCTAATGTGTCAAGTTCATAATTTCCTGTTGATCAAGTTTCTGTCTTCATAATACATTTAATAATAATAATTAATAATACAGATTAGAGCTTGTGTTGCTTATTTCTCTAGTGCCAGACTTACTGAATTCTATAGCCTACGCTGAAATGAAATATTGAACATTTTCCTGACTCTTGGTCAGACTGTAAAATTTTATTCTACTAAGTTCAAACTAATCTATATCATTCATTAACAATGTATGAAAGTCCAACTTTTATATACTCTTCAGCAATAAGATATCACTTGAAAAGAATTTTAATTTTTTTATTATTAAGGATAAATTGTCTAGATAAGAATTGTGACTTTATTTAAAAATGTGTCATCAATGTATAATAGCATTTGAAGTACAAAATGATCATTTCTATTGCTCTCTTCCTCAAGCAATTAAAATGAATGCCAGAGACTTAAAACCACATCACTATTATGAATAAAGTAGGAGGAATTATTACATGATATTAAATAACATAAAATTAGCATAGAGAATAAATTCAAGGTTGATGAAAACTAGACAAGGTAATAATGAGATTGACTATATAGCTTCAAAAAACCCATAGAGAGAAAGACCAATGAATCCAATGACAGAAAAGACTTAGCAGTCCTGTAATCTAACCACTCACTATCCCGGAAAGAAAACCACCACAAGAGAGATCACATGACTTTCCTAAGGCTTGTTGATGGCATCCAGGTATTCTAACTTGACTCTTTCCCCTTTTATTATTAAGCTGCTTGTAATCATGATCCCATCAAAATTTTAGCATCTTTTTTCAGCCTCATCGTTATTACCACGATGTATTTCTGGTGCAGTAAACTGCAAGCACTTAAAAATTTACTTCATTTTATATACATTTTTATACATTTTAAGAATTCTTACAGATAACTTTGTTTCCTTCAGGCCTTTTCTGATACACAAATACTTGGTATCACAAAATATGAAGAGTCTTGAAGGAAAGCATTTTGGAGCTCTAGGCTGTTGTCCATGTTACTGCACCATGAGCCCATACCTGCTGGTGCATTTTATGAGAGTGCTGTTGGGGACAGGGAGTCTTATTTTCAATCTATGCTTCTTATTGCCTATGCTCTTGGCTTTCAGAAACTAATTCTAAACTCAGAATTCAAGGCTAATTTTAAACTCCAAATTCTCAGAATAATACACATTGTGCTATTGTTGAAAAATAATCTGTTTTGAATCCACCACCTTAAATTTTGTATAGCACTTTGGTTTGCCTATCACTATTAGACAGTGTTTCCATATTTGAACCAATTCAGCTGCTGTTACCATATGTTAGAATAAAGCAGATGTTATTGCAATATTTTTCAGAAAGCTTATATCTATTTATAGGTGATGTGACATATTCATCACATTTATAGCTAATTAATTGTTGTGTTAGTAGTGAAGTTAGTATTTACTACGAATTTGATCCTTTTGAGAGGCCTATGTGTGAGGAAGACAAATTTCCTTTTCTAGGATTTAGTTACCAACATGATTTGACTTAGCTTTGAGTTGTTCCCAGTTGAAGATCTAAAAGTCAACATTCAAGAAAAAATGTCCGATTTCCAATTTCCACTGAAATGTGCAAATTGATGATCATGTGTTAGCACTACAGAGTTTTTCTTTACCTTTCTCTATAAAGAGCCTTGTCAATAAGAACTAAATGACACACATCATCTGATATTTTCGTTTAAAGTTTACACCCCTAAAAGAGAGTGGCATGTTTAGGATTTCACAGTAAATTACCTTCTTATTTTCTTTTTCCATTTCCTGAGGGTGACTCAGAAATGGTGTAACAGGCAACATGTCTTATCTGCAAACAGAAATATTTGACCAAATTTTACATTGCTTTAAATATTTACCCTTTCTAGATTTGATAAAGTTATTGAATAAAAACCTAGAGAGTATAGAGTGTGACACTAACTCAACTATCTTTCAGAGTAGAGTAAGGAAAATTTAGATTTGATTTTTGTAATGGGAAAGTGAGTACCTCATTGAACCTAACATTTGTGATGGTTATTACACTGAATAAAAGAATTAGTTCACTGATTAGCTCTTGGCAGTTTACCACAATTGATTTTCAACTGTGAGTCAGAACAAATAAATGTAAGGGAAATATTCATGTATGAGTATATTAGCTGACGTTAAGATTTTTAACATAAACCATAATTGTATTCCTTTTCTCTTACGTAAGCACTTTTGGAGTTCATTTCTTATCTTTCACTCAATCCAAGGTCAGTTTTGGTTTCTCCTTTTAATTTTCATTTGTCTGCAGGAAACTTTATCAAACTGACTTCATGTTTTTTCAGTTTTATTAATCAAGTGGTACACGTACTACTAGAATACCATTGCATCAGATAGTGGGAGGAATACAAAGACATACAGCATAGGGTTTCTGTCTTGAGGGATTTGGCAACTTAGCTGGAAGGGCGAGCAATGCACACCTAAAGGCTAACATGATAATTAAAAGAAAAATAGAGATTAGTGTGAAATAATTAGATTGGTATTTATCCGGTTTGCAAAAATTGTAAGTAGTCTAATTGACACTCCAATTTTGTTTTGGATTTCCTGAGGTATAATAGAAGTAGTATATCTTTCTTAGAGACAATAAATTTAGTTTCTGTGAATTTAAACACATAGGCAGAGGAAAGAAACACATGGTTAGAGTAAAGAACATATTTGGAGTTAGAAAACCTGAATGGTTGATGCATACTCATGGCTGCTTTGTCTTGGGAAAATGATCTAATCTGAAGTATTTATTTCTTCATGTGTGAAATAGTGAAAATAATAATACACAGTTGTTACAGATTTATTACATTAGAGAAATAATTAATGGTGATTTTGAAGCAATGTCTTTTCCTCGACACTGTAACTCTTGGGTTGGTCACATGATTTCCTTTGGCAATTCACAGTCACAAATTTGATGAAATTGGCGACTTGAAAAAGTATGTTTGCTCTTTCGCTTTTAATATGGAAATATGCCCAGACTAGGTGATGAGACATGTGGCGCAAGGTCAAAACAGCTCACTTTGTCCAGCTAATACTCAAGACATGTGAAAGAGCCAAGTTAAGGGCATACAAGCTGCCAAATTCCCTGAAACTGATCATAGATGCATAGCTGAGCACTGCTGATCTCAGCTGACCTGTGCAGCCAATGCTATAAACTTGTGAGAAAAATAAGCAATTATTGTTTTGTACCACTGAGGTTTTGTGCTGGCTTGCTAGGCAGTGTAGCTAACTGATAAAATATTTCATTGTTACTGTGGGAGTTAAGACACTGCACGAGTACATTTTGCAAATTGAAATAAAATACAAATATATATTAAATCCTCAAAATCAATGCATAATTAGACTCAGAACAGTTATAAGATGTAAATTTTGGTTAATTCTAGTCTAATTAAAGTGTCTAGGTTATTCTGTAAATGTTTATTTTGTGATTCAAACTGATATGTATTTGTTCTGGAGACCTATTGACCAAATGGCTTAGAAGTTACCACTTATAAATACTTACTAACTAAAAAATAAAGAGGACAATAGAGGAAAAGCTGAATAATAAAAACTAGGTGTGAAATAAGGTCATCAGATTATATTTACTTAAATCATTTAAGTACAGAAAATTTTCACTAGCTAGTAGTCAAGACTTTTTTTCCTTGGCAAGTTATTAATAGCCTGGTTTGACTTAAGTCAGAATTTAGAAAAAAACCCAAGAAGAAAATCAGGCATTTGATATTAGTTAACATTAATTATGGAATATTTTTATACTACTAAATTGCAAAAAATCGAAACTGTGAACAAAAATTAAAAACTAATGTTTTATTCTAAATAGACTGTGTTTCAAAAGTTAATTTTTAATGTAAGGTCTTTGAATCTTGGAGCACATTTTTCCAACCACCACAATGATGTGTTTTGAGGATAATATACAAAAGCACATTTAACAACAGGGATTTAACAAAACATGGTATGGAAAACTTAGATGGGCCTGGCTTATGTTCCAAGGGATAGAGATATATTAATGAACAAAAAATAATATCCATGTCTTCATGGAGTTTATGTACTATAAACAGGTACATGTACTATAAACAGGGACATGTACTATATATGTATTATAAAGAGGGACAAACTAAGCCAGATAACATGAATATGTGATACGGTATCTTGTAGTCAGCGCTAAGGAGAAAAATAATTAAGGGAAAGGATATGGAGTCTGTCAGTGGCGCTGCCATTTTCACTGGGTGGTTTTTACTGCAGTTGCTGAAGAGGTGGTACAGGAGCTGTGAATGCAGACAGAAAGAGCAATACTTTGAAGGATTTTGTAGTGGTTTGACATTCCTGTTCTGGGTCTGCAAAGGCCCGTAGGGCAGTTCATGGAAAAGCTACATTCAATGGTAAGTTTATTTGTGTGTCATTAAAAAAAAAACAATCCATGCACATGAGGAGTATCACAGAGATCATGGAAAATGGGTAGTCTGCATGAATTAAAAAAATTTGCCTCCAAGTAAATTTTTAATTTCATTTTCAAGAACTTTTTGAAATACCCTTGTATTTGCCCTTTTAAAGTGCAGTTTTTTTTCTCTGGATGTGTTGATGGGGGTAAAAAATACAAATGAAATAGGTATGACACAATGGCATGCACAAGCTTCCTCAGGGAGAACAAACAACAGGAGGGACATGGAAGGCTCTGGGTCCTGGGGCCTCTTCCTGAGATGGCTACTCACATCACAGTAAAGTGTCGGAGATGTCTCAGAGTTTTCTGTGTTGTAATGTACTGCTGCATTTTAAGGCTTTATCTCCTTTCAAAATATATGAGGTTACTTCAAAAAGTAAGAAGAATGTCATTAAAAGGTATGTTTATTTTTTTATAAAATAAAATACATGCATAGGATGTTTAAATAATATGTGTTTTCCATAAATTTTTGAAGATCTTTTATGCATGACTCAGACAGGAAATGTGTGTGTGCTCAGAGAGAAAATAAGGTTTTCTAGTGAGTTAAACCTCATAATATCCCAAGGATGTTATCTCATATGAAGAGGTAGAACTCTTTATAGTAGGTATTTGATGCCTGTTGAACGTGTCTCAACATGGCAATTTAAAAAATTTTACATATTTAAAAAAGATTTATTTACTTGTAAGAGCAAGATAAAGAAAGGTGGAGGTGGGGATACAGAGAGACAGAGAGAGAGACAGAGAGGGAGAGGTCTTCCATCCACTGTTTACTTTCCAAATGCCAGCAATAGTCAAGGTTGGGCCAGGTCAAATCCAAGAGGCAGGAACTCTACCTGGGTCTCCCTTAGGGATGGTAGGGACCCAAGTCCTAGGGTCGTCATCTGCTGCCTCCCAGGTGATTTGTAGGAGACTGGATCTGAATCCACGTAGCTGGGTCTTGAATCCAGGCACGCTGATATGAGGCAGGCATCCCAAACAGCAGCTTCACCTGCTGCAGCACAATTGCAGCTCCAAACATTTTGTTTTAGTCATGATTTTTTAGGTCAAGAATTGGCCTCCTTTGGGTACAGAAGACCGAATTCCAAGACAGCCCCCTCACATAACTGGCAAATTGATATAGTCTGGGAACTCAGCAGGACTGTGGTTTTCTGCGTGGGCTTCTCCATAGGGTTGCTTGGTCATCCTCGTAGTGTGGTGGTTGGTTTTCAGGAGTGACTGTTCCGAGGGACAGGTGGTGAAAGCCGTCAATTTCTTAAGGCCTAGGGCCGTGTCACCTCTGCAGTGATCTGTTCATTAAAGCAGTCACAGAGAACACACCGAGCAAGAGGAAGACATAGACATCTTTGGGTAATTAAAATGTTGAATGAAAAAAGAGGAGTTTTTTTTTCTTATCTTTTTTTTTTTTTTTGACAGGCAGAGTTAGACAGTGAGAGAGACAGAGACAGAGAGAAAGGTCTTCCTTTTTCCGTTGGTTCACCCCCAAGGTGGTGCATTGCGGCCGGCGCGCTGTGCCGATCCAAAGCCAGGAGCCAGGTGCTTCCTCCTGGTCTCCCATGTGGGTGCAGGGCCCAAGGACTTGGGGCATCCTCCACTGCACTCCTGGGCCACAGCAGAGAGCTGGAATGGAAGAGGAGCGACCGGGACAGAATCTGACACTCCAACCGGGACTAGAACCCGGGGTGCCGACGCCGCAGGTAGAGGATTAGCCTAGTGAGCAGTGGCACTGGCCTTTTCTTATCTTTTTAAAAGATTTATTTATTTGGGGGGTTTGGAGAAGAGAGAGAGAGGGTTTCCATGTGTTCACTCCCCAAATGGCCACAATAGTCAGGGCTAGGCTAGATTAAAGCCTGGGAATCAGGACCCAGGAACTCCATCCAGGTCTCCCATGTGGGCGGCAGGAACTCAGGCACTTGTGCTATTATCATTTGCCCACCAAATGAACTAGATGGGAAGTGGAGCAGTGGGGATGCAGGCAGAACTCTCTGCACCACAACGCCTTCCCCAAGGGGAATTTTTTTCTATTAAGCTATCAATTTTTGAATTTAAGACTCTGTCTGATTTGCTATATCTAACACAGTGTGTTAAAGTTGTCATTGTTATGATTTTATATTGTCCAGTATTTGAGAGCAACTGTGAAAGATGTTTACCCTCAGATTGAAAGACAACAAGCCATATAAGATCTTTTGTATGTTGACTGTTTCACCCAAAGCCGCCTATGTTGCTTGCCCAGAGCTACTTTCTCTGTGTTGCCGACATGCTTGACTGACCAACTGGACAGCAGCTATAAAAAGCAGAGGGGGAGAAGTGCCTCTGGTAGGGTAAAAGTCAGGAAAGAGTGTTTCCTCTGCTGTGTACCGCAAAGCCGCAGGTGCCAGGCTGCTGCTTGTTGCACTCCCTGAGCAGATCTGATAGCCCATAAAGACAAGACAAGTTACAGTGTAGAATTATCAGAAGTTTAAAGGGAGTTATCCAGTGTCAGTTTTAACTCAATGTTGTGCTAAGGAATGGAAAAACATCATTCATCATTATTTCACTGCTAAAACTGTGATTGGTGCTCAGCTACAATACAAGTTTATGAGTCTCATGGAACGCCTACCATTTTGTCTTGTCCACATTGGTAAATGCTGTTTGGAGAAGAATGCTCAGAGGTTAAGGTTCATTTTTCAAAAAATCAGAGGCTTATAAATAAGTCTGAAAGCACACTGACAGCTCATGACTGCTTAAGGATGGGGCTCAGCCTTCCCTGTATAGTATGGTCATTGTTCCTTTCTCCAAAGGTACAGGGATAATTTTCCGAATGCAATGAATCCCTACATTTCTGGACAAGATCTGGAAGGTTCTTTTCCTGGGAATCAAATGTATGCTTTTACTTTAAAATAAAGTTTTTCCAATTGGATCAGAAATTATGGTGATAAAGTGGGACTAGGAAATTAGCTGCTTCCCATAATTTTTTTCTTACCAGCAAGGTGACATAGAGGATGGACAATCTGGCTCACCTGAGAGGCATTGTACAAAGGTATTAACTGCGCAGCTTGTGACGAATCTTTAAGACAGCCTCAGTTAGCAATTTTGAAAATTTAACTTTAAGAGAACGTGAAATTTCGAAAGGGCAAGCAGGAGAAATGACCCCCAAATTTAACTGGAGCAATTCCTTCCTTGCCCATTTTCTTTCCTACTGAACACGAAGCACTTGTATCCCAGCTTCAGCTTGTGTAACTATGTTTGGAACTCTGCAAATGGCTGCCCCCCTTTCCCAGCTGGCTTCTATTAGGCACTATTGTTATGGGTAACTAGGGAGAAATTAGAAAGCAAAGGAGAAAAGGGTCCTGCTTTTTATTTATTTATTTATTTATTTATTTATTTATTTTTTTGTTTCCTGACCTTATCAAGGCCACCCTAGTAATGATACTTCACTTTGAACACAGCATTTGTTTTGGTAGCAGCAGGTGGCTCCAGTTTCCAGTTCCCTTTTTATATTCATTATATCAGCCTCATTGTATCTGTATCGTTCTTGATCATCACCAGTGGCCAGATGGTGCCCCCTCTCATGAGGCTGAGTCTCAGCTCTATGGGGCCTGCTCTGAGCTCCTGAGGTCCTAGGGCCAGCCAGCAGCATCCCATCCCCATCTTAGACGTGTATGTTCAATTTTTTGGCACTTTTCTTCCAAGCTTCTAGCTCGTAGGATGCTTCTTGGTGCAGTGGCTGAAGTTACTGCTTCTCTTGCCAGAGAAGCAAAGGGTCCTTGTCTTCATGCAAGAAAGAATTCAGACATGAGACAGAGCAGTGGAAAGCAAAATAGCAAGGTTTATTAGTGAAGGGGCATCCATAAGAACAGATGGTCACCTTTCCAGTCAGGACCTGAGAGAGAGTGTGTAGTTGACATTTAGGCTGGGGTCTTTAAGGGGATGGGTCTTGCCTTCTATCCCCCTCTTCTTCTTCTCCTCCAGGAGCAAAGGACTTGTTGGATGTAAATACAAAAAATTCCTTTCTGAGCTTTCCCATTGAAGTTACCAGACAGGGAAGCCTGGATGGCATTGCCCCGCCTTAGAGGAAGTATGTTTATCAGGTAGAAGGGGCAGGACCTCCTGGAAGGTCCTCAGGATCTAGGCAGGATGTTTGAAATGCAGATACTGGGCTGCACCTGGAAGGTTATCGGGATGACTTTGAGATACCGCTGTAGATGTCAATTCCTTAGGCCTTTTTCACACACACATAAACTCATTTCTGACTTCCTACCTAACACTTCTGTGGCACCTCATGGTTCACTTTTTGCCTTTTTAACTGCCTTTAAAAAAAAAAAAAAGACTTATTTACTTATTTGAGAGGCAGAGGCAGAGAGAGAGAGAGAGAGAGACATAGACAGAGACAGAGAGAGAGTGAGAGGTCTTCCATCTGCTGGTTCACTCCCCAACTGGCCATAACAGTTTGAGCTGTCCTGATCTAAAGCAAGGAGTCAGAAGCTATCTCAATGTCTCCCACTCAGGTGCAGGGGCCCAAGGACTTGGGCCATGTTCTATTGTTTTCTCAGGCCATAGTAGAGAGCTGGATCAAAAGAGAAGCAGCCGGGACTCTAACCGGTGCCCATTTGGGATGCCAGCACTGCAGGTGGTGTCTTTACCCATAATGCCACAGCGCCAGCCCCCCTTTTACTGCTTTATTCTATTCATTATTTCCTTGTATTAAATCTGTTAAAATCACTGATGAGTGTGACTTTGATGATACATTCTTTTTGTAGTACTGTTTATAGTAGGACCCAGTGCTACATTGATTTTGCCATAGAAGTGCTTGAACTTTTCCTATCATTTCCACACTGAGATACAGTAGGTCCCACTTATTTGTGGTTTCACTTTCTGAGCTTTCAGTTAACTGTGGTCAGCCTTAGTCCAGCAATACTTTTGTTGATTCTTCCAAGAGAGAGACCACATAACTTTTTATAACATATTATTACAATCATTCTATTTTGTTGTTGGTTATTGTTGTGAATCTCTTACTGTGCCTAGTCTATAAATTATACTTTATTATGTGTGTGTGTGGGTATAAGAATTAGGCATATATTGGTTTTGTTCCTATCCATGGTTTCATGTATCCACAGGAGATCTCACAAATCTTGTCACAGTTCTCAGGATAATTAATCAGCTAAGCATGCCAAAAGATGAAAACAGGTAGCCTTAGGCAAAAGGGCCATTATTTAACTTGTTCCAACTTCTGGTGCCTATTAAATCTCCAGGGGCCAGCAATTTCTCCCATCAAATTTTATTTATAATCATTTTACTGTTCTCCACCCTTTCATTGGGAATATCTCATGGTATGCTGGCTCATGTGTGCGACTCTGAGAGCAGCATTTTATCCTTTATTCCTGTTGGAATTCTTCCTCTCATTTAAGGGACAAAGTCAAGTGGAATAAGGAAGTAGGGATTGTCATGAATTACCTGGTGATTAGGCTGTGGTGTCATTAAGAAGACATGAGGTAGGATATTCAGAGCACAGATTAGGGTACCTAATCCATAGAGTGTGTATGCAGGAATTTGTCCTGGAGGAAGTATATGTGTTAAATTGGAAAGATGAGCTGGAGCTAATGAGTTGAAGAGGGAAAGAGGGATAAGTTGTTAAGAGTGATAAGACATACCCAAATAAATACATGGGTAAAAGGAACAAATCTGGAACTTCTTGACAAATTATTGCATAGCAGATGGGAAGGACAAAATCAAATTGACTTTTATGCCATATTTATTTTCCAGGACCAGAAAGACTTCTTGGGACTGAATTTTGTCTGTATCATAAAGGTATGTTTAAATAGGCATTGGGATATTTACAGTTGTAAGTAAGATTGTCAAATCATGTAATTTTTATTACCTTGTTTACTAGTTAATTTATACATACATATATATATTCTTTTCTCACTTTAATTTTAGGCAGATAGTGCTAAATTCTATTTTGTATGTCCCCTCCAAAACCTTACACACAGAATGTATAAAGGTAAAAAAAAGTAATGAAACTTTTTAAACATCACTGTGTGCTGTGAAAGTGGTCTACTGAGACCAGTGTTCTATCTAGGAGAAGAGAAGTTTTTTTCCCTTCTGTTATGTTGGTCTGTAAAGGTAGGGAATGTATCACCACATCCATTATTCTCAAAATTTCTTCATAATATCTTCTTAGCATAATGCGAATGTAGATTTAGTTAATGGTTGGATCAGGAATGATTTCCCAAACGTCATTGGAAGACAGTTTTTTTCTTTTTACTTCTCTCATGGAGGGCTATCTTAGTTTGTTTTCATCTGGGTGTTACAGAAGACCACAGATTAGACAATTTATAAGGAAAAGAAATTCACTTCTCATGTCCTGAGATTGGGAAAACTGATGTCAGCATCTCATGAGGACTTTCTTGCTGTGTCATTGTTTGTAGAGGACATCCCATGATGAGAGGGAGGGCCTGTGCCAACTCAAATCTCTTCTCCCTTCTTATTAAACCACTAACCCAGCATGGGGACTCAATATTAACTCTCAAAGACTCCACCTCCAAATATGATAAACATATGAATGTAAGTGTTCCATTTCCAACATATGAAGTTTTGGGGGACACATTTAAACCACAGGAAGGCATTTGATTTACAGTGAAATCATTTGGTTAATATTTGGCAGTTAGGCAATGTTCGGCTTATAACTGCTTTGCAATGGTCTCCTCATCTTAATTTGGAGACCCCTTACCTGAAGGCAGGGGCTATCTCCTACTGTGGCTGCTAGAGATGTATTTCCTCTCTATCCCAATAGAGTTAGATGATAAAACCATGACATAGGTTTGGCAATAATTGTAGGACTTTGGTTCTTGAGCAAGTTACAGCCTAATACAGTGATGGTTGGTGTTGTGTGATAACCTCTTGTTATCCTGCACGAAGGCTTCCAGAGCTCAGTTGGTACCTATAGTTTTCAAGCCTGGTCCTCCAGTCTTCCACTATCATTCCAATAAGTTCTCTATTTTTTTTTTTTTTTTTGCTTCAGATTAGTAGCTTGCTTTACTGCTGTTTGCAGTCTACTTCCCAGATGATACAGGGGTTGTTTGAAATATAAGAAAACCTTACTTTGTATTCTTATTTACACTTCATTGTTTGTAAAGCTAGAATTGTGACCCACAAAAACAAAACAAAGCAAAACACACTTCTGTCTTCAATTTCAGCCCTCTGTGACAAGTTTACCAATGGACCTAAAGGTTTTTACAGGTATTATAAATGTCTGCAAGATTATTTGTATGTTTGGATGGGGATTTCAGGATTTCCCCAGTGAATGTGAAGAACTGTCCAGATGGTGGCTTGATAATCATTCTGCAGAGTCCTTTAACGATAACGATGAACAGCTAATTACATTTAATGCCTTGAAAGGAGTCCAGTTGCATTGTCTGACCAGAAATGTATCCCTGGGTAGATCCAGAAGACAGAAAAGAGTCCTGGCATAGCCATATGAATGCTCTTTTTTTTTTTCTTCTGCACTTGACACTGAAGAGAGTTTAGTAATGTCCATGACTCATTTGAGTATGTATTCTGCTTCTGGAAGCTATCTAAAGAATAAGTCTGCTGAATCAAAATGTGAGAGTGAGACGTAAGTACACAGTGACTCCTGATGTTGATTTAACAATTTGACACTCTTGTTTATGGCGTCAGTAATCTCCCTAGGTTCTAGTCATGAGTTGCCGAGACTATGGAAGCCTTTAGGGTTCGCCGACTTCGATCTTATTCCGACAGGGTCATTGTCAAAGTGCAAGTTCCCTCCTCCCTTCAGAGAAAGGTACCTCCTTCTTTGATGGCCCATTCTTTCCACTGGGATCTCACTCGCAGAGATCTTTCATTTAGGTCTTCTTTTTTTTCCAGAGTGTCTTGGCTTTCCATGCCTAAAATATTCTCATGGGCTCTTGAGCCAGATCCAAATGCCTTAAGGGCTGATTCTGAGGCCAAAGTGCTATTTAGGACATCTGCCCTTCTATGAGTGTGCTGTGTATCTAGCTTCCCATGTTGGATCATTCTCTCCCTTTTTGATTCTATCAGTTAGTATTAGCAGACACTAGTCTTGTTTGTGTGATCCCTTTGACTCTTAGACCTATCAGTGTGATCAATTGTGAACTGAAATTGATCACTTGGACTAGTGAGATGGCCTTGGTACATGCCACCTTGATGGGATTGTATTGGAATCCCCTGGCAGGATTCTAACTCCATCATTTGGGGCAAGTCCGATTGAGCATGTCCCACATTGTACATCTCCTCCCTCTCTTATTCCCACTCTTATATTTCATAGGGATCACTTTTCAGTTAAAATTTAAACACCTAAGAATACTTGTGTGTTAATTACAGAGTTCAACAAATAGTACTAGGATAAAAAATACTAAAATGGATGAAGTATTACATTGTACAACAACAGCCAGCACAAGAGCTGATCAAGTCACTGTTTCTCATAGTGTCCATTTCACTTCAACAGGTTTCCCCTTTGGTGCTCAGTTAGTTGTCACTGATAAGGGAGAACGTATGATATCTGCCCCTTTGGGAGTGAGAGTGAGAGAGATTGGCTTTGTCCCATCAAAGGCAAGAATTGAGCTGGATGAAAATATTTGAACGGAGAGAACAAGTGAGAAAGCTTGGAAAACATGACCTAGACATTTGTGATGATTCTAGGAGTTAGGACATACAGAAAACCATGCCAATAACTTCAACTGCTGAATTTAAAGAAACATATGTTACTTTTTCTCATAACTTTTTCAGTAAACACAATTTCTCTGCAAATTGCATGACATTCAGAACTAGCAGTATAATAGAAATTGATAATTTATAAACTTAGTTTAGAATTCATGACAGTTCTCATAAAAACTGGCATAGAGCTTGTATTTTTAATTATATTTACTTTCCTATTCAAGTGGTAACTCTGACCATCTGCCATGTAAAAATATAATAATGCCAATTACCTTCTCAGTGGAGACAATTGGACAACATATAGAGATCTTCCATCTAAGAACTATGTTTTGGTACCACTTTTAATGAAGTCTGATATCTAGACAATTGAGTCATTCAAATATTCCCCTCTGGAAATGACCCCCAATACACAGTGTAGGACCCCTGGAGCCTGAAATGGCATTTCTATGTTGAACCTCACATTGTTGGTAGAGATAATTGATCCACACTGGGTCAGTTGAACTTTATTTTCTGGAAATATGAATCTCAGAGGAGAGACGCAGAGATACTGAGTTATGGAGATGAGTCACATTAATGGTAATAGCTTAGAAAGAAGATTCTTCAGGTATATTTTTATGTGCTCTTAAAGCATGACTTTTTATAAAGCATATCTTTGAACATTCTTTTAAAAAGATTTATTTCTTTATTTGAAAGGCAGAGAGAGAGAGACAGAGAGAGAGATGGAGAGAGATCTTCCATCTACTCGTTCACTCTTTAAATGCCTGCAACAGCTGGGGCTGGGCCAAGCCAAAATGAGGAGCCAGGAACACCATCTGGATCTCACATGTGAGTGGCAGGAACCCAAGTACCACAGCCATCGTCTGCTGCTTTCTCGGGTATATTAGCAGGAAGCTGAGGGAGAAGCAGAACGGAGGAGACTTGAGCCAGTACTCAGATAAGGAATGCTGGTGTCACAAGAGGTGACTTACTGACTATGTCACAGCACTTGCTCCTCTTGCATTCTGATATGTATTTTAATCTTTTTTGATAAACATGCTACAATTTAAGTTTGGATAACACTAACTTCATGATTATAATCATAATCCTTCAGGGGCTGTGCTGTATTAACGCTCAGAAAAAAATTATCTAGAATATTGCCAGTTACTTTAGCACACAGCCTTATATACTTCTTTTTGGAATGTATTAGCTAATTTACTCACATGAACATGAATTAAAGGGTGTAGGGAAATGCACCACTCCTGTCTTCTGGAATGGCAAAAATTAGTAGTACTGTAAATTCCAATCTTGATGGGTAGCACTAGCATAACATATCATTTCCAAGATTTTTGGGTTTTGTTTTAGTTATGCTAAGAAACTATTGTCTGTATTCTTCATTCTTTCAAATTTATAATTGATGCATTTACTTAGTTATGGAACATATGATCAGTTCTGTTACCATTTCATGGATATTTATAGAAGGCATATTATATACATTCCGGGCCTACACAGGTTTTGTTTGTACTATTAGTTTTTTTAAGATTTATTTTATTTATTTGAAAGACAGAGTTACAGAGAGGGGTAGAGACAGAGAGAGGGGTCTTCCATCCACTGGTTCACTCCCCAGATGGCCGCAACAGCCAGAGCTGTGCTGATCTGAAGCCAGGAACCAGGAGCCAGGAGCTTCCTCCGGGTCTCCCACAGGAGTACAGGGGCCCAAGGACTGGGCCATACTCCACTGCTATCCCAGGCTGTAGTAGAGAGCTGGATCGGAAGAGGAACAGCCAGGACTAGAACTGGTGCCCATATGGGATGCTGGCACATCAGGCCAGGGCTTTAACCCACTGCGCCACAGCACCTGCCCCTGTGCTATTAGTTTTAAAAATTTTTTCCATTTGTCATAAATTGAGGGACAAAAATGACAGATAGATAAGCTAATCCATCATATATATTTTAAATAAATCATTATTTTTAAATAAAAAATATTTATTTATTTGTAAGGCAGAATGGAAGATAGAGGGAGAGACCAAAAGATCTTCCATTTTTGGCCACAGACATGTCTGGGCCTGGTTTCCCATATGAGCAGCAGTGGCCCAAGTACTTGAGCCATCTTCTGCTGTGCTCCCATGTATACCAGTAGGAAGCTGATTTGGAGGTGGAGCAGACAGGGCTCAACCATCACTCTGATAGGGAATGTTGGCAACACATACAGTGGTTTAACTCACTGTGACAAAATTCTGGTTTTTGGTTTATAAATATTATTTAGTAATAATATTATAAAATAAATATATTGCATATAATATTATGTATTATTTTATATAGTGATAATTGTTATACTTTCCTTATAAGTTATACCTTCCTTATAAATTGTGAACTTTATAAAAGTTTTATGCACTTATCCTTGAATTCAAACAGCTGATATTGAGATCATAATCTATGATTTCTTTTAAACACATACTTATAAAGCGTTTTGCACAATTTCTGATAGGTTACTAATGACCTCCTTTTAACCACACTGATCATTCTCTGTTCCTTGAAAGACCATTTTTTCTCATCTTCTAAAGGATCACATCATCCATTTTTCCTTCCACCTTAGCAGTTATTATAATTTTTTCTGTATTTTATGTTGTTTCATTCTTATCTCCTTGATTCAATAAATTAGTTGGACTACTCCAAAGCTCATTGTCTTGAATTTTTTTATTCACTCTTTTGGTCAATGCTTTCTAGTTTTTCACTTAAATGCCACTTACAGCTGCTTCTCAATTTATGATAGGGCTACATCTCAAGACACCCATGATAAATGGAAATCCATATAAAATATGTGTCAAAAATCCTTGTAATATGCCTAACCTCCTGATATCATAGCTTATCAATCCAGTATGCTGTGGAACACAAGTTGTTTACCCTTGTCATGCATGCCTGACTGGGAGTTGTGGCTCACTGCTGCTGTCCAATGTTGTGAAAAAGAATCAAAGCACATATTATAGTAAGTATGGGAAAAGATCAAAGTTCAAAATTCAAAGTATGGATTTCTAGTTTGCACCACTGTAAAGCGTAAGAATCACAAGTTGAATAACACACATTGGAGAGTAGCTGTATACTGTATCTGTCAGGGTCCAATCGGGGGCAGCAATCATTCTAGTTATTTTAACAGAAAATGTATCTTATTTATCTAAAAATCATTGATTTTAATTTTATTTGAAAGCGAGAGAAGGGGAGCGGAGAGAGAAAGAGTGTGTGTGTGTGTGTGTGTGTGTGTGTGAGAGAGAGAGAGAGAGAGAGAGAGAGAGAGAGAGAGAGAGAAAATCTTCAATCTGCTGATTCAATCTCTGAAAGCCCACCACAACTGGGATTTGCCAAAATGAAGCCAGGAGCCCGAACTCAATCCAGGCTTTCTATGAATGTCAAGGACACAGGTATTTGAGCCATCACCTGCTGCCTCCAAAGGTGTGCATTAGCATGATGCTAGAATTGGAAGCAGAGACAGGACTTGAACCCAGAAACTCTGATATGGGAGTGGGTGTCCAAAACAATATTAATCAGTGTGCCAAACATCTGCCACAGAAAAAAATTTAAAGAATTGTTGGGGGCCAGCATTGTGGTTAAGCTTATGTCCATGGCAACAACATCCCATATGGGCACCAGTTCAAGTCCTGGTTGCTCCACTTCCGATCCAGCTCCCTGCTGATGGCCTGGGAAACCAGTCAAAGATGGCTCAAGTGCTTAGACCACTGTACCTATGAGAGAGACCTGGGAGAAGCTCCTGGCTCCTGGTTTCAGACTGCCTCAGCTCTGGCCGCTATGGCGAATTGGGGAGTGAACCAGCAGATGGAAGATCTCTCTTTCTCTGTATCTTCCTCTCTCTGTCTGTAACTTTGCCTCTTAAATAAATAAATGAATACATCTTTTAAAAAATCTTAATAGGCTTACATTTGCTGACTATATCATCAAAAATTAATATGATGATACATTGTATTAGGTAACATTTTCAGCCAGTACTGTTCTCAAAGGGCTCAGGTTTAGATGTTTTCTGGTGTCATTTCCCATTAATGGATTTCCTTTTTCCACAAAGGAGCTTCATTTCTAACTGAGAAAGCACTGTGTATGTAGACTATAGCAGCTGTACTACAGGCATTAACACAAATCCTCCTGTTCCTTTTTGTATTTTCCCTTGTTCTTGTGTTATTGGTTGCTCTTTACTTGCATTGGAGAGATTCGAGCACAGAGATTTCAGTTTGAACATTAAGGTAGAAAAAAGCAAAGTGCCTTGTTGTGGAATTGTCATAATATATTGGAATGAAATGGACATTTTGAGGTTCGATGATTGTTTATAGCCTTTGACTCTTCCATTGAGGAACAGTGTTTTTTTTTTCTTTATGCTATTTGTTGAATTCTTTTGCTTAGCGTAGGGTTAACTTTATGATGATTAAGTAAACTGAAAATAGATCTTTGTAAAAATTAAGAGTGGGAATGGGAGAAGAAGGAGGAAGAAGGGTTGGAGCATAGGCTGCAGGGACAGTGGGTGGGAAGCATAAATAAGTTCCTAAATCTGTGCATATGAAATACATAAAACCTATATAATGTAAATAAAGTTAGGAAAGGGCACCAACAATAAAAACACAGGGCTAACAATTCAGGAATAAAGTTAAAGTATTCATTTATATTAAAAAAATGAATAAAAACTATATAACCATTTCAATTTAGCTCATTTTGTGTATATTTTTTACTTTCTTTGTGCTATCAAAATGCAGTTCTCTGCAATTACACACTCATGTAAGTGTTATTAATTAAAGTATTGGCCCAAGAAACACAGTTGTTTGATATCTGCAGGGGATTAGTTCCAAGATCTCTCTTTGGATACCAAAAATCTGTTATGTATAAATTGGCATAGTAGTTACATAAAATGGTATAGCATTTGCATATAACCCATGTATCTCTTTGTGCTTGAATTCTTCTCTAGATGATTCAGATTATCTAATGTAATGTTATGCTATGTAAATGGTTATCATCTTCTGTAGTTTAGGGAATAATGAGAAGAAAAATTGTCTGTATATGTTCAGTACATATGCAATTTTTCCCTCTGATAGTAGTTGAATGCATGGATGTGGAACCCATGGATATAGAGGACTAACTATATAATACTAATAATCATATTATAAATCCTTTTCTTCTCATTAGATATGCTTTGTGTTAACTCATTTGGGCCCATTACAGTCTTGTGAAATTTCATGGGTAAGTGTCATCCACTTGATTTCACAAGCAATGGCATTGAGGCTTAAAATGCTAAATGACTTGCTAAAGGTTACAGGTTTTTTTTAAAGTATTACATTGTTGAGAGGCCTGAAAACCTCAAGCTTCTCATTAGCAACTTGCATTTTCTTATTCAATTGGATGCTGTAACCTTTGCTGGATAAACTATCTATTTCTGAAGCTACAGAATGGAGTTCGACCCACTCAATTGCTTTTATGAAAGTCATGGAAAAATCAAGTTAACTTAGAGACTTGATATGAAAGATCTCTCTAGTCTTTTATATATTAGTGACATATGGCAGGCAAGGACCAGAACTTGCCTTTATACATTGCGAGGTGCAAGGGAGGGATTAATAAACACAGGGAAATGAATTGCCTGCTGGGTATGCTTAGTGTTTGAGAGCTTCCAGTAATTGTCACTGTTCTGGCTTTACTTCCTTCAAGTACACAGTATACTTTTCCATCTCTATTCATCCTCTGTGAGTAATTATACAACCAAGGTCTCAGGGCCACACTTCTCTAACAGGAGGTGTAAAAGTGAGCATAGAAAATCACTCACTACCTACAGCTTATCCTTTCTTTATCATTTCTACTCCCGAAATGCCATTGCTTTAAATTCTCTAAGCTGTTGGATTCTGTACTTGCCTTGGCTTGAAGATTGTGTTTATCTCTTCAATCTTGCCTAAAACCATGGACTTAGCCCATTTCCTGCTCTCTGTTGACCTCAGAGTTCTATCTTAAAATTCTCAATTTGCAAGATTTGTTGGATTCCTGAACTATTGCTTGCTCTGATCTCACATTCATATCTAAATGCTCAAATCAGGTTGGAAGTCAAACTTCATTTTTGTTCTCCAATTATTCTGTTCGTATCAACACTTGTTTAAGATACCTTGTGCTTTAATTTGGTTTTTCTACAGTTTTACCAGTGATTCTTTGTTGTTCTCTCCCAGGGTCATCTGAGTTAGTTGCCTGAGAATGAACATGAAATATACAACAACATCCACCACTACTGGAGAATCATGGGAGGTGTGTGATTATCTGAGTATGAAACACATAATAAAAGATTATTTCTTTTACAGAATGAATATTTTCAGGTGGAATGTATGCCATGTTTGAGTCTAGAAAACACATCTGTTTATTGAAATTAAGAGTGAGGTTTCACACTCTCTCATTTCTCACTCAGTATTTATAGTAAGGGAAACCGCATAGCAGCAAAGACGTCACAGCAGAGCTCTGCTCCATTGGGTGTGAACTTTCCACGTCTGGTTGTGCTTCTGATGTTGGGGTTAGAACTCTGGCTCAGTTAACAGTTTCTGAGGCCTCACCTAGGATACTTTATGAGAAGAAATCTGAAATTTTAGCAAATTCTCCAAGTTGATTCAGTCGGAATGAGCCAATGTTGCAATGGTATTTGAAAACCTTTACTCATAGTGACAGGGAATACAGTACATCACAACTGAGAGTAAGAAAAATCTTGTCAGATATATTTGATAAAGATTACATATTGTAGCTCAGCCTGACAAAGAGAGATTCTGACAGAACAAATTGTAACTGTTGTTCAAGTCCTTTATGTAAGAAGTTGAGCAACCTCCAGAATTAATTGTTACAGTTTGAAATTTGAAGCAAGAGAATCAATAAATCAAGATGGCCAAATAAAAATGCAGACAGACTATAAGAGACATATTTCTCTTATTCAAAACACCAAACTAATGATTTCATCAATTTCCCAATAATGACGTGTTAAAAGTTAAGGTTAGGCTCATGTTATTTTGTAGTTTGTGTTTATTGTGCTTAAGTTACAATTTTATAGATCTTTCCTTATGGCAAATGTTTCATTGTTAATGATTCATAATGTCTTTTCATCATGAGTGTCTTCCTTTTAAGAATATGAAGTTCCAAAGAAATGCATCCCTCATCTATTTTTGTAGATAGGGGAATCGGTACTGGATTTATTCTGAGTGATAATTGTAGTCAAGAAGCTGATATTCCAGATGGCAAAAGCAGGAAAGCATCTCTTCTTACAAAATTTTAAAAAAATTTGAACTTAATAGAACTCACTTCTATCTGGGTATAAGTAAGGGTGATATTCAAAATATATAATAACTGCTATGGTAACGTAACTTGCCGTAAAAATAAAAGACATTTAATTTTTTTCTACTTTGTAACTTAAATGTCTATAAATAAATATATAAATTCATACAATTACTTATTTACTGACGTAAATCATCGACTCATTTTGTAGTTTTTAAATAAGTTAATTTGTTTAGAAAGTAGTAGCACGATCTTTGGTTTGCCATGGCTTCTTACTAAGTTTTGCTCTTGCATGATTCGTGACTTGGGGAACCACTTAGCACTATTCCAGGGATTCCTTCTTTAAACTGGTATTGAATAACCTCCTGACACCTTCACTTTTCCAGTGTTGAAGGCACTGGCTGGTCTGTGCATGTCTAGAGAGCCCGAGCTTCAAACAGTGATGAAAATATTGCCACTAGTGCTGATCCTCCATTTCCTCTGACACTTTGCTCCTACAAATCTCAGGATATACGAAAATAGCGGATGAGACCAGAAAAAGCTTCTGGCCATGTTTCTGTTACCAGCTTAATCTACTCAACAGCCATAAGAGGTTGCCCGTGTCTGTAGTAACAAGACAAGCATGCTCAATTTCCTGCCATGCTGCACAACATTATTAGGTTGACTTTGTCTCAATAAACCATACAGAAAAATGTCATACTCTGCTATACTGGTATAAACTGGTTGAATAGAATTTCTGTGTATCAGAATGAAGCTTGCCTGCATGTAACATATATCTTAAACAAGTCAAAAGTTTATTTTTCTCTCTTAGCTAAGAGAATTAAGTTGGGCAGTTCAGGGATAGCATGGTGGCTTTACTGTTTTTAGGAATCTGAGTTCCTTCTCTTCGAGGCTCTGCCATGCCTGGCATTCTGTTCATAGTCCAAAAATAGCTGCTCAAGTGCCATCCATCATATTCCAGAGATCAGGAAGAAGCAAAGGGGAAGGAAGACAAGTGAGAAGTTTTCCTTTAATAAACTTCATAGAAGCTCCTTCCTCCACTTTTATGCAGTCTTTAAGTTCAGATGCCATAATCCAGGGAGTAACTAACGACCAGGTATTGGAGGTTAGCTTTTACTTTGTCATACCACTCTGTGATACAGTCTCCTGTTTCCATGAGGATGGTAGATAAAGCACAAGGAAATAAACATATGGAAAACCATCTTTTGAAAGTGTTTTGAATCTGGCTTATGAGCTCTTGAAAATATAGGCTAGGAACAACATTTTCCTATCAATATTGTTAAAGATCTGCATCCTACAGTATTTCCCGCACAGAAATTCTTGATCTGGACTTGGATGCTAATTATAATAATGACAGCACTTTCATTGTGTGTGCTTTGATGTCATTAGGGGAAAATATACAATTCTGGATACTGATAAGAATGTTTTGTGTACTTGAGAAAACCAAAATGACAGTCACTCTGAGTGTATGTGTGTTGATCCAAATCCATCACTCTTGCTATTTCCAACTGTGAAGATTTTGTAAGGAGAAAGTACATTTCCCCAAGGTCTCTTAGTCTGAGAGACAAAATTGACAAGAACAAATTCATATAAGTGAACATGCCAGATATTTTAAGAAGTCTCTGATGATGAATTTAATCTCTTCCTGTTCACACTGATGGGTAGGGGGTTCCCACCATGGGATTATGGACAAGACCGAGTACTTGACACCTGGTGTGGAAAGATGAAATTTGCAACAGTTTGATAGTGAGACTCCTGGCTTACAGAGCAGGGGAGGAGGGTCATGCAGGGATTTGGAAACACAGTGAAAAACCAATTGCATTGGAGTGCAGGGTTGTCAATTTCAAGTAAATGTCTTCTGATTCCTGTGGAATGCTGTGATTGGTTTGTCTGAATAATAATTCTGCAGATTGGCAGGAAATTGAAACCCAATATTTAGGGATAGGCAGAAACTGCCTTGAGCCTTTCAGAAGGAGAGCTGTTTGTCCAGGATATCTTATCTGTGGCAGTCAGTTTGGGAGGGGAACTTTCAGTTAGCCAGTTACTGGAGAAGCTTCTAATTTTGCCTGAGGTCAAAGCAACACATGGTGTTGGCCTGTAATTTTAAATTTTCATCACGTATTGAAAACAGTTGGGCTGGAGTTTTCTTCCAACTCATCGTTGGAGATACAGTCAAACAGGGAGAATTGAGTCTTTGGAATGTTTGCTCACGTACTCTGCTGGCTCCAGTACTGTGAATATTCAGTGGATACCTAAATTTCATTTTCTTTTAAAGTATATTAAACTTATTGGAAAAATCCAAGTTGTGGGGTTCATAGGACTGATGCTTCATCAGGTAAAGGACAAATATCAGATGACCTATCTCTCTCTTATCTCTTTCTCTCGCTGTCTCTTTTTCTCTCAAAGGATTGCTAACGATAAAATAGCCCCATCATGAGACAGGCAGGAATTTTGGTGGCATGTGCCTCTGGCCAAGGAAAAGAAGCTTAGGCAAGCTCTAGAAACAACTCACAATGCAGATGGTTATACAACTCAGTTACAATGCCTCCAAATGTAGGATGAGTTCACACATTATTTATTATTGGCACTTATGTCCTTGGGAATAAACATCAATGATTATAGGTGGTTTCCAGACTCAAGTAGGTAGTTGTACTATGACAATGAAAATTAGTTCAGTGGTTTTGGTAAAGAGAAATGTCCAGTCCTGGGTGGGAATTTGACAGAATTTTGTATGGTATCAGAAACAGTGACTTTCACATGGCAGGAAAATTTTAAAAATGCTGGACTATTGGGAATGAGATGATCCAAGCAGATAAGGAACAAAGAAGTTTAGTGAGACTTTTGGGTGTCCAGGTTTGATTAGAACTTAAAAATTTTTACTTTAAAAAGAATTGAATGAGGTTTCCCCCATCTTTTATATTTTCCTTTCTTGTATTAGTGGTGAAAAATAGAATTAAGAATTTTTTTCCTTTCTAGAATTTCGTTTTAAAAAATATTTGTCAATTGTATGGGCAAAAATATCCATGCTTGTTTGAAGACAGAAACTGTGCTAAAATGAGTGAGGTTAATGTCACAACAAATATTAATTAAGCATTTTTATATTTTGAGATTGAACTACATGTTTAAAATCATGCAGAGAAGTACACATGAATTTCCCCTTCCTATGTCCATAAGTTACTGAAAACAGTAGCATACACAAAGTTCCAAGTGAATTGCCCTACAGTAATTTGGAAGTAAAGGATATATACATTGGTCTGACAAAAAATTCATAGGGGAATCAAACTTAAGATGGATAGGACA
This sequence comes from Sylvilagus floridanus, assembly GCA_949820135.1. Lineage (NCBI taxonomy): Eukaryota > Metazoa > Chordata > Mammalia > Lagomorpha > Leporidae > Sylvilagus > Sylvilagus floridanus. The sequence continues at coordinate 68,503,498 of OX463243.1, forward strand.
TTTTAAAACATAAAGTTTATTTTTGTACAAATAAAAATGTGCTCAAAATAAATTATTTCTAAATTGTGAAAAAGAAAAATAATCTCATCACTTTTTGAAATCTCCAGATAGCATTTTCATGCATTTAATGTTGTGTTATATGTGACATATAATTTCTCAATTTGAATTTTCCAAAAGATTAAAAACTTCTAGGATATGGATGGGTGAGATGGTACAACTGGTTAAGCCACTGCTTGGAATGCCTATTTTCTACATCAGAATACCTGGGATCCAGTTCTACCTCTGCTGCCAACAGTTTCTTGGTAAGGCATGAGGGAGGCAGCAGATGATGGCTTAAGTACTTGGGTTCTTGTCACCCATGTTCCTTTGGTCTGCTCCAGTTCAAGTTTTTGGGTATTTTGGAGAATGACCCAGTGCACAGAGGTCATTCTCTTTCTGTCTCTATTTTTCCCTCTCTCTTACATTCTGCATTTCAAATATATAGATAAATAAAAATTAAAAAATGCTTCTAGATTATATAGATTCCATAAAATATATGTATCATAATTTAAAACATTGCCTGCTCATATAATTTGAACTTTATATAAATTTCTATAAATATTTATGGTTAAATTAACCAAGCAAAAATTTCTTTTTTAATGCTATTAATGCATATTGCAGAAATAGTGTCTTACAGGGCTTTAAGCCATTGTTAAGCAATTTTTCCATTATATACTTGGAATAATTATAACTTTTAATATTTATGAATTTATAGGTTAAAATGTATTATTTAGATGGAATATATTCTGACCTCAAAATCAGCCCTTAAGGCATTGGGATATGGCTGAAAAGCCCATGAGAGCATTTCAGGCACAGAAAGTCAAGACACTATGGCAAAAAATGTTCTGCATGAAGGACCTCTGTGAGTGAGATCCCAGTGGAAAGAAGGGGCCATCAAAGAAGGATGTATTTTCTTCTGTAGGGAGGAGAGAACTTCTACTTTGCATATGGTCCTGTCTAAATAATATTGGAGTTTGTGGACTCAAAAGGCTTCCATAGCCATGGTAGCTCATGTCAAGAGCCTCGGGAGTTCACTGACATCATAAGTAAGAGTGTTAATTGTTAAATCAACAACAGGAGTCACTGTGCACTTAATCCTCATATAGGACCTCTGTCCTTATTGAGTTTTACTATGAAAATTAACTGTAACACTTGTTTTCAAACAGTACTTTATACCTTGTGTGTGTGTGTGTGTGTGTGTGTGTGTGCAAATTGCTGAAATCTTTTCTTAGTATAGAGTTGGTCTTCTGTATATAAAGTTAATTAAAATCTAATCTTAATGAAGAATGAGATGGAAGAGGGAGTAGGAGGTGAGATAGGATTGGGGATGGGAGGGCAGGTATGGGGGGAAGAGCCACTATATTCCTAAAGCTGTACCTATGAAAATTGTATTCATTAAATAAAAGTTTTCTTAAAAAAAGAATATGCCTCCATATATTTTTCAATCAATATACTTTTGTTTAATGTGAAATGCATTTTTTGATCTTCTGCACGTTTATGTGATGCACTGTGTTTATCATGTGTGTGAATCTCTATATTGAATATAAACATTGTAAAATAGTTTTCCATTGTGTTTCTCTTCCTCACGTCATTTTCAAACATTTTGACAGTTAAATATTTCTTGTATGAGTATGCTCATTAAAAATTTCATGAAAAGTAGAATTAAAAGATGTTTATTTTGGTTCAGAAAAATTCAATGAATGCATCTTTTTAAATAATACATATTTTTCATACACTTTTTGAAAACCCTTTATATATAAATCCCATCGATTTATTTTTTATCAGATAAAGTTTAGAAGATGATGTTACTTTATTGTAATTATTATATTTCAAAAGACAAATAGGAACAAAGACTGTAAACTAAGAAAAAAAAGCCTTTGAAATAGACCCGTGTTATTATTACTGCTGCCAAAGTTTGGGAAGGTGGTTGAGGACAGTGTTAAGTTATGACTTAAAGCTCAGTAGTGCATTTTTCATTTAAGAATGGGACACTACTGCAAGTTTTAGATGAGAAACATTTTGATAAAAATTACTTTTAGATGGGTTAACCTGTCACTATGTACTGGAATGTACTATGTACAGGCATGAACAAACGCATGGGGAAACAAGGTGTATTAGTTTCTTACTGCTGCTATAACAAAATATCACAAGTTAGTAGCTTAAACAATACAACTTCATTATCTTACAATTCTAGAGCTCAGACTTTCGAAAAGGCTTTCACTGGGATTAAATTATGGTGTAGTCAGGGTAATGTTTTCCCTGTAGGTTCTTGCAGAATCTATTTCCTCACCTTTTTCATTTTCTAGATGTCACCTATGTTCCTGGGCTAGCAATTGGCTTTCTCTATCTTCAAACGTCACAGCATCACATCCCCAAGTTTTCCTATGATCTGATTCCATCATCAACCTTTGATTTTGGCCCTCCTGTCTTATGAGGACTCCTGTGATTACAGTGGATCCAGCAGGATAATCCTAGATAATCCACATGTCAACGTGCCTAACTTAATCACATCCATAGATTCCCTGTTTTCATGAAAAACGATATCTTTACAAGTTCTGGCAATGAGGACATGGACTTCTGGTGGTAGAGGGGGTCATTATTCTGTCCTCCATAGAAGGATATGCTGTAAATGTATGAATGAAGAAATGCACTATTGTTGTGGCAATGTTATGGATACTCCTCTGCACCTCCCTCCATAACTAATCTGACATAAACATTAATTGTCTCTTTCTGTGAGTCGGTCTTTGAAGCTACTAAATTCTTTACTTTTCTTTCCTGCTGTGCCATTCTTGAATTTATCATTTGTGCTTTTGCTAAAACTGTTCACTTCTTCTAATGGTAATTTCCTGCCTCCTCTTCTGCCATCCAGATTTTGCTTATTCATTATTAAATTGGATTTCATCTTATGGTTAAGCTGAGATGAACCCTACTGAGGCTGTTTTCTTTCCAGTTCTATAAGACTTCTGCTGAATTTTAATTGTTTTCTCATTTTTCAGAATGTTAGGCTTCTTTTGCAAACATGGCAGGTGATCAGACTGAGTTGCTTTATTATAAATCACACAGGAAATTAATATAAATGGCCAATTTTATCTTAGAAAAATAGAGCTTCAGAAAAGTATTTACAAATCATACACTTATGCAAAATATAAGCTGTGATTAATTTTTCAATTGTTCCCTGAACCTTTCCTCCCCTCTGCTGAACAAGTCATTTCCATCAAAACAAAAGCAAAGAATCCTACTGCATAACTAGCTACTTACCCTCAATTCAGAAAGGAAAAACTGGCGATCAGAGATTTCATGATGAAATCAGAATCTTGACTCATTTTTGTAATAAAAAACTCATGATTACACTACATGGCTTGAAATCTAAATCACAGAAGTAAACCCTCATATGAAGAGGAGTAAATTCATTACAATGTGTATTTTTTGCTTTTCAATCATGTGTGGTGGTCTATTAAAAATGTGGAATAGAAACCTGATGAAACATTTCACTTTGTGGTGAGCAAATGCCTTAGGGTGGAGTTGCTAAAAGCAACAATTTGACATCATCCTTCCTGCCACTGACCAGAGTCAAGTGCCAAACTCAATATTTGCTACCGAAAGAAGAGTTACTGGATTTATCAGAGCAGGTATTTTGGGTAAGTGGAACTCCTTGGCTTTCCTTATCTGCCCTGATATCCAGTGGATCTGTTTGATTCATTCCACAGAGTTTAGCCTGACAAAAGATCAGAAGATGAGACTTTGCTGATTGGCTGATGGTAGTATTCTTCCCACTCATTAAAGAGTTTATTTTTATAGCCCTGCAAATTTGGCAACAGACTTTTTTTTTTTTTGGCAACAGACTTTTAAAACTGCTGGTCTGAGGTTCAGATACGGTCAGACTTAAAAGCAAGTATTAGGTGAAACAAACACACTGTAAAGTCTAAGGTTGTTTGCACTCTCTTTGAAGAGGCGAACGTAATAATAAATAGCTAAAAGGGGTTAGCATAAGAGAACATTCACAATTTTTTTTAAAGATTTATTTAAATATTGGAAAGTCAGAGTTACAGAGAGAGAGGAAAGACAGAGACAGAGAGAGAAAGGGAAGTCTTCCATCTGCTGGTTCACTCCCCAAATGACCCCAACAACCAGGCTGTTCTGAAGCCAGGAACGAGGAGCTTCCTCCAGGTCTCCCACGTGGTGCAGGGACCCAAGGACTTGGACCCTCTTCCACTGTTTTTTCAGGTGCATTAGTAGGGAGCTAGATGGGAAGTGGAGCAGTGGGGACTCAAACCCACACCCATATGGGATGCCTGTACTGCAGATGGTGGCTTAACCAGTTGCACCACAATGCCATCCCCCATTCACAATTCTTTACTGGCAAATATCTCCTGTAGTGTCTACCTAGTCAGGGAAAGCTCAGTAGTGAGGTCCTTAAACATAGTTACCTCTGACTTCTATCTGCATCTTTTGGTAACACATTTTATTATTTTCTTTTTTGTCTGGAATATTTGCAGTTCCCTGTGACCGGGTTTCAGGTACAAAGGAAAAGGAAAAAAAAAGTACATATTGTAAGTACTATAACAGATATTCACTTGTGTGTGTGTGTGTGTGTGTGTGTGTGTGTGATAGAGAAAAAGAGAGAGAGAGAGAGAGAGAGAGAGAGAGAGAGAGAGAAAGCTCTGAAACAATCAAGTTATTGTAACATGTTTCACTCTTCACAGAAAGGACTGATTTTGGAATATGCCACTTCTTATAAATGTACTAACACTATAGAGTTCAAAAGTACAATTATTATAGCTGGAAACAATGGGTTACTTCGAGTTTTGTTTGGAAAATCTTAAGATTGTAGGTGTCTAAAACTGCCTACAAGGAATTTTCACACACCTTCTATCATATCCAGTGAAAGACCAGTTCATCATGAATGGGAACAATCATTCTGATATAGAATGATTGCTTCTCAGTGCACAGTATGAGTGCAGGAATAAACAGGTAAGGGCTAGTAAATCTTCCAGATGGCAGTGCTTTATTGCTCCAAGTAGTTACCCTAGGCTAACTTCACTCTAAATCACTGTAGAAAATGACCACAGAAAGTCAAAAGGAACAAAAGCTTACTGAACATTTCAACACGTATAGCTAACACAGTATTTTAACTGACAAGAGGTTTAAGCATGACGAAGTATAATTGTGACAGCCCTGCAACTTTGCTATCCACAAATTCTACTCCGGTAAACACAGACCCATTATATGAAATGAAAATATGTGACAATTCAACTGTAGCAGATAAAGCAAGACAACAATGAAGTGATAAACTACAGTGAGGGATGGAAAACTGAATGACCCTGGGAAAACGAAACTGGTGGTACGAAATGGCTCTGGGGAGTCAGGAAACGTGCCTGGTCATCATCTAAAGTAATGAAGGTATCCTGCTGGCTCCACTAGAGAAGAGTTGGTAAGTCTGACATCTGAGCCGTGGAAGCTGGTTGGAAACCAGTTAGGTGTTGACCTGTGCTTCCCAGGGTGGTAGCCTATCACAATCCTTGTGTAACTAGTAAGCTGATTCTAGTGGTTGTAGAAATAGAGATTAATAATTAATTTGAAATTAAGCTTAGATAAAAGTCTAAAAATTGTGTTTGGCTGAGTTCTGACATATTGCAAAGTTAAACAAGCAAGTGGGTACAACCAAAACCTTGTATATTAAAAATGTGTAACTGTAGCACCAGTGCTGTGGTGCAGTAGGTTGTCTCCACTTGCAAAGCCAGCCAGCATCACATACGGGCACTGGTTCGTGTCCTGGCTGCTCCTCTTCCAATCCAGCTCTCTGCTTATGGCCTGGGAATGCAGCAGAAGATGGCCCAAGTGCTTGTGCCCATGCACCCATGTTGGAGACCCAAAGGAAGCTCCTGGCTCTTGGCTCCAGCTTCAGAATGAAAAACAGCATGCATGTGCCAGGTCTTCAAAAAGTTCATGAAAATATGCATTATGAAAAATTACGCATTGATTACAAATTTCCAAAAATATTTAGTTATTTGAAAGGCAGAAGACAGGGAGAGAAGGAGAGATAGAGGGAGACAGAGCTTAATTTTTCATCTGCTTGTTCACTTCCCAGATCCCTGTAACAACCAGGAGTGGACCAGACCAAAGCCAGAACTTTGAGACTAGAATTCAGTCCAGGTCTCCCACGTGGGTGACAGGAACCAAATGCTTGAGCAATCACCTGCTCCTTCCCAGGGTGTGCATTAGTAGGAAGCTTGAATCAAAAGCAGCACTGTGATATGGGATAAGGGTGTCCCTAGAGGTGCTTTAACCACTACACTTAACACCTACCTCTCAAATTTTTGCACTAAAACTAGCTTATCTTGTAATTCCATTTTCCATATAGTTTTTGAAGCACTCAGGTATGGATTCAGGTGCATACTTGCTGACAAAGTATGAGGACAGTAGACCCCTCCTTAATCCAGCAGTGACAGTAGATTAAATTATTGCTAAATTCTAAAAATAAGTCAAGGTGTACAGATAAACCACAGGTTCTATGAGCAGATCTTGTAGCATAAAATAACATTCAAATGCAGGTGCAAACATGAAAGTAATGCCATATAGTACATGGGCTTAAATTTTAAAATTTGTTCTTCTATAATGTCAACGAGATAATAAAGAGGCAATAAGTCAAATAACTGAGAAGAAAATACAGCCAGACAAGGCAAGTAAAAATTAATATGTTGTTAACTGCAGATTGAGAGTTAAAATATGCATGAGAAATAATAAAGACAGAAACAGATACTGCAGAAAAAGGAATCAGCTATGTGAGGCACACAATACAGAAGCATGGCTAAAATACAGGGGGAAAGGATTAGGTTAGGAAGATGATGGCAGTAAAGATGAAACATGAAAGATGCAGGAGAATCAACATCACAGAGAAGTGAACAGAGATGAGAAAGAAATGGTTTAAAAAATCAGTAGTCAAAGTTGTGTCTATATAAAACTTCCCTAAGCGGAAGAAAGTGTTGAATCTGCAGAATGAAGGGTCTTGCTGAGAAACAGGCAGTATTAATACAGCAGAGACAATACTTAGATACATCCTGCTGAGATATCTGAATTTCAAAGGATAAATAAAATTACCCTGCAGAATTCCATGTAAAAAAATCAGACTGTGTATGTAAGAAAAAAAATTGTTAATCTAGGATGTCTCCATTACTAGATGGTGGTGCTGGAAGCAATATATATATATTTTTTTTTTGACAGGCAAAGTTAGACAGGGACACAGAGAGAAAGGTCTTCCTTTTCCATTGGTTCACCCCTCAAATGGCCACTATGGCTGGCATGCTGTGCCAATCCAAAGCCAGGAGCCAGGTACTTCTCCTGGTCTCCCATGCGGGTGCAGGGCCCAAGCACTTGGGCCATCCTCCACTGCCTTCCCGGGCCACAGCAGAGAGCTGGACTGGAAGAGGAGCAACCGGGACAGAACCCGACATCCCAACCAGGACTAGAACTCCGGGTACTGGTGCCGCAGGCAGATTAGCCAAGTGAGCTGTGGCGCCGGCCTAGAAGCAATATTTAAAAACCATGGGAAAGGCAATGAAAATGTTGTGTCTAAAGACTCCACAAAGGGGTAGTTGCCTTTGTGTAGTGGCAGCAAAAAGACATTGCACAACATGCACGATTCTTAAGATGCACTGTACAAGCTCCCTTCCTATGATGTTACTCAGGATACCCTCTGATAGATGAATCATAATTAAATAATCCTTTGGGATTGCTGAAGTTGTGTTATAGAAGCACTGGAAGTGAGTAGTAAAGTCAGTTAAATTAATAATAAAAGTAATTATAATGTAAATTCCGAAAAGGTTAATAATATATTATTAAAATATAATAATAAAATCTGAGTATAAAATTTTAGATCAGGCAGTTAATAGGGGACATGGGTAGAAGCATAAACAACAGAATAGTATTGATTTTTATATATATATTTAGCATCTTATCACCTTGATTGTAACCTTATAAAGTTCATTTATTTATGTTTTTGAGTACATAGTCATTTCATCTATAATTGTTCATGATACCATGTATTCCTTTACATTAGCTTTAGGTCTTATTTATGCTGTTTGTTTTTCTATATTTTGAGCAGAAACAGATACCAAGACCTGCTGCTGCTACTGCAACAAACCAGCCAGCTCTGCATTCCAGAACTCCTGGTTATAAAGACTAGCTCATTCTTTCCTTGTTGTTAGGCTCAGTCAGTCTCTTATAATTATTCTGGGCAAGACTCTTTCTGTCCTGAAGGATACAGAACACATTCCTAAAACTTGATTCCCTTAGGACTTTGAAGGTATTCAGATGTAATTGGCTCATGGTGAGATATTTCCTTTGATTGTTAATTAGTGCCTTGACCTGCTTTAACAACTGCAATCTAGCAAGTGTCAATGTCTCGTTAGGAATGCAACTGTATTCTTCACATACACACGTGTTGGTAATTTTAGAAGCATTTAATGGTCACTGTTACTCTGGTCTGTGAGTGACACAGTCCTAATTAGGAAGCAGACTGTGTATTTAAAACAGCAGGAAGAAAACTCACACTGGTCCCAAGGCAATTTTGCAGGGGAAGCAAGATGCCTTTCCTATTGCACCCTGTCGTCTCTGACCAGAGATATCACCACCCCTGGTATTCTCCAACCCTGGGTTCATATTGTGCTTCTTTCCCATCCATGCTACTCCATTTAGCTTTTCTCCCAGCCTGCTATGACTGCTGCTGTCTCTGAACCCAGATTTATCTGGGTACCTCAGAGGGTTCATGGAAAAATGGAAATAAAAGATAAGTTTACCTTGGTGCAAAAAAAAGTTGAAAAAAAAAAAAAGTTGAAATCCATGGATTTATTTCACTATATACAACTTTCATGACATTTTAGAAGATACCTTGTATTCCTGGACTTCAAAATTTTTTTGTACCAACATAATCCTATCTTTAATTCCATTTTCCATGAATTTGTTGAAGGAACTTCAATACTCATCAAGCTTTTTTCTTTCATCAGTTGTTTAGTTTCTCCATCTTTATTATTCATATCCTTATAGTGGGGACTGACAGAGCAAGGATTTAGGTCATTTTGGTTCCTTGCCTGAGAGCAGATCGAATCCCCCAGGGAACTCCCTAGCCTATGCATTCTCAGGCCGACTGAATCCCAAGCTCTATTCTCCTCCACGCCACCTGCTTCTGCAGTCATTTCCAACTAACAGGCTAGCAGAGAGGAAGGCCCACTGAGTTCGAAAGGCCCACAGAAAGCTAGCACAGTTCCCACCCCTGCTATGCCCTTACCTGGTTTATGCTATATAAACCCAGCCCATAACGAACCTCCTGCTCTCTGTCATGTGCTTGCATTGTGGGCATACTGGCAGTTAGTCACCTCTGCAAATTTATTTTCCCTAAAATAAGTTCATTTTGGCTGGGAGTTCGGATCCTGTCTCCTCTCTGTTCAGGCTCTGTTTCTTTACAAGGAGCACTTAGCTTCTAAACTGCAGTGTCAGTCTTGCCTATAATTTCTAGAGTTTACCTGGTAGAAAGAGTTCTACCTTGATTTTTCCTGATTGCTTTTAATCGGACCCTTCCATATGCCCAAATTCCCTTATTCAGGAGCGTGTTTTCATTACCAGAGTTTTGTTGGACAATCTTTCATGTTTCTTGGGTACCATGGTAGCTATTATGCTACTGTGCAGTATCAGAAGCCCTGACCCAAGCCCCATATTGGTGGCTAAGCCCTGATTTCCAGACATTCAATGCTTACAGGCCTCCCAGAATCCCTGACCCTTTGCTCCGCCAATCCACAGAGATACTCTGCTGGTTCTCTTTGAAGCTTCTGTTTAAAACACACAGTGGTTGAGGCTTACCATTATATCCTTCTGATCTTGACTGGTTTGTTCCTTGTCCTACAGCAAAGCTTTGGTTCCTCATGTGTACCTTTTGATGTCTCAGTGGAATGACTGTGGATTTCAGCAAGGTCTCTCCACTTTACGTATGCCAGAATGTCACAGGCTTGCAGTATTGTGCAATATTTGGCATTTAGTTCATTTTTTGAACCCAGGGTGACTGGTTGCTGTTAGCCCTTAGGGACTTATACTTTGCACACGTGCAAGCCTGCCTTTTCCAAGGACCTCTGTGGAACCTGCCTTTTGGAGTCCTGCTCGGGAAACTCCAGCCACCTCATCACCCTGATCTTCTACCTCTGCTTCCTCAGATCAGCAAGACCATTGCTTTCCGTTGGGGCTTCAACTTCCTTCTTCAAGACTGAGAAATTGCTCCCTGGGAGAGAGGGCAGAGGTGGGAGCTCTCCATATGCTTCCCTGCTGTCAAGTACCACAGTCCTGCTGTGGTCTAATGACTGAAAACATGTGTTTTGCTCAGTAATATTTTTGTGGGAGACTAAATCTGAATACAGTTATTCTGCCATGACCAGAACCACAGGATTTTGTGTTTTCTCTTCTATTGGTAGAGAAGAAAATGTTCTAGCAGGTTGGTAGCTTGTTATTGGTTAGGTCATGTACATTTGTATAGCTGTCAGATTTGGGGAATTTATATAATTTTGTATATTTACACATCCTGCATAGATGAGCTAAATGTGACTCCAAGCCCTAGGTATGGGCCACAGCTACTCTAATATTACCAGATAAGAGGCAGAGTGTGGAGAGAATCAAAGGGACAGGCAGAAGTCTTAACTGACTGCTCTTAAAATGTCTTGCTTTTGAAAATTTTATAAAAATTGAGGATTTTATGAATATAATACTGGTCTCTTGCCCAGACTTTGGAAGGGACTTTGCAAAAGAAGAATCCTTAAATTGCATTTGCTTCATGACTGGGGAACTGAGATGTAATAGTTCCTTCTACTGTTTTTTTTTTTTTTAAGATTTATTTATTTATTGGAAAGAGTTACACAGAGAGAGGAGAGGCAGAGAGAGAGAGGTCTTCCATCTGATGGTTCACTCCCCAATTGGACGCGATGGCCAGAGCTGCGCCAATCTGAAGCCAGGAGCCAGGAGCCTCCTCCAGGTCTCCCACGTGGGCACAGGGGCCCAAGGACATGAGTCATCCTCCACTGCTTTACCAGGCCATACCAAAGAGCTGGATCATTAGTGGAGCAGCTGGGCCTCAAACTGGTGCCCGTATGGGATGCTGGCACTGCAGGCAGGACGATAACCCACTGTGACACAGCGCATGCCCCTCCTTCTACTGTCTTTTGACTACAAATATTTGCCTATTATATTGGTCATATCTAAGGAGTTCACCCTCTGTCCAAAACATAAATTTTGAACTTTCTTATTTCAAAAAATTTATTTTTTTCTGCATTTTTGACATATTTCTTGGCTATATCCTTCCACCAATGACTACATCTAGCTTCTGATATCTCTCTATAACAGTAATTCCGGTGGGTGACCAATTCTCTCTCTAGGGTTCTCTAACCCTGCCTTATTAACTGATCCTCTGATTTGATTGCTGAAAACAGATTTCTCAGATTCTGGATATTTAATCACAGGAATAAGAAAGTCTTGCACCATTGTTGGGAACTGACATGTAAAAGTGATAGAAACTGTCTTGAGACCTCAGAGCATTTTAATTAAAATGGGATTTTAGGATGCTTTGTAAAAGTAGAGGGTAAACAACCTGGCAAACATTCCTTTACAAATATAACTATTAAAATATTTTGTCATATTTTTGACACCTATTTGTATAATTAGAGTTAGTTACTCAAACTTATTTGATTTGAGAAATTAAACATTATCTCTGAGATTAAAACCCAGAGATGGTAAGTATTGAATTTAAAATATAGCCCTGTTCATTCATCATTAACTACAAAGACTGTCACAGGAAATCCTTTTTTCATGTTCAGAGAACTATATTGGTATGCATATGCATTTTTTATATTATAAGCTGAGTATGGCATAATAGCCTGACACAGATTTTCATGTACTTGAATTAGTGGAGACATTCCAGGATAAAGATGAAAATATAATTTGTGTCAGATTCCACCTGAAATAGTAAAGATGTAGAAATTCTACTATGGAAAGAGCTCAAAGGTATTTAATTAAATCATTGGTAATTGACAGATAACCCAGTGCTTATGGAAAGATAGGTCAGGATAATTTAGATGTAGTTTTAGTTTCCTGTTAGAAATTCAGATTTATGGTGATTAATTCTAAATGTATAGGTGGATCTCTCATGTATCAGACTTGTTTGTAGATCTGAAAAAAGTCTTTGGAGAGCACTTTAAAGGCTTACTGTTCTTAATTAGAATGATAAGCAATAAGAACAGTAAGAAATCACTCTATTTCAGCAAAGGTATCCAAAATAAGTTAGAAGAAGGAAAATTAAAATTTGACATTTCCAGATAAATGGGTCTAGATAATACTTCTTAGATTAGTAGCTCATGATTGTAGTAAAATGTTAGCTTTTATTCTCTATTCTGTATCGCAGCAATCCATGAAAGTTTTCAGAAAAGTTCATCAGTAACTATTACTTTGACCTTGCTTGACTTCAGTTGGCCTGACTTATTTAAGTTCTCCAAACTTCTCTATTCTCCAAATTTCTGAGTTCCTTTGGCAGGAGTTCCGTATCTTGGGATTCTATGGGGATTTCCTATAGCATTGACTTAATGGTGGATCTGTTGAGGCTTTCAACTACCAACGTATTCCCTTCTCATGACCTAATTAGTGTCAACCAGAGAACAACACACTCATGGCATTTCTGTGCTGAGAGGCCTTATTTCTTTTACCTTGGGTGATGTAGTGTGAAGTTGAGAAATTTGGAGCTGCTGCAGCAATTTTGCTATCATGAAGAGAAATCCTGGAACTGCCTGTGGAAAGGAGCAAGGATCACAGAATGAAGCAGTTTGGGCCAACATTCTAAAATTGAAAGACAAAAGATGAAGAGATGTGGAATCCTTGATGACATGTCTGTGTTGTTTTAAGGCTTTACTAAAGACAAATATCTATGAACTTTGAGATAGTTAAGTCAGTACTTTTCATTTATGATTAATGTCAGTTACAGTTTGTTTTCTATTATTTATTGACAGATGATTTATCACAAAAATAGAATTTGTTGTCAGAATAGGAAGTTGCAAGTGACAGACTCCCAAATATGTAGTTGATGAAACTAACTGTGGGCGATACCAGCAGTTAGCTGAGTCCAGGCACATTGCTCCCCACCTCTGCCTGCTGCTGATCAGGCGAGGACCTTCTGAATGAGGCCCAGGCCCATTAGGACCACCTGAGGAGCCATCCTGACCACCTGACCTTCAAGCTGATTGGATAGGCATACTGGCACCAGTGTCAGTTCTGTCCTATAGTTAGCATCCCCCAGAGTTAGTCATGCCCCATTTTCACCTGCCCTTTATAATGTATGTGCCTGTGAATAAACCTGGACATGTTACCTGAAGCCTGTCCCCGGTATCTTTGTGTAGGAAAAGGCACTGCCTCCCTGCTCATCCTCGACAGTGTGGCTTAGCAGGACCTACTGCAACTAGTGTTGAGTAAAAAGCAGAAAGAAAATGAGTAGACTTGATTATAGGTTAACCAAATAAGTTAAATAACCATGTAATTTTATTTATAATGCATACATGTGCTGACAAAGTTATGACTTCAGGAAATTTGAATTATAAATGTTTGAAATACTGAAGAAGGTTATCTACATATTGAAATATGGTCCCTCCCCCCAAAAAACAGCCAAGTTCAGGGTGAAGCTACTTTGTCTTAGCACAGAAAAGGAGAATGAAAGGGTCTTTCTGTGTGACCCAAGGTGATCATGAGAAATATCAGAAACAGAGAGGGAAGGAAACACAGTAGGAAACATGAGACTTGGAGAAATCCCAGTCCCCAGACTCTGCAAAAGCGCCCTGATGGACAAAGAAAAAAAAAGAAAAAGAAAAAAAGGGGTTAAAGTTGTGGACGAGAGCAGTATTGGGGTTAAGAGATTATTTTGAAGTCAGGTTTCCTTGTTTTGAAGTTAAGATTGGTTACTTATTCAGTGACCTTGACAAATTTTCTATGCTCCAACTTTCGTATCAGTAACATGGAGTTGATAATTTTAACTAATTTCATAGGTAGTAAAAAGTGAGTTAATTTATGTGAAACGTTTTGAATAGTGTATGATAGTAAGTGCTACATAAATGTTGTAGGTTGCTATGACGCAAGTGACTATGAATAGATGACGAGGGAAAATAGATACCTCCCACTCCAGCGAATTTGGAATTGCCCAAGGGAGGAGCCAAAAAGTAGCTCCTTTACATAAAGTGTGTATGTCAAGGACAGAGAACTATGTCCATCAGCATTAAATCTGCCTAGGAAGTTCTAAACAAAGACCCAAAAAGTATGTGGATTTTAGTAGTTTATAGACTTTTCCAGACATTTTATATATCTTTTACTAATATAAAAACATATTTTATGTATTTCATAGATACGATTCTAAGAAGATAACCATACTTATATCCCTTCCTAATCTTGATGTATAATTGTCAAAGATTACTCGATCCCCTTAGACAAAGATCCCATTCCTACACAAACAAGAATAGGTTGCTAAGGAGTTACATTCCTGGAAGGAAGCACCTCACTGCAGTGGCCATGGAGGACCATGGACAAGAAATATCCCCAAGACTATCTTCACTGTTATGACTGAGATTTTTTATTATTCCAGCCTAGAAGAATATGGCACATGTAATTAACCATTCATCATTATCTATTCCCAAACTCAAAGTGTTCCAAAATTTTCAAAGTGGCTTGATAAAACATAGTCGGCCTATTCTATCATGACAGTTGCAATATTAATAACAGTGGCTGCACATTTCATTGAACCTTAGTTTTGTAGACCAGGAACCATATGGATACTGAGTGAAAAAACTGCATTTTTCCCCAGTCTTGGGACTGAATATAGAGAGTGGATGTGATTTCAGTTAATGTCTTAGGAGAGACACAGACAGATTTGGAAAATAGGAACATGGGCTTGTGAGGATATTGGCTTGATGTTTGCAGCCCAAGTTACATTTCTCTTGTTTTAGGGAATAGTGTCTCTCTTTTGCTTTGGGAAACTTCCTCTATGCCATTTTCAGTTATGGGTGAGCTTAAGATCACTGCTATATTTCACCTTCTCAGCCCACAGTAATCGCTTCTCAGTTAAGCACATATTCCAATCAACAACAACAAAAAAGTTTCTTGAGACTTATGGCAAAGAGTACATTTTTCTTTATTGCCTAGAAAGTGTCTTGTGAGGATTTGAGTGGGCAATGTCTATAGTAATTTTGAAGGAACAATTGGAAGAAGCATAGTGCTTGAGAGTGGAGTAAATGTGTTATCCAATGTGAAGTAATGCTATAACTAGTACTGAAACAATATTTTACACTTTGTGTTTCTGTGTGGGTGCAAACTGATGAAATCTTTACTTAGTATATACTAAATAGATCTTCTGTATATAAAGATAATTGAAAATGAATCTTGATGTGAATGGGATGGGGGAGGGAGTGGGAGATGGGAGGGGTGCGAGTGGGAGGGAAATTATGGGGGGGGCAAAGCCATTGTAATCCATTAACTGTACTTTGGAAATTTATATTTACTAAATAAAAGTTAAAAAAAAAGAGTGGAGTAAATGCCATAGAAGGCAGAACAAGACTGGATTCTTAGTAACATTTTTAATCACCAGACAAATCCCCCACAATTTAAAAAAAAAAAAGGTGCGACAATAAATTCCACAAGGTAAAGTGTAGTCGTTAAGAGCAAAGCACTGGAATCAGAGTACCTGTGTTCCAGATGCAGTGCCACACTTACATAAGGCCTTAGAAAATTATTACCTTTATTTCTTAATCACTTCATCTGTATAGTGGAGATAAAAATACTATCTACTTCATAGAATTCTTGTATAATATGTATCTATCTATTTACTTATCATATATATAATCTATTGTATCATCTGACATGCAGAAAGCAAAAAAAGAGTAATTAGATTTTATTATTGTATAAGTCATTTTGAGTTTTGTCACCTATCACTTTAACAGAAAGAGTACCAACTATTACAAACCTTAATTTTATTCCTTTAAAATAGATAATAATACTATAGTTATTATATTTGGATGAAAAGAAAATGTTGGAAAAATACTTTATCAACAACTGAAAGGTACAACAGGAAAATCATACATTTTTATGAGAGTGTAATTTCATCGTAATATTCACAGAATATTACCAGCCCAGTGAAACTTCTGTTTTATATACACTCTAAAATTTTATCAGGCACTTACATAAAGGTTTATATCTGTAAAAAGTCAATTGTTTAACATGTTAGTTTAATTAAAACATATAAAAATCTACTGGGGCTGGCGCTGTGGCGTAGTGGGTAAAGCCGCTGCCTGCAGTGGCAGCATCCCATATACGTGCCAGTTCGAGTCCTGGCTGCTCCACTTCCAATCCAGCTCTCTGCTATGGTCTGGGAAAGCAGTAGAAAACAGCCCAAGTCCTCAGGTCCCTGCACCCATGTGGGAGACCCAGAAGAAGCTCCTGGCTCCTGGCTTCAGATAGGTGCAGCTCCGGCTGTTGCAGACAGTTGAGGAGTGAACCAGTGGATGGAAGACCTCTCTCTCTCTCTTTCTGCCTCTCCTTCGCTCTCTGACTCTGACTTTCAAGTAAATAAATAAATAAATCTTTTTTTTTTTTAAAAGAATCTACTGCCTTCATGTTTCTTTAAACTCTCACAATTCTTATCTTTTTTTACTGATGTTTTATAGTTTAAAAGTGATTATGTTACATCTTAATTTAAGCATCTTGAGGGAAAAAACTTAAGTTGAGTATTTTCTGTGCTCCTTGGTGATCTCAAATTCAGTTGAATGATAGTTTGTGTTACTCTGATAAGAAAGGTATGTATAATTTAATGTTTTTCTTGTACCAGTAGTTGCTTCAATAGACATTTAGTCTTGCCTTTTAATTACTGTCAGAAAAATAACTTAAGATAAACCACATTAATGCCCAAATCATCCTTTCTTGTGCATACATTCTGTAATAATTATTTGGCCAACAGTCAACAACTCTATATGTCAGATCAAGTCTTTCCACAACTCACAAGTTCATTTTGCAACTCATCTATCTTGATGGAATCATCAGGACATTTCATTGCTAAAATAAGGTAGTCTTTGTTTAATAAATTGAATGAACAACACAAATAAAGGAATGAAATAAATGAATGGTCTTTTAACTGCCACCTTTCTCCGGAGAGTTCACTAAGCACTCTGTCAGCTGTTTTCACTTGTTAATACTGCTACTAACTGACTCTGCCTCTAACATTTCCCCTGTAAGTAGTATCATGATCTTCACCCCATCATGTTGCCCAATCCAGTGTTTACTTTCTGTCTTCCTCTTATTTGATCTCTCAGCCTATTCAACATTTAGGATCTCCCCAGAACATCTTTCTTGTTTTAATGACCTCTCTTTTTTCCTAGTTTTCTTCCTATCTATCTGATCCCTTCTTCTAAACTTGTGAGGTTGGTTTCCTGTTCCTTAAATTGAACGTTAAGCATTTGAATTCTTCAGCATTTGGTATTAATGCCTCCATTTTTTGCTTTAAATTCATATATAGGTCTCATGCATTTCCACAGATTTAAATACAGTCTTTATGGTGGTGACCTTCAGTCTTTGTGGCTTAGTCCAACCTTTTTTTAGATCTCCAATCTTATTCATCTAATTCCTATTTGCATATTCATTTGAATATTTTAAAATAAGCTATTTATTTGAAAGGCAGAGTTACAGATAGACTGGAAAGGGGAGAAAAAGTGTGTGTATGTGTGTGTGTGTGTGTGAGAGAGAGAGAGAGAGAGAGAGAGAGAGAGAGAGAGAAAGAACTTGGGCCATCTTCCACTGACCTCCCAGGTGCCAGAAGGGAGCCAGATGAGAAGTGGAGCAGCCTGGATGAACTGGTGCTCACATGGGATGCAGTGGCAACCAAATACACTGCACCATAATGTTATCCCCTTCATTTAAGTATTTTATGGACTCCATAGAGTTAATAGCAGTCTCATGACTAACGTTTCATCTATAGTCTTCTTCATGTCAGTATATGACACAACCTCTCTCCCAGGTCCATCATCCAGAAACATTGGACGATTTCTTTGTTCTTTTCTTTTACAGTTCCTCCAATTATAGTCCATTAACAAGTCCTGCAAGTTTTACCCACAAATTCATTTCCCACCACTCTCCACATCCACTATGAGTACTACAATGCTAACCACATAATATAGTAGTACTTGGAACTACTTAAATAGTATTATGTGTTTTCCAACTTCCTTTACTGCTTCTCTCCTTGTAAACTATTCTTCTTATGGCATCATATGATCTTTTAAAAATATGTTTTGCGAAGCCGGCGCCGTGGCTCAACAGGCTAATCCTCCGCCTTGCGGCGCCGGCACACCGGGTTCTAGTCCCGGTCGGGGCACCGGATTCTGTCCCGGTTGCCCCTCTTCCAGGCCAGCCCTCTGCTGTGGCCCGGGAGTGCAGTGGAGGATGGCCCAGGTGCTTGGGCCCTGCACCCCATGGGGAGACCAGGAAAAGCACCTGGCTCCTGGCTCCTGCCATCGGACGAGCGCAGTGCGCCGGCCGCAGCGCGCCAGCCGCGGCGGCCATTGGAGGGTGAACCAACGGCAACGGAAGACCTTTCTCTCTGTCTCTCTCTCTCACTGTCCACTCTGCCTGTAAAAAAAAAAAAAAAAAAAAAAATGTTTTGCGAATCATCTGCTTACGAACATTTCAGTGGATTTCCATTGCACTTTGAATTAAGTGTAAACTTCATATATTGATCTAAATCTATGAAATAACCCTTCATTTATCTCTGGAATCTCAGCTCAAATCTTTTACTGTACTCCATTCATGTTGTCTTTTGTTTTGATTCCCATGATTCTACCCTCTTTAGAACACTTGTTTGTTCTATTCTTCGTGGTTTACTTCTCTGTAATTTCACATATATGGGTCTTTTTCTGTTTAATTTTTGTCTCTTAAGTGTGATATGAGAACTAATTATTCTTCCTCTTCATATTCTCTATCATAGTGTGTATTTGATGCTTCCTTTATATTTTATATTTAAAAAAGTTTATTTACTAGTGGGGTTTATTTGCTTGTTATTTTTTAAATCTTCCCCTGTAACACACAGATCTGATTGCTTGAATAGATATTTGAATAGAGTTGTCTGATGTATGAACAATAATACAAAAATTTCTTTTGCTATATAACCAGCCTAGAGGACCAAATTGGAGCAAGATAATGACCCAGTGCATTGCCTAATAATTAATAATGGAAACTTAAGGGAAACAAATTGAAGTATGAAGTGTGAAAACTACATTCTTGACTCAGATGGCTATAAAATAAGATACTGAAGGTGATTTCAGCTACTCAGCTTCTTCATATTTAAATGAGTTAATAATACCTTTTTTACTCACCCTCTAGACCTCTGGTGAAAATACCAGGGGTGGAACCAAGATGGCAGGATAATAACAGGGAATTCTGAGTCGCGGGGGGAAAACTGATAGTTAATAAGGAAAGCCAATATGGGCCAGTGCAGAGCCAGGAGAGTTTTGGGCAGAAAGCCAAGGAGTCCAGCAGAGACTGATCAGGTCCATGCAGAGGGAGAAAAGAGTGACAGAGGCGTGGCAGAGGTACAGTGGAGAAGCCAAATGGGAGACTGATGCCATACCCTCCTCTACCCCCCTCCTCTGGACCAGGTGAGATGCAAGTCATGAGTCCAGGGAACTGGGGTTAGCAGTGGGGGGAGAGCCGGGTGAACTGTGTTTGAAGTTCCAAGCAGGAAGAATAGGGGAATAGATGGAGAACTCAGGCACACCTCTGCCCATCCACGTCTCTCCTTCCCCAGAACTGGAACTGCAGCTGGCTAGGAGAAGCCATATTGTTTATTTACATCTCTGAATGTAAACAAGGTGCTACTGCGTTTGCCTCCTTTGCATATGTCCATCAATTGCGGGGCCACTTTACAACACCCTGCCCCACCTGGGAATGAGGACCACACATTTCAGAGTAATTTCCCTCCACTACCACACAAGCTGTACAATGGGGAGAAGTTTAAACATTGAAATCCCTAGCTTGTTTCACACAGCAGAGCCCGGCCCAAGTAGGCTGGACTTAGCACACCAGAGCTCTCTTACCTGCTCCATCACCATCCAGAAGTGAGTAGGGCTTCCAGAGGTGGGGCTGCAATGCACAGACACACCACAGCTCGTAGCAGAGGGAAATCTTGCCATAAGCTCCAAGATACATATTAAAGATAAAAGTAACTTACTTAACAATAGTCACACTGAGTGTAAATGATCTCAACTCCCAGTTAAAAGACACAGACTGGCTGAATGGATTGAAAAAGGAAACCCATCTATTTTCTGCCTACAAGAAACGCATCTTACCAACAAACATGCATACAGACTAAAAGTGAAAGGATGGTAAAAGAAAATCCACACTAACAGAAACCAAAAAAGAGCTGATGTGGTCTTCCTAATCTTAGACAAAATAGACTTTAACACAAAAATCATTAAGAGAAAAAAAGAAGGACACTATATAATGATCAAAGGATCAATTCAGCAGGAAGATGTATATGCACCTAACTACAGGGCACCTGGCTATTTAAAAGAAATGTTAAAGGGAGATATAGACTCAAATACAATAGTAATTGAGAACTTCAATGCCCCTCTTTCAGCAATGGACAGATCAATGAGACAGAAAATCAACAAGGAAATAAAGAGTTAATAGACACCATAGACCAAATAGACCTAGCAGATATCTACAGAACCTTCTATCCTAAAGGCAAAGAGTACACATATTTCTCTCCACTACATGGAACTTTCTTTAGGATTGACCACGTTCTAGGCCATAAAGCAAGTCTCAGCAAACTAAAGAAAATCTAATTCAGACAATGCAGCTTCTCAGACCACAATGCAATGAAGCTGGAAATCAATAAATCAAAAATCTCCACATCATATGCAAACACATGGAGAATGGACAACTTGTTACTGAATGAACAGTGCGGCATAGAAGGAATCAAAAAATTTCTGGAAACGAAGATGACAATACAACATAGCAAAATTTGTGGGATACGGCAAAAGCAGTGTTGAGGAAAGTATATAGCAATTGGTGCCTACCTCAAGAAACTGGAAAGGCACCAAATAAATGAACTATCTATGCACCAAATGGATCTAGAAAAACAACAGCAAACCAAGCTCAAAACCAGTAGAAGAAAAGAAATAACTAAAATCAGAGAAGAAATCAACAAAATTGAAACCAAAAGCAATGCAAAAGATCAGCAAAACAAAGAGCTGTTTTTTTGAAAAATAAACCAAATTGATACACCATTGAGAGAGAAGATGCAAATCAATAAAGTTAGAGATGGAAAGGAAAATCTAACAGCGGACATCATATAAATGAAAAGAATCATCAGAAACCACTATAAAGAGCTACATGCCAACAAACTGGAAAACCTACAAGAAATAGACAGATTCCTGAACACATACAATGCAACTAAATTGAGCCACTGAGACACAGAAAATCTAAACAGACCCATAACCAAGATGGAAATTGAATAAGTAATAAAGGCCTGCCCAACAAACAAAAGCTCAGGACTGGTTAACTTCACAGCTGAATTCTACCAGACATTTAAAGAAAAACTAACTCTAGTTCTTCTCAAGCTATTCAAAACAATCGAAAGGAGTGAATCCTCCCCAATTCCTTCTATGAAACCAGCATCACCTTAATCCCTAAATCTGGAAAAGATGCAATAGAGAAAGAAAACAACAGACCAATTTCACTGATGAACATAGATGCAAAAATATTCAATAAAATTCTGGCCAATAGAATCCAACAACACATCAGGAATATCATTCACCCAGACCAAGTGGGATTTATCCCAGGTATGCAGGAGTGGTTCAACATTCGCAAATCAATTTGACATATCACATTAACAAATTGAAGAACAAAAACCATATGATTATCTCAATAGATGCAGAGAGAACATTTGACAAAATACAACACCCTTTCATGATGAAAACTCTAAGCAAATTGGGAGCAGAAAGAAAATTCTTCAACATAATCAGGGAAATTTATGACAAACCCATGGCCAGCATCCTATTGAATGTGGAAAAGTTGGAAGCATTCCCACTGAGATCTGAAACCACTCTCGTCACTGCTATTCAATATAGTCCTGAACGTTTTAGCCAGAGCCATCAGGCAAGAAAAATAAATCAAAGGGATTCAAATCAGTAAGGATGAATTCAAACTATCCTTATTTGCTGATGATATGATTATATATATAGGGGACCCAAAAGGTTTCAATAGGAGACTATTAGAACTCATAGAAGAGTTTGGTAAAATAACAGGATATAAAATCAACACACAAAAAACAACAGCCTTTGTATACACAGACAATGCCACAGCTGTGAAAGAACTTCAAAGATCAATCCCATTCATAATAGCTACAAAAAATATTAAATACCCTGGAATAAATTTATCCAAGAAGTCAAAGATCTCTACGATGAGAATTACACAACTTCAAAGAAAGAAATAAAGAAGACACAAAAAATGGAAAAAACTTAAATGTTTATTGATCAGAATAAGCAATATCACCAAAATGTCTATTCTTCTGAAATTAATTTATAGATTCAATGCAATACCAATCAAAATTCCAAAGACATTCTTTTCAGATCAAGAAAAAATGATGCTGACATTCATTTGGAAACCCAAGAGATCTCAGATAGCTAAAGTGAGCTTGTACAACAAAAACAAAGCTGGAGGCATCACAGTACCAGATTTCAAGACATACTACAAGGCAGTTATAATCAAAATAGCTTTGTACTGGTACAAAAACAGATGGACAGACCAATGGAACTGAATAGAAATGCTAGAAATCAATCCAAGCATCTACAACCAACTTAGATTCTACCAAGGAACTAATACCATTCCCTGTAGCAAGGACAGTCTCTTCAACACATGATGCTGGGAAAACTGGATTTCCACATGCAGAAGTATGAAGTGGGACCCTACCTTATACCTTACACAAAAATCCATTCAAAATGGATTAAAGAACTAAATCTACAAAAAAATATCATCAAATTACTAGAGAGCATTGTGGAAGCCCTATAAGACATCAGGAGAGGCAAAGAGTTCCTGGAAATGACCCCAGAAGAACAGGCAATCAAAACAAAAATTAACAAATGGGATTACATCAAATTGAGAAGCTTCTGTACAGCCAAAGAAACAGTCAGGAAAATAAAGAGGCAACCAACAGAATGGGAGAAATTATTTGCAAACCATGCAACTGTTAAAGTATTAATAACCAGAATATATAAAGCAATTAGAAAACTCAACAACAGCAAAACAAACAAACCACTCAAGAAATGGGAAAAGGAATTAAATAGACATTTCTCAAAAGAGGAAATCCAAATGGCCAAAAGACACATGAAAAATGCTCAGGATCGCTAGCCATCATGGAAATGCAAATCAAAACCACAATGAAGTTTCACCTCACCCTAGTTAGAATGGCTTTCATATAGAAATCAAGAAAGAATAAATGCTGGAGAGGATGTGGGGAAAAAGGTACCCTAATCCACTGTTGGTAGGAATACAAAAGTAAAACCACTATGGAAAACAGTTTGGAGATACATCAGAAATCTGAATATAGTCCTACCATATGACCCAGCCATCACACTCCTCAGAATTTACCCAAAGGAAATGAAGTTAGCAAATAGGAGAGTCATCTTCACCTCCATGTTTTTTGCAGCTCAATTCACAATAGCTAAGACATGGAATTAACCTAAATGCCTGTCAATGGAAGACTGGATAAATAAATTATGGGATATGTATTCTATGGAATACTACATAGCATTTAAAAAAACGAAATCTGGTCATTTGCAACAAAATGGATGAATCTGGAAATCATACTTAGTGAAATAAGCCAGTCCTAAATGGACAAATACCATATGTTCTCCCTTATCTGTGATAACTAACAGAGCACCTAAAAGGTAACCTGTAGAAGTGAAACTGACACAAATAAAGCAATTACTTGAACAGCCCGTATCTTGACTGTCAAGGAACAGTTTATTATTTCATTTTCTTTTATTTATTCCTTTTTATCTATTTAATAACGTTAGTTGAACTTTTTACTTAACATAGAATTAATCATCAGTATATTAAGTCAATTGAAAACAAATCCCAGTTAAAATAAGAGTGGGAATGATAGACGGAGGAGCTGCACAGTTCAGCATACATTCCCATGGACTTACCCCTAAGGGTAAAGCTAAAAACTTGCCATGGGACTCCAAATCCCATTAAACGGAGTGGTACTAATCCCATTTTACATGATAAAGTGATCATATTAAGTGTGGAATATATCACATAGATAGGGTTAAGTGTCAAAGGGAGCTCATAAATAAGACCAAGTGTCTGGTAATAACAATAGATAGAATTAAAAAGGAGAAAATATTCCAACATGGGAAGTAGTCCACACAGAAGACTCATAAAATTACAAATGCCCTAAACAGAACTCTAACCTCAGAATTAGCCCCTAAGGCACTCAGATATGGCTGAAAAACTCATGAGAGCGTTTCAGGCATGGAAAGTCAAGACACTATGGCAAAAAATGTTCTGCATGAAGGATCTCTGTGAGTGAGACCCCAGTGGAAAGAAGGGGCCATCAAAGAAGGATGTACTTTTCTCTGAAGAGGGGAGAGAATTTCCACTTTGCATATGGACTTGTCTAAATACTGATGGAGTTTGTGGACTCAAAAGGCTTCCATAGCCATGGTAGCTCATGTCAAGAGCCTCGGGAGTTCACTGACATAAAAAATAAGAGTGTTAATTGTTAAATCAACAACAGGAGTCACTGTGTACTTATTCCCTATGTAGGACCTCTGTCCTTAATGAGTTGTACTATGAGAAATAACTATAAAACTTGCTTTCAATCTGTACTTTATACCTTGTGTGTTTGTGTGTGTGTGTGTGTGTGCAAACTGTTGAAATCTAAACTTAGTATAGAGTTGGTTTTTGGTATATAAAGTTAATTAAAATTGAATCTTAATGAAGAATTGGATGGGAGAGGGAGTAGGAGGTGGAATGGGAGTGGGGGTGGGAGGGTGGGGATGGGGAGGGGGAACCTCTATATTCCTAAAGCTGTACCTATGAAATCTGTATTCATTAAATAAAAGACTTCTTAAAAAAAGGAAATAAATATACCTCAGTTCTTTGAAGAAAGGCACTGTATAAGTCTAAATATGTCCAAATATAACCATGGAGATGAAAGCTTGTCCTCTGCTTGCTCTACATTCAATATTGAAGGGCAGTTTTATTAAAATTTAAATATTTACCTTTATGGCTACCTAAAATTTAATTCACAAAACACACAAAACCAAGGAGCATGACATGGTTTGTGCATTTAAGTGTTTATGGTCTATTACAGATAACAAACACATGTGAAAACTAAAAAATTATATGATATGTAGTAAAAATTATATGATAAATACTAGTAAAATTAAAGTATTATAGGAACAAGAAGAATGAGGAGGAAGCAGAAATTCAGCTATACAATTCTGCCCATCTCCAGTGGAGACAATAAAGCCATTCATCATGTTATACCAGACCTAGAGGAACATGGCATATTGCAATTGTACAGCCTCAGAGCATATATGTTAAGGAATAATGTTTTTAAAGAGTAAATTGGACTTTCTAACAGAGAAAACCATGAGTTCCTTTTTTTAGCTCATAAATATAATTGCACCAGATCTATGAAAACTCTTGACTATGATGAACCAAAATTAATGTTGCAACACATTACATTTCCTACTTTAAATATCTGAGCTGAAACCTGAAGTCAAAGTGTGTTTTTGCATATTTTATCCCTCTCTAGGCTCAGGTCCTAAATTCTTTGTGCTATCCGTACTGCCTTGCTTCACCAGTCCTCTTCTGTTTTTTTGTGCTGGAGTATTGCAAGTCACATAAACATCCAGATGTCTTCCTTTTGGTCTCTGTTAATCACTCTTTTAATGTCTAGATTAAGTGAACAATTAAGTCTGTAGTGAAGTTATATTTTGTGTAGATTGCCAAAAGAAATGAAAAACAGAAAAATGTCTGAATTGACCTATTATATAACATCTTCATTCAATTATAACAATAGTTTTATCAGTGAAATTGCTTGTTCTATATACAATCCTCTAAAAAGAACTATTAGATGGAAAGCCAATGTATAAAACAGACAAAATCAGCATTGCTCTGGTGGAAAAGAGTGGAGAGTTGAGATTGCTGATTCATTGATCTCTTTCTACCTCAAGACTTGGGGATGTATCTTCACAAGACACTAGGTATTCTCCCAACACAGCTTGAAAACCATTGTATTTTGTTAATGATCAGCTATTCTGATGGTCTATGGGCCTATTAGTGGGAACTCACCCTATGATAGAATTGGGAAGAATAAGAAATCTCCCAGGAATTTTATTCCAGAGACAATTCTCAAGTGATTTAATTATTTCTGCAACTGACTCTTCTATTTTTTAGACAAAGAATTTTAATTTCAAATAGTAATACATGGATTCATTAATTTCCTTCTGCAGATGATAAAAGTTGTAGAAATCAGAAAATGATCTGAGGTGAATTTTTAATAGCTTGTTATTTCCTTTTTTATTGACTGTAAACATTGATGCAACAGTATTTTTATCTTTAAGTGTTGCACCAGTATGTTTTTATTTCTCACCTCTCAGCTGGTTACAATTCATATTCAGCTGTTAAAGAGAATATAACTGTGAGATAAACAAATTAAAAGTTCATAACTAAATATTGAAACTGTTAAAAGTATCAATGACAAAAAGGCTCTAAGACACTGGTTTTTTTCAATAGTGTAGTTCATGATTCACATCAGAAATGTGAATAATAGAAAGTTCTTGGTTTTAACTAATTTGGATGAATATTACTTCTATTTTGGTTTGATACTTTGACTCCAAATATTTTTAAACTCAATAATTTACTTTGAAGGAAGACATTATGATAACCTTATCTTTTTTCTAAATCAGAGTGGTTCCAGAAAAAACATTGAGAAGAAATTTATAAAATGCTTTGCAAAACTCCCATTTTCTCAAATCTTGTCATGTAGTGAGATTAGATTAATTAAAAGGTAATTATTTTTATCAACTTTGAATATGTTACTCATCACCTTTTCAAGGTGACTTTCACTTTTAAAAATCAATATTTCACGGAGCAAAAATGTTATGGAGAGAGACATGATAATTAGCATAAATAAATTACTCCATAATTCAATCCAAAGTATAAAAACTCTCTCCCATAATCATCAATCTTCCATTTCAATGAAAGTGATTGTTTGACTCAACTGACTACAAAACATGAGCGATCTTTCTCACTTCAACATATGAAGCCATCAATTAACATTTGAACATCAGCAGGGTTTAGGGCTAATGCTGAGATTCAATGAAGTCATCATTTCTGCTCTCAAAGAATTGATATCTAGAGGATAGGTCAGATGAGGATTGTAAGATTTTACTTTGTCTTGGTCACCATATTATAGGAAGTGCCCAGTTAGTTACTGGACATTCATACACTTGAACTCAACTGGAAAGTTGCAGCTGGGGCAGACACTCAGGAATTGGGGCAGATTAAAAAGTATGCTCTTGTTTCAACAATTTAAAGTCTAATCTTGACTATCAGTCATAAGATTGTCCTTGGAGCTGGCGTTGTGGTGTAGTGGGTAAAAGTTACCTGTGATGCTAGCATCCCATTTGGGCGTGGGTTCAATTCTCAGGTACTCCACTTCTGATCTTGCTCCTTACTAATGGCCTGGTAGAAGCAGTGGAAGATGGCCCAATTGTTTGGGCTCCTGCTACCCCCTTAGAAGACTCTGATGAAGCTCCTGGCTCCTGGCTTCAGCCTGGCTCAGCTGTGGCTGTTGTGGCCATCTGGGGTTCACTGAACCAGCACATTGAAGATCATTCTCTCCCTCTCTCTATAACTCTGAATTTCAAATAAATAAATGAATCAAAAAAAATTGTGTCCTTGCATGAGGCAGTCATTAAAAAAGAGCCCAGAAGACCTTGCCATAGCTAATGGGCATTCTGCCAACAAGTGGGCAGCACAGCTCCATTTTCGGAATGACTCTGAAGCTTCCATACTGCTGAAAATTCTGTCTCTAACCGTGACTGACATGTACAGACTCTGGACAATTATTTGTTGCTGTTGCTGTCTGCAATGAGATGATGTTCCATTTTCTCTATAAGGTTGAATCAGTGTTGGAAAATTAGACAAAATGAGAGATGCTGTGCACAACCATGCTGAAAAAAAACACTTTGAAAGAAAAATGATACTACACAGATGTCTTTATTATGACATTATTTGTAATAGCAGAGAAATATAAAAGAAAACAACAAAATCAACCTGTGTGTAAGTACCTTATGATTTAGTATTTTGGGATACTAGTATGCTGCCAATATAATGATAATTGTGAAAATTATTTAGTAACAAAGGATAATATTTATGAATGATATTAACTAAATCAAGTAGGAAACTATAAATCATATATTTTGTTTAAAGTATATTGAAGAAGCTGTCAGTAAAGATAGAACAAAAAACATAAATAAGTACTGAACTTGGAGTCTGAAGGCATGAATTTACAACCTGTATCCATCATTTATGATCTGCACTTGGGCAAATTAATCAAACTTCTTGAACCTCAAAATTGTGAAGTGAGCATAATGATATCTTTCTCTAAGACTGTGAGTAGCAACTCAGGTACACTTCTATCATCAGTATAGTGCAGTTCAGAGGGTGAACTCAGTACCCAGGCAGTCTGCTCAAACTGGTTCTGTCACACGTTATTTATGAAACTGTAGGCAAGTTAATTGATTAAAGATACCTCAGTTTTCTTACTGGCAAATGGGATATTTGGTTCAGAGGTTAATAGCATTGATGCAAAGCCAAATAGTTCGGTTTGAATAAATGATTTGTTGGCTTTGACAACTTACTTAACTGATAAGCTGTTGATAAAACACAAAAGAGGGGCCAGTGCAGTGTCCTAGTGGGTAAATCATTGACTACAGTGCCAGCATCCCATATGGGCACTGGTTCTTGTCCTACCTGCTCCTCTTCCAATCCAGCTCTCTGCTATGGCCTGGGAAAGCAGTGGAAGATGGCTCAAGTCCTTGGGCCCCTGCACCTGCATGGGAGACTGGGAAGAAGCAACTGGCTTCTGGCTTTGGATCAGCACAGCTTTGGCTATTGTGGCCATTTGGGGAGGGAACCTGTTGATGTGAGATCTCTCTCCCTCTCTCTCTCTCTCATTCTGCTTCTGCCTCTCTGTAACTCTGCCTTTCAAATAAATAAATAAATCTTAAAAATATAGAATTTCATTGTAATCCATAAACTGTACTTTGGAAATTTATATTTATTAAATAAAAGTTAAAAAATATATAAGGTGTCTAAGAGAATGCCTGCCTCTAAGTAAGAACTTAATAAATGTTAGCTCTTGTTATTAAAAAATAAGAGAAAACACTGGAGTTAAAGCTGATTCTGAATCGGGATAGGAGTAGTTATTATATTATTGTGGTAGGCCATGATGGGGGTTTAGTTCTTATGTGAGATTTCTTTTTTGCTGCTGCATTTTTTATTTGTAAAATAAATCATAACCCGATACTGGAAAAAATGAACAAATCTGCCCTATGTACCATTCCCTGAAGCAACACCAGCTCAGTGACTGACTGATAAACTGATTTGTATTGTAGTGTTAACGACTGATAATGGATTCATACATTGCCCCTCCAAGATAGTAATTTGCATTTTAAATTGGCACCTTATGCTGGGGAACTGTGTCATGCAGGAGTACCAGAGTCTTGGTACAGATGAGAGTGAGGAAGCGTTTGATTCAAAGGAAGCTTTGGGCATTGACACAGTCATGGAGCCTTAGTATTTGAGAAACACACAAGACCTGAATTCTGGAGGGCCCTGAGGCTGCTCACAGCCATTTGTCTGATCAATGAGTCTGGGAGAAAAGCGGCAGCTTCCTTCCTCTCACAAAAACAGAAACACTGCTGAGAACCGCTGGCCGTGCCACTGTAAATATCATACCCTTCCTCAGCCCTAACCATTTCCCTATCTCTCATCTCTGCCAAAAAGAAAAAAAAAGATACTTTTTAAAAAAGATTTATTTATTTGAAAGGCAGAGTTACAGAGAGAGAACGAGAGCAAGAGCAAGAGTGAGAGGGAGAGCGAGAGCGAGAGAGAGAGAGAGAGATCTTCCATCTGCTGGTTCACTTCCCAAATGGCCGCAATGGGCTAGGCTGAAGCCAGGAGCAAGGAGCTTCATCCAGGTCTCCCACAATGCTGCAGGAGTCCAAGGACTTCGGCTGTCTTCCACTGTTTCCCAGGTGCATTACCAGGGAACTCTTCAGAAGTGGAACAGTTGCAACTCAAACAGGTGCCCATATGGGATGCTGGAGTTGTAGGTAGTAGCTTTACCAGCTATGCCACAGCACCGGCCCCAGGGAAAAGCATCTTTTAAAGAGTGACGACACCAACTAAATTGATTTGCCACACAAAACACATTCAACCTATTAATCTTGGTCTATAAAATCATGTTTCATGTATTTTAATGATCAAATTCTAGAAATGTAAACCCTCACTGAATAGCTTCCCTAAATGCATGCTGAATTTATTTCACAGGTATTTATTGAGTACCCCCCAAGTGACAGACATAGAGGACTGAGCACAGAACAAAATCCAAGTTCTTGCTCACATTTAATTTACTTTTTGTTTTAATTTTACTCATTTAAAAGAGAGAGAGAGATGTGGGGGATCAGTTCTATCCATTGGTTCACTTCCCAAATACCAGCAACTGTTTCTTCCCCAAGGTTGGGGGCACTAAGACAGGCTCCAAGAATTCAACACAGGTCTCTCACGGAGGTGGCAGGAACCTAATCACTAGAATCATCACCTCCTGATTCCCTGGGCGCCAATTAGCAGGAAACCAGAGCGAGTATCCAAGCCAAGTACTCCTGCGTGGGGCATCTTACCTGGTGTCTTTTTTTTTTTTTTTTTTTGACAGGCAGAGTGGACAGTGAGAGAGAGAGAGACAGAGAGAAAGGTCTTCCTTTGCCGTTGGTTCACCCTCCAATGGCTGTCGTGGCCGGTGCGCTGTGGCCGGCGCACCACACTGATCTGAAGGCAGGAGCCAGGTGCTTCTCCTGGTCTCCCATGCAGATGCAGGGCCCAAGCACTTGGGCCATCCTCCACTGCACTCCCAGACCACAGCAGAGAGCTGTCCTGGAAGAGGGGCAACCGGGACAGAATCCAGCGCCCCAGCTGGGACTAGAACCCTGTGTGCCGGCGCCACAAGGCAGAGGATTAGCCTATTGAGCCACAGCACTGGCCTTACCTGGTGTCTTAACTGCTAGGCTAACTCCCTAGAGTTACTTTTGAAAGTTTTAAGACCTGGCCTCATCTATGCGGCAGTGTGTTGGCTGCAGCCACCTCTACCCAGCAAGCCTGTGGGCAATCCTTTCTTCTTCCAGATTCCATTTCCCCTCAGATGTCACCCACTGTCTCACTGAGTTCAGATGTCACCCACTGTCTCAGTGGGCTCACTGAAGGTTCAATGTAACCCATTGCCTCCCTTAGTACCCAACAACCTCGCCAGGGAAACCAACTTCAACTGCTTGTAGAATTTCTGTTCTTCAAGAGACCAGGCTTGAGTTCCATGCAAACCGATGAAGGAAGAAGACCTGCTCCTTGATCATGGCCCTACTGTGTTACTAGCATGATAAAGCAACTCTCCTTGTCTCAAATGTTTCACATGAGTGAACATGCCAGCCATGTCTTTTGACCAAAATCTAATGAAGTCAGCCTATGACATCCAGTTCTTCAACCTTCTAACCACAGATCTTAAACACAGGCTTAAGAGCCAGCAAGGGACTTTATGCTACACCTATCGTTCTCCCCTCAATACTTCTCACTGGGGCAAATGCCTCCCTTTTCCAGTTACGAAGCAAACATTTCCCAAAATCTTAGTAAGGATGATGCATACCAAGATAACACATGGTTCTCATTTCAGCCACTCCAAAATGCCCTGTTATATTCTTAAGAAATAAAGATGAAACAGTGCAGGACTAGAGATGAGAACATTGAGGTTAGGATGACTGCGAGAGCACTACCTCACCAAGGTGAAGCTAATTCTCACTGTGAAACCAACAGCTGCCTCTTTATAATTCCTGAGAATCATCTTCATTGTCCACACAAGCTGCTTTCCTGGTAATTTCCCAATAGACAGAACTCAACATAGTAAAAAGAGGAACTTGTGTCTTCTGATATCATGAGATATCAGGTATCTTCTTTTTGAAAAAGATGTATTCATTTACTTGAAATATGAGTAACATAGGGGGTGGAGAGCTCTTCCATACACCACTGGTTCACTCCCCAAATGACCTCAATGTCCAGAGTTGGGCTGATCCAAAGCCAGGAGCCAGGAGCTTCATCCAGGTCTCCATGTGGGTGGCAAGCACTTGGGCCATCTTCTGTGCTGTCCCAGGTGCATTAGCAGGGAATTGGATAGAATGTGGGGTACCCAGGACTCAAACTGGTGCCCAGATGGTATGCTGGCATTTCAGGTGGGGGTTTTTACTCACTACACCACAATACTGGCTCCAGACATCAGATATCATGGAAAGAATCTCTTCCCTTTGAGCATATGGTTGTTTCAAGGTCTCAGTCATATGGATATACTTGGAGCTTACATTTTTCATAAAGAAGGAATTAGATACTTGATTATGTTTCTGATTATTCCTGTTGTTTTCTTGGGCATCAGTTCCACTCAAAACAAGAAGACGAGGAACTGCTGAGGTGTAAACAGACATCATAGCACTTAAACCTACAGCTCTGAGACTTAGTTGAATGCCACGGAAGGACATTTGTAATATGAATTTATTTTTCATCCTACATCAACTTAAAACTATGTGTACTGCTCTTATAAAAACACCATATCTTCAGATATTTCTACAACACCTACAGCAATCTCAACCCCATTTCTAGCTTTCTTTATCTTTCAGTTCTTAGTAAAGCCAGTGTCACCGAACTGGCAACCATAAAACATGCTGCCTAGTACTTATTCCCTTGTTTACTGTTCTGTCTCCACATTCCTGAATTGATGACTGTTGGTGAGACCATTGAGTCCTGATGTTATTCTGAGGCTTTCAATGCAACTGAAACTTTTGTAAAGTTCAAAACTTCCTGTCAAGAATATGAGATTTCCAGTACAATCCTATAGACATCACCTTTCATTTTCAATTATTTTAGAAAGTATGGAATCAACCCAGATGCCCATCAACCAATGACTGGATAAAGAATATGTGGTATGTAGACACTATGGGATACTACTCAACCATAAAAAAGAATGAAATCCTCTTTCACAACAAAATGTTTGCAACTGGAAACCATTATACTTAGTGAAATAAGCCAGTCCCCAAAAAAGACAGATACCATATGCTTTCCCTGATCTGTGGTGACTAATAGAGTACAAAAAATTTAAATTATACAAACAAAATTGACATTTTGAGGATTAATTATTGCTTACATATCTCTTTTAAGATTTTATTTATTTATTTGAGAAGCAGAGTTACAGACAGAGAGAGAGAAAGACAGATTTTCCATCTATTGGTTCACTCCCAAAATGGCCTCAATGGCTGGAACTTCGGAACTATCTGAAGCCAGGATCCAGGATTTTTTTCTGGGTCTCTCATACATGTGAGGGGCCCAAGTACTTGGGTCATCTTCTACTGCTTTCCCAGATTGTAAGCAGAAAGATGGATCAGAAGAGGAGTAGCTGGGACACAAACTGGTGCCCATATGGGATGCTGGCACCACAGACGGAAGTTTAGCCTACTATGCCATAGCACTGGCCCCTATTTACATCTCTTATCTCTACTGTTGTGGAACAGTGTTTTTTTCTTCTTGCTATTTGTTGAATTCTTTACTTAGTGGAAAGTTAACCTTATGATTATAAAATAAACTGAAAGTATGTTATTGTAAAAATTAAAATAATATTAAAGGAAGGAAGAGGGAGGGTGAGAATGCGGCCAGGAGGAAGGGTAGGGTTAGGTGTACCATTATGCCCCCAAATCTATATATATGAAATACATGAAATTTGTTCACCTTATATAAATAAAAAAGGAGGTTACCATTGCAAAAAAGAAGAAGAATGTATAGTGATACTAACTCTTTTATCTTGGCTTTTTCCCAACGACTCATGTTTTTGACTATTAGACTGTGTCAAGAAAACAGCAACTGGAGCAGACACTGTTCGAGGCTTAGAATACTTTCTACTCCAAGGTTCATCACTGGCATGCTATTTCAGGATCCAAACTTTGTGCCATTTCAACTCTCTCTATTCTGAGGATAAAGACTTTTAAGAGATACCTCTTCCATTCTTCACGTCAACCTGTATCTCAGCACCAGCTCCCTCCATCCTTAAGAAGCAATGGAACTCTTCTGCAATGGTGTGGAAATAATTATCTCCCTGTTACTAGGAGGTGGAACTCTCAGACTCCACAAACACTCATCAAGCTTGGTCTTCATACTCTCACTCACCTCCATTTCCCAGTTTAGCTCTATTAAGAGTAATGTTTCACAGACTTAATATTTGAAGTAAACCACATCTAATTACATCCTGACATGAAGATTTGTACCTGTAAAATCTACTGGCTTGAATAACTAACAGATTGGTTAGTGTATTACAAGCAGAGTGGAATTCTTTTCTTTAAACTATAGAAATACTTATACTTTCTTGTAGGGATAAATATTTATCTTTAAAGTCATAGGGAGAGATTTAAGATTTCAAATTACCTTTTAACATGCCACAAAGCAAGTTGGATTCCCTTGGCTAATTAAAATGTTTGACATATTCTTCCATAAATTTGTTCATTTTTCTTTAAACATATTCTCCAAATTATAGTGATCACATAGGTTAGTTCTATTGAGCTGCATAAACATTTATATGTCTAAGTTTAAAGGTAAGCTTTATCCATTCCAAAGAAAATGATTCCAATTAGTATAATTTCCTAGGGATTTTACTTTAGGAATATGCTCAACCATTCCTGCTTTATCATCCTTGCAACATCTTTATGTCCTGTAGTGAAACTTGTGAGCTGGCATTATGCTCCTTTACTTACATTATTTATTTCTTCATGGCCTGAATAAATGTGGAATGTACACATTTTAAAGAATCCCCATTTATAATAAAAATAGGAACAAAGACAGATGCTCTATCATAGCAAGAATATTCAATGCTATTCTTTCCAATTATTCTATAGTTTAAACAACACATTCTTTAGGTAGACTCCTTGTTACTATGACACTTATGAGTGCTGGAATTTTCCTGTGTGATTTACCTTCCCTACTACTTTGTAATTGGTGAAGAATATTTTTAAAAATTCTCTTGATAGAATAAAAAGAGAAAAGAACTAACACCAACAGCCAATTATTCTGCCACTTGAAACCAAGAGGCAGGCTAAAGTCTTTAGAAGCAAAATCATATCTTTTAGAGAATGTTATAAGATGTTTCTGCTTTAATCTCCAAAAGGTATCTATCTACAAGTTTTTCATTTCATGTGACCCTGTTCATTTCTGCTTTGCATTTAAACCCTTGTTCATAGCTGTGGGAAATCAAGTCAAAATGAAAGATTCTCATGAGGGCAAGGACGGGATGAATGTGTAACAGGCTCCTGGTAGCTGTGCCAAGCAACTTGGCACTTTCACTAATGAGGCACACTCTCTATACCTCCTTGTCTTTCTACAGCACTGTTTTTGCTTGTGAAACCATTCTAGCTGTCATCATTTGCTGGATAGCTCCTACTTCGTTTCCAGGACTCAGCTCTTGTGTGGGTTTACCAGGCCATCCTCCCTGGCCAATCTAGTCAAGTGTCCTCCTCTCTTGTATCTGGGATTCTGTGCCTCCTTCATCACAGTAGGTGTCACCATGTTGTGATTGCTTCTATAGCTCTGTCTGCTACTTAATAGAAGTAACTCTCTGATGGCCTGACTGCTTTTATCTATGAGGTCCCCATTCTGGAATAGGGCTCACAACATACTACTTGAATAAACTAAATAAACCGTGGCAAATGGTCCCTTCCTCTTGGAAGAGAAGAAGGGAAACCTGCAGAGGAAAGATTGAATGTCTCAATTCTGAGACATTTTTCTGTAATGGTAAAATATTTTGTTTATCCCTTTAGCCATTATTAATGATAGTTCATGACATTTAAAGCATGGTTTCTTCTTTCTCAGAAGAAAGCTCAGGCATTAGGAGAAGTGTTTGAGAGTTGATAGCAACATAAGGCAAAGAGTACAATATGATTAGTAGGGGGCTTGGTGGGTTGTGGGCATAGGCTAGGGATACTTCTGAGGTTCTTGTGTGATACTGATTCTAAGTTGAGGGGCAATGCGCCTATCACAGGGCTTGCATTTCAAGGGAGAGGAGGGAACTGCAGTGAAGATTACCATGATTTGGAGGCTGATAGGTAGATCAAGATTACGTGAGACTAGGTCATTCAATGATTGGCACTAGGCCTCAGCCAAGTCAAGAGACTTGAGATCAAGAGTTATAACAGGTGCCAGCAGTGTGGCACAGTGGGTTAATCTGCCACTTGGAACACCAGCATCCCATGTTGGTGCACCAGTTTGAGTTCTAGCTTCTCTGTTTTGAGTCTAGTTTCCTGATATTTGGGTACCTATCACCCACATGACAGAAAAGGATATCTAGCTCAGATATTTGGGCACCTATCACCATGTCACAGAAAAGAATGTTGTTTCTGGCTTTTGACTTTGGCCTGGTGCAGGTCTAGACATTGGGGAGTGAACCAGTAGATCAAAGATCTTTCACATTCTGTCTCTCCCTCTTTTTCTATTAATTTGCCTTTCAAGTAAATCTTTTAAAACATCACACAAATGAACAGAGTTATACCAATACCTACAAGTGCAAGAAGTAAGACCTGTGAGAAGGTGTGAATCCACACAAGCCCAAGGACATGTATGAGGGCGACGCACGCTGTTGCCACTCTCCCCTGCACATGGCAGCCTTGTCCTGTCTTATCTTTTCCCTATATTTAACATTATCTTGCAAAGAAAAATTGGTAAGTGGAGAACACCTGAGAGATTAAACACATTTTATCCAGAAAATACTGTAAATTATGAAGAGATACTATTTTTAATATTGACCATTTTAAAGTTTAAGATACATAGGAATAAAAGTTATTACTATTATTATTTTCACTAAGGTTAAGGTTTCAGATAAATAGCAAATGAGTTAAGATTGCATATTTCTCTTTATTCAAGTTGAAATATGAGTTAATTTTGTAAATTTGTTATACACTTATCCCCAATGTAATTGCAAGATGGTTTGACATAAGACTTCTCTCTTGCCATCAAAGCCTGTTTTGTGGTAATTCTATTATGTGAATTTTGATGTTTTATATGTATTGCTTCTTTGCCTTTTGGCTCAGATCAAGTGATATTTTATGTGATGTAACAAAGATTGCACATGTAACAAAACCATCTATAGCTGCATTATTTTCTTAAGATTTTGGTTCTTTGCTTGCAAATGAGATTAGTCCATGTGCACTCTATACAAGTACGTTTACATCATCCTTTTATCCATGATACAAGGAAAGTAAAAAGGATAATTGCATCTTTAGGGATCATGAAACTTCTGCTTATTCCAAACAAAGAAAGAGAATAGCGTCAATTATCTCAATTATTCAGGAAGGTTATTATTTTGGTCAATTTATACACAATTTCCTTTGGAAAAATATACACATTTGCCTAACCAGGCAACAGCTGTCTTCTTTCCACCTGTGCCCCACTGAAAAGTTCATGAATTTATTATGCCAGTGTAATTTCCCCAGACAACACATATTCCTATTTTTCACTGAAATTTCCTAAAAATAAAATACAGGGAAAGGAAAATAAATGTGTTTTCAGGAGACCTGAATTAAATTAGTCTGCTGATCATTTTCTGCCTCATTTACAAGAGCAAAATGGAATAGAAAATTGAAGCAATTATCTGAATAACCCCAGATCCCTGTCCCAGGCCCTGTCTTTCTGAAAGGGAATGGCTAAATGGTTTTGTGTGTGATTCTTTAGGCCTCTTAAATTTATCTAAGCTTCTGTCAAAATACTGGCTTGACTTTTCCTAACGTACTAGAATGAACAATAGTGTTTTATTGGAAATTGCGGATAAGAGGTAAGACAGTCATAGTTTCATAGTCTCACATGATTCTGGAGAGACAGTTAGTAATAAACTTTACAGAGCTTCAGTTTAAAGAGCTCCTGCATTTTAAGATTGTCCAAAACTATGCTGGTGCTGGTGTTTCTTCCCATCCAAGCTTTACTGAGGTGTAACTGATAAGTCAAAATTGAATATGCTGGTGACCTTCAACTCTGCAAAATGCTGGGGCATCAGTAATGACACAAGTCCTTAGCAATGATCACTCTATTGTCTACTATTCATACAGTCTTGGGATTTATAAAGCGCTTTGTTAAGTAATTCAGTGAGAGAGAGACCGGAGGGCCATGTGTCACTAGCCCATCCCAAATCTCTGCTTACTGTACCAACAGCCCCTGCTTGTGCTTTGGCTAAACTAATCTGAAACCAATATTGTTGCAAACCCATGGTCCAGAACCTGCACTGGCTGAAAATGACTAACATGATGCTTACTGTGTTCCTACGGTGACCTATAATAGCTGATTATAACAACATTACAATCAAATTGCCATGGCTGAAACTCCTTCCATTATGCAGTTGATGCCATGACACATCTGAGACTATCTTAAAAGGCAAGAAAATAGGAAATACTCAAATTGTTAGAAGTTTCCAAAGAGTTCCTGGAAAATCTGTCCCCAAAACCACCTCCTATAAATATTTTCCCCTCTCCTCTCCCAAGGTCACTCTCAAGCTTGTTTGCACTCCCTGTTGAGTACATAGTTTTGCTTTCACTTTACTGATAATAAATCTTCTTTCTCTCCTAACTTTCACTTGTTTTTGAATTCTTTCTTGCATCAGAGACAAGAATCTGGACCCAATCAGATTCTCTGCCTTTCAAATAAAATGAGACTAAGTAAATAAAATTACTTCCATTAAAGAATAAAACAGCCACATCCTTTCACTGACCTCTCCTAACTGGATATTATAAATGGAAAACAGCACAGGTAGAGATCAAGAGTGTTGACCCTGCAATGAAACTGCCTGAACGCAAATCTCAGCTTTTCACTGCTGCCAGTTGCCAAATGTTTTCTTTTTACAGTGCCTCTCCTGTAAAGTGAAGACAAATGTACTCAAGTCCTATGATGTCAAAAAGGTCAAAGAAGTTTACATAAATCATTAGTAGGAACCCAGCATATTAAGTGCTTTATGTGCTTTCTATTAAATGTGGTTATTTCAAAAAGTGGGGCTATGAAGAATTTCTTCATCAATGTGAAGTTTGCAGATGAAATATTTCAAATAAAGCAGTGGAATAATAAACTTGTCCTTAGAAGGGAAAAAGGCTAAAAATATTTGATGCTCTGTTTTTCCTGTTGGCTGAACTTTAAAGATCATCAAGTAAAATCAAATACTTCATGCAGTACACAAATAGAAAATGTCCCCTCTCTAGGGAGGGCACTGGTGGAGAGGTGCAAGCAGATTGTCTAGTTTCTGGGAGCCAATTTGGCAAAGAGATAATATAAGCAGACATCATTCTGAGTAAATACTCCCTTTATAACAGTCACTGAAAAGCTATTAAACCTGCATCCAGATCAAAATTTACAGCAGAACCCACAGATAGATTTCACAGCATTTTTTTTTTTTATTTAGAAGTGGTCTCCTGTGGGTGCACAAGGAACATTG
This sequence comes from Sylvilagus floridanus, assembly GCA_949820135.1. Taxonomy (NCBI): domain Eukaryota; kingdom Metazoa; phylum Chordata; class Mammalia; order Lagomorpha; family Leporidae; genus Sylvilagus; species Sylvilagus floridanus. The sequence continues at coordinate 68,543,414 of OX463243.1, forward strand.
AGCAAAATCTTACTTTGCAGCACTATATGTTAGTTAAGTGATATTATGCATGCTATGGATTGCTTTGAATTACAATGAAAATAAAACATAAGGGTGATACAATAAAACTCAAATAAACTGAAATAACATGCCAGTTTCAGGATGCAACAGAGCATCTTGGAGTCACACTGGTAAAATAACATGTCCAGATTAGGCAATTAAGTCGGTGTCCTCGTTAGACAGTGTGGAAATACATAAAGGGAGTTCCAGTGTTGATTGATGTCCAATGGGGTGTTGCTAAGTCCTGTTGTGACTTAGTGGGATCCCTGAGTACAAACATAATGATAAAACAAATATCCCCAGGATCAAGAAAGAAATTGAGACTGCCTATTGTTGACAGCCAAAAGGAAGTGTGGAGGAGGAAAACAGCATCTGACAAAAGTCAGCTCTTGTCTCAGTTCTGTTTGTTCTTAGAGAAATGATTTTAAGAAGTTAGGTAATCTCTAAACTCTACTCTGTAAATTTGTGGTTAAAGGGTAAAACACCTGCCTACTTTACAAGCTTGTGTTGAGAATCAAATGAAGCAATAGTTGTGAAAGCACCTTAGAAATTTTCCAGTGTCAAAAAATTCAAATTGTCCCCAAAGATAGTTTTTAAAGCAAACTCCAAAACACATATTTCCAGTACACAGAGCCTACATTTCTTGTTTCAAGGGAGATTGAAAATGGGCTGCTTATTTGCATAAAAGGGATAAAGTAAGAAAAAGTAATGGAGCTAGGAGCAAAATGGTTAGTGTTTAACAAGTGAGCAAAAACAATTGTGTTCTGTTTTTCCCTAAAATGTATCCTAGGAGACTATATAATTGAAAATTTCTGACTCTCAAATGAGCACAGACTACAATTTCTGAAGAGGCCTTGCTTAGCATGAATTCTTGGGATTGCACTCTTCAGGCCTTGAGGGAAAATTGAATGAATGGCCTAGGGTTCCATTAGAAAGCAATTTTCCTGTGGCTGAGTAACTCAAGATAATACTGCTGTGACAGTAGAAGCCTTGCCAGCTACCCCAGTGGCACTGTGAGAAGACAACCCAAGCTGTCAGGCTTCCTTTTCAGACACTCTGCCCCTGACTAAATTAGGAATAGGGCCAGCAACCCCACAATCTATATTAGACACTGTTATTTTTCATCCTGAATCAGAAGCTTAAATTCCTAACTCATGATGTCTGTTTGACATACTACTTATTAGGGGCCAGTTTCTCTCTCTTAAAGTAAGCCCAGAAGTTAATAAAACTTACCGAAAACCATAGATCATGGAGTTAGACTATCATGCAGTTTTAAATATGAGCAAATGAGACATTTGAGGAGAGCCTGCAGCCTGCAAGGTAAATACCAAGATGTAAAAAAATAATAATAACCTTTGGAAAAAAGTAGTAAGAAAATGGCAAAGAAAAAAAGACCTGCAAGTTGGAGTCCTCCGATGACATTTAATAAGATATTCATTCTATAAAACAGAATTGTCTATATTTTATAAAATAAAATATTCTATAAAATAAAATTTGCATTGTCGAAGAAAACCAAATCAGAGAATTAGGAACAACTTTTTAAAATTAAAGATCTGGATTTGCAGGAGAGAATCATATAAATACATCCTTTCTGCCCTGCCATCACATTCCCACTCTCAGTTCCAATCGTGAGCACAGAACCTACCAGGCAGAGACTAGAGATTGTAAGTAAGGTCTAAGCATCTACTGGAGTCTATATGAAGAGAACAAATCTATCACCTTTTCCTCTCAGGTGAACCTGAGCATGGCAGCAAAAACCCAGGACTTGGCTACCTGCAGTGATGTTGGTTCTCTGACAACCAAGGATCCTTAGGAGGGAGAGAAGTGCTTGATGAACTTCTGGGTAACTAAACCCAGCAGCTGGGTTGATCCTGTCTCTGAAGCTGGAAAAACTCCAGCCCCAGTGATGCTTCAACTTACAAACACCTGTTGCTATTTTAAAACTCCCATTGCCCAAGTCATCCTCCTCATCAATAAAATCAGAATCTCTGGGTATGGGATAGAATCTTAGTATTTTAAAAATTTTTTGTTCAGTCATTTATTTGAAAAGTAGAGAGAGAGACAGACACAAACACAGATTCATTCTCCAGATACCAAATTGGGATGAGCTGAAGTGAGGGACTGGGAATTCAATTCAGGTCTCCCTCTTTTATGTCAGGAACCCAACTACTTGAGCCATCACTTGATGTCTTTCACAGGAGGAAGCTGAAATCAGGAGCCAGAGTTGAGAATTGAACCCAGACACCCTTCTCTGGGCTGTAGGCACCTTAACTGCTAGTCTAACCCCCACCTCCAGAATCTTAGTGTTTTTAAGGATCTCCAGGTGAACACTGGCTAGCCAAATATGAAAACCAATGTTCTAGGTACTTTCAGCAGCAGCAACTGGAAATTTGTTAGAAGTGGTAAATCAAGCATTATTCCAGAACCCTTGAGTCAGAATCTGTATTTCAACAAGATGCTCAGGGATTCATATGTCTGTGAATATAGAAGTTCTACATCTATGCTAAGCAAGAAGAATCTATACCAATTAAATTAAGATCAGGACTAGGTCCAGGCACATTTTTATTACTATTATTCAAGAGAAAAAGGAAATAGACAGAGAGCTCCTACCCACCAGTTCACTCCTCAAATGTCCACAACATCCAGTGTTGGCCCAGGACCAGAGCCAAGAACTGAAAACTCTATCCAGTCTCCCACATGAGTGGCAGAGACCCAACTACTTGATACATACCTGCTACCTTCTGGGGTCTCTTTGGCGGAAAGCTGGGGTCATGAGGCAGAGCCAAAAATGAAACTCAGATACTCCGATAAGGGGCCACTAGGGAAAATGCCTGCCCTACACTGGTACTTTTTAAACACTGCAAAGGTAGCCTGAAAACCAGGCCCTATGTGTTGCTATTGAGGAGACAAGAGCATCAGAGAAACTTTTTCCTTGAGACTTGAATGAGAGATTGACAAGTCATCACCTGCTACACACCACGAACCCTAAGGAAATGAAACTGCTGTATTTCCCAATTCACCCAGTGTAGATTCCACACAAGGTAGACCAAGATCCCCATGTCCAAAAGGAAGAAACATCTGCGGATCTCCCGGATGAGAGTGAGCAGCTTCTAGCAAAAGGCATTAAGAACACTTTAGGAGACTGATACAGCACACAATGTACAGATTTTTTTAATCAAATGAAAACATGCTTTAGTGTTAAAATTTAAAAGGTCAATGAGACATTATTGACATTCAACTTAATCTAAAGCATAAGAGTGAAGTACAAATGATATGGAGATCATGAGGTTGGAGACTTAAATGATGTTGTGGATTTAATTGTGGCCCCAAAAAGATATGCTAAAATACTAACCCTCCTCACCCCTAGAACATATGAACATGATCTTACTGAGAAATAGTGTTTTTGCCAATGTAACCAAATTAATAAGATATAATTCGAGATTAAAGTGTGCTATAAATCCAATTACTGGGGTCCTTGTGGGATTCAAGAGATTTAAAGACACAGAAGAGACACAGGGAAGAAGTCCTATTAAGAAAGGGGCAGGTTAGTAATGCTGCTGTGATCCAAGAAACACCCAGGATTGCTGGCAACCATCAGAAGCTGGAAGAGGCAGCGAAGGATCCTTCCCTAGAGACCACTGAGAAAGCACACCTGTTTCGATCCCTTGATTTCTGACTTCTAGCCCTAGAACTGTTCAAGAATAAACTTCTGTTGTCTTCAGTCATCAGCTTATTTTAATTTGTTGTAGTGGCCCTTAGAAACTAATACTGATAGCAAATCTAGAAGGCCCAACATACCAATAGATGAAGGGAAATAATTTAAAAACTAATAGACAAAAATTCAACTTCCCTGAGTAAGAAAATCCTTGAGGCTTCAGTTTGAAAAGCATCACTGAATTCCAATATTGATTGAAAAGTCATGTACTAGGACATATATATCCTGGTAAAAACGACTGTGTCCAAAGATTAACCTCTGCCCTCCTCCCAAAAGGAAAAACATCTAACAGAGAAAAAAGAATCAGGAGTCTCATCTGAAAATCTAAAAGCTGGAGTGTATGGACTAACTTCTACATATTTTTAAAAGACTGTTTATAATTTTTTTACTGTGTAATATATCATTCACCTGTATTAATATTAGAATGCAGAATGTAAATCACTGTATGTGAGTTACCATGTCTGAGACAAGTAATGGAATAACATAACCAAATTGTGAGGGGTTCTGAATAGAGACTTCAGGACAGAAATGCAAATAAGAGAACGTAATGGTATATAATTTACCTTATAAAACCTGTATTTAAATCTAAATAAATAATGGCAGACTAGGAAAAAGGGTTAAATGGGTGGTTTTGAACCTCCTACTACACATATTTCTGTATGCATCTGTAGGCCCACACATTTTAGATGTAATTATTTGCCAAAGTGAATTTAAAATTGATCCTTTAATATCTCAACTACCCTCATTTATGAAATCATTATTTGGATTTCCCCTGTGATTAATTTTGATTTTTACCCTCATTGAAAGTTGCCAAAGGATAACTTTTATTACTTTTACATTTTAGGGAAACTCTCACTGGGGTAGAAGTTTTTATCTTCCTTCAAAATATTGTTTTACTCTTCTCTAACATATTTCTTGACTGAGAAGCAATTGTATGTTTATTTTTCTATTTTTAGGAAATGTGTTGCTGCCTTTCTATATATTTATGTGGTTCTTTTTTATATTTAAAACATAATAACTACATTAGATTAGGTCTCTGTGTTGTTTGCTGCTATTATTTGAATGTGGTTTGTACCCAGGTTCATGTGTTGACAACTTAATCATCAATGTGGTAATGGTGAGAGGTGGTGCACGGGCCCTAGTGCATGGCTCTAAGATCATCAGAGGCATTTCCTGAGATGGGATTGTGGGACCATGTCTTTATGGCTTCCTGATTTAAGATGTGATCTCTCCCTCTTGTACATACTCTCACCATCACCATCCGCCATGATCTGACACAAATGAGAGCCCTCACCTGAATTTACTCTATGCCAGGCCTTTGTCCTTGAAATTCCATAACTGTAAGCTAAATCAACTTCTGTTTTCCTGGTTTTTTTTCATCAGTAGCTTCTTTCAGATATTTTTGTTATAGTAATGAAAAACTTATTTACTTTAATTTTGCCAGATACTTACAGAGTCTTATGATAGATTAAGATCTATCTCCACTTCAGGAAATTTCTTTTATTTTCATTTTTAATCCTTTTTTTCATTTTCTCTGCTCTCTTTAATTCCTTTTCCTAAAAATACAAATTACAAATATGCTGGATCACCATTTCTATTCCTTCTAATAATTTTATAGCTTTCTAGTAACTTTCATAACAACACTTTATAGCTCTTTATTGGTGTTCTATGCAATTTTCTAAACAATATCTCAATGATTCAATGTCCTTGCAAAGATGAGTTTGTCCTTCACTACGTGTAGTGCATTAATAGGATCATATATTTAATTTGATTTAATTATTTAGTTCCTTAGCAGAAGTCTCTGTGGATGATTATTTAATATAACATTCATTTTCATTTCAGAAACCAATGCCTAACGTTCACTGTTCTGGGAAAGCAATCTTAAATACATGTTCTTCAACTAAATATTTCATACTGTCATAGAACGTGTTAATTCTGTTACTAAGATATGAGAATGATAAGTTTACCAAAGTAGATTACATAATAGTCAACTTCAATTGCTAGCAGGAGGTTTTCTATTGGTTCTCAACTTTCTTGATTTTTCCCTGGTTTCTTGAAACATACATTCCTGGAATGTAAACTGGAGAGTGGTAATGTAGGTTGATGCTGTCATTCAATGGTTTCAGAAATATGGTAAGGGAATTTTGCAACATTTTCCCTGAAATTTTTCTGTACATTTGTTGAAATCAGTGAAGATTGTAGAAGATGCTTTCCAGTCAAAGGGCCCTCAATCTCTCCTAGCTCTCATTCAGCTGGCCATGCAGCACCAACTTCTGTGGGGAAAAGAAGTCTCATCAAATTATTATGTGGCATATCTGTGTTATTTCATTAATTAATGCTTTTACTATAGTAAAGATTTGTAATTGTTAAAGGACTCTAAATAAGTCTTCCCCAATCCCTCCAGCTTCGTTTCCAAACCTCCTTACTCTAAATGAGTGAATGTAGCAGCACAAACACAAAAAGTCCTTAATTATCCCAACTTTTTGTATTTTGCCCCACTTTAATCCTTTTCCCTGGAATGTGAGCAGGATCCATGATTTCTTTCTAATACGATATAGCAGGAGTGAAAATATAGTGCTGTTGTGTTAGACAACCTTTCTCTCACAAATTCTCTCCATTCATGTTCTTCCTCACTGCCTTTGATGAAGTCTATGGAGACATTCAGGTAGCAAGGAATTGAGGAAGACCTCCAGGCAATAGCCAGCAAAAGCTGAGGCCCTCAATCTGACATCCCATAAGAAACCAAATCTTGCCATGTTAGACTCAGAAGCTTGAGCTAGGAATGAAACCCAGGCACTCTGATTTGGGACATGGATGTCTTAACTATTAGGATAAACATTCACTCCCAGGCTTTTTAAATCACTACCTTTGTGTTTCTTTGTTTTTCAGCAATAGACAAATACAACAGTGAATTTTCTTCCCAGATTGGAGTATTGCCAAACCATCTTACTTTATAGTATAGAAAAATTACCTTAAAGAAATAGAACCGTTTTTGATTAAGCCACTATTGTCTTGGAATGTAACAGACCTGTGCTGGGAAAAGAACTCCAAAATGGATTTTCCTAATCTTTACCTTTAATCCATGGAACCTCTCAACAAAGAGATATGGGTAGAATTTTCCACCTGCATTCTACCACAATAAATCACTCTTAAGTGTTCCCTATGAAGGAGAGATAGAAGAAATTTTTGTGGAAGTCTTGAAGGAGTTCTCAGGAGAAAGAGAATGAAAAAAAGGAGAGGTGAAATCAATGAAGCCAAGAAAGATATGATCTCAGCAGGAGACTCACTTTCATCCTGGTCCCTTTGGAATATCTATTGCAAAAACAGCCCCTCAAAATTGATTCTGTCTTTAGGCAAAGAGGCCAACCTTTTTGTCTCCTGTTACAATTAGCCATTGGTCACTGGCTCTCCTTCAGGAAGTCTGGAATGAGGAAGGGACTTGGATAAAGAGGAAAGCTGTGAGTCCTTAAAAGCCAAAACTCAGAGCAATTAGGGGCAGGTTGCACCTAATCAGTGAAGAGTGTTGGGCAGGCACCAGCAGCAACCACTACAACAGGTAAGTTGCATTCTACTTATTGGTCTCACCACCAAAAATGTTGTAAACTAGGTTGCTGCTAACAAATATACTCATAAGAGATTTGTAATTGGCAATATTTATAGTTTAACTATTGTGGATGTTTTAATCCATGCATTCTTTCTTTTTTGATCAGTTTATTGGGTTAATGTGTAAGAGATTACAAAAATGATTTCACCCCACTATAATTCCCCAAAGTTTCTGGGTTTGTGAAAGTGCAATTAATTATTAATGCATCCTACATGGGTAATGTAAATTAGTTTATTTCTAAACAAATTTTATAATTTACATGTAGGATCTAGCTTCTCTGGCATTAGCATCCATCTGTAGCTAATTTAGTTCTTTCCAGAATTGTCTGAGTTGAGAATAAAGCTTCCAGGGGTGGGAAATGTTCAGCTCACAGGCCATATGAGGCCTCCAAAATCATTTGGCTTGGCCAAAAGTTTGATAAATTGATAGCAGGCTAATTTTTATAAGATTTTTAAAATGCATTTTAGTGGGAGATTTATAGAGAAGGAAAGTCAAAGAGAGATGTATTCTATCCACTGGTTTGCTCCCCAAATGGCTGCAATGGCCAGAGCTGGGCCGATCTGAAGCCAGGAGTCAGGAGCGTCCTCCAGGTCTCCCAGGTGCAAGGGCTCAAGCACTTAGGCATCCTCCACTGCTTTCCTGGGCAGGCTAATTTTTAAGTTGATAATTTTGAATGGCCACCAAATAAAGATATAAATATCTAAATAACCCTTGACAGAAATTAGATTTCCCACCCCTGCAAATTTAAGCTATTAGAAGCAGGGAGGCAGGCAAATTTTCATTTATAAACCCTCATCTGCTGTCCCATTTTAACACTTTTTATGATTCCTTCCTTCCTTTTGCTATGCTGCCTTTCACTTGTGCTCAATTAGCACAACAGCTTCTTCCGTACTGATGTACAGGCCACAGGAGTTCCAGACTGTGGCTTCGCTATGGCTCATCTACCTAGATTCTTCCATTTACCTCCTGTGGTTTATTGCTAGCTATTCTCTTTTCCTCTTATTTGTTGTAGGTTTATACCTTTTAAACATTCCATTACCACCATGGAGAAGACTGAAGAAGGAGAGGAAGCCCTATCCTTTCACATCAGAAACACCACAGCACCATTTTATTGGCAGCATGATATTCTATTTTGTTGATGTATCATATTTAATTAGTTTAATAATGCTCTGTCGTTTGAATTCAGTTTTCCTCTAATTTTTACTACTGTAAACAAGTGTACACTGAATAAACTTAGAATAAACTCATGTTGCAAACAATTCAGGTATAGTCCTACACACATAATTGTTAGATCATTTTGTGTACATTTAAAACATGTGTTAGGGGCCAGTGTTGTGGTGCAGTGGCTTAAGTTATTGTTTGTGATATCAGCATTCCCTATCAGAGAAAGTTTGAATTCTGGCTGCTCTGCTTCTGATTCAGCTTCCTGCTAATGCACCTGGGAAAACAGAAGAAGGTGGCCCAAGTATTTAGGCTGATGCCACACCTGTTGGAAACTCAGATGGAGTTCCAGGTTCAGAGCTTCAGCCAGGGGCTGCCATTTTGGCAGTGAACCAGTGGATAGAAGACCCCCCTCCTCTTTGTCTCTCTGTCTCTGTCTCTCTCTCTCTCCCTCCTCTGTCTGTCATTCTTCTTTCCCAAATAAATAAATCTTTTAAAAATGTGTTAATAAATCATGTCCATATACTTTCAGCATAGATAACATTGCCAGTGTTCACTCTAGACTTGGTAAAATATTTTCTTAATTTTCCTTAGTTGTATAAGTAAAAAAAAATTGCTATGATTTTGATATTGTATGTATGAAAAAGCTAATTATCCTATGAATAAATATTCCTCCATACAAACCAGCTACTACTGCTTGTAATTTATGGTATTATAGTCTGTTCATAACAATTAACCTAGATTTATTGGGCTTTCCTATTTCCTTTCAATCTGCATGGGATCAGGGACATTATCTTCACATTTCACTCTCTGAATTCAGGTAAATGTTCATAGGAGCATACTATTTTCTCAATAAAAATATGAAGGATGGGGCAGGTGTTTGGCATAGTGGTTAACTTGCCTCTTGAGATACCCATATCCTGTATCTGAATAAGTCTGAGTCACTGGCTCAACCCCAGATTGGAGCTTCCTGCTAATGCACATCCTGGGAGGCAGGAGTGATGACTTAAATAGCTCAATGGATTGAGTTCCAGGTTCCTAGTTTCTGTCTGGCCCAATCCCAGCTATTGTGGGCATTAAGGGAGTAAACCAGTGGATGGGAGATATCTGTCTCTGTCTGTCTCTTTCTTCCTGTGTTCCTCTGCCTTTCAAATAGACAAAATAAAGAATTAAAAATATATAAAGGAAAGTATATTCTTGAAAGCATTTTTAATACGAGATATCTCAGAAAAGTTTGTGGAAAATGCTTATTATGAAAAACTATGCATTATTTCTAACATTTTTATGTCAAAATAAACCCTTTGTGATTCCATTTTTTAAAATTTGACAGGTAGAGTCATAGATAGTGAGAGAGAGAGACAGAGAGAAAGGTCTTCCTTCCGTTGGTTCACTCCCCAAATGGCCATTACTGCTGGCGCTGCGCCAATCCGAAGCCAGGAGCCATGTGCTTCTTCCTGATCTCCCAGGTGGGTGCAGGGGCCCAAGCACTTGGGCCATCCTCCACTGCCCTCCTGGCCACAGCAGAGAGCTGGACTGGAAGAGGAATAACCGGGACTAGAACCAGCACCCATGTGGGATGCCGGCACCGAAAGGCGGAGGATTAACCAAGTGAACCACAGTGCCAGCCCCATAATTCCATTTTCTATGAACTTTTTGAAGCATTCTGGTAGAGATTTTAGTTTATTATAAATTACCCATATTTATATATTATTTATTTAAATAAACACCTTACTTTAAAAGGTAAGGGGGGAGAAGAGAGAGAGAGAGAGAGAGAGAGAGAGAGAGAGAGCGAGCAAATGAACTTATCTTCTGGTTCATTCCTCAAATGCCTGCAACAAGCAATGACTGAGGTTGGGTCAGGCTGAAATTAGGAGCCAGAAAATCAATCCGGGTCTCTTAGGTGGGTGACAAGGACTCAATTCCTTAAGCTATCACCACTACCTCCCAGGATGTGTGATGGTAGGAAACCAGAATCTGGAGCAGATCTGTGACTTGAACTCAGGAGTTCTGATACATGATGCAGATATTCCAACTGGAGTTTTAACTGCTACACCAGATTCATACCCCATGCGCCATTTTTCAAGCACTTAATGTTTGCACTAATTTTCATAACCAAAACTACTCAAAAAACCTGGATTTTACCATTGTATGTAGTTATAAATGCAAGGCAAGCACTAGAGGGCTTATAAAGTAAAAGATCCTCTCTCTTTCGGTAAAGAGATTTATTTTTTTGTCTGTGAAAGCATTAGTAACCTTCTGGTAATTATTGGGTGTGTTCCAGAATGTGTCCTTATAGCATGCTTTCATTGCAAGAAAACATACTTAACTACCTTTTGTTTTTATTTTAAGCTCTTTAAACACTGACTCTCGGACCTCTTCTCCTGTGATTTTAATGGTAGGAAATGGGACTACCAATTCAATACAGATGTCAGAGAACAAGCCTTGCAGACAGCTGGAAGAAACAGGTGTATGGAAATCCAGAGACTATTAACATATCTAATTGAATAAGTGTGGGTAGTTACAAAAGTAATTAAGAATAAAAGAAAGCCTTGTGAAGTGCCTAACAAAAACATTGCTGGTAATCACTGCCAACTTAAAACCCATTCTGCAAAGCTTTCTTTAAAAAATGGGAACATTTTATATTGAATATTACCTTTTGTCTTGTAATTTACATAGGTACCTTTAATGAACAGCTCGTTTATAGTTCCACTGAGTCTTTCCTGTGTGTGTTTCAGGCATCTCTGAAACAGCAGTATCAGCAATTTATAGTCCATAGGCTTCCTCCTGAATATTTATAGAAAGACTCCAAAAGTACAATTACCAATTTTCTTTAAGCTTTCTTTATAAAATTACTGTTTTCTCCTTTACTAGATGCTTCTTTTAGAATAAGAAAATAAGACTTTTCCCTGCCATGGTTTCTTTGTGTTAGAATTTTCTGGTTGAATTCCATATAATATTTTATGGCTATTTTTACACCTGTAACAGATGTGTATGATTATTGTAAAACAATCAAAGGAAATAATTTTGATCAGAAACAAATCCCTTCTGACACAGCCACATGGAGAACATGTGTTTGCATACATATGGAGGCATATCTCTAACCGGATATATTTGATTGCTAGGGCTGCCATAGTTAAGTACCATAAACTTGGTGACTTAAGCCAAAAATATTTTTTCTCCCAGTTACTGAGGCTAGATGTTGGCAGAGTTTTTGAGACATCTGTTTTTGGCTTGCAGGTGGCCATCCCTCCCAGAGTTTTCACATGATCTTCCCTCCGTATAGATGCAGGTCTGTGTCTTAATTTTCTGTACCCATGATGACACCAGCCATGTTGCAGTAGCTCCTAATCTAAAGACCTTATTTTAACTTAAATACTTCTTGAGAGACTTTAATCTCTAAATACAACCACATTCTGAGGTACGGAGGATTAGAACTTCATTGTTCAACCATAACACCAAACTTTTAAAAATGTGTATGCATTTTTTGTGGTGTGTTTAATGCGTTATTGATGTGTAACTGAAAGCTTCACATAGAAAATGCGTGCAATTTTATAAGTTTTTATGTATGTATTTACCCATGGAATTATTATTGGTGTGGGAACATGGGTAACTAGGAGCTCTGGTCTGACAGCTCCAGCTGAAGTGCTGCTGGACAGCTCCTTTTCTACCAGCAGGATACCTTGGTTCAATGATTGACAGTTCTGGCCAAACTGCTGTTGACAGCTCCTTGCTGAACTATGCAGGTCAGTGATTGACAGCTTCAGGTGATTTGTGTTTTGACAGTCCAGGTTGTCCATATAGCAGCTTGGCTGGGCCAGGATGACAAGTCCCCTTCTGTGCTCAACCCAAGATTCCCTTTCTGTACACCTCGAGGGCCCTACCCCTTTCAGAGTAGCGGAAGCCACAAGTTCCACAAAGTTCCAATGAGCACTAGCTGGTAATATCCAACATGGCTGTAGGATGTGCTCCCTGATGAGCTTTAGGAGATTATAATTTAGGAAATTATAATAAGATTGCCATGGGAGACATGAAACTCCCATCATGCACTTGACACAGCGACATGATTTTTCAAGATATTTTAAAAGGGGATAGAAATGTGCAGGAAAAGGTCAATCCCTCCCAAACTTGTCCCATTTTGAATCTTCAATTGGGATCCACCCAAGACAACACCCCTATACCTCTGGAGTGTATGTGAGAAGACTGTGTTTCTTTGGAGAAGAGTTGCTTCAGGGTCTTTTTGCATTTTTGGCTGTTTGTTCATGCACGACTTCATTCTTGCACTTGCACTTTTGTTTTGCACCAAATAAATCCTGCTCCCCTGTCCATGTCCATCATTATGCCTCCACCTTCGAATTCTTCCACACATGTAAGGAAGGACCTGCAACAAGCCTAGTTGGGAGCTTCCCAGCCCTCAACATTAGTATAACCAAGATAATAAACATGTTCTTTGCACAGGTATTAAACCGAGTGGTTAAGATATTCGCATCACATATCAAAGTGGACTCAATTTCAGCCTGTGGCTCCTTTTTCCAGCTTCCTGCCAATACATAACTAGGACAGGCATTTGGTCCATCAGTTAAGATGGTAAGTTAGGTCACCTACTTGTGAAACTGGAGTATCTGGGTTCCTGTCCTGTTTCTGTTCTCAATTCCAGCTTCACGCTATTATGTACCCTAGGAGACAGCGGGTGATAGCTCAAGTAGCTGGGTTCCTGCCACCTGCATGAGTGACTTGGAATTGATTCCAGGCTGCTGGCTTTAGCTCTGGCTTGGCCCTGCAATTGTGGGATTTGAGGAGTGACTCTGTGGGAGGGAGCTCTCTCTGTCTCCATATTCCTCTCAAAAAAAAAAAAATTACCCTCTTATGTTTCCTTGTGCACCTGCAATTTGCCTTTCTCTCTTTTTTCTACTCTGCTTCCCAGATAGTCACTTATCTACTAAATATTAGTTTGCATTTCCTGAAATTTTATAAAATAGAATCACACATATGAATTCTTTTTGTCTGGCCTTGTTCATTCAGCTCAATTATTTTTTTAATTAATTTAGTTATTTGAAAGTCAGGTTTACACAGAGAGAGGACAGTCAGAGAGAGAAGTCTTCAGTCCGATGGTTCACTCCCCAATTGGCAACAATGGCCGGAGCTACGCCAATCCAAAGCCAGGAGCCAGGAGCTTCTTCTGGGTTTCCCATGTGGGTGCAGGAGCCCAAGGACCTGGGCCATCTTCTACTGCTTTCCCAGGCCATAGCTGAGAGCTGTATCGGAAGTGGAGCAGCCAAGTCTCAAACCGGTGCCCACATGGGATTCTGGCACTTCAGGCCAGGGCGTTAACCTGCTGCGCCACAGCACCAACCCCTAAGCTCAATTATTTTGACATGTTGTGCTGTGCATCACAAAATCTACAATAGTACTTGGCACATGGCAGATACCCTAATTATTAACATTATGAATAAATGAAAGTATTAAATTCATGAGTACATTAGAAAGTTAAGGAGATTGGATGTTATGATATATGCAGTTGCATGACACTCATAGTTTTTGTATTCTTTCTGAAGCATTTTGTACCAGCACATAAATGAGCCACATCTGTAATTTAGAAACTATCTCTGCTGGCAGCTTGAAGGATGAGCTTGTAGCAGGGAGAGGGTAAAAGCAGGGGACCAGCTATTAAACAATATTATATATTAATTCCTTATGTTTTTAAAATTTCTATAAGAAATTGCAAATGGAAAACAGCAGAATAGCTGAATTTTTGCAGGGAATGGTATGGTGTGTAGGAAAGTTAGAATGGAACAAATAATTTCCTAACTCTCTGTGTGGAGTTACCAGTATTATAAATGCCTAATAATGTAGACAAAAGAAAATGAATGTCAGAAAGAAACCAACCCTGGTAACAGGTATTGATTCTCTCACTACTCTTAAACGGCTTTGTATCTGCTTCCTAACGTTATTAAGATTTTTTTTTTTTGCTTGTGTTTGCACAATGAAAGACCTGGATGTTGATCTTTATTTCCTGTGTCAGGTCCTTTCATCTAGAGGATTGGTAGGAATTCAGCATGGGGAATTCCTGTCTGTTATTTATTTTGTTATGTGTTTTTCTTTATATTCTCTGTAATCTGTTTTTGGAAATCTTATTACTTGAATAGTGTTACTGATATTTTTGTCTTGGTATGACTTTATCTTTGTTCTCATATTTTTCATTTCTTTCAACTCTTGTTGAGGTTTCCTTAATCTTATTTCCCAACTTGACTATTGAAATTTTTATTTTGTTAATCTTGTTTTGTAATTTCCCAAGAGCTCTTTCTGGTTTCTATTATTGTTACTTTTTCATAGCAGCCTGTTCATGATTTATGGATATCATATTGTCAGGGCCTTTTCTTAGAATACTAATTAGAGAACATTTTAAATTTCTTTTCTCTTCTTTGTTTTCTTTGAGGTTCCCTCCAACTCTGGTATTTGTTTCAACCTGCTTTTTCTTTTTCGTGTAGTGATTTTTTTTTTCTCAAATATTTGTTGATTCTCCACTGTGGATTTACTTTTAGTAAATGTCTCCCCAAATGCTTCACTTAATTCATTTCCAAAGAACTGTATCCTCTTTTTTCTCTTGGTTGGCTGCTTAAAGCCTATCTCTGAAAAAAGTTTGCAGGGTTTCAAGTTGGTAAAAATCACAGCTCTCCATTTGGAGTGTCAGTTACTCTTCTTTTAAGCTTTATTTCTAACTTCTGGTCTACAGTGTACCAAGAATTCCAATGTATTAGTCTAAGGTTTTCTGACTGAATAAATCTATTTCTGCTGTATTCTTTTCATGTTTTTTTTATGCTGAAACTATGTTTGCTCTGATCATTGGTTAATGTTTGAATATTCATCTTCTAACAATTTGCTGAAGTCTCTATTCTGCTAATGATCATTGTCTTTTTTCTTTTTATGTTGTTATTGTGAGTTATAATTTTTTCTGTTTAATTTTTATATTATTTTTACAGATTTATTTATTTGAAAGTCAGAGCCACACAGAGAGAGGAGAGGCAGTCAGGGAGAGAGAGAGAGAGAGAGAGAGAGAGAGAGAGAGAGGTCTTCCATCCACTGGTTCATTCCCCAATGGCTGAAATGGCCAGAGCTGCCCCAATCTGAAGCCAGGAGCCAGGAGCTTCTTCCTGGTCTCCTAGGCAGGTGCAGGGGCCCAAGCACTTGGGCCATCTTCCACTGCTTTCCCAGGCCAAAGCAGAGAGCTGGACTGGAAGTGGAGTAGCCAGGACTCGAACTGGCGCCCATATGGGATGCCAGCACTGCAGAGGGCATTTTTACCTGCAATGCCACAGCGCTGGCCCCTCAGTCCTTTATTATTTTATGGTCTTGACCTTAGTTTATCATCTTGAAGCTTGAAAAAAGGAATGATTTGCCCAATTAAAAAAAAATCTCAAAATTAAGGGCCGGGGCTGTGGCATAGTGGATTAAGCATCTGCCTTCAGTGCCAGCATCTCCCAAATGGGTACCGGTTCTAGTCCTGGGTATTCTGCTTCTGACCCAGCTCCCTGCTGATAGGATGGAAAAATGATAAAGGATGGCCCAAGCACTTGGGCTGCTGCACTTGCATGGGAGGAGACCTGGAACAAGCTCCTGGTTTCCAATAGGTCCAGTTCTGGCCATTGCAGCCATTTGGGGACTCAACCGGTGGATGGAAAACCTTTCTGTCTGTCCGTCTCTATCATACCTCTGCTTCTCAAGTAAATAAATAAATCTTTAATAAAGATTATCAAAATTAAATGGTATAATATATGCAAAGTTTTTGTAATCATGATAAATACTAGTTCCATATTTCCGTCATTAAAAATGAGTTTTAATGTGTTTTTGTTATTTATTTATTTATTTATTTATTTTAAAGCAGAGTTACAGAGAGGCAGAGGCAGAGAGAGAGGTCTTCCTTCCACTGTTTTACTCCCCAAATGGCTGTAATGGCAGCAATTGGACCTATCCAAAACCAGGAGCTTCTTCTGAGTCTCTCATGCAGATGCAGGGGCCCAAGGACCTGGGCCATCCTCTACTGCTTTCCCAGGCCATAGCAGAGAGCTGGATTAGAAGTGAAGCAGCTGGGACTTGAACTGGTGCCTGTATGAGATGCCTGCACTTCAGGTGGCAGCTTTACCTGCTACATCACAGTGCTGTACCTTGATTTTGACTTGATCCTAATCAGTAGATCTAGCTTGTGCCCACCCAAGTTTCTGGTACACAGAACCATGAAAATGGGCATAATGATAAGTTTCTTAAATTTTGGTAATTTGTTACATAAAATTTAAAATGGATTCAGGTAGATTGGAGGCATAAAAAGGGTTCTTGGAGATCAAGTTATTTTTGTTCTTACCTGTATTTGTTTATCCACTTGCATAGCAATCTGCTTCGAAAGTTTATGGTAGTTAATAGTGGATAGTTATGTATTTTATTGTATCTTCAACACTCAGCATACCTCAATGTCTATATCAATGATTAAGTAAAAGTGTATTAGATCTATGAATAATAGTATGGGAGATTTTATTCTTACTCACTCTTTTATTGCCTCTCCTTGTGGGAAGATTAACTTGCCTTACTCTACTAAAACAAGTCCAGGTCTTGTGCTGTGGTTTTAATGTTCCTATCACTTCCAAATTCCTATATTGAAAATCTAATCACCCAGTATAATGGCATAAGTCACAAGGGCAAAGGACTTCATGAATGGCATTAGTACTAAATCAAGAAAGATCCCTGACAGCTACTTTGACCCCTCCACACTCTATGAACTGGGAAGAGGGCCCTTACCACACACCATATCTTCTGGTGCTTTGATCTTGGACTTCTCAGGCCCCAGAACTCTAAGAAACAAATTTCTGCTATTTATAAGCAACCCAGCATATTATATCTTATAGCAGACCAAATGGACTAAGGCAGTCTTGTGAAATATTTTGGACGATGAAATATAAACAGAAGTAGCATATATCTATTTTTAGCAGAAGTTTCAGGAGCCATTGTGTGGTTCTTCCAACTTTTATTTTCCTTTACTATGGGAACTGAATAAGTAGATCTGGCTACGCTTTTACCTCTGATGCTGGAGTGGGGCTGCCATAGGGCAAAGTTAAAGCCAGCCTGTGAGGACTGGAATTGTAATGTAGCTGATAAAGCCTCTGCCTGCTATGCTGACATCCCATATGGGTGAGTCTGAGTCCTGGCTGCTCCATTGCCAATACAGTTCTTTGCTGATGTGCCTGGGAAAATGGTGGAGAATGGCCCAGGTGCTTGGGACCCTGGCCTATGTGGGAAACTGGGAAATAGCTCCTGGCTCCTACCTTCAGTCTGGCTCAGTCCTGGCCATTGTGGCTGTTTGGAGAGTGAACTAACAGTTGGAACGTCTCTCTCTGCCTTTCAAAGCAATAAAATAAACCTTTTTATTAAAGCTAATCTGTGATAGATATGAAGGATGAAAAGGAAATTACTGTTTATTGTTGTAAGACAATGAGAATTTTGGATCACTCTAACAATAGCATCACTTTCCTAAGCTGATTGAGTCAATTACTGATACATCAAAGCGATGTATGCTGGAACCCAAAATAAAATATATGACATTAGCTCAAAGGTAAGACTGGATGATGAAAAATATATTATTGGAAGCTAGAAGATTGTATTCTGAGTTACTCAGTTCTGTGATATATGATAGGAAATTTGCCAAAATAACTTGGAATTTGGTTTTAGACAGATATATTGGAAAGATAATATCTGCACTTCTTGGTCACTATGTTCGAATTTAAAAGACAATTTGACAGTTGATTTCAACCTTGGATGTAAAGCAGAATCAACTATGAGTGCAAAAATTCTAATTAAAACTCAATCTTTTGATAAGGACCAAAGCAAAGGTATGGCTTTCTTGCCTTTTGTTAAAACCTCTGAATCCACTGCGATTGTGCTCAGTGAATCACTTTAGTTGGACAACTAAGCTCTACTATGGTCTACTCATTCAACCTGCTAAATTTAAGGAATTGAAAGTTAAGTTTGTCATTGGCACATACTGCCAAAATCCAGTTTCTGAGAGAGTTGAGTTATACCACTAAAAGACTCATTAGCCTGGACTAAAAGAGATTGTTAATAACTTAAAGCACTGGGTGTCTGACATTTTACATACATAAAAGGATACAGGAAAAGCTGCTCAATCTTTTATGTCATTGTCCGCCATGGCCAATGAGAATAATAGAAAAATAGAATCTCCCAGAAGCTGATCTAAGTGTCAAGAAGGACAAAAGCTGCAGGCTACTATTAAGAAGCAGATCTGGGGCCTAATTAAGCAATATTCCCCACCCCAGTGTAGAAGACTCTCGGACATCTGCCTTGCAGGATTTCAGAATGGCTAAGAACAATGACACAGGTAAATTTCCTTTCCAAATGAGCATGTTTGTTGGGATTTCTTAGACTTTTCTCTATCATTTTATATTGGATGTCTAGGATGCAAATAAGTTGTTCTTTCTGTTCCCAGTTTCTAAATCAAGAGAGTAATCAGTGGTTCTAAAAAAGAGTATTTTATGAAGTCTTGAACTTTGAGTATTTGTACTTTGATTGAGGGAGACTTTTGAGTTTTATCTATCTGAGCTCTCAAGTGGGCTCAGCATTGTGACATTAGTTGGTCCGTTGAATGTGAGTGTAACTGATATAAACAACCTCCAAGAAGCAGCTAAGAGTCGATGCATAGTTTCGTTATCTTCTCTTTTCTACTGACTATGAAAGCTGGCAAAATCCCAGGTTGAGCAAAACTGACATTTTAATATACGTCCCAGAATGAAGAAGATACAGAGCAGAGCTGAAGCTATCTCATGGTAGACAAATAAAATGAGCAATAAATAAATAAAATTGGCATCCCTCCTGCTCCACCTCTTTCTCCAACTCTTCATACTTTTGCTGCAGTAGCCTAAGCTGATTGAGGTTAATAGTATTCATTTTCATTAAATAAACATAATTAAATACTACCACAACGTTCTATACAAATATAAAAATAAATCCATGCAGTAGTTGGAGGTCTTTTCATTTAAAATATGAATTTCATGAAAGAGTCCATGAAATTGACCTCAAGCACATCTCCTAGAAAAGAATACTTAATGGATGAAATAATTTCTGGGTGCCTAGAACACAGTTTAGAACAGATAAACAGTACTGTTTTAATAGGTCAGGGAGATGAGGTAATTAAGCGAAAGAGGAGGCAGATAGACAGTTTAGTGCCTGGGTTTCATTATTGTTAATACCTTTCATATAATACATTTAATGTTTTGAGAAAGATTTCTGACTACCTACAAGTACACACCTAAAATGGGAATTACCTGAAATTACATTTCTATTAAACAGAATAATCTCAAATATCTGAGTGGACTGTTAATAAAGTATAAAGAACTTCCATCTTTTCAAAGGAAAAAAAACAAAAATAATTGATTTTCTCCTATATGAAAAGGAAACCTTCATATCAGTGCAGTGAATCTTCATTTGCATAAATATGGTAAACCAACCCCCATGCTTAAGGTATCACTTTGAATAGGTATAGGATTGATGGGTTGATGACCATACTACCCAAATGTGTATGTGTTGCTATCCAGAGTTAGTCAAACTGTGAAGTTTAAGGACACAGTAAACAAAATTCTCTCACTTATTATACCATCTGTATGTCTGGATGGTTTCCAAAACCACCATTAGGATAAATAACTTTTTAGAAGGGCTCACAGAACTCATTGAACTCTATTGTACTTATGCTTAAGGTTCCTTACAGGGAAAGGACACAGATAAAAAGCAAAGGAGAAAATATATAGGTGGTGTCTGGGAGGATTCTAAATGTAAAACTTCCACTCCTCTCCTGTGGTGTTAGGAGTTGTAGCTCTCTAAGTCCCCATGCAACTATGCATGTAGTAGTGTCAACAAAAGAAATTCACCTGAGCTTTGGTTGAACGTCACTGCGTGGATGTGATTGATTGATTGCTTGACTGCCAATATGGTTGAACATAGTTCCCGGGGTCAGCTGATAGGTTTGACTTGGAGCCTCTACCTTAAATCTAATTAGTCTTACTGGTGTTGCCAACCCCTCCTCTAAGACTATTAAGTATGCTTGGCTTTACTGTTGGATCCAACATGGCCAGAATCCACCTAAATAAAGGCTCTCCAATCAGGCATAAATTACCACCCAGAAACCAAGGGAAAGCCAAATTCTTTACTATACACTTGCCAATAAGAAAAGATATTAATACACTATGGGAGGATAGAAATTAAGTGTTGGGATGAGCTTGCTTTAGTGCAATTCCATGACTTGAAATCAATAAACATATGCTAATCCAATCTCTAGCATGGATCAGGAAGATATCTTAGAGTCTTTGTCTAATAATTAGCATGCATCCGTCTACCACTTCTCAACCATCTTCTGAACCCCTCGTGTTTTATATGAACAGAGAAGACTTCAGGACATTCTTATGGGATTTCATTAAAATTTATTTATATGCAACGTTTTGGAATATTTGTTCATCCAGTTCTTATTTCATCTCCTTTGAATTCACAGTAGAATAGGAGAATAGGAAGAGTGTATTCTCAAGGACTGTTTCAGTTCTGTCCCAGCCTATTAAGCAGGATTCATAACCCTGAGTATATGACCCTGAAATTTTTCATAATTCTGTTCCTTATAAAAGGCCCTGGGACTACTCTCTTCTGTTCCCTTCAGATTTTAGTGGCAGCCAAAGGCATAAACAAGATTCCTATATGCTATAACTCTACCCTGATCTCATTTATTGTTTGCATTAGCAGAATTGTAAAACTAACTTTAAATAGATTTGTCAAATCCACGTGGTTTTCTAAAAATTGCTTTAATTTGCACTATTTAAAAACCTTTTAGCTACTCATCAGATATCATCAAAGTTGAAAGATACCAAATGTGTTTGATTTTGCCTGATGTGTTATCATAGTAATAAAGATTGTTGACAAAAGGAAATTCTCAGTATAATCAAAACAAATCCCTTTAGATCTTTTTCAGTTCCTTGCATATTCATGGAGCACATTTGTCCTAGAAAAGCATAACCTCTATTTTTCCTAGGACCACATTAGTACACCTCTTAGGTAGCATTTAATTTTTGATACGTTGCCTAGTTGTTTATATCAGAGGACATTCAGAATGCTTCCATAACATGGAAGCTTACAGGGCTATCATAGCAATGTGAATTAAAACAGCTGAGTGTGTTGTTATATACCAATAAAACTAGCAAAAATTGATGACTATGATAAAATTAGATGTTGATAGGTCTTTAGGCAGTACATTCGCTGCTGGTGCTGCTGGTGGCACTGTTAGGGGATATAGTATTTCTATTAATCAACTAGATAATCTTCATAAAGAGTTAAAATTGTGCCAATTGATCCAGATTTTATCCAAAAGGGAAAGAAATTCAATTTTAGGTCATTTGCTGAGTCCCTTTTTTGATATTGAAAGTTTGAACCTCAAATATCACAGAGAATAAAGCTTAACATTAAAAATATAGTTCTGAATGCTGGAAAGGTGTTTTGGGCATTGCTTCCCTGAACCTGCTGTACATCATAATCATATCAAGTGAACTTTTACTTCTTTGTTTGATGTGCCTCTTCCATTAATGGTGTATTTATCTGGAATTCATACCCCAGACGCGGTCAGTGGAAGAGGGGGATAAGTGGGGCCATTGACAATGTTTGCCCTTCTGGGCAAACTGGACTTAAGTGATAATGATCACTTAAGTGATAATGATGTATGATTGATACATATCCTAAAGAAAGACGTGTCCCAAGTGTAATCTTTTCTTTTAAAGTTTATTTATTTTATTTGAAAGGCAAATTTGCACAGAGAGAGGGAGAGATAGATGTCTTCCATCCTCTGGTTTACCTCCCAAATGGCTGTAATGGCCATAGACTGAAGCCAGGGGCCAGGAGTTTCTTCCAGGTCTGCCAAGTGGGTGCAGTGACCCAATAATGTGGGCCATTTTCTAATCCTTTCCTGGATGCCTTAGCAGGGAGCTGGATGGGAAGTGAGACAACTGGGAATCAAACCGGTGCCCATATGAGGTGCCAGTGTTCAGGTGGTGTCCTAACCTGCTACATCACACTGCCAGTCCTTCCAAGCCTGATCTTTACCTTGAATTATAGAAAAGAATGAGATGTGGCTTGGGAATGCTTAAACCAGGCTGGCATGTCAATATCTGAAATGCTTTATGAGTTCAGTCTATTGATCTTGAATTGTTGAGTTTGAGATCACAGGGGTGAACCTGACCCACACACAAGTGAAAAGATGTTAGGAGCTAAAGTTCCCTTTGAAGGGAATTCATTTCTATTGTTATTTATTCTTGGAAGAAACTGGTCCTGGAACAATAAATGAGAAGAGAAGGGTAATGGTGGGTTAGAATAAAGGTAATTTGACCTCTCTGTGTCAGGGAGAATATTCACAATGGTCTGGGCCAGACATTCTTGAGCATGGGATGGTCCAGACCAAAGCATGGATCTTCTCTAAGAAGAGATCTATATAATCATAGTTATAAGTTACTCTGTGTTATACTGGCATTTCCTTCAAACCTGAGCAAAGTCCTATTAAAATTGCAGCAGTGCTATTCATGCTTTGGGCAAGGCAGTAAAGGGGAAAGTGGTAGACACTGAAGGGAGATGGTAATCCCGGCCCTTCAGGCAGTGATGTACAGCAGGACAGGGTTGAGGCAGCAGGTGACTGCAGGACGTATTTGTGAACCGTTTAATTGCCCTCCAAGGATTCTTAGTCATATTTGAGAGAAGGCAACCTGTTAAGAGGAGACTTCCTGCAATTAAGTAGGGTGGGAACTGTACGTTACGGTAACTGATATAATGAAATCCTTCAATGACCTCACATTGGAGCGTTAAAATAAAATTCAAATCCTAATTGAAGCCTACAAGTCTCTCTCCATCTTCGGTAATCCCTTATTTATGTTTCAGCCACCTTGGCTTCTCTCAGTTTGTTAATCAAGCCAATCTCTCTCCAGCTTGGAGAATTTAGCCACTTTGTAACGTCTGCATAGGAGGCTCTTTCACCATTTCTAGTTCTTCAAACCTTGCCTGTTTTTCTCACACTTCAAATCGCAGCTTAATTGACAGCTCCTTAAAGTGTACTTCCTTGACAGCAATACTTAAGTATGATCTCTCTTCTCCTTCCGTTCTTTTTCTCTCACAGTCCTCTGTTAATTTATTTCGCAGTACTTCACAATTATTACAGTACTGCATAGTTATAAAAATATATCTCTTCATTAATTATTTATATTCTCATCAAAGTATGAAATGTATTTAGATAAGAGCTATGATAATTTAAATAAGCATTACATATGAGATCTTAACTGAGTTCTTTGATCAAAATAGGTACAAACTACAGTATTTTCAATAAATGAATAGTGTGCATATTAAGAAAAATGTGACCAAGTTTTAGTTTCAGACTTGTATGACCAAGAGATAATTGGGTTATGTAAAGGCAATCTCTGGAATTTTTGATTTAAAGTATTTATTTGAAAGGCAGAGTGACACAGGGAGGGAGTGGGAAAGGAGAGATGGAGAGTTAGAGAGAGGGAGAGAGAGGGAGAGATAGAGAGCTCCATCTACTGGTTCACCTCCTAATGGCCACAACAGCTAGGGCCAGGCCAAGCTAAAGTCAGGAGACAGGAAAGCCACTTGGGTGGCAGGAACAAGGTATTTGGGCCATTAGCTGCTGCTTTCCCAGGCATTAGTAGGGAGCTAGATTGGAGCAAAGGAGCCAGGACTCCAACTGGCTCCCTGATGTGGGATGTTGGTGTTACAGTTGGTGGCTTAACCACAATGCCATATCCTCCAGAAGCTTTTCAAAGCGTTTTATTCGTATACACTTCTGTCTGCACTGATGCTGTACTTTTTAAGAGAGACCTACTTACTCATGTGTCCCATGCCTAATGAAATACAAAGATACAGTTCATCTTTTCAGCACTTTTAAAATAATTAAAAGCGATTCTTTCTGCTTTTACCTCTTTTCTACCACTGCTGCACTTTTGTTTCTTCTTGCTTTTTGTCTTGAGTTCCACCTACTAACTTTGAATCCACTTGTGACCCCAGCTTTGGTGTTTGTTTTCTCGTTTTCTCAACTTCAACTTGTATTACCCTCTAGGGACACTCAACCTCTGGACTGTTTCTATTTCTGGTTCTCCCCAGGTTTATTACCCCACGCTTAGCAATGTGTCAGGACCTGACTCCAGTGCATCTTGTCTGATCCCTGTTTGATCCCTTACCATATTGATTGTCTAGGTGAGGAAGGCCAGACATATTTCTTACTCAAGAGTTGTAGTGTCTTCAGCAAGTATCTATCATAATTTAGTCCTAGAAATCTGTACAAGGGTACTTCAAAATGTTCATTTAAAAAAAGACAGAATTAAGGGGCCGGCGCCGTAGCTCACTTGGTTAATCCTCTGCCTGCGGCGTGAGCATCCCACATGGGCGCTGGGTTCTAGTCCCTGTTATTCCTCTTCCAGTCCAGCTCTCTGCTGTGGCCTGGGAAGGCAGTGGAGGATAGCCCAAGTGCTTGGGCCCCTGCACTGGCATGGGAGACCAGGAGGAAGCACCTGGCTCCTGGCTTCGGATAGGGGCAGCACCGGCCGTGGTGGCTATTTGGGGTGTGAACCCAATGGAAGGAAGACCTTTCTTTCTGTCTCTCTCTCTCACTGTCTAACTCTATCTGCCAAAAAAAATTAAGACATTATTTTGTTGCCAAAGTTGTTGATGTGCTTGTGTCATTTTTTTCATAATATTTTCCATGACGTTTTTGAAGACTCCTTGTATGCATTGTTTCTTTCAAAACTCTTTTTGCACCAAATTCATGTTGCACAGACTACATACCATCATATCCATGATAATAACAAGTGCCCTTCCCCACACTGCCTTGCTTCCTTTCTTTTAATCAGACTCTCCAGTCAATTTGATAGCTCCTGAACTTTTTGCTTGAATAATGGGATAAAGTTTTGTCTTTCAGAGATGTCATGGGGACTGGATAACGAAAGCTCAAAGGGCTGTGCATTAGCCTTCATCGTAAGACAAAAGCAAAATGTGAAACAGGAAGAACCCATGCACACTCCCGTTTCCTCACTCCTCTGAACTATTCTGAGCCTCACTTCCTCTTTGAAGCCTCTCTGGAGAAGTCCTACCAGTTGTGAGGACAGAGCTGCTGAGTCTTTTTGACTGAAGGGAAAGGGCACATGCTAACACATTGCAGCACATACCCTCATATGATGATCCTCCCCAATATCTTTGCCTCACTTTCCTCTCTCTTGTCCTTGTCATTTTGTGAAGATGTTGAGGGCTAGGTTGGGCTTAATGGATTAATATGCCAGGACTCTTGCCTTTTACTTAAAGAAGAATTCTAGGTACAGGCACAAACACAACATGTAGCATAAGGTTTATTTAGAAAGTGAAAAGAATACACGGGCACTTGAGGGCTTCCATTTAGGGAGAGTGGGCCAGGAAAGGTCAAAAGGGGAATTTCTACTCTGTTTCTGCTTGTCCTGGGCCCACGAGGTAGAGAGAGAAAAGAAAGCCTCTTCCCCTTTCAATTGGCTTCTTATTAGCTTCAAAAAGGGGAGTGGATACATAGTACTGTTCCAGGTCCCAGGTATGGAGAGGTGCATCTTGGGGAGGGGTCATCTGACTGATGATAGGATTACATGGGGATGGGTTAGGTGTGGCCCTCCAGCTCATGAACTTATCTTATCTCCCTGATTTTTCCCACTTCAAAGAGAAATGGCTTAACTGGCCCTCTAGGTCAGTCCCAGTGGGAATGAGGACAGGGAAAGTCTGTTTAAGAGGATGCAAAATGCTGGCTTTCCCCGAAATGCTGCCTCTTTAAATAAGATGAAAGTGCTGAATCCCACTGCATGACTCTATCCAAAAGCTGCCTTTCCCAAGACAAAAGTGCCAACCCCACTCCTTCTGAGTTTCCAGTTTTATCATGAGAATAGCCAGAAGTAGTAATTCCACCTCGCTGAGTTTTCAGTTTATCATGAAAACATAAGTCACCAATCCCATCCTTCTGGTGGCTTTTTGTTTTGCCATGAGCCAGCTAGACAGACTTGACAGAATTGCACATCTGGCCTTTCGATGGGTTTTGTCCTCTCCCTCTGATTGTTAGCTGTGGTTCTGTTTTGTTGTTGTTGTTTCCCAGATTCATGCTTAAAATACTGTCACAGTTGCTCAGGTCCGCCTCTCTTGGAGCCCCTCTCCTGGCTGCTTTGTCCACATGGAAATTTTTTCACATGAGACAAAGAACTGATATCACCTTTCTTTGCCACAATTTTACCCATACCCATAGCTGTTTTATGCTTTCTTCCTTCCAGATAAAGTATTAACAACTTAATCTTTTATTCATTCAAATTTAAATTTCATAGAGCGTCCAGAATGGGCCAACAGGATAGAAATTTCAGGGATGAGTAAGTAGCACTAATACAGGAAGCTCAGTGGAGAGTACAGGAGCCTGAAGTATGACTTCAAGGGAAATAGTCCAGCTGAATTGCAGGTGAAGGCTCTGAAGCATGTGTATTCCAGTGGGAGTTGTGATGATTCTGTGATTCAGATTATTTTTAAAAACATAGAATGTCTTAAATAAAATATAAATAACATTCTAGGTAGTAGAAAGAATTGTGTTGTAACTTGGATTAGGGAATAATTTGCAGATTTTTTTCAATGAAAATAAACCACTGCTTTTTGATATACAGAGTTTCTTTAAATAAAACTGCCATACAAATATTGGCTGATCAACTGATTATGTTCAGAGGTGGCATATATTTTGGGGAGGACTTCTGATTTTTAAGATATGTGACTATTGACGCAGCTCAGGATTAACAGCAGCCCAGACTCGGCAATCCCACAGCTCCCTGCCAGCACACACTGCAGCGCCTTCCTTCCCAACACTAAACAGGACAAGATGGAAGCCCCTGTAAGAAACACTTATAAACAATGACAAGATCTATGTTTGCATAAGAACAAGCTAGAAAGGGTTCCATTAAAACGCCTCCCATCCCCACAGTAACTAATGTGTAATCACTTTGTTCATCTTTGTTCTTTGGAGCTAACTTATTTATTTATAAGTCAGAGTTACACACAGAGAGAGAGAGAGAGAGAGAGCGAGAAAGAGAGCTCTTCTATCCAATGGTTGGAATTCCAATTGGCTGCAATGGCCAGAGCTGTGCTGATCCGAAGCCAGGAGCCTGGAGCTTCCTCTGGGTCTTCCCATGCGGGTTCAGGGACCACTGCTTTCCTAGGCCACAGCAGAGACCTGGATTGGAAGTGGAGCCGCTGGGACTCGAACCAGCCCTTATATGGGATGCTGGCACTTCAGGCAGCAGCTTTACCTGTTACACCACAGGGCCGGCCCCGAAGTTTCTCTTACTTAAATAAAACTTTACTTCTAGCCTCACCGTTGTGTCTGGTCTTGTAAATCATCATCGATGCTGGGACACAAACTCTGACTCATCTCACCAGCTTCCCAGCAACGCTAACTCCAACTCTAATTTACTGATTACTAATGAAAACATCTGAGTCTGAGTTTTTCTGTATTAGGCGTGAGAAGGATGCTGAAAGGTCCTTTTGTGAAGGCCAAGTTGAATCATCCAAATAGTTCTCCCCTGTATATTAGTAGATATGTCTATTTTGGGTACAAAGATTGACCTCCGTTATTCCACTCACCATGCCTAAAATGCCTTATCTATAGAAGCATAATAAAAATAATTGCCTATATCCCAAGAGTTCGGTAGAAATTAGATAATGTCAGTGAAAGTGCTTTTAGCTGCTATAGTGGTATGATGACCTTTATTCTCTAGTTAAAGTAAGTCTGAAAATAGTACCATGCTAATCTCTCACTGAAGTTTTTGAGTCTGTTTCAAGCCAATGATATGGAAAAACAGTACCATACACCTATTAAGTAACTAATAGCTAGAGTTTAAGGAAGGAAAAGAAGAAAGTTGTAAAATTTTGACACAGGAATTGGCTAGGCTGTGATGAAGTCCTCAAATATGCAGAGTCTCTCTCCCCCTCCCCTTCTGTTTCTCTTTCCTTCTAGAGATTTGCTATGTGATAAAAGTATTTATATACCATTATTACCAGCTCTTCCCCTTCCTTTACATTTGAAAGTGGATTCTGGGGTACATATTTCTGGGGTAGTTCAGTAATATTACAAAGAAGTGGTTGACATGAGAGAAGAGAATGCTAGAAAGGAAAATGCTTTTTCCCAAGGAAATTATTTACATTTTGTTCACATATGTCTATCTTAATGGGTAAAACAAAATAAAAGAGTTTGAAGCCACGCCACGGCTCAATAGGCTAATCCTCTGCCTGCGGCGCCTGCACACCAGGTTCTAGTCTCTATTGGGGCGCCGGATTCTGTCCCGGTGACTCCTCTTCCAGTCCAGCTCTCTGCTGTGGCCCGGGAAGGCAGTGGAGGATGGCCCAAGTGCTTGGGCCCTGCACTCACAAGGAGACCAGGAGAAGCACCTGGATCCTGGCTTCGGATCAGCGCGGTGCGCCAGCCACGGCAGCCATTGTGGGGGTGAACCAACAGCAAAAGGAAGACCTTTCTCTCTGTCTCTCTCTCTCACTGTCCATTCTACCTGTCAAAAAAATAAATAAATAAAAATTTAAAAAAAGAATTTGAGATATTATGAAACTATTTATTGTTGAGGAACTATGTTTTTTGACAATTGTAGTTTTTTCTCATTTGAACCTGATATTAAAATGAATTCGATGCTGGGGAAACAAAGTAAAAATTGGGAATAAGAAAGAGGAGTAGGCATAAAACCAATAGGAACATAAATTTTTTAATTTACTACAATACATAAGGACCCTTTCAGGATCCTTTTGCTGTAGGGTGGGGGGGAGGAGTCACCATTTCTAGAGGAAAGGGGACAATTAAGAGGCCATGACAAGTCCAGTTTTTAACGCAAAGAAACCTTTCTATATTCATTGTCAAAGAAAAAATTATACAAACATTTCCGTGATCTTGTTATCACATTATTTCATTGCACTTGATTATTTCATTGCACTTGCTACTTAAGAGATTCAGCAAGCAATACTTCTGAGACTGAAGTGTTATTTTAAAGAAATAGTTTTCTTTGAGAAAGCTTAGTTTTTACCAGCATCTCGCAGTATCTGCATAACATAATCAAATACTTTACAAACAAATCACTGGATTCTGGCCATGGTCATTTCCTATTGAAATGCAGGTGAGATGATATCCTGGAGTTCATGGGTAGACCCCACAGTTTCTGGAGGTGCATTTTAATTAGCAGTGGTCAGAGGAAGCTGATCTCGAAGAGACTGAAAAACCAGGTATATTTGTCACAGAGAATGTGGAGGGTATGCAAATGCAGGGCAAGTTGTATTAGACAAGCACTTAAGTAAATTGCCAAGTCACATGTTTATGAATTTATGAATATTTTACAGCCAAAACACTTTTTAAAAATAATATATTTTAAAGTAGCTTTTGCATTATAAATTGCATTTGCCATACAATTTTGGGCTAGTATTAGAGGAATAAAGAAATCATTCATAATTCCTACACCAAGAACCAGCTCTCGCCTCCCTCCCTCCCTTTACTGGCCTCTAATAGGAGCATAGCATTGTATTAATTGCAGAAGGAACACCAGTACTAGGGCTGGCGTGGTGGCATAGCAGGTAGAGCTGCTGCTGCCTACAACTCTGGCATCCCAAGTGGGTGCCAGTTTGTGTCTCGGCTACTCCACTTTGATCAGCTCCCTACTAATTCGCCTTGGAAAAGTAGAAGACACCCCAGGTACTTGGGCCCCCGCCACCCATATGGGAGACCTGGAAGAAGCTCCTGTCTACTGGCTTTGTCCTGGCCCTAACTTGGCTTTTGTGGCCACTTGGGGAGCGAAGCAGCAGATGGAAGACCTCTCTCTGTCTTTCCCTCTTTCTGTAACTCTGACTTTGAAATAAAAAAGAAATAAATCCTTTAAAAAAAAAAAGAAAAAAGTGAAATTGACACTTTGAATAGCAATCACTTGAACAACCCTTGTTGTGACTGTTGAGGAACAATTCTATTTTTTTTCTTTCTTTTTCTTTCTTAATACAATTGGTTAAACTCTTTACCTATCATAGAATTAATCGTATATGTATAAAGTCAATTGAATAATAGATCTTGATAAAAAATAAGAGTGGGAATAAGAGAGAGAGGAGAAGTTTGTAACTGTAAAGCTCTATAGTTGTGCATACATGCCTACTGGCTTACTTCTAAGTGTACAGTATAAAAACTTCCCACGGGGCTGGTGCTACAACGTAGCAGGTAGAGTTGCTGCCTGCTGCACCAGCATCCCATATGGGCATCACATCGGTTCAAGTTCTGGCTGCTCCACTTCCTATTCAGCTCTCTGCTATGGCCTGGGAAAACAGTAGAAGATGGCCCAAGTCCTTGGGCCCCTACACCCATGTAGGAGACCTGGAAGAAGCTCCTGGCTCCTGGCTTTGGCTTGGTGCAGCTCCAGCCATTACAGCCATCGGGGGAGTGAACCAGTGGATGGAAGACCTCTCTCTCTCTCTCTCTCTCTGTCTCTCTCTCTCTGTCTCTCTCTCTGCCTTTCCTTCTCTCTCTGTGTAACTCTGATTTTCAAGTAAATAAATAAATCTTTAAAAAAAGCTTCCCATGGGACCCCAAATCCCATTAAGCTGAGTGGTAAAAATGCTACCTTAAGTGTTAAATTGACCATATTAAGTGTGAAAGTGATCATATAGATAGAATTAAGTGTTAAAGGGATCATATAAATAAGATCAAGTATCTAGTAATAATAACAGATAGAAATAAAAAAGAGAGAATATTCCAACATGGGAAAAGTCCACACAGCAGCTTCATAGAATGACAGCTACTTTAAATAGCACTCTGACCTTATAATCAGCCCGTAAGGTACTCTGATCTGGTTGAAAGCCCATGAGAGCATTTCAGACATGGAAAGCCAACACACTATGGCAAAAAAAAAAAAAGTCCTACATAAATGATCTCTGTGAGACCCCAGTGGAAAGAAGTGACCATCAAAGAAGGGTGGACTTTTCTCTGAAGAGAGGAGAGAACTTCCACTTTGCCTATGGGCTTGCCTAAATACTGAAATGGACTACAGACTCATAAGGCTTCCACAGCCATGGCAGCTCATGGCAAGAGCCTCGGGTGATCACTGACATCATACATAAGAGTGTTAATTGTTAAATAACAGCAGGAGTCACTGTCCACTTACTCCCCATGCAGGACCTCTCTCCTAAATAAATTGTACTATGAGATTTAATTGTAAAACTTGTTCTCAAAGAGTTTTTATATTTTGTGTGTGTGTATGAGCAAATAGTTGAAATCTTAGTACAGAGTTGGTCTTCTGTGTATAAAGTTAATTAAAAACAAATCTTAATGGAGAATCGGACTGGGAAGGGAAGGGGAGAGAAAGTGAGGAGGGAGTAGAAGTGGGAGAATGGGTATGATGGGAAGAAACACTATCTTCTTAAAGATTTACTTATGAAATTTAAACTCATTAAATAAAAGGTTTCTAAAAAAGATAAATAAAACTGAGGGTGCCACTCTGTCACATGACTTAGGACAAATCACTTTAACTTCCCTTTGCCATAGTTTTTACATCTCTAAAGTGTAGCTAGTAAGAATACCTACCTCCTAAGTTTGTTTATAGGGCTTGCTCTAAGTCTTCAAGGCATCAATATTTGTAAAAAAAAAACTCAGTTAATCATAATCTGAAGAACTAGTTTTGGTTCAATGTTAGAACCATTGGTTTGAACTAGGGAAAAGGGGAAGGAAATGGGCATGGGGCAGCCCTACCAGGGCTTGCTGGTTTCTGTGATATTGCTTCAACTCTTATGGTAGGGCCAATTGTCTTTCACATTTCTGTTGGTCAAGCTACAGGCCAGGTTCAGTCTGTGCCCAGCCTCATAATTTGTGCCACTATCACTTCATAGATAAGACTCTACCGTTTTTCTGTCTGGCATAGCAGCAACATGAAAACTGTGGCCTTCCATCATACTCACTTTCAAATGTTATTGACCCACAGGAACAAAGTAGAGTCTAAGGGCTTTTGAGGTCTCTCTTGAGCATGATATTTGTTTCACATGCATGAAACCCAGCAGAATTTCTTCAAAGTTGGTTGTACCATCTTTAGTTTCAGTAGTTAATTTAGGATTTTCCTATTTCTATTGCTTAGTCATTTCAATGGAAACGTGTGAGACAATATTGGGTTCATGTGCCCATCTTTCTGCAAATTCCCTACAATAATAGTTAAATGTTACATTTCTTTTTAGTGACAGTAATTAAAAACTAAAATCCTTAGTTTTGACTTCACATTATTAATTATTAATTATTATTTAATCAACAGTTTGAAGGCTCTTTGCTAAATACTAAGTTTCTGTGTGACCTTGAACAAATTGCATTTGTTTCTTCACTCAAATGTCCTAACAGTTGAATAGTTTGATCAGTGTGGTTGTAAAATAATCTAGATGTCTCAGTGTCACTGAATATGCATGTTCCATTTTGTAAAAAGCACCATCTATCCCAGAATTCTTCCTCTTGGAAAGAGCATTTTTGTTTGTTTTACTTTGAAAAGTTAATATGACTTTGATCTTCAACCCATTCATTTGTGTCACAAATGTACACTTGAGCATTCTGGAAGCTCTTGGGTAGAAAGAATAATGCATTGCCCTTGAGGAGCTCTTAGACTGAGAAGGAGGTGTCAGAGTTAACAAAACCCATTGTTATTCAGCAAGGAAAATGTTATGCTAGATGAGGAGCAAATCATCAAAGGAGATTGTGTTTTCTTGTCACACAAGCGTGTACAGTACACATGAGGTAATTGTAAGCTGAGGTTCACAGCTCGAAGACTATATTTTAGAATGGTTTTTAGAGACATACAGAAATGTATTTGTATTGCTGTTCGAATTTCTCTTAGACTTGGTTTCTTTTTCTTGGAAAAATAGAGATACTTAATATCTACTTAGCAGGGTTTTTATAAGGATTACGCATATGTGAAATGTTCCTACCAGAGACCAGTAAACCTCCAACCAGAGAGATTTAGGGCTTGTGTATTTATTCACTAAATATTTGTTGATGACTCACTAACTGTTGGAAATGGGGAAAAAAGACACAAGATATCCTTTTTTTTTTTTTTGACAGGCAGAGTTAGACAGTGAGAGAGAGACAGAAAGAAAGGTCTTCCTTCCATTGGTTCACCCCTCAAATGGCCACTACGGCCAATCTGAAGCCAGGAGCCAGGTGCTTCCTCCTGCTCTCCCAAACAGGTGCGGAGCCCAAGCACTTGGGCCATCCTCCACTGCCTTGCTGGGCCACAGCAGAGAACTGGACTGGAAGAAGAGTCACCGGGACAGAATCTGGCGCCCCAACTGGGACTAGAACCCAGAGTGCCGGCACCACAGGCAGAGGATTAGCCTAGTGAGCCACGGCACCGGCCAAGATATCTTTCTTAGGGAGCTTGCATTCTACTGCGACAATCAAACAGTATACAAATAAGCAAATAAGCATTTCAAATAATTGCAGACTGTGATAAGTGCCTTGGGATAAATAAAGATGAGATATAAATAAATATGAGAGAAAGTGAGGGACTGGGCAGGGTAGATCAGGCAGCTTTAGGTAGATTGGCAGAGGCGGCCTCCTAGAGGACATGGAAATTTAGCTCATACCTTGAAGAGAAGAAACAATGCTTGGAGGGGACATAAGATTGAACATTCTAGGCAGAAGAAAGAAAATCACATTTCTTCCTCCTCTCCTTTCTCTTGACCTTCTTTTGCAGCTTCTTTAGTGAGGCAATTACCATTAACGTTGTAGGTCTTCCCACTCCTGAGTTGTTTCCCACATATAACAGATCCAAATATCAAGTGTTTTTCATGATTAGAAGTGAAATTAACTGAGCACATGGTGTGCTCTTTGGAAGTTTACTTTTGAGTTTAATTTAAAAAAATGATTTCTCAGATTAACTATTCTGTCATTCTAAAGAAAAACGAAGTATGGATTAGTTTTTATTATTTACCTTTTATGCTTCATGTTTTATAAGGCATAAAATTGTATCTACTAAATAATAGAAATTTTTTGTTATTAATAAAAACGCCAATGTGAATTGGATTTCTGGATGGGTCTTATTTCTATTTGAGAAAACTTGAATTGAAGGAAGGATTTTATTTCTTCCCTATGTTAACGAGGTTAAGCAAAAATTTCATAAGATTTCTGTCATATAAAAAATAGCTCAAGGACATTATCAATATATTTGAGAGACAGATTTGGAGACTCCATGAAAGATCCACTAGTTCTGCAGAAGTAGAAGTAGACAACTAGAATTTAAGTACTATGATTTTTACCTTTTAATCTTTCTTAAAGATAATCTCCTAATATGATTTTGTGTAATTCTTTAAAAGCACTTTGAGTATTAGTTATCCATATTAGAAGCTCAAGTTTCTGTGTATGGGAAGCAGTTTGGCATTTACTTTAAGGTCAGGTCCTGTTCCATGCCGTTTTACCTCCTGATCAAAATTCGTCTTCTTCCACTAGATTTTTTTTAAAGATTTATTTATTTACTTGAAAGTCAGAGTTACACAGAGAGAGAGAGAGAGAGATCTTCCATCCACTGGTTCTCTCCCCAGTTGGCTGCAAAGGCCGGAGCTGCACCAAGCCAAAGCCAGGAGCCAGGAGCTTCTTCTGGGTCTCCTAGGTGGGTGCAGGAGCCCAAGGACTTGGGCCATCTTCTACTGCTTTCCCAGGCCATCAAAGAGAGCTGAATTAGAAGTGGAGCAGCTGGGACTCTAACTGATGCCCATATGGGATACCGACACTGCAAGCAGCGGCTTTACCTGCTATGACACAGCGCTGGCCCCCTTTCACTGAATTGTAAGTATTGAAAACATGGGTCATGTTTATTTTACTTATCAATATGTCAAACATACATAATAGGCAGTTTAAATTTTTTATCACTCAAAAAATGAATTATCATTCTCTGGCCTGGATCCATTCAGGTAAGCTGGAGTGTAGCTTTGAGATCTGCTAGGGACTCATTTTTTTTTAATTTTACTTTCTGAAGGATTGTTTTTCAAGCATCCTGATGCCAAACAGGTCAAACCATCTGCACTCTCTGACTTCATTTATCTTGAAGTTTTTCATTGCTTTCAGTTCAGAAATATAGCTTTCCTTGACCCTCAATGAAACATTTATTATGTATTTTAATATTTAATATTTTATCTTTATGCTTTTTTTCTGACTTGCTTTACACTTTATTGGAGTTTTATGGGGAAATGAAAAGGTCAAAATGAAGGAACACCATGGTAGATAGCAGTTGCCCTAAATAAAAGGTTTCCTTTTCCTTATCAGTCCTGTGGAAATCCTCTTAACTTCTTAAAGTAGACAGCCTTCCCAAGTGTAAGGGACCCACTTGATCAAATGCACTGCAATTTGGAAAAAGCAGACAGATATCCTTACCTCTAAGTTTTTTAACTGCCTTCCTCAACTGAATTGCTAGATTAACCCATCCTATCCATTCCTTCTGTAAAATGCACTGACGGATGCCCCGGTTAGTAGGCAGTAGAGGTTAGTATCCTCTATACTGCTCTCACCAGTTGAGCTACTTGTTGATCAAGATCAAGTTGTGTTTGTTCATAAACCTACATATTCCAGGTGTATTTTTCCTTTTAAATATTTATTTCTTTTATTTAAGAGGCGGAGTTACAGACTGAGAGAAGGAGAGACAGAGAGAGAGGTTTTTTACCCCCTGGTTTACTCTCCAAAAGGCCACAATGCCCAGAGCTGGGCCAATCTGAAGCCAGGAGCCAGGAGCTTCTTCCTGGTCTCCCACATGGGCACAGAGGCCCAAGCACCTGGCACATTTTCCACTGCCTACCCAGGCCATTAGCAGAGAGCTGGATTGGAAAAGGAGCAGCCAAGACACAAACTGCCATATGGGATGCTGGCACCACAGACGAAGGCTTAATTCACTGTGCCACAGTGCTTGCCCCCAGGTATATTTTTATCATAATTTTGCGATAGAATCAATATATAACTTATATATTTTATTTTTAAACATTTATTTATTTAAAGATTTATTTATTTATTTGAAAGGCCAGATTACAGAGAGCCAGAGGCAGAGGCAGAGGCAGAGAGAAAGAGAGGTCTTCCACCTGTTGCTTCACAGCTGGATCTGGGCCAATCCAAAGCCAGGAGCCAGGAAATTTTTCCAGGTCTCCCACATGAATGCAGGGGCCCAAAGACTTGGACCATCTTCCACTGCCTTCTCAGGCCATAGTAGAGAGCTATATTGGAAGAGGAGCAGCTGAGACTTGAACTGGCGCCCATGTGGGATGCTGGCACTGCAGGCAGCGGCTTCATCTACTATGCTACAGCCCAGGCCCCTAAATATTTTATTTATTTACTGGTGGACAGAGAGACAGAAGGAGAAAGAGAGCTTCTGACTTGGGGCTGAAGCTGGGACCTAGAACTCAATTAAGGTCTCCCACATGGTGGCAGGAGACCAATTACTTGAGCTATTACTACTTCCTCCCAGAGTTTGCATTAACAGGAAGGTGCATCCAGGAGCAGAGTGAGCTATCTAACCCAGCTACTCTGATGTAGGACATAGTTATCAAAAATGCCTGGCCAAACACCCACTCTTAGAATTAATATTATATAAATTGACAGACAAGTGGAGCAGAAAAATTATAGATTCTGTTAAAATCAGAAGTTTTGGATAGATTCAACAAAATTGACTCTAAAATATATAGTGGGGACCACACAGTTGTAAAATGTTGAAAAATCTAGAAAGTACTTGCTTCAAATTCTCCAAAAATATCAATAAATTCTTCACTCCCTTTAAGGGTTGTGGTGATGGTAGATGATGTATTGTTGGTGCAAATTAGCCAAAAATTACAACAGTACTTTATCATTGGACCATATAAGCAATAAAACAGAACAAAATTTTGTCCTACATTAAGGAATAAAACAAGAAATAGGTGAGTATGTATGCAGTTTATGTTAAGTTAGACTATGTGTATAGAGTTTTAGATTATTTTCAATGGTTATTTAATTAACTAATACTGTCTGGGTAGGATAAGAGAGTGCTGTTGTACTCCTTTCTGGGAATTCAGTAGAGTCCTATATTAAAAAGAGAAGAATAACCTTTAATTAGAGCTGGAAAATTGCTATTTCCTCATTTAGATGTTGCTAATTATTTTTAAAAATGTGAATTTCCTTAGTGTACAGTACAGTAAAATTGCAAAAATCTTTGTGATTAAAATATATTGATTGATATGATAGTTTCTGACATGTAAAAATGACATGATCTTTGACAAATTTTTTAACTGGGTAAAATCTCAATTTCTCTCAGCATTAAACGCAAATGATGGTCATACATGTTTTACAGATTTGTTGAAAGGGTTAAATGAGATCTTCTCTTTCACACACACACACCCACACACAAACATAATCACATACATGCACATGAGATTGTCCAAAAACTCATGGATAATGCACACTACACATTTGAAAAATTTGCACCAAAACTTTTATTTAATTCCATTTTCCATAAAATTTTTGAAGTATTTTTGTATATATGCAAAATATTTTTGATAATATGGTCTATGATAAAAATTGTTAAATTATGTTTCATATTTAAGGTACTGTTAAGTGCATCCTTCTTAAGATCACTCAGATTTAAATTATCTACTTTCAATTATGAAACAGAAATGAGAAGTAAGCCAGAGAGAATCGCACAACGTAGTGTTTTCCTAAATGTAACTAGAAGGCCCACCTGGTGATCCCAAATATCTTTCAGTAAGATATTTTCAGAGTCCTATTTACACTGGGTTGGCCATGCTCCAGGCCTTAATTCACATCTGGCATGATATTTGAAGGACTCTCTTTCTGCTTGGGAGTCCTCAGTTCACCTCTTTTAGAATGGAAGCTGGCTTTTGCAGGAAACTTCTTAATAGCAACTCCATCATGAGAGGAATCATACCCTTTTAATTGAACACATCAATTAATAAAATTAACTGCAATGCTTTGTAGAAAAACTGCTGAGTAGGATCTTAGAGCACTGCACAGTCAGGGCATCACTAACACACTGATTAGACCAATAGCCATTTATTAAGTTACTTATTTTTTAAAAAGATTTATTTATTTTATTTGAAATTCAGAGCTACACAGAGAGAGAAGGAGAGGTGGGGTGGGGGGGGGGTCTTCATCCGCTGGTTCACTCCTCAGTTGGCTGCACCAGCCAGAGCTGTGCCAATCTGAATCCAGGAGCCAGGAGCTTCTTCCAGGTCTCCCACATGGGTGCAGGGGCCCAAGGACTTGAGCCATCTCCCACTGCTTTCCCAGGCCATAGCAAAGAGCTGGATCAGAAGTGGAGCAACTGGGACTAGAATCGGTGTCCCTATGAGATGCCAGCACTGCAGGTGGTGGCTTTACCCACTATGCCACAGTGCCAGCCCCAAGTTACTTCTTAACTTCTAAAATATTATCGAAGAATTTTAATTTTTTTCATTGTTCTCTAGAAACAACTAAAGGCCATTTTGAAATTTGAAGAGTATCTAAGAAACAATTTATCTTATTTAAGTGATTTGTATATCTTTAACCTTAGAATGTCATATTTAAAGAAGAAAATGTGAAGTTCCTTTTCATTGTAATTTTAGATACATGAAATTTAGTAGGGAGAACGTGTTTTTGTGTTTGGTTAATAAAACAAATCAATGTATATAATATTCTTAAAATAGGAACCTTTTAAAATGCTGTAGCAGTTTTTACTCATTAGACATTTATGTCAGGTATAAAATTCTTTGATCCTAGGTAATAAAAGCACAATATTTTTGTAATCAAGTTAGTAATACTTTCAAGATAAAAGTAGGCCTTCTGGCTGGACAAATATGAAAGATAAATACTCTTTACCATTTATTGGAATTTTGAAAGCTTTGCCAAGGAAATGTAATTGACAGCAGGGTTGCTTGTTTCACAAGGTTATATCATGTTTCATTGTATTAGGAATTTGTTCATATCCTGGACTTGTCATAGTATACATTGTATACAATTACGTGATTTCAATTTGTCTTCTATCAGGAGTCTAGTTATTGGATGTACATTATCTTGGTTCTAACCTTAGTCACTGGATATCACTGAGAGTTTAAATCAAAGAGTAAGATACATGATAGTTTTTCAGTCTCAAATCTATGTAGAAATTGTGCCTGGTCTAGTCAAAGCAACTTAAAATTTGATGTCAAGATAAAAAAAAAAAAAGTTCACTCTGTAAAGCACCATAGAGAAGATAAGTTTATGGGCCTTTCTAAGAGGGGACACAAATTCCTTGTAAGTGAGCCAAGCCACAGGAGGTTCAGTTCACACAGGCCCATCTACCCATAATTTGTAACCTGAATACCACTGGTAGAAGCCAGAAACCCAGTTGGTTCTTTGGGCGAGGATTTTTAGGATCTTTACTCCTTAAAGTCTAGATTGTATTAACTACAAGAAACAGAGTAAGGAGTTTCCATATCACTACCAGCTTAAATTCTTGCTTTTTGATCTTGAGTCTTTCTTTTCCTAGGATGATATTGGGGATATTCACTTGTTTCTTGAAGAAAAATTCTCTCCTGGGTGATGGGCAGTGGTTATGGCTTGTGACATCTCAGGAAAACTATCCCAAAACAAAACAATAATGTAACTATTGGAATGCTTTCCAACCATTGCGTTATTTAGACCAAAACAAATCACACCTTGCTCAATGGTTCTTTCTCAGTCAGAGATAGAGGCAAGAACTGACAGTTTTTCCTTCAGTATTTTAGGTTTCTTTTCCAGAAGGTCTGTAGGCAATTGCCATTTCCACAGGATATTCAACTGTCTGCATGTGTGGCAGAAAGACACAGTCGTCTTTCCAGAGACAGATCAGTATACCCTGTGCTTCCAAGCCCAGGTAGCTGAGTACTAGGTTGGCTTCCGAATAGTACAGAAAAGCTTATTAAAAACTCAAAGACAGAGACTCTTATTTGGTAGGTTTTCTGTGTATATTTTTTAAAAGATTTATTATTTATTTGAGAGGTAGAGACAGAGACAGTGAGAGGGAGAGACAGAGAGAAAGGTCTTCCGTCTGCTGGTTCACTCCCCAAATGGCCACAACAGCCAGAGCTGCACTGATCCAAAAACAGGAGCCAGGAGCTTCTGGGTTTCCCACATGGGTGCAGGGGCTCAAGGACTTGGGCCATCTTCTACTGCTTTCCCAGGCCATAGCAGAGAGCTGGATTGGAGGAGGGGCAGCTGAGACTAGAACCGGCACCCATACGGGATGCCGGCGCGCAGGCAGAGGATTAACCTACTGCGCCACAGCACTGGACCCTCTATGTATATTTTTAAAAAGTGTGACAGATGGTTCTAAACCTAGCTAAGTTTGGGAAGTACTAAGTTGGTGGCCTTTCAATTGTGATGCAGAGTGAGTTTCAGAAGACCTCCCTTGGGGATTTTCTTATTATAAATGAATAGACCACAATCAGATTGAGTTTAAAGTTCCTTCTGCAATAAATAGAAGGCTTCTTAGTTTGAACTTAGAATTGATTTTGAATATTGGTGCTTTTATACTCATTAGCAAGTTTAAAAATATTTCAAGACTCATTGCTTTTCCTCTTTCCATTTCCCTTTAGTTCTTATATAACAGATGTCTCGGGGCACGTGCACCCAGGACTGACGCTCAGCCCTGAGTTGAAAGCAGCTCCTTCCACAGAGCAATGGAGCAAAGACAGACATAGTTGTTTTAGCTCCTTGTCTGAAAGTAGATAAAATTCGCTTTTACACCTTACCCCTGCCTTCTTTGAAAAGACTATCTCAGCCCCATGCCCACCCTGTATTGTTCCCCACCTCACATGCTGCACCTGAAAAACCTGTATGGAGAAACTCACCATCACTGTCCCCCACGCTCCCTCCAGACCCTTGGCTCACCCTAAGATATTTAAAGCCTAGCCCGCTGGAGGGCTGTGCACTGTGTCACATGCTCAGTCTGTGTACATGCCAGCAGCTGCATACAGCTGCAAATATATTTTTGTTCTTGAATGAATTTGTTTTGTGCTGTAAGTATCCTGTTTCTTTGTTCTGCTCCCCTTTTGCTTACACATGGTTCTTAATTTTTATTTAAAATTTTTTTTAAGTTTTTTTTATTTATTTTGAAAGTCAGTTAGAGAAAGAGAGGGAAAAAAACAGAGAGAGAGAAAGAATATTTTCCATCTGCTCATTCATTCCCTAAGTGGCCACATTGGCCAGCACTGGGCCAGGCTGAAGCCAGGAACCAGCAGCTCCATCCAGGTCTTCCAGGTGAGTGGCAGGAGCCCACTGCTGTTTGCCCATTAACAAGGCCATTAACAGGGAGCTGGAGCGGAAGTGGAGCAGCCAGGACAGGAACTTGTGCCCATAAGTGATGCTGCTGTCACTGGTGATGCCTTTACCATCTATGTCATAATTGTACCCCATTCCCTACATGGTTTTTGAAAAAGATGTATTTGTTTATTTGAAAGGCAGAGTGACAGAGAGAGGGAGAAACACACACACACACACACACACACACACACACAGCTCTTCCATCTGTGAGTTTATTCCCCAAATGCCTGCAACAGTCAGAGCTAGGCTGGACCAAAGCCTGGAGATGGGATCTTTATCCGGGCCACTCTGGTGGCAAGAACCCAAGTTCTTGAGCCATCATTTATTGCCTCCCAAGTGTATTATTAGCAGGAGGCTGGATGGGAAACATGGAGTATCCAGAACTTGAATCAGGTACTCTGACATAAAATTTTGGTGTCCCAAGCACTGGCTCAACCCTCTGCATGACATCACCTAATCCCCAAATTTTGAATCGCTTTATTAGATGTATGTTGTTACCAAAAATACATGAGAGTGTGATGCACATTTTATTTTCCCTGTTATGAGCTTTAAAAAATATGCCAGATTTCAAGATTTTTTCTACTTTTAGCTAATTTAACCTTATTGGAACTTAAAAGTTGGGAAATACAAGGTTCTTCAAAAAGTTCCCATATATGGATGGAAAAATAGAATTAAAAGATATTTTTTTGATATAAAATGTCTTTGAAATCCATGCATAATTTTTAAATACATGTTATGTGAACTTTTTTATTGGAGAGACAGAGGGGGAGACAGACAGACAGAACTCCCAACCCACAGTTCACTTTGCAAATACCTGCAACAGTCAGAAAGCTGGGAGCTGAAACAGTTGGGAACTCAGTGTAGGTCTCCCACATGGGTGTCTGGGGCCCAGCTATTTAAGCCATCCCTATCTGCCTCCCAAGTCTGCATTGGCTGGAAGTTGAAATTAGGAGCTAGAGCTAAGTATGAAACTCCTAGATGGGATGCTGGAGTCTTAGCTTTGTCTGAATGGTTAGACCAAACATCTGCCTGCAAGGTAAACATTTTGAAATCTCTCCATGTGTATATTTAAAAATACTTTTGCATCAAAATAAACTTATCTTTTATTTCCACTTTCTACAAATGTTTTAAAGTGCCCTTATATTTATTTAAAAATCAATTAATAAGAAAATCTTTACCACAACTAAATTAGCTGAATTTTGTGCATTTTTAATAGAGTGAGAAATAGACTAATTTGTACTTAAATTAAATTTTAACTTTAAAAATTATTTAAGACTAACAACTTGACAAATTCTTTAGGTTCTTTCAATAGAAACAATATGATCCTTTGGTTTTTACAAATGGACTGAATCCTGGAGTGAGAAATTCTGTCTTCTAATCTTTTCATCTGCCACAGACTTGCACCTCTTGGAAAAGTCATGAGTCCCTGAACTTCATTCACTGAATACACTTTCTGAGTGACTTCCTTGCATGCCAGACTCTGTTCCAGGCACAGGAGACATAACTTTTTCATGTATAAAATGTGGGGATATAATCAGATTGTATTCAAGGTCTCCTTCAGCTTTAAAACAATGAATCTAGGATAAAATTCACCCTTGCCTTCACAGGGAATGAAGAGGCAACTTGAGTTTTCTCTGGAGAGCTGAATTGCAATCAGATATTTGAGAAAAGATGTGAAAGAAAGCAATAACTCCCTTAGAATTGCTAAAGGTCCTCTGATG
The DNA here is from genome assembly GCA_949820135.1 of Sylvilagus floridanus. Classification (NCBI taxonomy): domain Eukaryota; kingdom Metazoa; phylum Chordata; class Mammalia; order Lagomorpha; family Leporidae; genus Sylvilagus; species Sylvilagus floridanus. The sequence goes on from OX463243.1 coordinate 68,587,063, forward strand.
ATTGTAATGGAAAGTGAGTCAAATGGCATTTGGAGCTTGAGGGAGAGGTTTAGAGAGGAAGCTGCACCCCAGGGCTCACTCTCTCACAGAACAGCAAATTGCTGAGAGTTGTCACAGCAACGGGAGCAGAGGCAGCCGCCGCTGCAGCCCTGAATGCAGGAAGCAAACCCTATCTGGAGGAGGGCAGCAGAAAGGAGGGAGTGAACACACACACACACACACACACACACACACACACACACCTGCACACGGAGATTGCTGGAGAGTGCCCAAGTCAGCACAGTGCGATGATCCTTCTCTTTGGATGAGACCCGTGGCCTCCAGGGGGCCCTGTCTCAAATGCAGAAGTCCTATTTGTCAGCTTTAGGCTTGTCTTCAAGTGTAATTCTCAGGGACCAAGTGACTGTTCTCCAGGGTGGGCTGCCATTCAAGAGAGTCCGTGTGGTCAGAGGACTCCCTCCTCCTTGCCTGAGGGTGGTCCCAGGGCTCTTGTACTAAAGAGATAGGCTGTATCCTTATATTTAGAGATATGACATTCAGAAGGCACAGAGAACCATTTTTATGAGCACCTTGTCCAATACTAATACATCTGACTAAAGGAAATCATTTGCTCTTCTTTGTCCCTAAGTACAAGTCTGGTTTTGGCTACTGGTTCAGCCTTTACAAAGATGAGAAGAAATCTTTCAACAATGGAGAGAACCAATGCCTGATCTGGACCACAGCTACAGATGTGCAGCTTATGAAATGTGTTGATTTAACCTGAGTGAGACACCCACATCTAACTCAGACTAGCCATGGGAGGTTATAGCAAGAAGGACCTTATATGTAAACTATTTCAAAAGATCGGAGTCATTATCATTGAACCAGAGAACGGAGGGTGAATGTTAATAGATTGCTTATGTTTGATGAAGGAAAGGCAGCAAGAAGGCTAGAATCCAGGGTGTTGGTGACTGAGTCGATGGTAATAAAATGAGGAAAAATGCAAAGAGAAACAGGTTAAGGGGCTGGGATCAAGATTCTGTTTTGGATTATCACAAAAATAATCAAATAAATCTGCAGGATAGAATAAAGTCTTGAAACAGTTACAATTATGAGTAGGAAACTGAGAAGTAACAAATATGCTAATTTCAATAGAAGAAAGAGGATTAATTAAATACTAAAAAATATTGACAAGATTGATTTTGCATCAGGAAAATAAAAACAAGCTGGTGTGTTACCTCATATGACATAAAGGTTAATTCTGGATAATTACAACAAACAGTATTTGGACAACTAATTGTTTCTATAAAAAGAGAGAGCCTCAACCCTTACCTCATTCCATGCACAAGAAGGAAGTCAAAATGGATCAGAGACCTATCTACATGTAAGACCTAAAATTTTTATGTATTTAGAAAAAGAACAAAAGAGGCTAATCCTCCACCTGCGGCGCCGGCACACCGGGTTCTAGTCCAGGTTGAGCGATGGATTCTGTCCCGGTTGCCCCTCTTCCAGGCCAGCTCTCTGCTGTGGACAGGGAGTGCAGTGGAGGATGGCCCAAGTGCTTGGGCCCTGCACCCCATGGGAGACCAGGAGAAGCACCTGGCTCCTGGCTTCAGATCAGTGGATCAGCGTTGTGTGCCGGCTGCAGTGCACCGGCCGCGGGGACCATTGGAAGGTGAACCAACGGAAAAGGAAGACCTTTCTGTCTCTCTCTCTCACTGTTCACTCTGCCTGTCAAAAAAAAAAAAGAACAAAAGAGACAAAAGAGAAAACTTTCATGACTCTGGGTTAGACAAATATTTCATCAGGATGACATAGAATTCAAAAGTTGAAAACTGATGTCTTCAACAAAATCAAAAAGCTTTGCCATTTGGGAAACACAGGTAATAAATGAAAATACTAGCCATGGATTGCAAGAAAATATTTGCAAAATATTTTTCTGAAAGGGTACTTACATCTAGAATATATAAAAATGTTAAATCTTAATAATAAGAAGAAAAACAACACTTTATTTAAAAAGAGAATTTAGATATTCCACCTATGAATTGAAAAGATAGGGGCCAGCACTGTGGCACAGAGGGTTAAGCCACTGCCTGCAGTGCCAGCTTCCCATGTGGGCGCCGATTCAAGTCCTGGCTGCTCCACTTCTGAATCAGTTCTCTGCTATGGCCTGGGAAATCACTAGAAGACGGCCCACGTCTTGGGCCTCTGTACCCACGTGGGAGACCCCGAAGAAGCTCCTAGCTCTTGGCTCCTGGCTTCAGAGAACCAGCTCAGCTCTGGCCATTGTGGTATTTGGGGAATGAACCAGTGGATGGAAGACCTCTCTCTTTCTCTGGCTCTACCTCTTTCTGTAACTCTTTCAAATAAATAAAATAAATCCTTAAAAAAAGAAAATATAAACACATTAAGTGATACTTAACATTATTAGTTGTCAAGCAAATTCACATTAAATCTACAATAACAGACCACTGAATACAGTTTGAATGGCTAAAATTTAAAAAACCTGACAACAGCCAGTACTCGGGAGGATGTGAACCAATGAGATACATGTCTATTGGGGTTGCACAGCCACTCTGAAAAACACTATGACAGTACTTTATGAAGTTAAATAAACACCATACAAACCAACAATCTCACTTCTAAACATTTATTCAAAAAACTTGAAAACCAGATTTTTCCTCAAATGCTCACAGCAACATTGCACATTACAATCTCAAAGCTAGAAGCAATTCAATTCTCTATTAATAGGTAGTTAGATAATCAAGCTATGGATTATCTATACTATTGAATTCTATTCAGTAATAAAAATGAGGGAAATATGAATGTTAAGTACAAACATGGATACTTGTCAAACATACATGTAAAAGAATACAAACACAAAAACCGCATGCTCTATAAATCCATTAATATCAAATTTCAGAAAGGGCAAAGCTACAGTGACAGAAAGTAGATCAGTAGTTTCCTGGCACCAAGTGTCAGGAGAGGTCACCAATTGTGAAAACTGCAGAGAGCATTTTAGGGTGATGGATCTATTCTTGAATTTTGTGAAGGTATGTGACTGCATGCAATACCAAATTCATCAAATTGTGTGCTTAAAATATGAGTGAATTTTATTTGTGTAAATTATCTCTCAACAAAACTGTCTAAAGCAAATAAAAATAAAATAATTAAAATAATGTCAGAAAGGAGGAAGAGTTTCCCAAATAAAGAGTAAAAGACAGATATATTTGACTATATAAAAAATTTTTAAAAATATATTGTACTATAAAATTGACAGGAAATGGCTAACTACAGCTTAATATTTGCAACACATAGTGTTGACAAAAGGTAAACATCCCTAATGAGTACTAAGATCTTATGAGAAACACAGCCTGATAGAAAAATAGCCAGTGTGTATATAGGCTATAGAGAGAAGACAATGCCCAAATGGCCAATAAATGTGTGAAAAAATGCTCAACCTTAGTACTAGTGAGGGAAACGAATATTAAACTACAATGCGATCATTTTTATCCATTAGAGTAGCAAAAATTAAAAAAACAGCAACTACAGCAGTGTTCGTAAGAATGCAGGGAAATTGGCCATTTCATTAATGCTGCCGTGGGCAATGTGAATCTCCAACACCTCTGGGGAAATTAATCTGGAAATATTTGTTAAAATTAGAATGCATGTAACATTTAATCCAGCAATCTCACCTTTGGGAGTCTATCTTGCAGGAATAAGTGCATTGCTACATGAGCATACATGTATAATGATATATATTGGAGAATTTCTGGGTATTGCCACAAATATCCTGGAAATTGAGTGAGGAAATGGTTGAATACATTGTGATACGTCTTTACTATGGATAAACATATTAGTCTATAAAACTAAGTTACAGATTTTTAATTATCTGAGTGGTATCCTTAGCTCATTTTAACTTAGAAAAACAAGTAGAATAATACTATATTTTTGCAAAAACAACCACAACCAAAATACTCACACAGGTGTATCTATTATGTTCTTTCAGTTCTTTCGGTTGTGTGAAAAGATAAGAACAATGTTAACATTGGTAACCTCAGTAGGTGGGAATGAGGCTGGGAAGATTATTAGCTTTTTTTTTTTTTTAAGATTTTTATTTATTTATTTGACAGGTAGAGTTACTTACAGTGAGAGAGAGAGAAAAAGGTTTTCCTTCTGTGGTTCACTCCCCAAATGGCCATTAAGGCCAGAGCTATGCCAATCTGAAGCCAGGAGCCTGGTGCCTCCTCCTGGTCTCTCATGTAGGTACAGGAGTCCAAGCACCTGGGCCATCCTCCACTGCCCTCCCAGGCCACAGCAGAGAGCTGGACTGGAAGCCGGCCCCCATTACTTTTAAAATTAGGACTTAAAAAATCCATTCTTGCTCGCCGGATCCACTGAGCTAACTGCAAATTTATACCAAAAAAAAAAAAAAAAGCTAATAGGGGCCAGTGCCCCACACTTAACATATATTTGAATTGTCAGATGCATTTTTATATCAAAGATTATAAATCCGAAAACATGATTAAGTGTAGTGTGACAAAAGAACACTTTTTAGTGTTATATCCCTTTTATCTCTCTCTCTTCTCCTTTCTGAGGAGGGCAGATCTGATAACTTTGTATTGTCTAAGTGGGGACACACACAAACAAGCACAAACACACACATGCATGCACAACTCATCCTCAATTTATTGGCCTTTTGCATACTTGTAAACAATTTATATGTGGGTGTGGTGACACACTTTTGGAGAATATGGTGGAGGTACAGTTCTTTGATTAACAAAGTGAATGCGATAGAGTAAAGAGCAACCAGGAGGTCAGGGGCAGTCTGAGAAACAGAGAAGATACAGGGACCTGGAGGAAGCTCCTGGCTCCTGGCTTTGGATCTGCCCAGTTCCGGCCATTGTAGCCATCTAGGGAGTGAACCAGTGCATGGAAGACCTCTCTCTCTCTCTCTCTCTCTCTCTTACTCTCTCTTTCCCTCTCCCTCACCTCTTTGCCTCTGCCTCTCTGTAACTCTGCCTTTCAAATAAATAAATACATCTTTTTTTAAAAAAAGGATAGTTATTGGTCACTGAGGAAGACAACAGACTTGGTAAGAAGGTAATCTACATTGAAGTAAAAATGCTATGTTTTGCTACATGCACAATTCCCTCCCTATCTTCTGTAAATCTCTAGTAAAGTCTACACAGCTCACTGATGGTGATTCAGTTTTTATACACGAATCTTGCTTCATGACAGATGTAGGGTGAGACCAGAGACTTGCCATGGGAGGCCAGGCATATTTGGGTGTAAGAGAATTCAGGAGACATAGGCTCTACCGCTACTGCTATTGCTACTTATTGAGGTAATGGAAATTTGGAAAGAAATTCTAGATATTAAATCTGCAAAGTTGTACAAATTTAGCGCACAAATAATGATCACATGTAGAATTTAAATTGCGGATTAAGGGAGGGAGTGGGAGGAACAAATTAAAAGCTTTCAAAAACAATAACCAATGTTGGCTCCTAAATTGAATTTCAAAGGTTAAAAATGTAATTGAGTAATTTGAGGAGTGTTTATTCCCACTGATATCTATCATTTTATGAGGAAACAACCAGAGGTACAAAACAAAAATCATCTGAAGCCATTTGTACCAATTTCCTAAGGCTGATAATAAATGTTACTTTACAGATTGATGAGGTTGACTATTCTTGCTTACATTTTCAATGACTGACTTGATTTTATCATTAACTAATGACTTGGAGGGACAGGCATTGTGGTGCTGCAGGTTGGGCCACTGCTTGGGACCCCTACATCCTATATCACATGCTTGTTTGAGTCCGTGCTGCTCTGTTTTTGACCCAGCTCCCTCTGATGCATCCTGGGAGGCAGTAGATGATGGTTCAAGTGCTGGGCTCCTCCTGTCCAGGTAGAAACTTGGGTGGAGTGCCTGGCTCCTGGCTTCAGCCTGGCTCCTCTCTGCTTGTTCTGGGCATTTGGGGGAGTGGACCACCGATTGAAGATCTTTTTCTCTCTATCTCTTTCTCTCACTTCATTCTGCCTTTGAAGCAGATGAAAATAAGTCAAAGTAAGTGTTTTAGAAGGATTAATTATGGCTTTCTAAATAACTTTTTTCCCTCACGCTTATTCTAATCACAAAGACAGTATACATCCCTTAGACATAACAAGAAAATAGAAAATACGCCAGAATGCAATGGAAAATTAAAAAATTAGAATCTGTTATTCAAGACTTTGTATATCCATTTAAAGTTAATAAGTAATGGAAAATATAAGGTAGTTTTTTATTGAATAAAACACGCTCATTCTACAAATATTTATTAATTGCTTATTAGGGTACCATAAAAAATTCAAGATCAGAAATAAATATTAGGATGAGGAGAAGCAGAGGCCAAAGTTGTTAATGTAGATTACCTCATACAAAGGATAAAATTATTAATATATACTCATTATTCTATGTGCACTTTTGAACAAAAATCCTTGTATTTATGAATTTAGCTCATTATTTCCATTTTCACTTGATATTTTCTTGCAGTGAGAGCGATAGTAAGAAAGAAATATGTTATGATATGTGTAATGTTTAGAGTTGCTGTAACTTCTAATTGATTGTATTTTGTAAATTTAAGCCTATTTATTGACTTTTAAATTGAATCTGAAGTTGCTCAGCAAAAAAACACAAACACTGAAATATTTCTGTCACATTTTATTTTAAAGCATACAGTATTATATATGTAATTGTGCAAATATAATTACAACTGAAAAATCATGATGAAAAAACGCATGTGTAATCTCTTAGATAGAGCAATGGACTGTGAGGGGCGCCCTATGGCCTGAGAACTCCTCTGCTGTCCATCCTATCCAATGTTCCCCTCCATGTGTAATCACTGTACTAACATTCAAGACCATCTTTTCCCCCTTGCCTTTTCATGTATGCATATTGCCTGTATAGCTGGGCTTTTTAAAAATAATATTTATTTACTTGGGGGGGGAGGGAGAGGGGGAGGGGAAGGGGGAAGAGGAGAAGGAGAGGGAGAGGGAGAGGGAGGGGGAGAGGGAGAGGGGAGTTCCCATCTATTGATTTACTTCCTAAGTGATTACAAATGCTGGGCTGGGAGAAGGCTGGGAGTCCAGCACTCTACCTGGGCCTCCTGTGTTAAGTGGCAGGGCAGGAACCAATTATTTGAGCCATCACTGCTGCCTCCTAGATCTGTATTAGCATGAGGCTGGAGCCTGGAGCCATAGCTAGGGATCCAACTTAGGCATTCCAAATGGTTATGTGGACATTTCAGCACTGTTTTCATTGCCAGGGCAAAAACCCTCCCCTGTAGAGCTATACATATATTTTTTAAGATTTGTTTATTTTATTTGAAAGTCAGAGTTACACACAGAGAGAAGGAAAGGCAGAGAGAGAGAGAGAGGTTTTCTATCCACTGGTTCGCTCCCTAATTGGCCACAGCAGAGAGCGGGATCGGAAGTGGAGCAGCCGAGACTCGAACCGGTGCCCTGTCTAGCTATTCTTAAATGAAATAACTACTTTAGCATTCTATATTAATTTAATAATATAGCACTTATTTTGTTTCCTGCCTAGTTAGCTTAATACTATATACCCTGAGATTTATCCATAGTATAGTGTGTAGCTATACATATTGTATATTTTATTAATCAGAATTCTATTGTATCACATACTCTAATTTCTTATCAGTTTTTTATCAAATGCATGAATTGTTTCCAGTTTCTGAACAAAAATAAACTATGTAGCTGTGAATACCCTTACGAGCATGCATCCTTGTCACATTTGTTCAAACATTTCTCTAATGCCTAGGAGTAGAATTTTTATACTTTTTCTTATTTCCACTAACATTGTATCAGATTTCTGATACTTCCAATCATAGCAGCATTTAGTTCTATCAGACATTCTACTTATCAGGCAGTCTGCGTAATCGTATCTAATTGTGATTTTCATTTGCATTTCTTTGATTGCCAGTGAGGCAGATTACTGTTATAGATTTATTTTTCATTTGATTTTTCTTTTCGTTCTTTGTCTGTCCAAGTCTTCGACTCATTTTCTTAATGGATTGTCTGTGCTTATCTTATTGACTTTTGTAATTAAATTTTTTATTTTAAGGCTATTTTAGCCCTGCATGCAATTGTAAAATAATACAGGGAGACCCCATTTGCCTTTTAACCAATTTCCTCCAGTGGAAACACCTTGCTTAACTTTGCAAAATATCAGCCTCAGGAAATTAATATTGAGAAAATCCAATGATATTATTTGGATTTCCCATTACGTATATACTTGTCAGTGTGTATGTGTATGTGCATGTGTGTGAATTTAGTTCTATCCAGTTTTATCACTTGTATTTTTCCGAATGCATCGTAATTAAGGCATTGAACAATTCTATGACCACAGGATTCTTCCTTGCTCTTTTTTTTAAAGATATATTTATTTATTTGAAAGGCAGAGTTACAGAGAGGCAGAGAGAGAGCAAGAGTGAGAGAGAGAGAGAGAGAGAGAGAGGAGTCTTCATCCACTGGCTCACTCCCCAGATGACTGCAACCACTGGAGTTGCACCGATCCGAAGCCAGGAGCCAGGAGCTTCTTCCAGGTCTCCCACACAGGTGCAGGTGGCCAAGGACTTGGGCCATCTTCTACTGCTTTCCCAGGCCATAGCAGAGAGCTGGATCAGAAATGGAGCAGCTGGGACATGACCTGGTACCCATATGGGATGCTGGCACTTCAGTGTTGAAAGTGGAGCAGCTGGGACTTGAACTGGTGCCTAGATGGGATGCTTGAGTTGCAGGCACTGGCTTAATCCCCTATGCTAAGATGCCAGCCCCTCACCCACCCTTTTTAAAATGAAAATGGACCCTATGACCTGCGGCATTACTTGTGAATTTTCTCTTTCATGATTCACCATTATATTTATTTTCCAGTATTGTGTTTTGGAATCATTGCCTGTTTATGGATATTGTCCTCTTTCCACAAGTGTGAGAATATTTAATTTTTTTTGCCCTAGTCAAAACATTTGGAGTGGTAGCAGTTTATTTTAGTGCCCTGGAAGACAGATTTGAATTTTGTGAATCTGATTTAAGGGAAGATTATTCAGGTATGTTTTGGGATTAAAATTTGAAAAAAATACCCAAACTTTCTAAAATGGAATATGATTATCAGATTAAAATAGCTATTGTTAAAAGTAGGTTTGTTTTTAAAGTTTATACCTGCTCCTCCAATATTTCAACTAACTATGTTTTTCATTTCATTGCCTTTGTCTGAACATAGAGTCCATTATTGTTATTTTTATTTTCTTCCTCAGTGTCTATGATGTTTCTTCAAAATACTATTAGGAAAATAGTACTAAGGGTAAAAATTTTTCTATTAAAGCAGAATTCTCTTGTCCTTGAGGTCTGCATGAGTGCTAGAAGTATTGTTTGAGTTGCTTTTATTCCTTATGTTATTAAAATATCTCTAACTAGTTTCATATGTTATCGGATAAACACAATGCCTGATATTCTGTTAAGTTTGCTGATAGAATGAATAAAATGCCATTTTTTGTTTACTGCTCTACCAGCAGCTAAAGTTACAAAAACAAAAGATTAATTAATTAACACAAATGCTGTTTCTTGTTATGGATAGGTTAACATACATCTCCAGATATGTAAAACCAAAGACTAGAAATTGAAATAGAACATAAATGAGATAACAGAAAATCCTGTAAAGCAAACAGAAATACCTGTTTTTGAACTTTCAGATTACAAAGGCACAAACCACATTATTAGCCTTCTGATTTAAAAGTTTATATTTTTTATATCCTATCTTCACACACATAAAACCACCATTAGTCACAGGATATTTGCATATTTTTTGGAAAGCTAGGTAGAGAACTGGGGACAGAATTCCCTTAGTGCATTCTAATGAGCTAACAGCTGTGACACATAGATCATTTACTGCAGGAGCTTGAAGGCACTCTGGGGATCAGCTACTCAACCCTCTTAATTGTAGAGATGAGAAAAAAATGAGACTGAAGAAACCTTGTTGACTTTCCAAGGGTACCCTGCTTGGCAATGGCAGAACTAAGTTCAGATCACAGATGGATTCAGTCATGTTAGGTTTGGTCTCTCTGACACAAAGCAAGACATCTTAGTCTAAAAATACTTAGCTTACTCACTTGACAAATTTGTAGTGGTCACCCACACTGCAGCAGACCACGCATTGGGCTTTGTGGATGCAAAGGTAGATAAGATAAGGTCTCACTCACTGAAATTTGCCAGCTTCCAGGGAGTTAGACAAGTCACAAGGTGCATAACTGTGGACTGTGTCAAGTGACACTACAGGGACATGGACAAAGTGCTGCGAAATCCCTGAACATTTGTCATGTCTCTCTGAGTCACTGAACACTCTCCTCAAGACACCTGTGATGAGCAGAGTTATGTCATTTACCCTGCTCTGAACTTGGCAGAAATGACCTGATTGTTCAAGTTATTTCTAGTTCCAATGTAATCGTAGACCTGTAGATCATTGATTATTTTTGGTTTTATTGTTTAAGAAGTACTGAAAAAATTCAACTTCTAAAAATAAGCCTTAGTGCATATGTAGAGTTGCATAACTATTTGGATGTTTGACAAGGAAAAGAATGATAAGAAAAACATCTTTCCATTTCACAGGGTGGCAAACATAGGATTGCAGCATATATCTGGGACCTGTTTTTCAATTTGTTTCTCAATTTGTATTGTTCAACATCTTTAACTTGTCCATAGGATTTTTTGGGGGGAGGGGGGAGTTGTTTGCTTTTTGCCAAATCATAGCCCACATAAATTCAATGTGGTTCTGCTCTGTTAGCCTCCTCTTGTTTCCTCTTCCTCTACACTAACGATGCTAACAGAGGGAATCAGATCTTTTTCTTCAGTTTTCTTTGGTTATCAGACATTCACTCCTGCACTTCTGCCTTTCTTCCTTTTATGTCCCAGTTTGAATATTTCTGTAGTCTGTGTCAAATTCCTTCAGCCCACTGACTTCAGCTGCAGCCACAGTAGACAGTTCCTGAGCATGTAGATGGCATCCCTTCTCCAACTTCTGCTGTTTCTCCTTTTTTTTTTTTTTTTTTTTTTGACAGGCAGAGTGAACAGTGAGAGAGAGAGAGACAGAGAGAAAGGTCTTCCTTTGCGGTTGGTTCACCCTCCAATGGCCGCCGGCCGGCACACTGCGGCCGGCGCACCGTGCTCATCCGATGGCAGGAGCCAGGTGCTTTTCCTGGTCTCCCATGGGGTGCAGGGCCCAAGCACTTGGGCCATCCTCCACTGCACTCCTGGGCCACAGCAGAGGGCTGGCCTGGAAGAGGGGCAACCCGGACAGAATCCGGCGCCCCGACCGGGACTAGAACCCGGTGTGCCGGTGCCGCAAGGCGGAGGATTAGCCTATTGAGCCACGGCGCCGGCATGTTTCTCCCTTCTAAGCTCCTGGAGTTTGCCTAGATCCTTAGCAAGAAGCCAAGAAATGCAGGGAAAAGTTCATGCTGCCAGGGAAACCAGTGAACTGGGGAAATTAATTATTTCAACTTCTTGATCTTTTTGAGGGTGAGGTGAGAAAATGACAAGAATTCCACACAACCGCTGAGATGGGCCCAGAGTGACTGAGTATAGGTGCCTATGGTAATAAGCAGTTCAATAATGGCCTTGATGGCCAGTGCCATGGCTCAACAGGCTAATCCTCCTCCTTGTGGCGCTGGCACACCAGGTTCTAGTCCTGGTCGGGGCGCCGGATGCTGTCCGGTTGCCCCTCTTCCAGGCCAGCTCTCTGCTGTGGCCAGGGAGTGCAGTGGAGGATGGCCCAAGTGCTTGGGCCCTGCACCCCATGGGAGACCAGGAAAAGCACCTGGCTCCTGCCTTCAGATCAGCGTGGGCGCTGGCCGCAGAGCGACGTCTGCGGCGGCCATTGGAGGGTGAACCAACGGCAAAGGAAGACCTTTCTCTCTGTCTCTCTCTCTCACTGTCCACTCTGCCTGTCAAAAATAAAAAAAATAAAAAATAAAAAATAAATTCACCAGTGTAATAATGGCCTTGGGATTGATTTTATTTTTCTCTCACTCTCATTCTTGTTTCTTCACTAGAGTTGGTCCCTGCTACTACTTTTCAAATTACTTAAACCCAAATTCATGTCTCAGTTTTGCTTGTGGAGGGTCTAAGTGTAGACACTTTAAAATTCTGGATTTTTTCTATTCATTATTATACCTTTGGCTGACATGTTATCATTATTGCTTTAATAGTAGGGCAACCTTTGCTCTAGGAATGTCATTCGCATATACTCTACATAAAGCCACTTGAAATAGTTTCATGTTCAAAATTTGCTAACCTGCACATAAAAAATAATGGTACTAAACCTGTTCAGTGATGCACTAAATGGAAAGAGCTAGCAGGGCAAGTAGACCAAGAAAACTGTGTAAGCTGAACCAAAACATTGCCTTTTGCCCTACATTTTGCTTCTCTAGAGGACCATATTGGAGAGAGTGAGAATATGTCATACGTCCAATAGGTCTCCTTTTATTATGGCTCAGTTTATTGCTTCCAACTGATTGTTTAGAAACTGTCAGTTTTAGGTGAGGGCTCCACTGCATTATTATTTTCCTCTTAGCTGAAAAAGTAGTAAGTTTTCATTGTAAAAATGTAGACTATAAGAAAACCACAAAGAACAGGAAGTAATCATATAGAGTACCTCATCCAGAGCTACCCACTATTACTATTTTACTAAAGGCTTTTTCAGTTTTGAGAATGTGGGTAGAGGGAAATACTGAAGATAGATGAACGGGAAGAGAGAGACTATATTTTCATTTAACAGCATTTTATAATGCCATCAAGAAAACATTTTTAACAATGGTCTTTTAAAATATTGCAATTTACTCTTATCATTAGATTTTTCAGTTTTTCCTTATTATAGCAACACTTGAAAAACATTTGTATATTAATACATAAAGCTATGGCATTTCTCTTATGCACAGCACTGGAAATAGGACAAATGAGTAAAAGAGCATGTTCATATATAATGGTCCTGATGGTTATTGTCAATTGTCTCTCTATTCCACACTTTACTCTTTATAGGGCTGATTTCGTGGGTGTGTACTTCGTACAGTTGCGTAGGGATCCATGCTGGTTTAATGCTCTTTGATGTTACTATCATTAAATGATTAGTGATTTTTGAAAAAGAGGCCCCTCATTTTCACTTTTCACCAGACTTCACAAATTATGTAATGTTCCTGTTTCTGTAAGAAAATCAGGAGAAAGGTATGGAAAAACAGGGCTTCAGGTGGAAATCTCTTCCCAAAGTCCTTTTCTTTATTACGTTTCTTTTTTTAAGATTTATTTTTTTGTGCTATCTATAAGCTTCTGGTCAACTTTGTTGCCTTATATTCCATGGGGACCATCAAATTGTTTTAGCTAAGTAGGTTTATTTAAGAGCTGTAGGCCGTATGACTCTGATAAATCTGACCAGATAAAAAAAAATGTGTAGCTTTGATGAATTTTGAGCTTTTTGGGATCATGTCAAATAGTTCCAATGATTGAGTGACACATGTTGCTCTAGTGCTAAAAGATGGAAAATAATACAGCCTCATTAACACTTTGCCTTTATTCTTTTTCAAGTTCTATTTGAAAGGCAGAGTGACAGAGTGACAGAGAGGGGGACACACACACACCCCCCCACACACAAAGTGGGGGGAGACAGAGAGAGAGAGAGAGAGAGAGAGAGAGAGAGAGAGAGATTTTCACCCATTGCTTCACTCCTCAAATGATTGCGACAGCATTGCTGAGCCAGGCTGAATCCAGGAGCCAGGAACTCCACCCTGGTCTCTTACATGGGTGGCACAGGAGGCGCATTAGCTGTAAGCTGGATAGAAAGTGCAGTATCTGGGACTCCAAGAGACCTCCACTACGGGATGCTGATGACCATGTGGTGGTGACTTAACTAACTGGGCTACAAAGCTGGTCATACTGAAAAGGAGAGAGAGAGAGAGAGAGAGAGAGAGAGAGAGAGAGAGAGAGAGAGATCGAGCTGAAGACAGAAGCCTATAGCTCCATCTGGGTTTTCCACATGGGTGGCAGAAGCCGAGCACTTGACCCATCTTCTACTGTTTCCAAGTATGTATTACCAGGAAACTGGATCAAAACTGATGGAGCCAGGACTCAAAGCAGCCCTCCAATGTGAGGTGTGGGTGTCCCAAGCTTAATATCCTGTGCCAAAATGCCCCTCTCTCTTTTTGTTTTTTTGGTGTGGCCAGTCTGGAGCCAGGAGCCCAGAATTCAGTTTGTGTCTCACTTGTGGGTGGCAGGAATCCAATTGCTTGAGCCATTACCTGCTACCTTCAAGGCTGTGCATTAACAGGAAGCTAGAATTAGAGGGGGTAGAAGCAAGCCCAGGTACCCCTATATGGGTTGCAGGAACCCCAAGGAGTGTAACTGCTGCAACAAGTGCCTGTCTTGCTACTTTGTCTTTAAGGATGGCAAATTTAGAACAACAACAAAAAAAGGGGAGATGACATAATAGAAAACAAAATCATCAACATATCATACACATAAAAACATATTGAGAAATATCTATATGCCTATACTTATTCATAGTCTCATCTGTATTTTTCCTAGTTACCATTTTTAAACCTATTAATCAATTTTGCAGAGCTTTGGTAAGCTTCATCCATCTTTAACCTTATTTATTTGCTTTATCAGAGACCATGTATGTTATTTTCCTGTTGTTTTTCTAATTCACCTTAGCTAGTTATGCCTGTTCTTATCATTTAAGTGTTTTTGAATAATAATTTATGTGAGGTTCAAATGAAATAAATTTTTATCAAAAGTTCATTTTAATTTGTTTTTGGTCTTCAAACTTTTTTTTTTTTTTGCCATTCTGTGGCCTTCCTACAATTCTCTACATGGCAGGTTTTTTTTTGTTTGTTTGTTTGACATTTTGTATTTCATTTTATATTACACATCAACATACTAATATACTTGCTAGGACTTTTCTAGTGCAAATTCTGAAACTCAAGTTATAAGCTTAAGCTATAATTAGGTAATATGTTGGCTGATAGAAAAATTTATACTTGTGGTTTTTGTGTTCTATGTCCATCCATTGTGAGTGTAATAGTGTGTTTATGCATGGATAATTCAACGATGGAAAGAATGTTGGCAGATAAACAACACACCAAACAATCTGAACCCAGCATTGTTTTTTCCAGGAATCTACATGGAGGTTACATAGGAGTTTTTCTGTGGATTCAAGTTTCACCACAGAAACATCAAATTGTGATGCTAACCTATCTCCGAGTGGCAATATTTCATGTAAAATCTCCTCAAATTTAAAGAAAATATATACTAACAATACTTCAAAATATGGCTTTATTGGTAAAATTGGCCTTGCTGCCTTTTAATTAATTTTTATTTATTTGAAAGGGAGATAAAGAGAGAGTATTCATTCTCTGGCACACTCCTAAAATGCCCTCAACACATGAGGCTGAGCTAAGCTGGAACAAGGTGGCTGGAACCTCATCGGGGTCTCCTGAGTGGCTGGCAGGCACCCAATTATCTGAACCAGCACCTGCTGCCTCCCAGGATACATGTTAGCAGGAAGCTGCAATCAGAATCAGAACGGGGGCTCAAATTCATGTACTCTGTGATTGGGAGGCAGGTATTATAAGTGGTGTCTTGTTTATGAATTTAAAATTCATAAAACCAAAATAACTAATAAAATGGTCAAATTTTACTGGCTTGACAATATCACCTTAGAGTATAAAATTCTTCCATATTTGCTGAGAAAGCAACCACCAAGTTGTTTTAGGATAGTTGATAGGTAATGGAGAAATTCATTAAAGAACTATAATTGATTAAATGTATCTAAAATTATTTAGCAATTTGAAACAAATAGTAACCTTCCAAATCCTGAAAAATACATAAGTATTTAAATCATAGAAGTCATCGCACAACTGGCTCATGCTATCTTTAAATTACAGTTATATAAAAACCAGTGATGGAGAACATTTATTCTTATCCAATTCAACATTTTGATCAATTTCCTTTTAACCACTCTTTTTGCAATCACTGAACACAAGCACAGGGCTTAGAATTAGAAAGTTTGTAAGAGCATACATTAGAATCAGTTCACAATTGATCACACTGATAGGTCTAAGAGTCAAAGGGATCACACAAACAAGACTAGTGTCTGCTAATACTAATTGATAGAATCAAAAAGGGAGAGAACGATCCAACATGGGAAGTGGGATACACAGCAGACTCACAGAATGGCAGATGCCCTAAATAGCACTCTGGCCTCAGAATCAGCCCTTAAGGCATTTGGATCTGGCTGAGGAGCCCATGAGAGTATTTTAGGCATGGAAAGCCAAGACACTCTGGGGAAAAAAAAAAAAAAAAAACCTAAATCCTAAATGAAAGATCTCTGTGAGTGAGATCCCAGTGGAAAGAATGGGGCCATCAAAGAAGGAGGTACCTTTCTCTGAAGGGAGGAGGGAACTTCCACTTTGACTATGACCCTGTCAGAATAAGATCGAAGGCAGCGAACCCCAAAGGCTTCCATATCCTCGGCAACTCATGACTAGAGCCTAGGGAGATTACTGATGCCATAAACAAGAGTGTCAAATTGTTAAGTCAACAACAGGAGTCACTGTGTACTTATTCCTCATGTGGGCTCTGTCCTTAATGTGTTATCCTATGTGAAGTAATGCTATAACTAGTACTGAAACAGTATTTACATTTTGTGTTTCTGTGTGGGTGCAAACTGATGAAATCTTTACTTAATATATACTAAATCGATCTTCTGTATATAAAGATAATTGAAAATGAATCTTGATGTGAATGGAATGGGAGAGGGAGCTGGAGATGGGGGGGGGTGTGAGTGGAAGGGACGTTATGGGGTGGGGAAGCCATTGTAATCCATAAACTGTACTTAGGAAATTTATATTTACTAAATAAAAGTTAAAAAAATTTAAAAAAAAGAATTTTCCAAAGAACCCAAAACTTCAACATGTGTCTACTTTAGCTTTCCCTACTGCTATTTGATGGAATAACACAAGTTTTGTGTATTACAAACCTGTGTTTAAAGGTATTGTAGTTGTGATTGGTTTGTATATCCTATTTTTCCCTTTGTTAGCACAATTCTTCATAGCAAGTTTATGTAGTGTATTATTTGTGCCACATTATTTGGGTCCATATATATGGTCTGTAACCTAAATATAGTTTTTTTCTTGCATGGAAAAGTTGAGCAATGTCCATATCCTTCTATTCTAGTTCACTATATATTTCACTTAACCTTCCAGCTTCAATATAGTCTTCAGAAGATTTTTTTTAAATACTCCATCAAAATAAAAGTTCTTTTCCTATAACTTTAAAGATTCACATTTAGTTATTTCAAATTTCTTAAGCATTTATTACTTAAAAATGTTCAAATTTGTGCTTCTGGAAGATGATATAAATATAACTTTCTCTATTCCTCCCAGCAAATAAGACTAAAACTCTATAGAAAATATGCACAAAACAATTATGAAAATATCCCAAATGGAGGAGTAAAACGGACAGGCTAGGTGTCTTGACATTGAGCTTCTTGACATTTAATTTTGTCTCATAAATCCTACACTTGAAGCCAAAAAGCCAACAACCTAAAAGTTCCAAAAAGTTCTGTTGAAAGATGAAATCCCCAACAAAATCTATTCTCTCTGATCAGAGAACCAATGACAGTGCAGTAAAGCAGAGAACTTTCAGATAATGACCACTGCATTCCAGCTAAACAAAAATCCAAAAAAAAAAAAAATTGAACCTCATCTCCACTCATGAGAAAATGAGCAGCCTTAACTTACACCAGTGTGGAACTATAATGAGATGCTTCACTGCTCCCCACCAGGGTGGTGTCAGAGAAGGCCAAATAGGACTTCCAGGCTTTTATCACCTCCAGCTGGTAATGAAATCGCACATCCCCAAGGTATCACTGGAGACAATGCCATAAACTTGAACTGGCATCCATGCCTGGCTGTAATGAGGATCCCTCGCACACTCCCATGGAGTTATGTCCAAAAAGGGCCAAGGGGACATTCACAACATTCAGTGTTGCCAAGCAGTAATGAAGCCACCTTCAATATAGTGTTATTGACAATCTTACAGGGAGCTAGAACTCCAATTAGGGCTCAGCTATAATGAGGAGTTGACTGAAATTGAATGGGGAACCTCAATTTCTGTCTCGTCCCAATGGTGACAAGTCAAGGGCCTACCCACCCTCTTTCTGCCTGAGTGGATTCCAAGGAAAGCAGCTAAAACAGCGGTTTAAATAAGATCCAGTCTTATAAAATGAAAATGTGTAGGATTCCATCAAAAGTCACTCATCATACAAAGGATCAGGAAAAACACAAAACAAATGGAAAAAAGTACTCAATAGATGTCAATACTGTGATGATGGACATCTTATCATTATCTGAAAAGAACTTGTCAGCCTCAAGAAGCATGTTTCAATTAGCAATTATAAACCCACTTGAAACTAATGAAAAACAGGAAGCTTCAACAAAGAAATACAGTCTCGGTTAAGAAATAAAATATAATGAAGAAACAAATCAAAATTTTAGAACTGAAAAATAAACCAAAATATAAAGTTCAGTGGGCTCAATATAAGCATCAGGGCATACAGGAAAGAATCATTGAACTGGAAGATAGAATAATAGACATCACTCAGTCAGAAAAATAGATAAAAATAGACTAAAAAAAATCACAGAGCCTTAGGCCTGGAGAACCATAGCAACATATCATTCATGTCATCAGAGTACCAGAAGAGAGGAGAAAGATGGCAGGGATGAAAAAAATATCCAAAGAAATATTGGCTGAAAAAATCCTAAATCTGGCATGAGACATACACCTATAGGGTCAAGACAATAAGAAAATGACAAATAGGGTGAATCTAAAGAAATCCTTGCTAAAATATAATAATAACCAAATTTCTGAAAACTAAAGACAGGGGAAAATTATTGATCTTCAGATACTTATGTCTCTGTGAGGATGAACAATTTGGGAGATTAGTTTACAGTCCTAAAGAAGGTATAAGTGAAAAGATTTAAGATTCAGGAAATCGGAATAGGAGGGGTGATTAAACTGGGTGATTAAAAATATTGATTCTGACCTTTTTGTGAGTAATTGTTAATGTGGATCTTTTCCTTCAGGGAATTATTGCAAGTATGAGACAGGGCTAAAAGCAGTCAACACTTGCATGAACAAATTTAATGTAAAATGATTAACCAGTTCTTTCTGCAGTGATTATCTGTTTTATGTATGAAGAATGATATATCATTTATAAAAATGTTCTTTTGTGATGTTAGACAATAATAGAGTTTCATGAATTTTTCTGAGTTGCATTGATATTTATGTTCTCATTTCTACTGATTGACTTGTCAATAATAGCTTTACTAGGGTGTTAGTGTCTCAAAGACAGTGACATATATTTTAATTCCTTAGTGTAGAAGAGAATATATGGACCACAGGAGTAATCCGTTAATGTTTGTGGAAACATTTATGCATGAATAAATATCAGAATAAATGAATACTCTTTTTGTGTAAATGGGTACACATTGTCTACCAAACAAAAACCAAATCGTCATAAAATGTGGCCCTATTTTGTACCTAAAATACTTGAGAAACATCAGGCCTGCTTTTACTATTTTACTTTTCTAGACTACTCTGTCACTCTGTGTAACCAGTGATTACATTTTCATTTAAATAGCTTTGGTAAGCTATGAAAACATAGAAACATGAAAGAAATCTTTTGTAATTTATGAAACAAGGAGTATTATCATATTATTTTTAGATAGGAAAGCATAGTTACATAATCATACACCAGCCCAATTATTATATTGAAAGCATGTTGTTTAACCATAGATAAAATATTTGCCAATTTTATTTCCTACTTTTATTATATGAATCATATAATTTTATTTATTTTTCATTAGCTGGTAACATAAATAAATAGATTTCAAAAGGGTTTTTGAAATTCTTTAAAACTTTTAAAGTGTCAGAATCTAGAAATGACATTTAGATCAATGAATTTTGTGTTTTTAATTGTATTGGTATACATGTATTATATATTTGTGTATGTGTTTGTTTTAATGCAATAACTTTATAGTTATCATTCATATACCATATAGTTAATCCACTTAAGTGTGAAATTCAATGATTTTTTAGTGTATTCACAGAATTGTGCGTTCACCAACTACTACCTAGTTCTGGAATATTTTCATCACCCAAAAAAGAATCTCTCTATCCATTAGCTGTTGCTCCCCATTCCTTTTTTCCCTGGATTTTTGGCAACCACCCAACTACTTTATGTTGATGGAGATTTTCCTATTCTGAATGTTTTACATATAAATGGGATTACTCAGTATGTGGGCTTTTGTGACCTGTTTCTTTCATATAGCATAATGATTTCAAGGTTCATCCATGTACTAGGATGTGTCAGACTTCATTTTGAACTAAGCCCTGAGGAACAATGCATTTTCGTTTAGTTCAAGCATTTGAAGGGTTAGAATTTCAGACTTATTACCTTCAGCTGAAATCATTTCTCTGTGATTTTGTGAATGAAATTATAATCCTTGCACACAGTTACCAAATCAGTTTTTAAACCACTTCTATTGGAAGGCTTACCACATTATATTGAATATCTATCTATCTATCTATCTATCTATCTATCTATCTATCTATTCTATGTCTGTCTATAACATCTACATCAGTGTTCAGCTCCTACTATTGCACTTGGAAGATAATGTTGCCTTATAAATGCCGAATAAGTGAATGAGTGAATTGACATGGAAAATGAATCATGTCTATCATTGCGTCTCAGATGCTACCTATTTCATAACATTAGACAGCGATGAATTTCTTGAAATACGCCTCCAATGGTAAACCATACCAGAGTCAATAACATAATCAACATTAGGGAAGTAAAGTTTTAACCAAATACTCTATAGACCAATGATGGCTAAGAAATTACTCTTGCATTTCTGAAACCATGTATGGACAATGAACAATGCTGACAAAACTTGCCAATCAAAAAAGAATCAAAACAGATGAGAAAATATGGAAAATTACCTGAACACACCAGGAACTGTACTAATGTCTACTTTCAAGAATGACCTGCCAAAAAACCAATTTGTCTTGATGAATACTGTGAGAAGAACTTGAATTTTCACAGTAAGACTCCTGAACCTGGATGGCCATTACATTTTTCCATTTTCACACTCTAAGGGAACAAGGAGGGCAAAGCCAGCTGTGTGAAATAGTGGAACTGCTGTGAGCAGTGAAATACAATTCAGAAAAAAAAAATGAACCACCTTCCAAATAGTGGCAAAGATCTTCTTAAGCAGACGTCTAATACAACAATGATGCCTTCATAGGAGAGTAAATGGTGATGTATGTTTTTAAGGAATCAGACGTCACTACAAATGGAAGTCTTGACAGAAGCCCTGCCAGTTCCAAACATTCCGCAATTTTATCCCGAAGTATCCCGTTCTTGTGCTGAAATGTCAAATGGACTGAGGAGTGTTTCATATTAGCTTTGTGAATGATTCAGCCGCATTTTGTTATTTACTTGGGGAGCTCATGCTGAGGGTTGCTGTAAAGCTTAAAGGCAACACTCATTTGCATGTAGTCTGTAATCTTTGTCAAAAGTGCTTTTCAGACCCAATGTGCAAACCCAAAGTACTAAGAAACAGGAAAGAGAATTATACCACAGCACTACCACTTTCTTGGTAGAAACGTTATTAGTTGGGAATTACTACATGTAATTCTTTAAAGTAATTTGGATTTAAATCATGGCTCTTAGGTATTTAATGGATTTATGTAAGGCTCAGAAAATGTGAATAGAACCATGGGTTTAACATTATGTTTCATTTTTTGAAAAGTAGTAAATACCAATAGATTAGCAATGTTGACGTTTTTATTGTATTACTCATTTATTTGTGAATAGATTTAAGTACAAAAAGACAATTGTAAAATAAAGTTATAAATAGTTAAGTGCACTTATAAATATTCCTAAAAACTTAACATATTGCAATGATTATATAAAAGAATAGAATGTATAGGTAAATTTCTTGCTTCCTTTATATTTCATATATTCCATCATAATGTTTTGGAATCATCTCATAGCTCATATCATGTCATAATTATAGTCTCTCCATATTGGTATAAATATCCAGAATATGAAAATATAATTCATGTCAAAATTTCCTACCAATGCCACATAATTATATTAAGGAATTATATCTTTATAAACAATTCTGAATAGAATATTAATTTCTGTGTGAGTCAATTAAGTAAAATTATTGGTTGGCTCTCATGTACTAGGTATTCTGCCAAGTATAGTATATCCAAAAGGACCCAGACACAGTTCCAATTGCTGAAATGCCTAGGCTAACAGGGAAAATAGACCTTTTACTCAGTGATTCTGCTGTATGATAACTGCAGTTTACATATATAAAAAGAACAGATATTGCCCAGAGGATGGAACAATTAACAATGTAGCAGGATTGGCCAGAAAATTTTCCTCAAGAAAGCTTTAAATGAATTAAGGCTTAGATTTGTAGCAACAGATTTGCCAGACAGCAAGTGGGGAAGGACTGAGGATGTTCCAGGCAGTGGCCCTTCTGTGTGCAAAAGCAAGAAAAATGAAGCATTATGGTATGTTTTGGGAACTAGGGAATTTTAATCATTGAGATCTGAGCTCTTTGGCACCTTTCAAAATGATGCAGACTGGAATACAATGTATTTTTTTAAATGCTGCTATGATTGCAGCTTATAAAAATAGATTTTCTTTAATGGTTTTTTTGAACATATGAACAAATACATTCCTTACAGTGGTTAAAAACAAGGCTCTTAGGAGTGTAACTTACATTATTCTTAAATCTGAAGCTTAGAGTACAAGATGCATTATGCTTTTTAAATCACATTTTATCACTTAAAAATGTGTGGCCACAGGCAAGTCACTAATCTCTAAGCATTTGTGAACTAAATATACAAAACACAGTCTTCTTGACTATGTCTTTCACTCGATCTTAGCCAAAAGGCCAAGAAGCAATGACTACATCTTTCCTAAAGGAAACTGCTCCGCTCACAACCCCTTCTATCTTGGTGGCCGTCTTTCATGCTATACCATATGACATTTCAATTTCATTTGTCTGCCACTGACCCCACTTTTCAGGAAATGTTCCAATCATTCCTGTACAACATACAAGTTAAGAGAGTACATACCATCCGGTTCTGTGGCTCACTTGGCTAATCCTCCGCCTTCGGTGCCAACACCCTGGGTTCTAGTCCTGGTTGGGATGCCGGGTACTAGTCCCGGTTGCTCCTCTTCCAGTCCAGCTCTCTTTTTTGTGGCCCGGGAGAGCAGTGGAGGATGCTCAAAGTCCTTGGGTCCCTGCACCTGCATGGGAGACTTGGAGGAAGTACCCGGCTCCTGGCTGTGGATCCGTGCAGCGCGCTGGCTGCAGTACTGGCCGTAGGGGACATTTGAGGGGTGAACCAACGGAAGGAAGACCTTTCTCTCTGTCTCTCTCCCTCACTGTCTAACTTTGCCTGGCAAATAAATAAATAAATAAATGTACATACCTGAATTATATAAAGAAATAATTGCATAATATTTTCTCCCTCTGCCGCCCCCCCCCCCCAAATTAAAACATTGCTTTTCAGTGTAGAAAGTTTAGGCATCAATTCTTAAGAGATCTTGTGAATGAAAACTGGATTTGGGGGCTTGAGAGAGAGATAAGTCTTCAGAAAGTTCATGGAAATTAGTACATTGAAAACTATATAAGGATTTAATTTTCTTATATCAAAATCAGTTTATTTTTAATTTCATTTTTTGGCGAACCTTTTGGATTATCCTTATATCCTCAACATTGTCTACCTTTGTGAGTTAGATAAGTCGCTTTGCTTCTGAGCTTCACTTTTTGAATCAGTGTAATGAGCAATAGTATTGATCTTTTATTTTGGTCTGTATATTGAGAATTTGCAACATGCACTGAGGTCTGCTAAGAACTGTATAGCCTTGTCTGTTTTGTTCTTCACAACAGCATTATGACATATTTTCATACTCCTCTACAGAGGAGGAAACTGAAATGCAGAAGGCTAAGTGATTTGACAGTCACTTGGCTAGTGAATATGTGCAAACTCAAAGGAAGCTGGTTCAAAGCTCGAATGTCTAACCACTTAGCTTTATTACTTCCACATTTTTCAAACTGGTGATGAAGATTAAAAGAGATAATTTATTTAATAAATTATGTTCTTCCTGCAAACCATCACCACTTTGTTTTTTATTTATTTACTTTTTAAAGGATTTATTTACTTATTTGAAAGTCAGAGTTACAGAAAGAGGGAAGGATAAGCAGAGAGAGAGAGAGAGAGAGAGAGAGAGAGAGAGAGAGAGAGAGGTCTTCCATCCACTGGTTCAGTCCCCAATTGGGCACAATGGGCCAGAGATGAGCCAATCCAAAGCCAGGAGCCAGGAGGTTCTTGCAGGTCTCCTATGCAGGTACAAGGGCCCAAGGACTTGTGCCATCTTCTACTGCTTTCCCAGGCCATAGCAGAGAGCTGGATGAGTTGTGGGGCAGCCGGGAGTCAAACCGGTGCCCCTGTGGAATGCCAGCACTGCAGGTGGCGGTTTCACCTGTTATACCACAGCACTGGCCCCAGCATTACCACTTTAATAATGTTAGTTCTCATTTTTGCCTCTACTCCTCTGTTATTTTATTTGAAGAGAGGAAACACATTCATGAACAATGTATTTTAAAACAATAATTTAAAATAATATAGCAGCAAGAAGATTTTTAATGGATCAGAATTTATTTTATGAGATTTAAAAAAAAAGTTTTTCCTTTTGGACTTTAAAAATCAATTTTAAATAAAGTTTTTAAAGATTTGAAGAATTAGTTTTCTTATTTCAAATTTCTGCTCAGCTGCTAGACTGATTTTCTAGAACATTCTCGCATCTTTTCTGTTATTCTTAGAATGCATGAGTGCTGATCAGAGACACCGAAAGACACTGGTAAGGCTAAGTCTTGCAGCTGCCAGGGTCTCTAGGGAAGAAAAAGGTCTTTGCTATGTGAAACCCGCTTAATATAATATAGTTGTGAAAGAATATGAAAAGAATATGTTCTTTTCAGATTTTAAGTTTCTGTAGTAACTATAAAAGAAGGAATGTTAAAGCCGAGAAACCTATGTGAATCAGCCATCTTTATATCTTTCCAATAAAAACAGAGCTCTGTCCACATGATAAAGTATAACTTAGCCCTTATTGTGTTGTAAGAGACTGCTGCATTTCTCATTTGACTCAGATGTACAGTCATATACTAAATAAAAGAGCCACCATAATATTTTGTTACTTCTGAGAACAGAGCATAATGTAAGTTATAACAGAGAGTCACTTCCTCTCTTCATTCAACCAGGGTTCATCAACTCCGTGGTTTAGCTGTAACCAAGATCAAGGTTTGTACATAAAAATATATTTAATAGGCCATCAAAACTTTATCTTGAATAACAGGATAGATATTTCAGTAGCACAAGATAACTTTGGACAATGGTTTTATGTATTTTCCGTGTGTCTGGTTGTGAGATGTAGGCAGGTGAATAGGCTAAGCCAGTCATTTACATATCCCTTTCTGCAAAGCCATTAGTCAATGAAACCATGTGTTGTGCAGTGCTGAATCACATTTCTAGTCCATGCAAATAGCACGTGAAAGTCAAATTAAAAGTAGTTGTATTTTTCCTCCTTAATATCAGTATAGAAGAAAAGGAAGCACTCTTATGGAAGCCTTAGTGTGTGTAGTTTGAAATTATTTGGAAACTACGTTGAATAAAGGAAATCTGTCAATCAAGATTTTTCCAAGAAGACTGCTGTTTATGTCTTGTGGATGGTAGGGATGTGCTAGTACTAACTTTAGACTCTGAGTCATTTGTAGCACTGCCAGAACTGATCTGGGAATACATAGTGGAAATAAAATAGGGAGTCTAATTCATCTGACAATAATTTCAATGTTTAGTTTCTGAAGGTCTTAGATTAGAAGCAAGGCACCAAATTCCAAAGAAAAGGCTTCATTTCTTGGAAACAAGTCACTAAATCAGAAGTGACAAGTCACTAAGAGGTCAGAGACATTTTTCAGAACATTTGTTGAGTTATTTCCCTTCTGGCAGTCACTTGTGCAAGACTTGAACATAAAATCTATCAGTGAAATAGAATTCATTGAACATCAACAATATATTGAGCCATATTCTTTGCAAATACATTGGACTAAACTAAAATTTGGCTTATTTGCAATATAATACAAGAAAAATAGGGCTTTAAATTATTTTTAGGCCATCTCAGCATAGGAGAGTTGATAAGTTATTTAAGAAAATGGCCTGGGCTGGCATTGTGGGGTAGCAGGCAAAAGCTGCCACCTGCGACACTAGTGTCCCATATGGCTCCAGTTTGAGCTTAACTGTTTTGCTTCTAATCCAGCTTCCTGCTAATGGCTTGGGAAAGCAGCAGCAGAAGGCCCAAGTTCTTGGGCCACTTCCACCCATGTGGGAGACCTGGATGAAGCTCCTAGTTTGTGACTTTGGCCTGGCCCAGCCCTGGCCATGGCAGCCATCTGGGGAGTGAACCAGTCAGTGGATGGAAGATTCTCTCTCTCTCTCTCTCTCTCTTTCTCTCTTTCTCTCTTTCTCTCTCTATCTCTCTAATTCTGGCTTTCAAATAAATAATACATCTTTAAAAAAGAGAGAGAAAATGACCCTAGAGTTAGAAACCTCTATTTACCATGATTTATTGTGTGAAAATTAGCAAAAAATTTCAGGGAGAATTAACAAACTGTGTGAACACAAGTGCCTGTCTTAAACTTTTTCCTTCACCTAAATTGAATTGATACTTAGCTTTTTTGGTTTGTAGCAAGTATTAAGGGAGATCTATTAAGAAAAGTCTATGTACTCATTCTTGGGAATGTTCTTACAATCTATATGGGATTGGGATGATTCTGAAAGTGGAGTATAGGAAAATTAAGGTGACCAGATGAGATGCTAAGACCAAAGCCTGTGTTCTGAATCACCTTTTTATACATTTGAAATATTAATTGCTTGCACAGATGTCATTGACTGACGCAGAATTCATTGTTTTGTGGTACGTGGTCGGGAACTGACTTCATGTTTATGTTCCTGTCCACTCAGTACTTAACATGTTTGTTCCAAATTATTGATTTTACAAATTTTGAAAAATAATATGTGATAAATCCACTATGTATATGCTTTAACAATTACTTTGTTTGTAGCAAAATATTCAAAATGTGTATACACTCTTTTGGAGCCATTATAAATACTAATATTTGATGAATAAGTGAGCATATTTATCTTTTCTCTGTTGATTCTCACATCTGAATCCTTTTTAAGGTAATAGTGATCACTCTAGCCTTTTCACATTAGAGTATTCTAAAAGATGGAATGAGGGAACTTGTTTGTGAACTCAAGGAAGTGACACCCAATGATGATTTCAGAGAACACAGTTAATCTTAAGTCATAGATTTCATTTATTTATTTTTTAATGCAAGACAATGATCTCTACCCTGTTTAATTTTAATAAACAATGTCTTCTGATATAGGAGCAAACAGATCTGATGAGTCTAAAATGGAAAGTATGCCTAAAATTCAGATAAACTGTATAATCACCATAATGTTACAGAAATTTTTTTCTTTAAACTTACTTCTTTGAGAGAGTGAGTGAGAGAGTGAGTATTTCTCTGTTGGTTCCTTCCCTGAATGCCTGCCACTGGTAGGGTTGAACCAAATTGAAGCTGAGAGCCAGGGACTAAATCCAGGTCTGCTACAAGTTTGGCATGGACTCATACACTTGAGTCCCGCCTTCTGTCTCTCAGGGTGAGCATTAGGAGGATGGTGGCATGGGAGCATAGATATAACTTGAACCCAGTCACTCCAATATGGGATGCAGGCAACATAAGTGGCATTTATTTTTTATTTTTTTTTTTATTTTTTGGACAGGCAGAGTGGACAGTGAGAGAGAGAGACAGAGAGAAAGGTCTTCCTTGTCTGTTGGTTCACCCCTCAATGGCCGCTATGGCCGGCAGACTGTGTCGATCCAAAGCCACCAGCCAGGCGCTTCCTCCTGATCTCTCATGTGAGTGCAGGGCCCAAGCACTTCAGCCATCCTCCACTGCACTCCCGGGCCACAGCAGAGAGCTGGACTGGAAGAGGAGAAACCGGGACATAATCCGGCGCCCCAGCCAGAACTAGAACCTGGTGTGCCGGCACTGCAGGTGGAGAATTAGCCTGTTGAGCTATGGCGGCGCCGGCCCATAAGTAACATCTTAACTGCTACCCCAAACACCCATCCCAGCAATGATTATAATATGCCCAGTGTTTAGGGCTTTCTACTAGGCATCACCAAAATTCTAAAAACAACCACAATATTATTTTCACTTTTTTTAGTGAGAAAACTGAGATTTGGAGAACTCAAAGAACTGACTCTTGTTTGCACAACTAGTAAGTGACATAGCTGTGAGCTGGAATTTGTACCTGGATTGATCTAATCCAATGTCAGAGATAATTTTCCAGTTTGCTAATCTTTCCTCTCATTTCTTTTATGTCTTTTTCCAATGACAAAGGATAGGAAGCTGAATATGGTAATTGAAATAATTTCTTCTATTGAAAATATCTATATTCATTGACTGCCAGTCTTATCAATTAAGTGTTGCTACCATGCTACAGGAAAATTGTACAGAGGCCATGTGCTGTGTGACGATTTCTGTTTAACAAAAATGAAGTTATTGATGGAATATTTTGGAATTATTTAGAAGACATTTTTATACACACATTTGTACTTACCTATAATTAGGACTCTGTTGACAATTTTATCATATGCTTTCAGTTTCCAAACTGTTTATCAGGATAAGCTCACTTTCTGCAAGGTTAATACTATACTTTATAACTTAATAAAATAAAAATGTTTTATAGTAAGAATTTCAATTAAAGGAATAATTTGAAATGCATTGGATATTTCTTTTGGGCTCACTTAATTTAAGACAAGCTGTTTTAATTTTCTCTAGCTTACACTCTCACAGTTCAACTAAATTAAAAAAAGTTTAACAATCAAAAAGAAGGAAGGGGGTCTATTTATTGGACAAAATAGGAAAAGTAGAAACAGCCCCAGCTGTTCTGACCCTAATTTCTCCCCTTAGGTGCCAAAGGCAAATGAAATGGCTGGAGATGGTATGATGGAACTATCTCTTTGGTCCATGCTTCTTTTGGGTTGCATTTTGCCTTGCCCAGCTAAATTTTATTGAAGTCGGGAGGCATTGAATTGGTTCTCAAATCCTCATCTGGATAAGAAAGCTGTGTCCTGTGGCCAGGTATTTCTTTGATTGTTCTTCCTCCTGACAATGTTATCCATCAAAGTAAGGCTAAGTTTTTTTTTGTTTTTTTTTTTTTTTTTTTTTTTTTTTTTTGACAGGCAGAGTGGACAGTGAGAGAGAGAGACAGAGAGAAAGGTCTTCCTTTGCCGTTGGTTCACCCTCCAATGGCTGCCGTGGATGGCGCGCTGCGGCCCGCGCACCGCGCTCATCCGATGGCAGGAGCCAGGTGCTAGGTGCTTTTTCCTGGTCTCCCATGGGGTGCAGGGCCCAAGCACTTGGGCCATCCTCCACTGCACTCCTGGGCCACAGCAGAGGGCTGGCCTGGAAGAGGGGCAACCGGGACAGAATCCGGCGCCCCGACCGGGACTAGAACCCGGTGTGCCGGTGCCGCAAGGCGGAGGATTAGCCTGTTGAGCCACGGCGCCAGCCAAGGCTAAGTTTTAACTCTGCTTTCCCTCAAGGCTACCACAATAGGAAAGGTGATTGGGATGAAGTAGCTTGATATTTTCTCTTACTTATGCTTTTAATAGCAAATTTTAAAATAACAATATTTATTTTCGTTTCATTTGGAAATAAGAGAGATAGAGAGAAAAAAGACAAAGAGACAGAGATCTTTCATCTGCTAATTCACTGCCCCAAAGTCCACAAAAATCAGGGCTGAGTCAAATTGAAGCCAGGAGCCCAGAACTCAATCTGGACCTCCTTTTAGGTAGCAAGAACCAAAGTACTTGGGTCATTATCTGCTGGCTTACAGGATATCTATTAGCGGGAAGCTGGATTAGAAGCAGAGTAGCCAGTATTTGAACCAGGAAGTCCACTGTAGGATGCAGACTCCACTGTTAGCAATTTTAGGAATCAAAGCATGTTTTTGTCTAGATTACAAAGACTACAAAAACCTCCTACTCACTAATCAGGCTAAACACAATTACTGTGTCATCCCTGAACAAAATGTTGAGTAATATTTCTGTTTTTAAGAAAGATAAATAGTGGCCTGGGAGGGCAGTGGAGGATGGCGCAAGTGCTTGGGCCCTGCACCCGCATGGGAGACCAGGAGGAAGCATCTGGCTCCTGGCTTTGGATCGGCGCAGTGCGCTGGCCATAGTGGCCATTGAGGGGTGAACCAACAGAAAAGGAAGACCTTTCTCTCTCTATCTCTCTCTCACTGTTCACTCTGCCTGTCAAAAAAAAAAAAAAAAAGATAAATAACATTATTTGAATGCTACTGAAATAAATTTTTGAAAAAATTGTTCACTAGTTTACTCTCTATTCTAATCCAGATTAAACATTCACAAAAACAGGTTTAAAACCTCTGCAAAACGAAATACCTATTTCTATGCTGGAGGAACTACCTCCTTTTATTAGGAGCGGTTGTTTCTTTACAGGAAGCAAGCAAATCCAATAGACTCCTCGGATATTCAACAAGGAGGTAAAGTGATGGTGCTATCTTGTACTAGATGAAAAATTGAGATGAGAAATATATCATTTCTGGAAAACTTTTCTCAATATTTGGCTTTTCAGAAAAAGGAAAAATGTTGCCCAGAGCCAACACATTTCATCATTTGAGTTTCATTATAAAAATGACAAAAAGTTACTGGTTTGGAAATATTAAAGGCAACATGATGGGATGTAGGATTCTGTTAATAGTTGTCAAATATCTAGAGAAATTTCAAGCAAGGGGAGAAGAAGTTGCCAAATGGAAAATTTCTGAGGCTCTTAAAAATAAAATATTTATAAAACTGTTTCTCATATGATTCTCTCGTGGGGTAAAACCTGTTCTATATTAGAGACATTTTCCCATTGACCTTGTGAGGCCCAGCAGTAATTATATGTTAAATCATCCATGTTGCACTAACCATGGTGCATACACAGAGTATGATGCTAAAGAAGACTTAAGACCTGAAATGACAATGCTTATAAGCCTATAGTTTGTTTCAAGAAAATGACATAACATAAACACATCATCAAAATAAGAATTTTGTGGCAACCAAAGGCTGTGTCCCAGCAAAGAATCCAGAGCAGCATTATGCAGCCTCCAATTGCCTTCCTTCTGTAAAAAGCCATATGGGAAACACTTTCTCTCAGATTATAAAGCTCTGACTTAGACACAGAGCTCCGTTGAACCAGGGCACCAAAAATAGAGCTGTAGCTAGAGTTTCTTACAGCTCATTGGTCAGATAAGCATAAGTTTTGTTACATAACCATTCCTCACAGCAAAGGATCTCTCATTCTCCTGGCCCCAGTGGTCTCACCAAAGCTGCTTATCTCTAAAGAATGTTGGGGGCCGGTGTTATTGAACTGGCTGCAGGCAGTGCTGGCCTCACATCTGGGTGCCAGTTTGTGTCTCAGCTGCTCCATTTCCCATCCCACTCCCTGCTAACAGCTTTGGAAAAGCAGTAGAGGATGGGCATGATGCTTGGGCCCCTGCTACCCATATGGGAGACCTGGAAGAAACTCCTGGCTCCTGACTTCAGCATGACCCAGCCCTGGCCATTGGGATCATCTGGGGAAAAAACTAGCAGATGGAGGAACTCTCTGTCTCTCTCCCTCTCCGTGTAACTCTGACTTTCAAATAAATAAGTAAATCTTTAAAAAGATCATAAAAGAAGAAAGAATGCTGACAAGATAGTAGGACTGACCCAGAAACTCTTCAGATTCATGGTTATGAAGCAACACTATTAATTGGTATGTTGCATGCTTTGGCCAAGGATCAGTGACTTCTGGGGACTTTAGCAATTGAAATCCAGATTTGCTAGAGTTAACCCTTGCCTCACGCTTGCAAATAGATATAGAATTACCATCCCAAAGGAACTGTTGGAGAAAATGTTCATATGTTACCCATTAATTGGAATCTTCTTTGTGTAGATAGATGCTTTAGGATTTCCAGCATGCTAATTGTATGAAAAAAAAAACCAATTATTTTAAGTTCTGGAAAGGACAGGACATCTTTTTAAACTTTTTCTTCTGTCTAACTGTAAGTTAAATGTTCTGGTTCTTCTAGATAAGAGCATCATTTAAATGCTGTGAATTGTATACATTATTCTCCAGTAGGCTTGCATTCTTTCAGATAGTGTATAATGGAATCATGACACCCTAAGTGAAGGTGGAATAAATTCCCTTGCTCTACCTCCAAGTTTGTTTCTTCCTTGAGTATAAATATCTTTAGCCCTTGAGTATGTTGAGGTGTTACGTTCATTCCATCTACTTAATTCTTTGTAAAATGTTAGTAATTCTTAATATTAAAATTTCCGTGTTCAAATTATTATGTGGGGCTGGTGGCCCAGTGGGTTAATGCACTGGCCTGAAGTGCCTGCATCCCATTTGGGCACCATTCTAGACCCGGCTGCTCTACTTCCCATCCAGCTCACTGCTATGGCATAGGAAAGCAGTAGAAAATGGCCTAAGTCCTTGGGCCCCTGCACCCATATGGGAGGCACAAAAGAAGCTCCTGGCTCCTGGCTTTGGGTTAGCATATCTCCTGCCATTGCAGCCAATTGGGGAGTGAACCAGTGGATGGAAGACCTCTCTCTCTCTCTCTTTCTCTTTCTCTCTGCTTCTCCTCTCTGTGTAACTTTTTCAAATAAATAAATAGTTACAAAACAAATTATGATGTGATTTCTGGCAATGTAAAACATTTATGGAAATATTAGGAAAAAACTATGCATGTATTTCAAAATATTTTGGTTTTTAATTTTATTTTTTTATAAATCTTTGCATCCCCTTTGCATACCCATGATTGATGTAGAAGTAAACAGAAAGACTAAAATAAGTGTTTGTAGCTTGGGAGATTTTATTGTTTTATGAGGTCAAGGAGGAGCACCATTAAAAATGGCAATGAAGGACCAGTATTGTGGTGCAGTGGGTTAAGTTTCTGCATGTAATGCTGGATATTCTTCTAATTCAGCTTTCTGCTAATGCACCTGGAAAGGCAGTGGATGACAGTCTAAATGCTTGGGTTCTTTCCACTCATGTGAGATACCAGGTGAAATTCCTGCATCCTAGTTTTGCCACTTGGAGAGTCAACCAGCAGATGGAAGATCTCCCTGTTTCTCTCTCTTACTCTCTGTCATGCTTCTTTTAAAATAAATAAATAAATCTTTAAAAATGTCAATGAGTGGGGGAGGGTAATTTGGCCTAGAAGTTGAGATGCTCACATCTCATTTCAGATTACCTGGATTCGATGTTTGACTCAGGCTCTGTGTTCTCTTCAAGGCAGGCCCTGGATAGCAGTGATGATGGCTCAAGTAATTAGGCTCCTACCATCCATATGCAGTATCTGGATTCAGTTATCTGCTCCCAGTTTCAGTACTAGTTCAGCCCCAGCCACTGAGCCATTTGGAGGAGAGAACCAGAGGATGGGAGCTATCCCTGTCTTTCCATCCTTTCCTCTCTCCCATCTGTCCATCTGTCTTCCCTTCCTTTCTTCCTTCTTTCATTGTCTCTCAAATAAAACAAACAAATAAAAACAAAAGGAACTAGCAATGAGAATCTTTAACTGAAGTCATCTGAAAGGGCTATGACTCAAAATTACACAGTTAATTATCAAACAATTACCTCTTCAATATATTTAAAGTTTTCCAATTTTACCACCACCTCACAATGTAAAATTTCACACGGACTGTTATGGAGTGGAAGCAGGACATTAAAGTTAGTCAGTGATTGTACATACAAGCATACATTTATGTATATATATATATATATATATATATACACAAATTTTATATGCTCACAGAGTACTTAAGATTACTTTCTACATTCTGTTTGTGAAGGCTCAGAAATCCTTAAAGTTTCTCATAAACAGTTTACTAGGCATTTAATACCAAGGGTGCATACAGCATAGTCATTTTTCGTTTGATCAGATGAATACTAAATTTACAAATTTTTTTTTTAAAAAGCTTTATTTATTTATTGAAAGAGAGCCTGAGAGAGAGGAGAGAAAGAGAGAGAGAAAGAGAGATATTCATCAACTGGTTCATTTCCCAAAAGGCAGCCATGACTGGGCTGGGCTGGGGCTGGGCCAGACGTAAGCCAGGGGCCTGGAACTCCATTTTGGCCTCTCATGTGGGTGGCAGGGCCCAAGCACTTGAGGTATCCTCTGCCATCCTCCCAGGTACATTAGCAGGAACTAGAATGGAAATGGAGCAGCAGGGACTCAACTGGAGCTCATATGAGTTGGTGGCATTTCAGGCTGTGGCTTAACCTGCTGTGCAACTCCAGCCCAACAAAGATTTTTCAAAATAATTTATTTATTTGAAAGAGGAGGGTAAGGAAGAGAGAGAGCATGCTTCTATCCATTGATTCATTCCGCAAATGCTCACATTGGCTGGGCATGGGGTAAGGAAAACCTAAGAGCTACAAAATCAGTCCGGGTCTTCCACGTGGATTCCTGATAGGCAGGATCTCAATTACTGGAGCCATCAGCACTACCCCCTGAATTTCTCATTAGCAGGAACATAGAGTCAGAAACCAGAGCCAGGTATTGAACCCCGGTACTCTCATGTATATAATTATCTCTCCACATCCTAAGTGCTAGGCTAAACTCTTGCCCTGTACAAAGTTCTTTAATATAAGATAGAGGAAAGGTGAAAAGCATTATAACAAAATAAAGAAAACAGCTTATCATGTGAAATCCGGTTTGGAAAGAAAAGAGAGATGGCTGTAACATTGCTTAGTGTAAAATAATGGAGATTGAAAACTTTTTCCTGAATAGCAATAGAAGATACAAATTTTTAGTAAGGTTAGTTTGACAGTTTTGATCCAATTGATGAGTCTCCCTTCAAAGCTATTGTACCATGATGAAATGTGATTATGAGGAAAGAAGAAATGGACATGAATACTTGATTATTTCTACAAATAGCTAGGGTAAAACTATACCTTGAAACTGTGAGACTGATGCTGATAACTTCTCTGATAAAGAAAGCACATCAGGTACCTCTGTCATAGGCTGCTTCCTCCACCAGTAAAGTGTTCACCTAGAATCTCTCTGCTCTTCCCAGTACAGACTACTGCTTCTGACAGCCAGAAAATAGGGATTGCAGGCCAAAACTGCAGAAATAATCACTCCTAATTATTAGAACATTAAAGTGTAGTTCTGATGAACCATTAGGGTTTTCTCAAGAGCCTAATTTTAGTCATTTTTCCTCTGAAAAAGGAGCAATCAGGGAATCAACCATCAGAAAACCATTAAGTACATACAGTCCCAAAAGAAATGTTACTTAGGCTGGAGCAGAAGAGAAATTCCTTCCTTCCTTCCTTCCTTCCTTCCTTCCTTCCTCCCTCTCTCCCTCCCTCCCTCCCTCCCTCCTTCCCTCCCTCTTTTCCTCCCTCCCTCTCTCCCTCCCTCCCTCCCTCCTTCCCTCCCTCTTTCTATTATCTATCTATCTATCTATCTATCTATCTATCTATCTATCATAATCATGCTTATCTTTTATTCTGTTCTGTGCACTAATTGAGATACCCATTGTCAGAATAGTTTGCCTCCCTTTCTCCTTTCTCTTTTATTCTTTCCACCCTCTCACAGATTGAGATGAAAGGTCGTCTTTCTTGCCTCAGGGGACCTTGCTGGCATGCACATTGCATTGTAGCATTTCATTATTCTATGGCTATTTGATGGTCATGCTTATCTATACCGCCTTCATTATTTTTATATTGACTAGATTTTCCCATTTCTGTGTTTACCCTTCCATGGCCTTACATAGCACGATCTTGAATAAAGCAGTTCACTGACCCCCTGTGTTTTCCTCCTATGTCTTCCTTTATTAGAACTTTCCCTTGATCAAACAGTAGCCATTGTTTTCAGGTTCTCACACTCAATTTTTTCCATTTCTCACTCCTTGCAATATCATATTGAAACTTCTTTCAGATTTTCCAGTGACATTTATGAATTTAATGGCCGTGTTTACTGATTTTTCACTTTTTTTGGCTTTATCAACTGATAAAGGAAGCCAAGACTTAGAAAAGCAAAAGTACTCGAAATTGTGCACAGAATAAATGACAAGCGTAGAAGCTAAATTTAGGAATCAGTAGGCTCTAATACCTGTGCTTAGCAAGTTATCCGATCATAGTAGGCAATCCTTCTATTCTTCTTCTTTTCTTTTGCAACTCTCTCCTGTCTCTAACTATAGACATTTAATGAATCCTCAGTTCTCTGGTCTTTATATTTATTGAGTGCTAGTTATTAATAGAGTTTTGTTCTTTAAACATTTTACTTCATTAAATTTTCTCAACACTCTAAGAGAATAACATGTCTGATTTTCCCAGCTGTTCAGATGAAATAGTTGAGGCTCCTAGAAAAATGACTTAATCTCCCAGTACTCTGTCTTGGTGAATTTTCCACAAATTCTTGAAAAAATGTTTATATAGCTTTTGTTGGTTGAAGTTTATATATATATATATATATATATACACACACACATACACACACTTATATTTATATATAAACTTATTTATATATAGAAATTTGGTCCTATTGGTTTTCTGTTGTTATTTTTATATCTTTGACCATTTTGCATGCTGTTCTTTATTTTTCAAAGTATTTTAAAAATATTTTAAATTTATTTTTCAAGTAAATGTTACAGAAAGAGAAAGAGCGAGAAAAAGAGAGAGACAGAGAATCTTTACCTGCTAGTTCACTTCACAGGTGGCTACAATTGGAGAAGTCAGAAAGCAGAAGTCAGCAACCAGGAGCTACTTTTAGATCTCCCTAATGTGTGTCAAGGGCTCAGGTACTTGGGCCATCACCTGCTGTTTTCCTAGGCCATTATCAAGGAATTGGATTGGAAGTGGAGCAGGAACATGAACCAATGCCCATATGGGATGCTGATGTTGCAGGCTATGGTTTTACTTGCTGTGTCAAACACTGGCCTCTTGTGTGTGTGCTGTTCTTTAATGCTGATTCTACATACTGGTAGTCCTACCAGTTGCTGAGATTGGAGGTATTGACATCTACCATTGTGATTATGGGTTTGCTATTTCTTCTCTCGTATTCTTTAGTTTGTCTTCATATATGTTTTGTGTGTAATCTTCAGAATCAACATTTACCCTTGAGAACTTATCCTTTAATATTATATAGTGCCCCCTTTGTCTCCAGAACTATTCTTTTTTTTCTGAAGTCTATTTTATTTGATACTAATGGAAGTACAGCTGATTTCACTCTTTTTAGTATTATTGCTAAAATGTTTTATCTTTCTGCATTCCTTTATTTTCATTCTACCCACATTAATATATGTTATGTGACTTTCCTGCAGACTTCACATTTTTGGAACATATTTTTTTGTTTTTTTGTCCTGTCAATCTCAATATTTTAGGGGCATATTTATACCATTTTCATTTAAAGCAATTACTGATATGGTAGTGCTTATGCCTGCTATTTTATTATTTTATGTTTCTTGTTTTAGTTTGTTAGGTTTTTGGCTGCTCTATTTCTTTTTTATTTTCTTATTGTGTGTTGGTTGAACAAGTTTTTTAAATTTATTTGACAGGTAGAGTTATAGACAGTGAGAGAGAGACAGAAAGGTCTTCCTTCCATTGGTTCACTCCCCAAATGGCCACCAAGGCCAGAGCTGCGCAGGAGCCAGGAACCAGGCGCTTCTTCCTGGTCTCCCAGGTGGGTGCAGGGGCCCAAGCACTTAGGCCATCTTCCACTGCTTTCCCAGGCCACAGCAGAGAGATGGACTGGAAGAGGAGCAGCTGGGACTAGAACTGGCACCCATATGGAATGTGGGCACCTCAGGCAGAGGATTAACAAAGTGAGACACTGCGCCAGCCCCCAGGATTTTATCATTATTTATGTCCTTTAATATTGTGTAATTTTCACAGTGGTTGTTCTAGGAACCACACACGCACACACACACACACACACACAAAGATGATTGCAGTCTATTGATATCAACAATTTACCACTTCAAGTGAAATGAAGAAATTTTACTCTCATTTTGTTCCTTTCACATTCTGTGCTTTTGATTATCCTCAA
This sequence comes from Sylvilagus floridanus, assembly GCA_949820135.1. Taxonomy (NCBI): domain Eukaryota; kingdom Metazoa; phylum Chordata; class Mammalia; order Lagomorpha; family Leporidae; genus Sylvilagus; species Sylvilagus floridanus. Next base: position 68,625,415 of record OX463243.1, read on the forward strand.
CTTTAGTCTTAGATTTGTGTTATTGCTGCAGGAGTCTATGGTTATTACAATTCTTTCTTCACTGGTTTGTGTCTCATGTCCATGAAAAATGAAAAGCATGGACAAGGAAGTGTGTGTAAAGCAAACGTGACTAATTGAAAGGAAGTAGAGAAGTCAAAGGGAAAACAAACTGAAAAAGCCTCCTGGCAACACCAAGAGGCATCCCTGAAGAAAAGAGACATTGAGGGCTAATTGTCTAGGATTTTTTATAGGCTGTATAAGGGGAAGTTCTCATGAATGGCCTGAGAGAGGGATGGTTTTGATTGGTTACTTAGTAAAGACATTATAAAACACATGAAACTCACCCTAGATGCATAGAATTATTGTGACCTAAATCAGTTACAACAGCACAGAAATACCTCGATTACAAGGATTAGCACATGACATCAACATATTTCACAGAAGATGTTTGCTTGACTTTTCTCAGGCACTCTGAGACTCATCTCCAGGTGGGTCATAGATTAGGTCTTTAGTAGATTTGAGTGGATTTTTGTGTAAGGTATAAGGTAGGGGTCTATCTCCATACTTCTGCATCAGAGATCCAGTTTTCCCAGCACCATCTGTTGAAGAGCCTGTCCTTGCTCCAGAGATTTATTTTAGCTCTTTCTAAAAGTTGGTTGTAGGTGCATGGATTGATTATGACATTTCTATAATGTTCCATTGGTCTATCCATCTGGTACTGTATCAGCATCAGGCTGTTTTGATGATAACTGCCCTGTAGTATGTCTTGAAATCTGGTATTATGATGTTTCCAGTTTTGTTTTTGTTGTATAGCATTGGCTTAGCTATCTGGGGCCTCCTGTGTTTCCACATGAATTTCAGCATCATTTTTCTAGATCTCAGAAGAACGAAGAACATCCTTGGTATTTTGATCAGTATCATGTTGAAGCTGTAAACTGCTTTTGGTTGTATGGATTTTTTTTTAACCAAGATTTATTTATTTATTTGATAGTTAGAGTTACACAGAGAGAGATGGAGAGGCAGAGAGAGAGAAAGGTCTTCCATCCGCTAGTTCATTCCCCAATTGCCCGCAATGGCTGGAGCTGCACTGATCTGAAGACAGGAACCAAGAGCCTCCTCCAGGTCTCCCACATGGGTGCTGGTGCCCAAGGACTTGGGACATCTTCTACTACTTTTGCAGGCCACAGCAGAGAGCTGGACCAGAAGTGGAGCAGCTGAGTCTCGAACTGGCGCCCATGTGGGATGCTGGCACTGCAGGCCATGGCTTTACCTTTTACACCACAGCACGGGCCCCGGTATGGACATTTTGATGATATTGATTCTTCCAATCCATAAACATGGAAGATTTTTTCCATTTTTTTTTGGTGTTGTCATCTATTTCTTTCGTTAATGTTTTGTAATTCTCATTGACATCCTTGGTTAAATTTACTTCAAGGTACTTGAATTTTTTTGTAGTTGTTGTGAATGAGATTGATTTTGGAAGTTCTTTCTCAGCTGTGGCATTGTCTGTGTTTATAAAGGCTATTGATTTTTGTGTGATGATTTTATATCCTGACACTTTACCAAATTCTTCTATGAGTTCCAATAGTCTCTTATGGAGTCTTCTGGATCTCCTGTATATAGGATCATGTCATCTGCAAATAGGAATACTTTTATTCCTCCTTCCCAATTTGTATCCCTTTGATTTTTTTTTTCTTGCCTAATGGCTATGGCTAAAACTTCCAGTACTATATGAAATAGCAATGGTGAGAGTGGGCATCCTTGTCCAGTTCTGAATCTCAGTGGGAATGCTTCTAACTTTTCCTCAAATAGTTGGCAGACTGTGGGTTTGTCATAAATTGCCTTGATTGTGTTGAGGAATATTCTTTTTATACCCAATTTGCTTAAAATTTTTATCATGAAAGGATGTTGTATTTTTTCAAATGTCTTCTCTGGATTTATTAAGATAATCATATGGTTTTTTTTTTTCCTTCAATTTGTTAATGAGCTGTATCTCATTGTTTGCTTTGTGAATGTTGAGCCATCCCTGCACGTCGGGATAAATCCCATTTGGTCCTGGTGAATGATCTTTCTGATGTGTTTTAGGTTTTTTACGATTTATTTATTTGTTTGAAAGTCAGAGTTACTCAGAGAGAGCAGAGGCAGAGAGAGAGAGAGAGAGGTCTTCCATCCAATGGTTCACTTCCCCATTGGCCACACGGCCAGAGCTGCGCCGATCCAAAACCAGGAACCAGGAGCTTCTTCTAGGTCTCCCACATGGGTGCAGGGACCCAAGGACGTGGCCATCTTTCACTGCTTTCCCAGGGCCATTACAGAGAGATGGATCGGAAGTTGCCAGGTCTTGAACTGGTGCCCATATGGGATGCTGGCGCTTCAGGTCAGGGCATTAACCCGCTGCGCCACAGCACAGGCCCCATGTTATAGATTTTGATTGGCTAGTATTTTGTTGATTTTTGCATCTATGTTCACAAGGGAAATTGGTCTGTAGTTCTCTTTCTCTGTTGTACCTTTTTCAAGTTTAGGAATTAAGGTGATGCTGGTTTCACAGAAGGAGTTTGGGAAGATTCCTTCCATTTCATTTGTTTTGAAAATTTGAGAATTGGAGTTAGTTCTTCTTTAAATGTCTGGGGGAATTCAGCAGTGAGACCATCTGGTCCTGGGCTTTTCTTTGTTGGGAGGTTCTTTATTACTGATTCAATTTCTGTCTTCATAATTGATCTGTTTATGTTTTGTATGTGATTGTGGCTCAATTTAGGTAGGTTGTAAGTATCCAGGAATCTATTCATCTCATCTAGGTTTCCAGTTTTTTGGCATACAGTTCTTTGTAGTAATTTCTGATGGTCCTTTTTATTTCTAGGTGTTTGTTGTTACATATCGTTTTTCATCATTAATTTTATTAATTTGGGTCTTCTCACTCCTTTTTTGGCTGGTTGAGCCAATGATGTGTCAATATTGCTTATTTTTTTGCAAAAAACCCCAGCTCTTCATTTCGCTGATCTTTTGTATTTTTGTTTCAGTTTTATTTATTTCTTCTCTAATTTTAATTATTTCTTTTCTCCTACTAGTTGTGGGTATGGTTTGTTGTTGTTTTTATAGGCCCTTGAGATGCAGTGATAGTTTATTTATTTGGTGCCTTTCCAATTTCTTGATGTAGGCAGCAATTGTTATAGACTGTCCTCTTAACATTGCTTTTGCTGTATCCCATAAGTTTTGCATGAAGTCAATTTCATGCATTGCAATACATTTTTTAGTTCTCTTTTAATTTCTTCAGCTACCCACTGTTCATTCAGGAGCATGTTGTTCAGTCTCCATGTGTTTGCATATGTTCTAGAGATTCTTGAGTCCTTTGATTTTCAGCTTAATTCCATTGTGGTAAGAAAAGATTCATGGTCTGATTTTGATTTTTTTGAATTTGCTGAGATTTGCTTTATGACCTAAAATGTGTTCTATCCTATATAAAGTGCCATGCACTGGTGAGAAAAATGTGTATTCTGCATCTGTAGGATGAACATTTCTGTAGATACCTGTTAGGTCTATTTGGCCTACAGTGTTGACTAACTCTGTTTTTCCCTGCTGATTTTCTGTCTGGTTGATCTGTCCATTACTGAAAGTGGGATATTGAAGTCCCTCATTACTATTTGATTGGAATCTATGTTTTCCTTTAAATCCATTAACATTTCTTTTAAATGACCAGGTGCCTTGTAATTAGGTGCATATATATTTATAATAACTGTATCTTCCTATTGAATTGATCCTTTAATCATTACATAGTGCTCTTCTTTGTGCCTTTTAACAGTTGATGTGTTAACGTTTATTTTGTCTGATATTAGGATGACTATACAAGCTCTTTTTTGGTTTCAGTTAACAAAGAATATCATTTGCCATTTGTATCTTTGTTAGTGAGATGTGTTTCTTATAGATAACAAAAAGATGGGTTTGTTTTGTTTTTTAATCCATTGAACTTGTCTTCATCTTTTAGCTTGAGAGTTGAGGCCTTTTATATTCAAGGTGACTATTGATAAGTAATGACTTGGTCCCACCATTTTTCCATAAATATTCCTATTGTTTACTTTGGATTTCCTTTGTACTTTTATTGGAAGATTTTTCTACCTTCACCTTCTTTCATCACAAATGACCATGTTTCTGTGTTTCTGTGTGTAGCACATCCTTAAACATCTTTTGTAATGCTGTACGAATAGTGACAAATTCTTTCAATTTCTGTTTGTTATGGAAGGTCTTTATTTCACCTTCATTGAAAAATGAAGCTTTGCAGGGTACAATATTCTGAGTCAACAGTTTTTTCCTCTTAAGACTTGGAATATATCTCTCCATTTTCTCCTAACTTGTAGGACTTCTCATGAGAAGTCCCACATGGGTGCTGGATTGGAGGACCTGGGCCATCCTCCACTGCTTTCTCAGAGGCATCAGCAGGGAGATGGATCAAAAGTGGATCAGCCAAGACTCAAATCTATGTCCATGAGATGTTGACATTGCAGGCCAGGCCTCAGAACAATGATTTTTAATGAAGGAGATTCATATATGCTTTCACAATCTCATTTGTCAATCTCATTTGTTTCCATAAACAGTGTGCTCATTTATTATGATGTAACTCCTTTATTGTGGTACAGCAGGTTAAGTTGCAACCTACGATGCCAGCATCACATGTCTGAGTGCTGATTCCAGTCCGAGCTGCTCCATTTCCAATCCAACTTCCTGCTAATGCACATGGGAAGGCAGAGGAGTATGGCCCTTGTCACTCATGTGGGAGATGGGGATGCAATTTTGGACTCCTGGCTATGGCCTGGATCAACTCCAAGGTTAATCAAATCACCTGCAGCCATTAGGGGAGTGAAATAGCAGATGGAAGACCTCTCTCCTTGTCTCTCCTTCTCACTCTCTGTTGCTGTGCCTTTTGAAAAACTAATAAATATATATTTCTATAAAAGCAATCCATGGCATAGTGTTATGACCAAAGGGAATAGACAAAATCTGGAATAATATCGTATTTTCCCACTATTCTAATCTAATTTGGTGGTCCTCATTCTTCTTCTTCTTCTTTTTTTTTAAAGATTTATGTATTTATTTACTTGAAAGTCAGAGTTACACAGAGAGAAGGAGGGGCAGAGAGAGAAAGGTCTGCCAACCTCTGGTTCACTCCCCAGGTGGCTGCAACGGCCAGAGCTGTGATGATAATAATCGTACCTTCCTATTGAATTGATACTTTAATCATTACATAGTGCTTTCCTTTGTGTCATTTAATAGTTGATGTGTTAAAGTTTATTTTGTCTGATGTTAGAATGGCTATACAAGCTCTTTTTTGGTTTCAGTTAACAAAGAATATCATTTTCCATCCTTTCACCTTCAGTCTGCGAGTATCTTTGTTGGTGAGAAGTGTTTCTTGTAGCTAGCAAGATCCAGGAGCTTCTTCCAGGTTTCCCACACGGGTGCAGGGGCCCAAGGACTTCGACCATCTTCTACTGCTTTCCCAGGCCATAGCAGAGAGCTGGATTAGAAGTAGAGCAGCCAGGACCTAAACTGACACCCACATGGGATGCCAGCACTGCAAGAGGTGGCTTTACATAGTATGCCACAGCACCAGCCCCGGGTCCTCATTCTTTGCTTTTCTGAGAAAATGTAACATATAGCCTGAAGTTGCAGACTCTTAATAATCTATGTTTAGCTATTGTTCTTATATCTCATCTTCATTATTTGGGAGAAAATCAGAAGCTTAGCTGACTTTTTAAAATTAGTCTTCCCTTCATGCTATTAGTCTGTTTTAAAAAAATGCAGGTGACTCAGGCCTCTGCTCCATTGCACAGATGCTGCCTTCAGTTCTTCAAGTTTAAGGAGCATCCTTGACTATGTATCTGTGAGCTAAGATAACTCCATGGAGTTTCTGTCTTGGTTCTGATATATTTTCCCCAGATACCACTTTAAAAGTACTTTCTTAAAGTGAGATCTCAAAGACTAACCTTGGCAATTAAAAAAAAAAAGTCTAGTGAATAGATCAGGAAAATTTTCAAATTTTGTCATTGTGTGATATACAGTTACTCTACTGTCACCTGAAACCTCAGCCAAAATCTCTATTTTTAGGGTTTTAGCTCTTATTGGGAAAACTAGGTCAAGATAACAATGTTAAAATTTTGTCAAACTTATGCATAAATTTTCCTAAATGACAAACTAACAAGTTCATTTTGAGGGTTTGTAATAACCAATATTTTGTATCATGACTCAATGGTTTGTAAATGTTAAGCATCTATCATAGCAAGGGGCAATATTAAGGTTCAACACTAAGGGCAATAATAAAAATAATAAAAACAAAAATAAAAAGATAATTACTATTTGATTTCCAACCTCTGTTAAATCCTCAGTTAAAATTAACAATGTTTGATAAAGGCAGGCTTAGAGTTATTCTATTTAACTAATTATGAAGGTCAATAGTTTGTCAGTAATAGTCTAGGAAAATGTACTATTTAGTGAAATGCATTTATTTGCTCTTGAGAAATTAAGAAAATATAATATAGTAAGCTTAAAATAGACTAATTCAATTTGAAGGATTTTGTTATTATGAGGTTATCTTTTCGTTTTATGTATCCTTATTTTATTAAAAAACAGTGAAAGTATAAAATTGTTTTATTTTTATACCTTTATTTGGCAAACTAAGAGTTTGGAACCTAATGCTACTTTTCTCATTTATTTTTAACAGCTTTATTGATGTATAATTGATAATTAGGAGAGGACCCTTTTGATTTATATCATTACAAATTTATCTAGTTTCTGTATAGCCTACAAGGTTTTTATTTACTCTCTTTACACTTATTATTTCATTAATTCATAGGCCATAGGTTCCAGGAATTCAGGCCCCTTTTTACTGGCTAGGACAAAGAGTAGTTCTTTGAGTGGAGCAGGCTGCACCTGCCATTGGATCCTGGTACCCTTCTCTTTGACATCTTTCTTTTTCTGGTCATGTTTCTTCACATGTCTCAGCAAGCTATTCTGGTTTTTAGAGTATTTAATATGCTCAACATTCAAATTAATTCTCCTGGTAAGAATCTTGCCCTTAAAATTCCTTGTTTATAACAATGCCAACAGAAGCCTGGGTCTCTTCCAGTTTTGCCATGGTAATATTTATGGGGTATTCCTTTTAGAACAGAACCCATTTTCTTAGGTTCAGCAGTAACTCCATGTTTTCTAAAAGGCCTAGAGAACGTATATTAGGTGCTTCTTTTAATTCCTTATGTGTTTGTTATTTTGGCTAATTAATGGAAAATGGTAGTTCTGACAAAAAGATTAATTTTTCTTTTGAGGCTAGTTTTTTTTGTGTGTGTGTGTCATTTCTATGAAATCTTTGTTAAACCAGTCACAAATAATTTTCTCCTATTTTTCTAGATATTTTGTAGTTTCAGATTTTTCATTTAGCTCTATATTCTAGTTTTTGTTAATTTTGGTGTTTGATGTGAGGTAACGATCAAAGTTCAGGTATTTACAGATGGATATCTGCATGTCTGAGCAGCATTTGTTGAAAAAGATGCTTTTCTCTACTGAATTGTCTTTGGAACCTTGTTGAAAATCAATTGTCTTCACATGTGTGGGTATATTTCTGGACTCTATATTCTGTTTTATTGATCATTTTTTGTATGATTTTGCCCATGCCACATTGTCTGCATATAGCACTCATAGTACAGTCAGGAGCTAGAACCACACAAACAGGAGAAGCATGATATACACAATTATTAGCTATGATAAAGGGTAACTATAAATTATAAGAAAACTTTATATAGCATATTAGGACTCAATGAATTTATCTCAGTAAAGAGAAACTTGAAAGCATTTCAAACCTTGCTGGATAAGGCATGGTTTGTTCCACCAATTGGTTGGGAAGCTGATTGGTTTGGCCAGGCTGGAATGGACTTGCTGGGTAAGAGCAACAGGCATCATTCCAGAGAACACAGGGTAGTACAGATGATGCTAAGTCAGTGGTGTGGTTGTACAGTGGAAATCTGGTGTGAGAGCAAGAGACCTCAAGAGCATATGGGCTTCTTGGAAGTGGCTGAATGTCATTGTGGTCAAAAGACTCTGAAATTACATCTGCTGCTTTAGAATTCTGATTTCTGTGTGTTAGCACAAGGCTGAAGCTGCCAGGTTGTGAGGAACTGTGTTAGGAGTCTATGGCTGGGGAAGGGCTCCTTTGGATAGTCTCAGATCCATACCACTGAGCCCCAAGCCCACTCTGGAATATGTAGGAGAGTTTGTTTCTGTTGTATACTGCAAAGGTCTTCTAATGGAAATTTCCATCATGTCCATTCTAATAGGGTGTGGCATAAAGAATCATCACTGCTTAATCACAGAACATATATTGAAGACTGCCTTAGAGTGGAGAGGCAAAACCACACTGCCACATGGAGAGGCAGTGCTGAATGACAGTATTTTGGATTAGACTTTGGTTGAGGAAAGTCCTGAGAAGGCTTTTGGGTGACAAGCCATCCATATGAATTGCTGCATTTTTACTACTACACCAAAAAGGCAAAGGAAATGAAACTCTTACCACAGTAAAGAGATATTTCCCAGTTATATTTCCTAGGATATTTCTTAGTTATAGAAAGTCAGGATATTCTTGAAGTTAAGATGATTTTGGAAGATACTTTATTTTTTCCTTTTAAAAAACTTTCTAAATCATGGTAAAAGACATTTCTTACTCTGGGAGAAAAAAAAATGTTCTTCCCACACTAAATTTCCATCTTGCTCAAGAGGCATATTCCTGATTAGATTTAACCAGGATAGGCCTATTTTCTCCCTGGGTGAATTTTGTTCTTTACTCTATCCACTCATCGTAAATCTGGGAATACATTTTAATCTTCAGATCATATTCTATTTTACAATGTGAAAGTAAAAGTGGTACTTTAAAGCTGCTAAGAGATTTCTTGTTTACATATATCTTTTGGGGTATGGCATTAAAGTTTTAAAACATTTCTGAGAAAGGTAGCAATTCAGGGCTTGATTAAACAAGTCTTCTGTAGACAGAAAAATGCTTTACAGTTAGACTTCATTCTGAGTGAAGGTTGTGCTATTTTGTTGTGCTTCACTCAATTTAAGTGGCAACAGTGGAAGCTGAGAGCAGTCCTCTGGTGAGATCAGGAGCTGCTTCACACAGAGGTGAGCTCCCGGAAGGCTAGAATGACACGAGAATTCTGTTAAAAATATAAGGACATATTTGAGAGCATGCTAGAGAGCTATTTATTCCCATTTAAAGCACATATGTTAAATCTTCAGGAATGAGTTATTTTCTGGCATACATTATGAATGACTTACAAATGTTAGGCATGATGTAACACTGCCAGCAGTGTGGAGCTTCTTAGGTTATGTTCATGTTTCTGTGTTCTCAGGCTGTTATTCCAACTAAGAGATGCAGGGTGTTATTTATCTTGCCAAAAGCATTGCAGTTGATTATATAGCCATAGGCTTACAACCCTGCAAACTCCAGAACTTAAATTAGATTAATTCTTGTTGATGTAATAGACATACAACTAAAAATGATGTAGGAACAACTTTGATATATGGGCCAGACAGAATCTGACTTCCAATTCAATAAAAAGTCAACATGAACAGAAGGTTTTTTTATGACTCATTTGTGATGGCATCCCAGCTCCATGAGCCTCAAGTGTTTGAACAGCATACTATAATCAGCCACCTTTACTCCCAGTATTTTCATTCTCTCATGCAAGCTTGTAAGTCTACGTTTTTTTTATATGCTGAACTGCAGTTTTCTGAGAATTCATCATGAACTCTTGCTCAGAAATTCTTTAAGCTCTGTTCTTATGCCTTTTGACCTATGAGTGTTCTGCAGATGGGCCACTTAGTTATAATGGTCACAGTGTAGCTGCCTGCTCTTTTCCCAGCTGGTCACATCTCCATGCACCTCAGCAGGTAACTTAGTATCCTGGATACTCCCAAGTAGCAGAAGAAGCTCTATTTTGGTCTTAGACTCAAGAGAATAAGAGGTGCTAAATGGGATTTTTCTCTACTGATCCATTATCAAGGCATAGGCTGCCCATCATTTCAAACCAGGGGAGACAAAAATTCTCCTTTTCCAAAGAATAAAAGGAATAGAGATATAATAGAAAGTGCAGATTAAAGAAAATTTCTAACCTCAGACTCCTGAGATTTGACCTCCTATTACTATTGCTTCAGTAGCTGGTTACATTGTCAGAGCCATCTCTCCTTGAATGTGAATCCCCTATTCAAGGACATGTTGCACTCTGTCTAAAAAAATACCAAGGAGAGGCACTGAAGAAATAAAATAATAGGTTTGGTTCTAGAGTTTATTAAAATGCCCACACTTGGGCCTGCGCTGTGGCTCACTTGATTAATCCTCTGCCTGTGGCTGCACCCCATATGGGCACCAGGTTCTAGTCCCGCTTGCTCTGCTTCCAGTCCAGCTCTCTACTGTGGGCCCAGGAGTGCAGTGCTTGGGCCCTGCACCCACGTGGGAGACCAGGAGGAGGCACCTGGCTCCTGGCTGTGGATTGGCGTAGCTCTGCCGTAGCGGCCATTTGAGGAGTGAACCAGCAGAAGGAAGACCTTTTTCTCTGTTTCTCTTTCTCTCTCACTGTCTAACTCTGCCTGTCAAATAAAAAATAAATGAATAAAAAATAAAAATAAAATGCCCACACTTGTTTCTAAAGTTTTGGCTAGATAACAGAGTGTTAAGATTGTCTCATAGCTCCCTTGAGTAGGGATGGTTGCTCAGTCCCCGGTTGTCAGAACTGTTTTGGCCCATGTACCACTATAAAGCTCAAAATTAATGCATTTTCACATCAGATTTTTGAATAAAATCTTGGTGTTTTCTCAAAGATAATTTCCTGCAGTTCTTAAAGGCTAGAGACTTTAAGGGGCCTTCTTAAACGTGAAAGGTATTCCTGAGGCTGGATAACTGCTAAGCTTTCTTAGTAAATATTTGAATGAAATTCTTGTATGGGAAATAAGCGATTCCATTTTCAGCATATTCTTTTATATGATTTAAGCTAAAAAAATTTCAGCCTGTCCATCAAATATTAAATATAAATTTGAAGGTAGTACATTTATAGTGTACTCTCTCCTTTCATGATGCTGACATCATTGATTCTGGAGTTTTCTTGGCCTGTCTTGCTTTTTTCTGATTTATTAATTTATTTGAAAAGCAGAATTACACAGAAAGAGGGAGAGACAGAGGGAGAGAGAGCGAGTGAGCACGAGACAGAGCATTTCCAAATGGCCACAACAGTCAGGGTTGGGAGAAGCTGAAGTTAGGAGCCAGGAGCTTCTTCCAGGTCTTCTTCCCACATGGGTTACAGGGGCCCAAGCTCTTGGGAAGTCTTCTGCAGCTTTTCCAGGCACATTAGCAGAGGGCTGGATTGGAAGTGAAGCAGCTAGGACTTGAAGTGGTGCTCATATGGGATTCAGGCATCACAGGCAGTGGTTTAACCCACTGCGCCACAATGCCAATGTCTTCTCTTGCTTTTTAAAATTTTATTTATTTATTTATTCTTTTTATTATTATTGAATAAATGTGAATTTACAAAGTGCAACTTTTGTATTGTTGTGGCTTCCCCCCCAACCTCCCTCCCTCCCTCCTGTGGCCCTCCCCTCTCCCACTCCCTCTCCCATCCCGCCCTTCATCGAGTTTCATTTTCTTTTTCTTTTTCTTTTTTTTATATAAAGCTTTTATTTAAAGAATATAAATTTCCAAAGAACAGCTTATGGATCACAATGGCTCCCCCCCACACAACTTCTCTCCCTCCCCCTACCCTCCCCTTTCCCGCTCCCTCTCCCCTTCTGTTCACATCAAGATTCATTTTCAATTCTCTTTATACACAGAAGATCAATTTAGTACATATTACGTAAAGATTTCAACGGTTTGCCCTCGCATAGAGACACAAAATGATAATACTGTTGGAGTGCTAGTTATAGTATTAATTCACAATGTACAGCACTGTGTACTTACGTCTCATGAGTTTCATTTTCAATTACCTTCATATACTGAAGATCAACTTAGTATATACTAAGCAAGGATTTCAACAGGCTGCCTATACATATTTATTTATTTATTAGACAGAGGGAAGGACAGACAGAGACAGATATATATATACACAGAGACAGATATTTCCATATGTACTTGTTCATGGTTCACTCTCCAAATTCCTACAGTGTTGGGGTGAGGAGGGGTGGAGGCACTGAAGAATCTGGAATACATTCCAGGTCTTCCACATGGGAGGCAAGAATGCAATTATTTGAGCTCTCATTGCCACTTCCAGGGTCCACATTTTCAGGAAGGTCTAATCAGGAGCCAGACCCAAGATCTGCACCCAGGTTGTGGAATGAGGGTGTCCTGATTGGTGGCATATTGGCTAGGCAAAATGACTAGCCCTCCCGTGTTTTTATGCTTGTATATGAGGTGATTCTAAGCAAGTTCATGGAAAGTGGGCATTATTAAAATACTGTGTACTGATTTCAAAATTTTTGCACTAAAATTATCTTCCATTTAATTCCATTTTCCATGAAATTTTACAAATTCTTTGGTATTTTAGAAGAGCTCCATTAATTTGCCTGCTGTTTAGTGGTTGCATTTATTGTGGTTACTTATTATTATAAAATAAGCTATCTCAAAAACATATGAAGATATGTATGTGCGTGTGAGAGAGAAAGAGAGAGAAATGCAACTTTAAGGGTCAAAATTTCAAGATTTCAATGAGTGCTTTGCTGAGCACTTTTTCTGTTGCATACTGACTCAGGTCATTCACTGGTTTTCAGCTGGTGGGTGATTGGGCCTGGAGGATCCAACTGTTTTTTCACTTAAATGCCTGATGCCTTGGTTGGGAAAGTGGAAACCTGACTCTGCTGAACCCTTCTCTTTCCAGGTCTTTCCATGAAATCTCGCAAACAGAGGGATGGACTTGCTCAGGGTTCAGAGACTAACGTATAGCCTGCTTGTTCTTTTAAAGAGTATACAAGAAATTAGTTTAGTGTTCTTTCTGTAATACTCCATTAATCCAAATAACCTAATGGATAAAACACGTTTTCTCATTATCTTAAAGACATGTCCTTGACTGTTATTGTGGTTGAGTTTTCTTTAATATATTTATTCAAAAATTGCTTTAGTTCTTCAGAGATTTGGCTATTTAAGTATTTTACACACTTTGTTTTCAGAAATAACTTGTCAGATATTCTTGCCTATTAGGGACATTAATCCTTTGCTTATAGTATATTTTATAGCCTTATCTTCCTATTTGTAACTATTTTCATTTGCTTTATGGTATATTTTGACATACACAATATAAAAATATTAGTATAGCCAAATTTGTTCATTTTTTTCACTTTTAAAGCTTTTTGTGTTCCATGTCTAGCTTAGAAAGAATTATCTAAAGATTTGTGGCAACATGGTTTGCTAATAGCAGTACAAAATAAACACACCTTCCATAATGTTCTTTAAAGTAAATAAAATAATCATAAACATGTCACCATATTGAATTCAATTTAGAATAGCTCTATTATAATGATATATGGACACTAACTCAGAGGATTGATTTGCACAAGAGGCAGAAGCCTTACATGAATCTAGCTTTGAAAGCAATGTTGTTATCTTTTGGCACTTTAAACCAGACAACTCCTGGGTTAAGTGACAGCCAACCTCCTATGGTTAGGTGATGCTTACATAAGAGGAAAGTCCTTTTTCCCCTCTTCTCTGCTGATTTAGGGTAGGCAGATCTTTGCTTCCTGTGCACTGGGAGCAGCAGTGTCTCTGTGGCTGACTCCAGTCTAAGGCCTGAGGTTTCCCACGACCTCCACCTCTGGCACCCAGCCTAACTTTACACCAGCTTTGTGTGCTGTTGATTCCATGGCCACTGAAGTCTAGCTGCCCAGCTTGCTGCTTTTTCAGGTTATCAGGTGTGGTCTTCTGTTTGTCCCATTGCTGAGCTAGTGAGTTAAGCTAAAGATAATTTTTCTACCTCAAGATACAATGCATGTAGGTGGTCACTGGAGACAATCCAAGGCTTTGGCTTCCTTCAAATTACCCTTTATCCCAGGGAGCACTAAAAGGGAATGAAAGAGTCCACAGTACCTCTCCTTCTATTAAGAAACTAGACTAGGTCTCAGGAGTCTGGAATAGAGACATTCACTTGAAAGTGACAGTTGGAGGGGAGGAATTCTGTTACAAAACTCTCTTCCTGGTTATGACCTCATGAGCATTGTCAATTGTCTCCCGATAAACACTCTCCTTGTACTAGACACAGTACGATTTTCACTTCCACAGATCCCAGTAAGACCAGCAAAAGAAACTCATCACAATAAGATGGCTAGAGTTAAGTCAACGTGGGATTCCGCCTTAGCTCTGCTGCTTATGAAATGAGATCACTAAACCTATTTTAGTGTCTGCGAAATGTTACTATAAATCATATATTGCAGGATTGCCATCAGGATGACTGATAATATGTGAAAATCATCCGGATCAGTCCTTGACTCATTGTAAAGCACTCAATAAAATGGTAAGTTTAATGTAGTGTATTTATTGAGGGTGTCTCAATTCATAAATGAAGACCTAGCAATAAGAAACCCCTAAGGGATGTCAGTGCCATTCTAGGACTCCCAGAAGAGAAATATGTAGGAAAAGTTTAACCTGTGTTCCACGCTACATTAATTTTAATATTATGTACCTTATATTCCTCTCATTGATTGGCATTACTAAAATGTATGCATTTTGGATTAATAAAGATAGTTAATTTAGACTTATTCTGCTATAGAACCTTACATTTGCCTAAATGGGGAAATCAGAAAAATGAGTTGGATTTTTGTAGGCTGTCTTTGGTCTTTAATACTGTATTTATGGGTGAGATTCTAGAAAAGAAACAAATAATCACTTGAACATCAACTGAAGTCTAGATCCTCAGTTCTCAGCCCTGAAATTCAGTGGAAATTACAGGTTGAATTTTAATGCAGTATATGAAAAGAAAACTGACAGGATGGAAGAAAATTTTGCAAACTACACCACTGATAAAGGATTAATATCCAGAATATATAAAGAGCTCATAAAATTCAACATCAAAACAAACAATCCAGGTAAGACAGGGGCAAAGAATCTGTAGACATTTTTCACAAGAAGAAATACAAATGGTCAAGAAACACATGAAAAAGGGCTAGTATCAGTAGCCATCATGGAAATGCAAATAAGAACCATAATGAGGTATCTTCTTATTCCAATAAAATGACTGTTATCAAAAAGGAAAAATAGGAAATACTAGCAAGATTGTATGGGAAAGAGAATCCTAATTCACTCTTGGTGAGAATGCAAATTAGTGCAGCCATTATGAAAAACAATGACAATTCCTCAAAAAATTGAAATAGATATAGCATATGATCCAGCTATTTCACTTCTGGGACAATAGCTAAAGGAACTGATGTCAGCATGTAAGAGAAAACTTGTCTCCCCTGTTTATTAAAGTACTATTCACAATAGAAAAGGAATTGGATCAACCTAGATGTTCATCAATGAATGACCAGATAAAGAAAATGTGATATATATATACATAGTGGAATATTAGTCATTAAAAAGAACAAAATTCTGACATTTGCAACAAACTGGACAAAATTGGAGATCATTATAATAACTGAAATAAGCCAGGTACAGAAATACAAATAGCACATATTTTCTAACGTGTGGTAGTGTATATGTATGTGTGTATATAAGTATATATATATATATATATATATATATGTATGTGTATGACATAGCATTTGATTTTTAAGTATTTATAATTGTTGAATTCACTGATTTATACCATTTACATAATAATATAGCTTTCTTTCTTCTTTTTATGAATTTGTCATGAAAACTATTCATTATTAATGATACTAATATATTCATCCTTGCTTTAAAATAGTATGTACATGGATATATATGTCTATATATGAAGGAAATATAGAAAAATTGTCCAAAGAATAGCCACTTAACACTATAATTAACACTAAACCAAAGCCTTAAAAACAAAGTATCCATAAGATATTATGGTTAAAAGTTATATTCCTCTGGGCCGGCACTGTGGCGCAGCAGGTTAAAGCCCAGGCCTGCAGCTCTGCTATCCCATATGGACACTGGTTAGAGTTTTGGCTGCTCCACTTCCAATCCAGCTCCCTGCCATTGTGCCTGGGAAAGCAGCAGAGAATGGCCCAAGTACTTGGGCCCTTGCACCCATGTGGGAGACCCAGAAGAATTTCCTGGCTTCTGGCTTCAGATTGTCTCAGTTCATCAATCCTAATTTTTCTTAAGATTTATTTATTTCATTTGAAAGTCTGCATTACAGTGATGGGGCGGGGGAGAGGGGAAGGGAGAGAGAGAGAGGGAGAGAGAGAGAGAAATATCTTCTATCCATTGATTCACACCTCAAATGGCCACATCAGTCAGGAATGGGTCTAGGCCAGGCTGAAGCCAGGTGCCAGGAGCTTCATCTGGTTCTCTCACATGGGTGCGGGGCCAAGCGACTTGGGCAATCTCCTGTTGCTTTCTTAGGCTCATTAGCAGGGAGCTGGATTAGAAGTGGAGCAGCTGGGACTCAAACTGGTGATCATATGGGATGCTGGTATTGCAGGTGGTGGTGGCAACTTAACCTGGTATGCCACAACGCTGGCCCAATCAATCCTAACTTTACATACTTGTTTTGTACTTTACACTATAAAGATCAAGGCGAGAATCCATAGCCATTTTATCAAAAATATTATCAAATAAAAAATTGAAGCATAGTACTTTGCCCAAATTAATAATAGGCCAAATGTGAAGAGGGAAAACAAGGCATCCAAAGATAATTGATTAAGCACACACATAATATTTCCTTGAAAAATACTTTTGTTGCTTTACGTAAGATCAATTGCCAAATTTTGTACCTCTAAAAATTTCAGAATCAAGGGGCCGGCACTGTGGTGCAGCAGGTTAAAGCCCTGGCCTGAAGTGCCGGCATCCCATGTGGGCGTTGATTCTAGTCCCGGCTGCTGCTCTTCCCATCCAGCTCTCTGCTGTGGTGTGGGAAAACAGTAGAAGATGGCCCAAGTCCTTGGGCCCCTGTACCTATGTGAGAGACCTGAAGGAAGCTCCTGGTTCCTGGCTTTGGATTGGCACAGCTCTGGCGGTTGTGGCCAATCTGTGAACCAGCAGATGGAAGAGTTCTCTCTCTCTCTCTCTCCCTCTCTCTCTCTCTCTCTCTCTCTCTCTGCCTCTCCTCTCTCTGTGTAACTCTGACTTTCAAATAAATAAATAAATAAAATCTTTAAAAAATTTTCAGAATCAAAACAACAACGTTCTTTCTACTACATCTCTAAGCCGTCTGAAGCATGCCTGGATCCTCTCTCTATTCTTCCTAGGAAACACTTCCCAAATGTTATATCAGAGATACTTTGCCAGATTCCTGTTATCCTTACACCTTGGCCTCCATAATACTGATCATTTTATTTTAATTGCTTGATTCTTAACTGTAATTAGTATTACCAGCTGTGCCCTCTCCTGGGCTTTCTTGACATAGCTAAGCCCATATGAATACTAATTAGAGATACTAGGATTGATCACCTTATCTCCCCTTCTCAGTGTCTGCCATTGCAGTGACTGGTTGTCACATATAAATATCCATTACACAGAAAGGTAGAGAAATAGATGTGGTTTGCTCCACTATCTGTTGTTCAGGACACAAATTTCTGGATTAAATGATCTGACAAGTCGAACAGGCTCAATAAAGAATATGACCCAAGACTGATCTGTCTTGTTTTACATTTCCTAGCATTTATGCATAGTTGATGCTATTATTTTCTCTCAATGCTGTGTGAATGCTATGTATTCTTACTAGTTTTGAATTTTCTTGGATATGAGACAGTATTTTTGAGAGGGGTTCCCCAATCTCTAAGATGGCTTAATATTTTAATATAGAAGGTTTTCCAATAGAAGAGATTCATATAAATATTCTGTGATTCTAATTACTTGTTTTGTTACCATTTTTGCCATGCTAATTTCTAAGATTATCTCTTATAATTCCTTACTTTTATTTCTGAAGGTTTATTTTGCTCTGATTCTAATTTGTAACTTAGTAATCAGCTGGTAACTTCTTTCCTGGTTGATGTGTTTAAATCAGAGTTCTCCTCTGAGTACTTAGATTAAAAGGTTTTTAGTTCTAATCCTTTCCCATCATTGTTAAAAGATATAGCCCCTATTTTTGTTTGTTTAGAATTAATTGAAATTTTCCTTCTGCCTTAACATTAAGCTTTTTATAAATATATAATTAAATATATAATTATTAAATATATATATCATTAAACATATAATTAAATTAAATTATAATATATAATTTAAATTATAATATAATATATAATATATAATTAAATTAAACATATAATAAATATATATTATTAAATATATAATTAATTTTATAAATATATAATTAAAAACATAATACAATATTTTTTCTGAAGTTTGTGTGCTTAAGTAGTTTTATTAGTTATAAAAACCTAATTAATGATATTTCTCCATTTAATAAATCAAATATTAGGATTCCCATTATAGTTATGTCTTTCCTTCTCATAGGATAGCAAATTTCACATTATAATTTGGTAATTATTTTTCTGTATATTTCAGTATGTATTTGTAAAAACAAGAACATGTCTGTATATAATTTCAGTACAACTATCAAAATCAAGAATTATAATAATGATACAATAGTATCATCTAATCTTAAATTCATGTTCAAATTTGTCAGTTACCCCAGTAATGGCCTGGAGAAGCTGTTTTTCCCTCCTGGCTCAGGATGTAGTTTAGAATCACCCATTGGTGGGTCTCTTTAGTCTCCTTTAGCCTGAAACTGTTCTTCAGCCTTTTTTTCCATTGGAAACTTCTACATTATTGAAGATATAGACTTTTGTGTGCATGTGTGTATGTATGATTGTGTGTTTCCTTATGATTAGAATCAAGATATGTACTTACACACTTTTGGCAGTGATATGAGAAATGATATTGTATCCACTTCAGGGCATCATATCTAAGAGCCACAAAATTTTGGGTTGTGGTAATAATGGTGATGTCAATCTTACTCACTGGATAAATACGGTAACTGCCAGATTTCTCTGTTGTAACCTTACCCTGTTTCTCTTTTTTAGTTAATTAATAATTTAAGAAATTATTTGAAACTATGAAAATCCCATGTTTTTCATCATGTTCTTTTTCTACTACTTTTTTCAGACCTTGGTAATTTTTTTTCTATTAATTTTTCTGTATTTATTACATGCCCTTCTACTATAAGGAAGCGTTTTCTCTTGTTATTGAATGCTATTATGGCCTCATGGGTTATTTTTCAATAGGTTATTACCCATGGTTGTCCTTATTTGTTCTGGTGTTTGTAATATATGGCTTTCAGGAGCCCCTTGTACCGCTTCAACATGTACCCATCAGTTTTTGTGCACCTCCTTATATTCTTACTCATAAATATATGAAATTTTTATTAATTTATTTAAAAATTGTTTCTTCATTTGTATTTATTTTTAAGGCTGAGAGACAGACTGAAAAAGAGATGCAGAGAGTCCACACATCTGCTGTTTCATTCTCCAAATGCCTGCAACAGCTAAGACTGAGCCAGGACGAAGATGGATCCAGGAACTCAGTCTGAGTCTTTCAACCACTGCCTCCTAGTGCACTCAGTGCCAGGAAACTGGATTTGGAAGTGGTGTTGCACTTGGACCAACCACTCTGATGTGGGACGTGGGCATCTTAAATGACATCTTAATGGCTGTGTCAAATGTTCACCCTATTTTATTTAGATACATAAAGATTCATGACAGCAGAGTCTCTTTTTGTATATGTGACTTATTAATTTTATACTTTTGATAAGTAATTTTCTTTTTATTATTGCCAACATCAGCACTCTTCTTAAAGTTCTGGCTCCTCTGGTTTCTAGAGTAGTATTAAAATGACAAGCACTGATAATTGTAATAGAATTGTAGGAAATATTAATGCCCTATGACACTGTAGAAATTGGTTCTATGCAGTACAGAAGATAATTAGATAATTCAGTGGTGGGAAATTCTATAAATATTTTAAACTAAATTTTTTTTTCAAAGTTTGGATTTTTATTGAAATCATGTTAGGTATCAAACAAAACCTGCTTTCTTCAGATAAAAATATTCTCTCAGATGTTAAACTAAAATTTTGAATACTATATGCATGAAAAATTTTCTAATAAAGTAAAAATAATCAATCACATTAATTGATTCAGTTGATAACCTAGTTAATATAAATCATTTTTAAAAATCACATAAGAAGCAACAGAATATAGATGTTAAAATAAAACGGACCTGGAGTTGAGTCTTTGTGCAGACAGAGATAGCTCCCATTCATTGATTCACTCCTTAAATGCCTGGAACCCAGGCATCCCATGCAGGTGGCAGGGAATTAGGAGCAGGGCCTGGAGTCAAACCCAGGTACTTCAATATGGCATATAGGTGGCTTAACAGCTAGGCCAAATGAACCTTCTAATTTCCCCCTCCTTCCTTCCCTTATTTTCTCTTTCTGTGCGCCTTATTCAAAGAATTGAAGTGGTTGAAGAAGCAGTTCGGCAGGGAGCTCTGCCTCTTATGAGCTGTATTGGTCAGCTTTTCATTACTACAATGAGAAACCTGAGCCAATCTGCTTATGGGAGAGAGAGGTTTCTTTGGCTCACTTTCTTGCAGGCTAAAAGTCATGTGGCTTGATCACAGGCTTCTGTGGAGTCCCTACAGTGGTTGGCAGATCATGTGCTAGGAAGGATCCAGGGAGCAGAAAGAGACATTGGCGCTAAACTCAGGTTTTTTCATCAACTCACTCATGGGAACTACCTTCTGAGAAAGTATGAAATAATGACCTCTCACTATACCCCATCTCCAAAAAGTTGTACCACCTTCTAATAGTACCACACTGGGGAACAAATCCTTTATCACATGAACCTATGAGAGACATTCAATATTCAAACTAATAATCAAATCATTGCACTAGCAGGCAATCTTGAATATTTACCTAAATTCTCTAAGCTTCTGCTCTTCATTTGTAAGTGAGTGAAATAATAGTATAAAACTAACAAGTTTGTTGTGAAAATTAAATAAAAATGATGTATGTAAGCATGATGAATGTTCAAAAAATATTAACTCATACAATCACTTTTGTTGTTCATAATAAATGAAAAATTTAAAAATGTTATTAATTTGTTTAGTTTTCCTTTCATTTATTCATTTACCAGTCAAAGTTCATTTGTCCCAGCCAAGTGGAAAGTACTGGAGGAAACATCAATGAACAGAACAGACATGATTTCCACAGAATTCACAGTGAAATATTAAGGAAAAATAATTGTTTTGTTTAAGTGTTGATGAAATTAAAACAAGTTATAAAAGTTTGTAAGATATGAACATATAGTATTTAGTACAACAATCCTTACATAAATAACTTTTGCATCAAGAAATAACATGTTGCTAGAATCTGAAAGTTCTATGTGTTCCTTCTTGATCTAGTTCATATTTTTTTCTCTTTTAGATATAATCACTCTCCTGAATTTTATAAAAAGTATCAGCTTTTTTGTTTGTATTCTTGCATATTTATAATGTCTCCTTAAATAATAATATTTAGCTCTGCTTGTTTTTGAATTTTATCTAAACGGACTAACACTATATGTATTCCTCTCTCTGTATGCAGCTATAATCTATCTTCACATCCCAAAACATGGCATTGCTGATATATCGATGTTGATGCTTCTTATTCGGATATCTGGTTGATGGGCACTTGGGGTATTTCCCATTGTTGGATGATATAAACACTGTCACCCTGAACATTCCAGTACATATCTCCTGGACACATTTATACTTGTATTCCTTTTGGTATATATAAAGTAGGATTATTGTGCTGTGTAACAAACATGTTTGCATGTTTAGTGGCTAATTGCAAACTATTTTTGAAGCATTTGTAGTCATATGTACTAACATTAGTGGTTTATAATGTTTTATGACAAAGCCAATTAAAAGGGCCTGTGTTGTGATACAACAGGTTAAGCTACAACATGGGATGTGTGCACCCCACATCCAAGTGCCAGTTTGGGTCCTGGTTACTGTGCTTCCAATCCAGATTTCTACTAAATCATCTTGGGATGCAATAGGTGAGGTTGAAGGGCTGGGTTTCCTCCCACCTACATGGGAGACCTGTATGAAGTTCCAGGTTCCTGGTTTCTGTCTGGGTCAGCCCTGGATGTTGGGAAATGAACCAGCAGATGGAAGTGTTCTCTGTCTCTCTCTCCCCCTTCCTTTCAGGTAAATAGAAATAAATAAATACACATTGAAAAAAGGAAAGAAACATACTAAGGATTCACAATGGAAACCTACAAAATAGGTCATTCAGGGAGCCAAGTGCAACTTTTTTATGGTTTAAGTTCATGTGTGCTTTCTGCTCATTTCTGTCCTCTCTTTCTCACATAACACAGAGATACAAACTGCTTTTGTCGGGATTTAACTTTAGCATAAATGTACAAATAGCAGTGTATTTCCTTAAGCTTTTTTTTCCCCCTAGATAGACCATGACGTGGAAGAACATTTATTAGTGTCTTGCTTTCCTACTGTGTTGCTCATTCAACTACCTCAATTCTTTGAATAAGGGAGAGAATAAGGGAAGTTAAAAAGGGAGAAATGGGGCATGGGGAGCATTTGACACAACTGTTAGGGTCACCCACAGCTGATATCAGCATGCCTAAGTTTGAGTCCAGGCTCTGCTCCGAATTCCAGTTGAATCCCTGCCACCCACATGGGAAAACTGGGTTGCAGACATTTGAGGAGTGAACCAATGAATGGGAGCTTTCTGTCTACTGTTGACTTTGAAATAAATAAGAAACACCTTTTTTTTTTTTTTTCCAGAGGGAAAGGTGGGAAAAAGATGAGGACTAAGGATGGGATTGATTTTGTTTTTAAAGTTGTTAGCTAATTACAGCTGGGGATAAGGCATATCAGTTTGGCAGTCATCAAAACAGGACTGTAGTCTTAACTCTATGTACTTACAGCACCATTTCACTTTTGATTGCACCATTTATTCCTGAGAGTTAGGCTAACTGCTGTATCAGACCAACATCCACATTTTAGTGGTCTCAATTAGATGGCTTGCACTTCTGAGAATTCACAGCTGAGTGAACCTCATAGCCCTGTATTTTTACCCCACTTGAGAATGGTTTCCAAGTTTAATTTACCACAACTTCTAGTATTTTAAGATCTCTCTTGTATTTAGTCCTACTTTTAGAAAACAGAAAATTCTTATAATTTGAAATCTAGGCAGGTGCTACTAATTCTATTGTTTTTTTTTTTTTTTTTTTTTTTTGAGAGGCAGAGTAGACAGTGAGAGAGAGAGAGACAGAGAGAAAGGTCTTCCTTTGCCGTTGGTTCACCTCCAATGGCTGCCGCAGCCAGTGCACCACGCTGATCTGAAGCCAGGAGCCAGGTGCTTCTCCTGGTCTCCCATGGGGTGCAGGGCCCAAGCACTTGGGCCATCATCCACTGCACTCCCAGACCACAGCAGAGAGCTGGCCTGGAAGAGGGGCAACTGGGACAGAATCCGGTGCCCCGACTGGAACTAGAACCCGGTGTGCCAGCGCCGCAAGGTGGAGGATTAGCCTATTGAGCTGAGGTGCCATCCTTACTCTATTCTATTCTATTCCATTCTATTCTGCTCTTTTAGTCAGCTGACTTCTGCATTAATCATAATATGAATGGAGGACAAGCATTTTGGTTCAGGGGATCAAGTTGGCCACCTACAATGCTGGTATCCCATATGAGTGCCAGTTCACATCCCGGCTGCTGTTTCCAATCCAGCTTCCTAATAATGTACCCGGGAAAGCAGCAGCAGATGACTCAAGTATCCGAGCCCCAGCCACCCGTGTGGGACACCTGGATGGAGTTCAGGCACCTGGTTTCAGCCTAGCCCAGTCCCAGTGATTGTGGCCATTTTGGGAGTGAACAAGCAAATGGAAAATTTTTCTCTCTGTGTATCCCTCATTCTAATACTCTGGCTTTCAAATAAATAAATAAATCTTTAAAAAACATGATTGGGTTTCTCCTTCATATGTGTATCACCAAATTCTAGTCACTTGGTATATAGGGAAAAATTATAGTAGGATTAAAATTTTCTATTGGCTTGGAGATCTGAACCCAAGCATTAGGAGAAAATGTGTTTCTGTTTTTGTGTTTAGAGAAAGAAAGTATACAGAAATTCAGGCAATAAATGGTTAATTACAGAGAATTGGAGAATTAAATGATTGTAACCATAGTGTCATCATATACCTAAAGCGGCAGTGAAAACTAAATATACATAAATGTCAAAACAAGATTGATCTTACCATTATGATATAATTTATTTATCAGAGGATGATCTTTATTATCCCATAATATTCAAGATGTCCTTTACTCTTTAAGTCAGCAGATTTGTAGTTTTGATTTAGGATGCTTATGATACACAGAAAAGAAGTTTCTGTATATATGTATCTAAGTGAAATCAGAGAAGACTCCCTAAAATTTACACTAAAATGTGGCCCCTTAAAGTTCCATAGAAATGCTATCCGGGGTGCCACATGTGCTACCGGAATTTGGGGTGCCTTACGATTTCACCATGGGCTTATTACTAAATCCCTGATATTAATAAGCCTGAGAGGGTTTTTGCCTAATATTTAGAGAAGAATTCTAAATACCGGCACAGATAAACGAGGCAGCATGGTACATTTTAAGCTTTTATTTAGTAGGAAAGGTGCATTATTTAGGGGAGAGAGGTGAATAGGGGCTCATACTGAGCACCAGGAACCAGCCACGTGGAAGAGCATCTAGGCCAGGAAGCCTAGAGCACGTGGCCTGAAGGCCATGTGCCCTGGAGGCGCAGGGCTACAGCAAGCCACTTCCTAGCAAGAGGCCAGGGAAAAGAGCAGGCTGGGCTGCAGCATGTCCCCGGCTTTTAACCCACTCCAAAGGGGAGTGGTTAATTAACCTGATTGGCTGGTGGGCACCCAGGTATGGCCAGGTAGGGGGATGAGGACACACAGGGTCCTGGTGAAGGCGTGGTCTTCCAGCTCACAAACCTAATTGATTTTAACCTATATGCCTGCCCACTTCATAAGTACTTGGGTACAGTATGTATCTGAGTGACATTTGAGGGACATTTCAGTTCAAAAATTATTTTAGATGTTGATTCAAACAGTAAGAGCAAAAAGTACCCCTTTAAAGTTTTCTTTTATGATGAACTATAGCTTCATTTAATCATGTATCTCAGAACTTATTCAGCTCCTGCTACCATAATTAACATGGAGGAAACCAGTATGGAGGTCCCCCCCCAAAAAAAAAAAAACACAAGAAATAGAACTTTAATATGATCCAGCAATGTTACTAATGGGTATACATACAATGGAAATGAAATCAGTCTGTTGAAGAGTCATCTTGTTCCCACATTTGTGCAGCATTACTCATGATAGCCAAGAGGCAGAAAAAACCTAAGTGTTCCTCTAGTGATGAATGGATAAAGAAAATGTGGTTCCAATACACAATGGAATATTTCTCAACTATAAAACAGATGCAATCTTGTGATTTACAACCAGGTGAATGGAACTGGGGATCATTCTACTAAGTGACATTAGCCAAACACAGAGACACATGTCACACAGTCTCACTCATATATGGAATTTTTAAAAAGGTGATGTCATTGAAGTTAAAAGTATAATGGTGGGTACCAGATGCTGGCAGGAAAAGGGGGCTGAAGGATAGGGGAGTTGATTAACAGGTGCTACATTATAGTGAAATAAGAGGAGGTTCTGGGATAAAATTGCAATGTAGAGCGATCTAAACAATGTTAACAGACTGTATATTTCTCTCTCTCTAAAAAAAAAAAAAACCTAGAAGATAGTACTTTGAATGTTTTCATCATAAAGGAATACTAAATGTTTGAGAGGACAGATATAACCACCCTGATTGGAGTAATACAATGTATACATGTATCCAAACATCACATGATATCCCATAAATATGTACAATTTTTATGTGTCTGCTAAAACAATTTCTCAACAGGAAATAAAATCACAGTGAGATACTCTTTATTAGAACGGCTAAAGTTAAAAAGGCTGACCAAACCAAGTGTATTACAGGGTTTGGAGCAATTCGAGTTCTCACAAAATGCTGATAGAAATGTAAAATGCCATCCACTCTAGAAAACAGTTCAGCAGTTTTTAAAATTGTAAATAAACCCTGATCACATGATCTATTAATCCTTTTTCTAGATATTTATTAGTGATATATGAAAGTATATATTCATCAAAATATTTGTATATGAATGTTTTTAGTAGCTTTATTTATAATATTCCTAAACCAAAAACAAACCAAATGTCTGTTGACAGGTGGTTGAATAAGCAAACAAAGATAAGCAAAATACATCTCCTCAGCAGCAAAAGGCCATAGTACAGATGAATTTCAAAGTAGTCATGTTGAGTGAAAGAAGGCAAACAATAAACAGAACATATGGTATAGGTTTATGCACACAAGGTCTAGAAAATTCAAATTATAGCATCAGAAAACCTATCAGTGGCTGCTTGGGGATTGGAGGATAGTGAGGCATGGGAAGGAGGGCTTAAAAAGGAGTACAAGAGAATACTTGAGAGTGACAAAGATATTTATTATCTTGCTTGTGGTGAGAGTTGATTGTTTCACAGGTATATCCATATGCCAAAGCTTATCCAGTTGCTGCTTAAATATGGGAAGTCTATTTTACTGCATGATAATGACAGCTCAGTAAATATTAAAAATAAGATAAAATAATTTTTAAATGCGGCACAAAAATAAAATATTGGTTGTCATTGGTTTTCAAGAAATGGTGAAGGGGAGAAAGCTGATTATAAGGCTTCATGCTTGTAGTTTTCATTGACACCAGTAGATGGCAGATTTATTTTCTTTTTCATTAGCACAGCTGCATTCTAGCTTCCTTAGTGTGTTGACAAATTCCTTTCCTACTCAGTTTACAAAATTCACTGACAATAGTTTTCATAAACAGGTACTTTGGAATAAGGTGATTAGATTCTACTTAGGAAGTTGAATCAGGCCAAGTGTTTGCCCTTAAGTTGTGAATAATGGGGCATTGGTAGGGGTGCTCTTAGGAGCTACTTAAGCTGGAAGGGAATCTTTTGTAACCAGGTAGAAATTTATGTTTCCAGGAAAGAAAAAAAATGAGACAATTCAATAGAACAGTGAAAGTGAAAGGCTAAGAAATGTTGAACAAAGTCTCCAAATGCAAGCTGGATCCCCAAGCTATAAGCAGTTAGGCAGACTGTCAGAAACCAACAACATTAAGGACTGAAGCCTAACCGAGGTCAAATCTGGAGTCAAGATAATTTAGGACCTAATTCCATGCACACTGTATTAGTTTCCTATGGCTGCTGTAACAAATTGCCATCAGTACAGTGGCTTAAACCAGCACAACATTTATTATCTAGCAGTTTTGGAGGTCAGAAGTTCAAAATAGATCTCACTGGGCTTAAACAAAATGTGTCAGCAGAACTGTTCTCTTTCTAGCGGCACTTGGGGAGAATCCATTTTCATGTTTTTTCCAATTTCTACAACTTGCCCTTATACTTTAGATCAAAGCCCATCTCCATGGTCAAAGACAACCACAATCTTCAGTTTTCTTACAACTGCATTATTCTGATTCTGCCTCCTGCCTCCCTCCTCTTTCACTTACAAGACCCCTTATCATTACATCACATACACTTTGATAATACAGAATTTTTTCCCCATTTCAGGCCAGCTGACCAGTAACCTTAATTACCTTAATTTTGTCTACAACTTAATTCTCACTTTGCCATGTTAAAAAAAAATATCCACATGTTTGGGATATTAGTGCATGGCCATTGTTAGGGCTATTACTGTGTACATCATAGATACTGATACCCCATTCTGGTGTCACTAACATGGCTGGCTAGGATAGATGATGTTTCCTTCCTTCCTTCCTTCCTTCCTTCCTTCCTTCCTTCCTTCCTTCCTTCCTTCCTCCCTTCTTCCCTCCCTCCACCTTTCTTTCTTTCTTTCTTTCTTTCTTTCTTTCTTTCTTTCTTTCTTTCTTTCTTTCTTTCGATTTATTTGAAAGGCAGAGATACAGAGGGAGAAAGAGAGAGAGAGAGGTCTTCCATCTATTGATTCACTCCCCCAAATGGCCTCAAAGGCTGGGGTTATTCCAGGCCAAAGCCAGTAGCCAAGAGCTTCTTCCAGGTCTCCCACGTGGGTCACAGGGGTCCAAATACTTGGACCTTCTTCTGCTGCTTTCCAGGCACATTGGCAGGAAGGTGGATTATTGGAAGTGGAGCAGCTGGGACTTGAACCTGTGCCCATATGGGATGCCAGCGCTGAAGACTATGGTTTAACCTTCTACACCACAGCACAGGCCCCAGATGATGTTTTCTTAAAATAGTAAAAATGTGCTAGGACTAAATAAACATAACTTCTAAGATAATATCTTGTTTATATAAATCACAAGCTAATTGTGAATTGAGAATGACTGGAGCTGAGGAAAGATTGATTTAAGGTCAATTTTCAAGTTGTTTAATTTTTCAAGTTGTGTGATTCTTTTTTTATTGTTTCAAGTATAAACCATGTATTTAACAGATTTTACATACTTTAAAGATTCATTTATTTCAAAGTCAGAGTTATACAGAGAGAGGAGAGGCAGAGAGAGACAGGTCTTCCATCCGATGGTTCACTCCCCAATTGGCCACAAAGGCTAGAGCTGCGCCAATCTGAAGTCAGGAGCCAGGAGCTTCTTTTGTGTCTCCCACGCAGGTGCAGGGACCCAAGCGCATGGACCATCCTCCACCACTCTCCCAGGCCATAGCAGAGAGCTGGACGGGAAGTGGAGCAGCCGGGACCAGAACCGGCACCCCAAAGGGATGGCAGTGCCCCAGGCCAGGGCATCAACCATTGCACCACATTGCTGGCCCCTGGTTTTACATATTTAAAATCTTGTACTATGTCTTTCCATTTGAATCCAAACACATTAAGAATCACAGCTTTACTTGTGATTTACCTTAAATGTTATTTGCATGTGAATCTACTTATTCACTTTAATTCACTATTTTACATAATTACTAAAATACTTCATATTGTATTTTAATATTCAAATTAGGTAAATAAGAGTTTCTTTGTCATTTTTGGTGCTGATCCAGCCTCAGCTCTGAGTTTGCTAGTAAGCTCTTTTTGATTGCTGTGATATTCATCAAGTTTCTCTAGCTGAAATATCTTTTCAAGTAATATTTCTATAAATTAATATTAGTCAAGCAAGAGTTAGTTTATGGCTCATGAAATTCTCGATTTCATCAGTTCTCAAACCTACTTCTACATAGAATTATCTGGAGATTTTTAAGAAAAATACACATGAATTCACTGAAATCAAATAATCTAAAATTCCTGATGATGGGACCTCATCATTATTGTCATTTGAAAGTTCCCCGGAAAGTTGGATGTGCAGCTGTAAGAACTGTAAGGAAAAGGGGAGCAGACAGAACAGAGAAGAGACAGGATATGAACTCAGATCCAAAACAAATGTATTCGAGGGAAAATAGATTCACAGAGGTGGCCAACTGCCAGTGTGCACACAGACTGAACACTGGTCAGGGGGCCTAGTCCTCCGGAGGCTGGACCTTATATATCTTAGGGTCGGCTAGGGGTTCGGGTTGGGGGGCAGCAGGTAGAGGTGAGTTTCTCCTCAGGTTTTTCAGGGGCTTTCAAACCTGGAAAAGAATGCAGAGGGTTGGCGTGGGGAAAAATACAGGCTTGGGGCTGAACGGGTCTCTTGAAAGAATGCAGGGGTAAAGGAGTCCCTGTGGAATTTGATTTACTTTCAGGCAAGGAACTAAAACGTCTGAGGCTTAGTCCTTGTTCCCTTGGGAACTATGCTGATAGTTCTCTCTCCACCACACACACACACACACACACACACACACACACACACACCACTTTTCATTCTTCTCTTGTCTGCCTTTTTTTCCCTCCTCTTACTCTGGACTGACCAAAAGATTACCTTTTCCAAGTAATAGATGGAGTTAATTGGAAATCTCTGTTTTTATTGAACCTGTCAGGCTATATTTCCTGTGGAAAATCAAAGTGGTCCGTTTCTGACAGTCACCTCTTTTACCTGTGACTCTGAATCAACAATAAATAAAGCTACTAACATATGCAAAGACAACAATAGGCTTTTCTGCACAGGCTGCAGGTGGTTTTAAGTTACTCATGAGTTTTGTATTTACTGATTATTATTAAAGCAAGAGATGCTGAGTTATGATTATCAGAACCACTGTCCAGTTTACTATTTCAAGTTGAAAGTAAGTGTGTAATACAAATCACTTGTATTTATTTCTTTACCACTTGAAACCAGCCAGGTTTAAACTACTTACTGACTCCATAGTATATTACTATTCTGTACAATATTTGGAGATGAATAGTGTTAAAGGCACCATGAGGTGTCACGAAAATTAAGTGCTTCTTGTGTCATGACGTCTCCGAATGCTATTTTATCTGCAGAGCTTTCTGTTCCACAAATATCTGGTGAATACTTAACAGAGGTGTTAAAGTATTCTTGTAGAAAACTCTGAATGACTGTTATATCATATTACAGATTTGGAGGGCAAGGAAGTTAATTTATTTCCCATGTTTGTAGCCAATACTGTAATATTGTCTTTTTATATCAGTAGATTTTGTTTGTCCCCATTTCTGTGATAATGGACTTGTCAATATTGTATAAAATATACTTTGAATATCTTACATGTAAAATTCAATGTTATTTACAAATCTTCCTGTATTAAGGTTTATTGGATTTCCCACTACTTGGAGTTTCTCTCTTTGGCTATAGCAAATGTTCCCAGAGTGACAACGTAAGCTGTGTATGTATGATAAACATGTCCAGTTCTAGACTTGTCTTGACTGCTCACTCTGTGTCAACTGAGAACTGATTTGAATATGATCTACATAGTTTTACAGGAAACACACCTAACTGAATCCAAAGTGCTTGTGGACCTACAGGGGTAAGACATCACAGCTGTGTGAAAGAATGTTCTTCCCTTTGCTGAAATGCCCTCAAGGGGAAGGGCTCCTCCTGAGGCATATTCTGCTAGATGAAGGTAGTGATGATTGATTTAACCTGGTGCTGACACAGAGCCTGTCTTTTTTTTTTTTTTTTTTGACAGGCAGAGTGGACAGTGAGAGAGAGACAGAGAAAAAGGTCTTCCTTTGCCGTTGGTTCACCCTCCAATGGCCGCCGCGGTCGCAGAGCCTGTCTTTTAACGCCCATTCTGCTGCTGAAGCCAAAATTGCACTGCCAAATGTAAACAGCAAGGAGGACTTTGTTCAAGACAATTTTAACAGGGGACAGCAACTGAACTCATCTTCACTGAAACAAAATGTATGAATTTTTAAGTACTGGGGTGAGCTGTTTAAAAAGCACTGGTGGACATTAGAATATAGATTGATCAATGAGGTATGTTGAACACATTAAGTCATTCCTGAGTTTGCAAATGTTTTTCTTTCTAAATATGTCACCCTTATTTGCTAATGGATACCCAACAATATATAGACTCCTGTGCTTTCACAGACCCCTAGGTACTACTCCTTCAATATTTGCATGACTAAGTGGTGATTCCCAGGCCATCAAGAGGACATCCCTTTGATTGTAAAACTAGCAAGTGAGGGAGAAAAGATTTACATACTTCCAAAAGGAAAAAAGCATGAATTTACAATTGTGACTTTCCTTTTTTTTCTTTTTAAAGATTTATTTATGTATTTGAAAGTCAGAGTTACACACAAAGAGAGAGAGAGAGAGAGAGCGAGAGAGGTCTTCTATCCGCTGGTTCACTCCCAACTGTCTGCAACAGCCGGAGCTGTACCTATCTGAAGCCAGGAGCCAGGAGCTTCTTCCGGGTCTCCCGTGTGGGTGCGGGGGCCCAATTGGGCTATCTTACATTGCTTTCTCAGGCCATAGCAGAGAGCTGGATTGGAAGTGGAGCAGCCAGAACGTGAACTGGCACCCATATGGGATGCCGGCACTGCAGGCAGCAGCTTTACCCGCTATGCCACAGCACCAGCCACAACTGCAACTTTTCTAAAGTAAATGCTCTAAGAAACGAAGACTGGAGACTGATAGTGTTGTGTCTGAATTTCCCAATCGATGCACAAGGCACAGTCACGGATGCAAATATGTTACCAGCCAGCTGGGACCTCTTGCCCGCACACAGACTTTCAGCAGTGCACAGGCAAAAGCCCCCCCCCCCCCCGCCCGCCCCCCATACAGGAGAGGTTTTCATAGCCTCACATAAACAAGTATGCATCTCACCTTTTACGTAGGTTACTTTCTTATTTTCTACATGGCAAGTATCAGAACCTAGCATGTTTATTGGTTCACTTAAGTGTAAAGGGCTATACCTTATAGGCGGGAATGCCACACAAAGGAGATGGCAGAACATTACACAAAGGAACTAGCGGGAAGCTTTGGGCCATAAATCCAGGGGAACTGGCAGGAAGCAAAAGGCCATAAATTTCAGGAGGTGCCTTGTGCTCTTTGTTCTCAAGAACCCGGCCAGCCTCCCTCCTAGTCCAGGATGAGGCCTATCATGGCGTTATAGCAGCAGGCAAGCCAGAGTACAGAAGCGAAACTGGCATTTAGCAAGTTAGGGACTCCAACTCCCACAATAGGTGAACCTTTTCTGAAGTTTCCTAAAGCAGAGAGAAATTCAGGCCATCTTCATCACTGGACTAGTGCTAACATCTCAAGGAGGATGACCTCAATAAAGAGTGATTCAGACCAGAAGTAATGCCATGAAAGTTTCTCCCAGGGCAGTACCAGGAGAGAAAGGGCATTTATTCATACTAAGTTCACACAGTAATTGTTGAAACAGAAAGGCGCAAGTCTCTACCAGGGCCAGTGAGGAGCAAAGGTCCATGAAAGAGCAATAGAAAATAATGGCAGAACTGACAACCAGAAACATTCCTGTAACAGCACCTTTCTGGGAAACAGCTGGGAAATTTAATTCTCCATTTGGGTAGCATGGTAGCTGTGGTGCCCTGCACAGGAAGAGCCGTGGGTGTAATGGGAGATGGCAACAACTTCTAATGGGTTTGTGTGAGCGCTCTGCCAGTCACTCTCCATCAAAATATTTGGAAGTGGTATGGTTTCAGTGACATTTTTGGGAGAAATGCTCCTAGGAAGTCCCCTTATTTTTCTTCTGATTCTGTAGCATTCTTCATATTAATGTAGTTCTGGCAATAGCATACTTTACCAACACATACATTTATCCCTATTATTCCAATAGAAATCCCAGTTTCATTTCTGCCACTTATGTGATCTTAAGCAATTACTTAAGCTTCTAGTACTTCAGTTATATTTTTCCTTTTGAAAAATAAAAACAAAAATACTGTGCTAGGTTGATGTAATGATTAAATGTCCAGCCTCTGCTTCATGAGAAACTCCTTACATAAGTAAGTTCCTTCCTCTCTTATATTCCTGTGAATGTACAGGCATGATTAACTATCAAACACTGCTAATTATCTCAAAATAGAAGACTAGCTGATGTTGACTAAATTGTTTTCTTTCCTTAGATGAGGTCTCTAGAACAGAATGTTTAGAAACTCTTCTTCAAATTGCCAAGATGACTAAAACCTCCTGGCCTCAGTTACTTGGATAATTTACCTGAAAAGAATGTGATATTAGCATAGTGGCCTCAATTCTCCAATAAATTCTGCATATTAACATATGCCTAATGAGCTAGGGGAACTGGAACAAAATTTACAACTACGATTTGCAACTAAAGTAACACACAGGCTTGCCCCATTACATGCATCTTTAACCATGGAGAACCTTCTCAGGCTGTGGTTAGAGAGAGGTGACCACCAAAGAAGGGTCAGGGAGTAATAACATCGCTGGTTTTGCAAAGAGGGGGAAAGGATTTGGAAGTCAGACTCAAGGAATGTAGGCAGCTTCTAAAAATTGAAAAATACAAGCAAATGAATTTTTTCCCTCAAAACTCCTAGAAAGAGATGAAGAATTCTGACATTTTCATTTCAGCCCAGTTACACCACATTGGCCTTCCAGCCTACAGAACCATAAAAGAGGAAATTTGCATTATTTTATGCTACAAAGTCTGCAGTAATTTTAACTCTCAATAAAATATGAATGTATATCAAGGCCCATATATCCAAACTTGGTGTAAACTGAATAATTGGGATGGGTTGGTGGGGGGGATATTCTATTTTACAATCCAAGTGTGAAGCTTGCATTCCTAGAATTCCACTGAAGGCAGCAACTTGAACTGCTTTCAACATGAATTCTGGGTACATTTCATAAGAATGTGTTAATCACTTATTTCCCAGATCCCATCTTTGTACATAACATGCTTCACATTTTGAGGCTGCATATAAACCCTGTCTAAGCAGAATTACTTCAACTGTACTGCTTTCTTTATGCGTTTCCAGGGTTCTACAGACTATGTGATTGTCATCAACTGCTTAACCAGTGCATTCATTTGTCATTTCTCATAGCTAACTTCCTAATTCAGCTCAAGGAGAGGGGAACCTAATTTATCCCTTTTTTTCCTTAGGGACTTTAATTTCTTTTATTGCCTCTTGAAGCTACTTCCTTCAAATCAGCCCACAAAACTGTTTTTAATATGAGGGCTCTTGAAAAAGTTCATGGAAAATGCATGTCATGAAAAGAGTATTCATGGAGGCTGGCCTTATGGTCCAAAGTTTGAAATCACTGCCAGCACTGCCAACATCCAATATGGGTGCTGATTTGAGCTCTGGCTGCTCCACTTCGGTCCAGCTCCCTGCTAATGTGCCGGAGAAAGGAGTAGAAAACGGTCCAAGTGATTGGGCCCCAGTCACCCATGTGGGAGCCCTAGATGGACTTTATAGCTCCTGGCTTCGGCCTCTCCCAGCCCTAGCTGTTGTGGCCATTTGGGGAGTGAACCAGCGGATAGAAGATCTTCCCTACCTCCTCCCTGTAACTACCTTTCAAATAAGTAAATAATCTTAAAAAAAAAAAACTCTTTAAAATATATTCATGTATTTCAATTTTTTTACACCAAAATAAATTTATCTTTTAATTGCATTGTCAACTTTTTGAAGTACACTTGTATACTAAATACAGCATGAACAAGTGTGTGTGTGTGTGTGTGTGTGTGTGTAACTAGTTTATGAAAGAAGTGCATGTTTCTACTTTCTTTCAGTCTACCTTTCTATCTGTGATATGATTTTTTTGTTGTTTCTCCCTGGCCCCCTGCAGTATATTTTATTAGTTTCTATCACATACATCTTTGCTTTTGCATGTTCACAATACAGAACTGAATAAGAATACATTCCCTGAATGTTTGTATATATGTGTGAATACATGTTTTCATTTAATATCAATTTAAATGGGTATGTATTTGGACTAGTGGTTAATATGCTCATCAGATCATATTTTATATTGCAAGGTGTGGGTTCAGTTTCTGGCTCTGTCTCCTGATTCTAGGTTCCTATGAATGCTCACCTCAGAGGCAGCAGATGATGGCTCATGTAATTGTGTCTCTGTTACCCCTACGGGAGACCTAGACAGGGTTTCTGGACCCAAGTCTTGACCTGACCCAACTAGAGCTGTTGTGAGCATTTGAGGAGTGAACCAGTGGATGGGAATTCTCTGTCTTCAAATAAATAGAATAAATTGTAACATCAAATTTAGATACAAATTTCATATATATACACAAAACAAATTGAAATAACTAACATTAAATAATTTTGCTTTTGCTTGATTTTTTTCTGTAGGCTTAGAAGTCTAGGTGGGAAAAATGAATATGTAACCTCTGATATTCTGAAGATCATTTGTTAGTCAAGGTTGTAGTTGCCACTCCTTATTAAAAGTATAATATATACTCTGGCTATTGCTGCAGACCAGGGTTTAACCAGCTGTGCCTCAGCACTGACCCCCCAAAACTCAATATTCTGGTAGCCATAATATCATGTGGAATGTACAGCAAATGTGTCTCACCAACTTTGGGAACTTGGCAACAGCTAGAGGCAGATAAACTCTTAGAGAAGTTACTTTTGGGGACAAAACATGAACTGTAATAAAAAATTTGGAGCAAGTTAAAAGAAATTAGGAGATATTATAGAGTGCAGATGGTTGTCTAGAGTTTTGTGACTTTTTAACATAAATTGTTCTGTAAGGCAAGCATACAAACTCAATAGACTCATTTTCTTTTGAGTTGTACTCTAAGAACAGAAAACATTGGCATAATAACAATGCATGCTAGTTAGACATGGTTCAGAAATAAATATTCTCTCCCATTGTTAATTGGTTAGAATATGAACTATAACAGGGAAAGACAAAACATAATCATTAAAATCTCTTCTTGTGGTACTTATGTTTGTATTTTTGGGTATTATAATCCCACAGCATCAGCTGTATTTAACTGCTTACTATAAATTCCAGTTAAACAAGTTGTGCTTTCTTGAGTGCTAACTGTTCACGGACATGTTTTTGATGACTCTGGGGTGAATTTACTCACTTCAGTGAACATAGTAATAAACCAGACTTTTTATGCCATGTTCTACTTGAATTAAGATATGAAGAGCATGGCATTCCAAATCTTCAGAAGTACTGAAATGTAGTCAACCAAATAATATCTTCTTATCAGAAGATAACCCCAAAATGAGGGTTTATGTTGGGTTGACTTCATATGCACTCATTAAATCATCTATATATAATCATTACTATATGTATATGAATATTTTATACATATATTTTACATATATGCACAGATACATGCAAACCTGTGCAGACCTGCACATAGGTATGTATATACCATTTATATGTTTTAATGATTTATTTGCACACAGATGCACCAATATATTCTTGTAAAGACAGTTACTCTAATTCACTATGTCAGTCCATTCTTACACCCTTCTGTTCTATAAATCTTTTTATATTCTTTTGAATGGTAGGGCATTCAAACTCTTTCATTAAATGATTAAGAGTTTAGAAAGTAGAGGGAAATTCAATGCAATAATCTTTCTCAGGAACCTGGAGGCACTCAAGACTTAAACCATATATCAGGGAGTCTATCTGATAAATAAGTGAAACATTTTCAGCTTATCTCACCACTACACTTGAACTAAATAGCATTTCTAGATTATAGAGAAATAAATAGGAAAAGGTATTGGAACCTGGGTATAAGGACCATGTGCTTTTTCTACCCTCAGTTCTGTTTGGGAGTAGAAGAACAGAAATCTATGTAGGGTTACAGGTTTCCAAATTCAGAGATAACCTGTACCCCTTTCCAAGGAAAAACATAGGAAGGTAACAAGATCTAGACTAGAAAATGCCATGCATAGTAAACCTATCAAATGTTCTTGAGATCTATACTCCTGGGTCTTAGTATGGAAATAATAAAATGAGTTCTATGTTCTTTAGAGTTGAACAAAATAACTAGCCTCTCTGAGTTGTCTATAAATCAGCCTTGGCTATTCTTCAGGAATAGAGAAATGATCTTGTGTAAACAAAAAGCACAAAGGAATGACATGAGAAGCAGTTAACCCCAAAGAATGGTAGACAAAGTGACTGATGACACTCAAACTGCGAAGAGAGTCCTGGAAATGAAAAGAAGGTTCTTCCTCTTAATTCCTAATATACCTTTGTAGTTCAGGCAAAGAAAACATTAGAATAAAATTGGCTAAAATTGGCAGGATTTAGTTTCTAATTAAGTTTAGGGATTGGAAGGTAGTGTGAGGGATGAATCATTGGTTTCTTTATAATGTCAAATTCAATCATTGTGCCACTAAGTAAACTAAATTTCAGGAAGGAAAGTAGTTCTGTTGGTAAGAAAATAAATTTATTCTTAAAAATGCTGAGTTCTATTTTCCCTTCATTTGAAAACATTTTTGGTTAACATGTAATACTTAATACCTTTATGGTGCATAGTGCAATACTGCAATGGATGTGTACAATGTAAATAGATCAAATCAGGCAATCAACCTCCCCAATTTTCCACCTTTCTCCATGTTTGGGGCCCACCAGGTCCTCTTTTCTGATTCTTTATATAGAGTATGATACATTATTGTAATCTATAATTTTACTGTGCTGTGAAACAACACTAGAACCTATTTCTTCCATATAACTGTAGGTTTTTGTTGTTGTTGCCAAAGATTTTATTTATTAATTTGATAGGTAGTGTTACAGACAGAGAGAAGGAAGACAGAGAGTTCTTCCATCCTCTAGTGAACTTCCCAAATGTCTGTAATGGCTGAAGCTGGGCTGATCCAAAGCCAGAAGCCAGGAGCTTCTACCAGGTCTCCCACATGAATGCAGGAGCCCAAGCACATGGTCTATCTTCCACTGCTTTCACCGGACACAGCAAATAGCTAGATCAGAAGAGGAGTTGCTGGCACATAACCCAATGCCCAAATGGGATGCCGGTGTCACAGGTAGAAGCTGAGCTACTATGCCACAGTTAAGGTTCCTCTAACTGTGTTTTGATACACTTTATCCAACTTATTTTTCCATACCCTTCCCAAAAGCCCATGAGATATGAGGAAGAGATGCCTAAATACAGTTTTGGAGAAAGTGTTGAGTTCATGAATAAATGGATACATCAGAGATGATAGGTATAAACAGATGACAGATATATAGATAGATATGTACATAGAGAAATATAGATACTTGTTAGTCCTCAACATTTATGTAGTAATAGGTCATTCAGGAATACTATTTAGGGTAAGCTTGAGAGAAGCCTGGACAAGTGAAGAGACAGAAAAGAAATAGACAAATAGTAGAAGTGACAGATTGTATCTTCATTGTGATCTAGGGATATTCAAGAGATGGCCAGCATCTTTTAACTATACAAATGATGATTTTATGTGAATCACACTTAAAAAGAATAAATTAGGACAAAACTGATTTTGGCAGTTACATCATTGGAGCTATTTTTCCATGAGCAAACTATTCTAGGTTGAATAATAATTTACAGTGATAATGTGATAAAAGCCAAAAGTTTTCAGAAGATAATACATAGTATATGGTAGTATTTACCCCATCTTTCAGAATGAATGAGGTCCTAGGATTCTGTCTTCATCTTAGGTTCCAGACAAAGGAATTGAAAATAGGAGATAAGAGAGTTAATCCTTTGGTGTACCCTGTGTAGAAAATGAAACCTAAAGTTCAGCTTATGTATCTGGGATAGATGAAAGCAAAGTTTAAGAGCCAGAACCTAATATAAAATATTTGTGATAGTCAATCAGCAGTACATGATAGATAGCAGTGTCAGCCTTCTTATGGAGCTGAATAATTAGTGGCAAGAAGTGGTTCAGGATGACAACCCGTCAAGAAGGATTGACATAATGGAAACAGGGTCAAGAAAGGGGTTATTTGGTATGTTTAAATGGTAAAACACTGAGCTTTTGTATGAATAAAGGAATTAATTAATTAAAAGAGAAGGCAAGATCGATGGATATAGATTCTACAGGAAACTGGGGAAAATGAGGTCAAGGGCAATGATTAAACAAATGCTTGCCTAAGAAGAAATGATACTTCTGAGCCAGAAAGATATTAGATAGATGTGAGTATCAAATTACTGTAGAAGGTTTGTTATAGATTATACTTAACAATTTATGTATTTCCATAAAGTCATAGACAATACTGCTGTTGAGAACAAAGGTTTTACCTTTGTTGATTAAAGAATAGGAATATAGTTGTAAAACATTGACATGGTGGGTTAAGCTGCCTGCTGTGATGCTGATGCCAGTATCTCATATGGGTGCTGGCTCATGTCCTGGCTACTCCACTTCTGGTCCAACTCTCTGCTATATCCTGGGAAAGCAGTGGAAGATGGCTGAGGTGGTTGGGCCCCTTCACTCCTGTGGGAGACTCTGAAGAAGTTCCTGGATCCTAGTTTCAGATTGGCCCAGCTCCAGGCATTGTGGGGTGAACCAGTGGATGGAAGACTATCTCTCTCTTTCTTCTTCTCTCTATCTGTACATCTGCCACTTAAATAAATAAATAAATAAATAAATCTTTAAAAAAAAACCTTGAAACAAAATTGCCTTCTGTAGAAGACATTAATGAACAAATTAAAAAGTAACAATTAATGAGCATCTCTGGGCATTCAATCAGAAGTTGGACATGGTGGGTTTTCAATAGTACAACTGTTTATAGCTGTGTATTTTTTTCAGTTTTATTGTTACAAATGGAAAATGTAGAGAATTATTCCAGTGTTGGATTTTGCTAGGTAGCACAATAAAAGTATTAGAATATTTAAGGTTTATAGAATACTTTTTTAGATGATCCAACATCAAGTACAGTTCAACTATGAGTGATAACTCAAGATGTACATAATATAATGGAAGAAAAGTAGAAGAAAAATGAGATAGAAATATCAATGAACAAAATGTAACATTAGGAATGATCATAACAGGGTGAATAACGCATCAAAGGATTCAATGGGATTGGGCTCATAATTACAGCTCAATACTTAAAAGATAGAAAAATATATGTGATAACAAAAATGGATGAGCAAACTAAGTGATAGTGATAGTGAGATGAGGCAAAATAATTACAAAGTCAGTGGATATTCTTTTGGGCTTTGAAATCACTCAAACTGATGGCGAATTGGAATGGAAACATGAAGAGAATCATAAGAAATAATCATACTATATAAGTCTGCAAAGATTCGAGAGGAGTGACCAATGAGCTTTATATAAATATCAGACAGGGAGGAACCAACACTGCAGAAGAGTAATCCTAGAAAACAGTTTTGAAGGAAGAAGAAAATATTACTTACCTTTCTAACTTGGATGACAATAGGAGTGTACAAGGTTGGTTAAATGTACTGGAGACATCTCTTGGGGTATCTGAGTTTTCCAGAGTGAGCCTGGTTTTAGTTAAGGCCAATGAATGATTAAATAATTTAGAAATGAGCTACAATTTCACAGTATGGAATAAAGGATGGATAACATTGAACAGTGTGGGAATGACAGTAAAGGATAGGAAAGATGTGGGGAGGGGTTTACAGTTTGGGAGGTTATTATAGTTGATAGAGATACAAAGAATTGAATTAATTGCTTTGTCATTTTAAACAGATCTCTAAAAAGCATCATCTCAGTGTTAATGAAAACTGAGGCTACAAAAGCCTGGGAAAAAAACTGCTGAGTTAGATCTGAGTTGCAAGTGCAATAGGCAGAACTAGAATAGACCTCAGGTGACTAGAGACTGTCTGTAGGCAGGGAAGCTGATGCAGGAACAGATGTCAAATGGTCAGAAGACAAAGAAAAGTACAGTGATAACCCCAGCAATGGGAGGCCTTTTGTGCTTCAGCATATATACATACACTTTGCAAATAAACATACAGATACTTTTATATTTAGAAATAACGAATTACCTAATTATTTCATTAAATACACATTTATATATCTTCAATCTAGTCATTTAATATTCAATAGAGATCCAAAAAATTGAATTATTAATTGCTTTGCCATTTTAAACAGATCTCTAAAAATCATCTCAGTGTTAATGAAAACTGAGGCTGCAAAAGCCTGGTGAAAAAAATGCTAAGAGTTCACAATACACTTTGCAAATACACACACAGATATCTTTGTACTTAGAAATTAACTAATTACCTTATTACTTCATTAAATATACATGTTTGTATCTTCAATTTAGTCATTAAATATCCAAGTCATTTATAACGTACAAAGTATTCTTTTCTCTCAGAGGCTGTGCATAGCAGCTGACAAGTAGATGGGAAAAGTGAAAACATCCACATTTCATGAAAATCTTGATTTGCATGAACTGTTTTTCTATTGAATGAACTTTCTGTTTTCCATTTTTGCTTTTGTGTTTAACCAATAACATCTATAGTCGAATAAATACATATAGCACAAAGAGTTTTACTGCCTTGATGAAATGAGGAACTGACCTGCCTTGACTTTTATAATAGGGCATGGTGATAATTGGTAGAGCGGTGTGGTGGCAGGTTTACCCAGCTGGTCACCTGCACAGAGAACAGCTTTCCTATTAAAGTTAATCCATCCATGAAGGACCTTTGAATGTGTTGCTTCTTCAGGGTGGGTGCTCTGCTGATGCATTCTGTTCAAACCTCAAATGAAGAAACGCTTGAGTTATTTTTGATTCAAAGCAAGCAAAAGGGTGGTAAGCAACTGCTTGTACAATTGGAGCATATGCTTGCTGAGTTCTAATTCTCTTTTTTGTTTTGGGACCAGATGCTATATCCTAGTAATTCCCAAACCGGGCTGATCTTCAGAATTTTCTAGGGTACTTTTTAAATATCAATATCCGCAGCCTCACACTCAGAGATTTTGAGTCCTTATAACTGGGCTAAGATATTAAAATCCGCTTTTTTTTTTTTTTGTGACAGGCAGAGTTAGAGAGAGAAAAGCAGAGAGAAAGGTCTTCCTTTTTCCCTTGGTTCACTCCCCAAGTGGCCGCTACAGCGGGTGTGTTGCGCCTCTCTGAAGCCAGGAGCCAGGTGATTCCTGGTATCCCATTCGGGTGCAGGGCCCAAGCACTTGGGCCATCCTCCACTGCCTTCCCAGGCCACAGCAGAGAGCTGGACTGGAAGAGGAGCATCTGAGACAGAATCTGGTGCCCCAACCGGCACTAGAACCCCGGGTGCTGGCGCTGCAGGTGGAGGATTAGCCTAGTGAGCCACTGCACAGGCCTAAAATCTGCTTTTGAAGCATGCTCCAGAAAAACATTTTAGATATGGGGATCATAGCTATGTGTCGATGTTTAATCACTGTGGTGTGAAATTTGGGTGGGGAAAGGACTTCATGAAATTCAGGCACATTACACACTCCTAAACCCTCAGTACCCAAATGACACTCATTGCTTTAGAACAGTTATAGGCACAGATATTTATCCAATCTTGATGAACATGCTTTGGGATTACACTGGTTACACAAATGTAACAGGTTAAATGAGAAAATTCTTGACCCTTTTTAAAAGATTTATTCATTTATTTGAGAAGCAGAGTTTCAGACAAAAGGAGAGAGAGAGAGAGAAAGAGAGAGAGAGAGAGAAATATCTTCCAATCTTTCATCCTTTGGTTCACTCTCTAAATGGCTGCAATGGCAGGAACTGGGAAGATCCAAAGCCAGGAGCCAGAAGCATCTTCAGGGTCTTCCATGTGGATGTAGAGGCCCAAAGATTTCAGCCATCTTCTACTGTTTCCCTGGCCGATAGCAGAAAGCTGGATTAGAAGTGGAGCAGCCGAAACTTGAACCATGCCCATATGGGCTGCCAGTGCTGCAGGCTGAGGCTTAAACTACTATTGCTCAGTGCTGGCCTCCAATTCTTGATCCTTTAAGAAAATATAGAACTGGGCCTACTACCTCCCGTTCCACAATATCCTCTTTAGATTTAAGGTGCTAAATATTTCCTAACTTACTTGCTTTCAACTCCTATGTACTAAGTTTAAATTCATAACTCTTCATCAGGAAGAAAATCTTAATACTTTAAATTAATACCAATGCCTAATTATTCCCCCAAAGTAAAATGGTGCATAAAAATCAGGGACTAGTTGCTTACCAATAAGGCTATCTGTAAGGGAAATAGTCAGGAATCAGATGCCTGATGCTATCTATGGTCAGAAGATTTTTTTAAGAAATGTATTAGAATATGTTGGACAAATAGAACAAAAGTTCAAATATGGAATTAAAACACAGGTTTAAGATTTCTGAACAAAAATGAATAATGAAGTGACTTGAATTCAGTCCAATAGTTAGTAGTAGATGCCCCAAGGTGAAAAAAATCCAGCAAGAGGGTAATCAGAAGTGAATCAAGAAACCGTAGAGTGAGAAGGGCATTTCAAGAATGAATTGTGCTTCCACATATAGAAAAACTATTTTTAAACACTGTGCTGTGCATTTCTTGAGCTATGTCAGGAATTCATGAGTGACTCATCAGAGATGGTGAAG
The DNA here is from genome assembly GCA_949820135.1 of Sylvilagus floridanus. Taxonomy (NCBI): domain Eukaryota; kingdom Metazoa; phylum Chordata; class Mammalia; order Lagomorpha; family Leporidae; genus Sylvilagus; species Sylvilagus floridanus. The sequence goes on from OX463243.1 coordinate 68,669,434, forward strand.
ATTCTTGCCATGTAGTCTAACTACATACTTTACCACCCATTCTCTTCCCTATGAAATGCTCACATGGAGATATCAGACATCTTCTACAGTGGGTATCTGTTCTTTCTGTTGACCTAACGTGGCTTTCTCTCACTTAATAATGGCACTCTGATTTTCATTGAGGAATTTTCCCTTCCTAAGTTAGACACATGAGTCACTCTCTGCTCATGAGGATAATCTGCTTACGGTGATGGACATTTTATCATTTAGATGCAAGGAGACTCAATCCTGGTCCAATGGGTAGAATACTTTCAAGGTAGATATATGCTTTCCACTGATGCTGTTAAGAAGATTGGATAAAAGTTTTAAATGTCTAACAGTCATTGATGAGTACAAAAAAAAAACTACCAAAAATGGAGCCACTATAAAGAAAATGGAGCTAGTAATTTTAGCTGTGAATCTAAGCATTTCTCAGGCTGGATTTTGCAGATATGGGTGTGAGACAAACACTCTCTCTTTCTTGTTCTCTATCTCCATCTTGATCAACTTTATCTCTATCCCTCTTTTCAACTGAGTCAATTTGATTTGAATTTGCTAATACCTTCAAACAAAGAGTCATGATTAAAATTTAAATTTCCTGAAGAAGAAAGCTATTTACTTATTGAAAGTTAGGTTTGCTTATGGCTCAAAACTAGTATGTAAGAAAGATAAGCCTTTAGAAGAATGCCAAGAATAATCATTTTTTGAGAGAGTGGATGCAATTAAAAGTGTTTAAAATGGTGTGAGAGATATATATGTTAAAATACACTTGAAAATTACCAGTATAGGGGGAAAAGGAGGTGGGGGCAGAGAGAGAGAGAAAGAGAGAAAGAGCAGAGAGAAGAGAGAATGCTGAGAGTCTTACAGTGATGAAACTTTCGGGTAGACAAACTAAAGATGTATATATCAAATCGAAACTGACTTAAGAAGTAATTTAGTCTTCTAAAGTTTAATGCTTATTTGTTTCAGTTCTTGTCTTTCATATTTAAAGCTCATAAAAGTCAGGGAAATAAATGATATACTGTCTAATTATTACTGTCTATTAACTGCAATAACTAGATAGGTGAGAAATAGTGAAGATGTCTTAGATGGACTGAGAAGTAGCATATTATTAATAAAAAAGAAAAAAGAAATAGCTATATTGCTGTAAATATAGTTCTGTAAAACTTTCTTTTATACCTTTGTCAAACAAATGGTTAATAATGTTATATAATTATAGTTTTAACGGTCTGTGATTACTTTTAAAATTGACTGTAATTGGATGAAATAGTCATTTTCTATTCAATTATTGTTTATAGTCATTGTCTATATTCCAACTAAACTAGGGTCTTTTTTTTCTTTTTACTGGTTAAACTTCTTATTTGATGAAGTATTAAGCCTTTTTACTACAGTGTAATTTAATATAAGTTATTGCAAAAACTAAAAAAAAAAAAAAAAAGAAAAATAGGGAGAAAAAAAGGAGAATGGGAGGGAGTGAAGGGAGGGAGGGAAGAAGGGAATATCATCATGTTCTTAGAATTGTATCTACAGGAGGTGATCCCAACTGGAGGAATAGGGTGGGCACTTACTACTCTATTTTAGGGGAAGATGATTTTAAAAAGTGGAGAGAATACAGTTAGGGAGAAAACTGCAGTGGAAACTCCATGGAATTTGGAGAGATGATGTAGAGCTACATGGAAGATGTGGACTCCCAGTGTGACACAGTACCCCTGCAGCAGAGAGCCTCAGCACCAGCTTTGGAGAGTGAGGTAAGACAGATGGCAGCAGCCAAAGCCGCTAGTGATAAAGCTGCTGGAAGAAAAGGGGCATGTTCCTCTCTCCCTGACGCCCTGACAGTCATGTCCTGCAACCTCACACTGAGGACTGCACAGACCCTTTGTGTGGTTCTTGTGGTAGCACAGATGAATATTACACCCACTGTGGCTAATGTCCAGGCTTTGGCGGCCTTGGAGGACAAGAGGTGAGGGTGAGATTACACCAACAGAGCTGATCAAATCCTCCTCTCTGATTAAAAAAAAAAAAAAAAAAAGATATCTACCATGTCCAACTTGGGTGTCACCTTCGACATTCCCCTCTCCCTAGAGCACTAAACAGAGCTTCCTGGCCACACAAGCACCCACCTCTGGGTATTCACTGAAAGAACAGGATGGAAAAAGATATTCTATTCTCATGGAAACCAAACAAGAGCTGGTGTAGCCATTCTAATATCAGACAAAATAGACTTAAATACAAAAACTCTTAAAAGAGACATAGAAGGGCACTATGTAATGATTAAAGGATCAATCCAATAGGAATTTGAAATTAAAATAAACATATATGCTCCCAATTACTGGGAATATGTCTATTTAAAACAAATGTCAATGGATCTAACGGGAGATATAAACTCTAGTATGCTAGTAATGGGGGACATCAATACCCTACTTTCAGTGATGGACAGATCAACCAAACAGAAAATCAGCAAGGAAAAAACAGTTTGTTAGACCAAATTGACCTAGTAGATGTCTACAAAATTTTTCATCATACAGTGGTAGAATATACATTCTTCTCACCAGTGCATGGCACTTTCTCTAGGATAGACCACATACTATGCCATCAAGCAAGTCTCTGCTGATTCTAAAAAATTGAAATCATACCGTGCATCACCTCTGACCACATAGAATGAAGCTGAAAATCAACAGCTCAAGAATCTTTAGAACATATGCAAGCATAAGTGGGGCATTCAAGAAATTAAAACAGAGATCAAAAAATTTCTGGAATGAATGAAGATGACAGTACAACATATCAAAACTTATAGGATGCAGCAAACCCGTTGTTAAGAGGAAAGCTTATAGCACTTGGGGCTTACATCAAGAAACAGGAAAGGCACCAAATAAATGAGCTATCAATGCATCTCAAGGACCAAGAAAACAGAAAAAAACCAAGCCCCAAATTAACAGAAATAATTAAAATAGAGAAGAAAGAAGCAAAATTTAAACAAAAATAGTACAAAAGATCAACAAAACTAAGAACTGGCTTTTTGAAAAAAAAAACAAAAATTGATACACAGTTAATACAACTAACCAAAAAAAATAGGGAGAGAGCTCAAATTAATAAAATCAGAGATGAAATAGGAAATGTAGCCGGCGCCGTGGCTCAACAGGCTAATCCTCCGCCTTGCGGCGCCGCCACACCGGGTTCTAGTCCCGGTCGGGGCACTGGATTCTGTCCGGGTTGCCCCTCTTCCAGGCCAGCCCTCTGCTGTGGCCAGGGAGTGCAGTGGAGGATGGCCCAAGTGCTTGGGCCCTGCACCCCATGGGAGACCAGGAAAAAGCACCTAGCACCTGGCTCCTGCCATTGGATAAGCGCGGTGCGCCGGCCGCAGCGCACCGGCCGCAGCAGCCATTGGAGGGTGAACCAACGGCAAAGGAAGACCTTTCTCTCTGTCTCTCTCTCTCACTGTCCACTCTTCCTGTCAAAAAAAAAAAAAAAAAAAGAAATAGGAAATAGGAAATCTAACAACAGACACCACAGGAAAAAAATAATAAGAAATTACTACAAAGAGCTGAAAGAGCTGTATGCCAACAAATTGGGAAATCTAGTAGAAATGGATAGATTCCTGAACACATACTGCCTACCAAAATTGAGCCATGGTGACTTAGAAAAACTAAACAGACCAATAACGAAGATGGACATTGAATCATAATAAAGACCCTCCCAAAAAGGAAAAGCCCAGGACCGGATGGCTTCACTGCTCAATTTTACCAGACACTTAAAAAACTAGTGCTGTTTCTTCTCAAGCTATTCATATGATTAGCTCAACAGATGCAGAGAAAATACAACATCCTTTTATGATGAAAACTTTAAGCAAATTGGGTATAGAAGGAACATTCCTCAATTCAATTAAGGCAACTTACGACAAACCCACAGCCAGTGACATTGAATAGGGAGAAGCTGGAAGCATTCCCATTAAGATCTAGAACCTGACAATGATGCCCACTTTCACCATTGCTATTCAATATAGTCCTGGAAGTTTTAGCCAGCACCATTAGGCAAGAAAAAGAAATCAAAAGGATATAAATTGGGAAGGAGGAAGTCAAATTATCCCTATTTGTAGATGAGATGATTCTAAATATAGGGGATCCTAATGACTCAACTAAGAGGCTATTGGAACTCATCAAAGAAATGAGTAAAGTGGCAGGATATAAAATTAACATAAGAATCAATAGCCTTTGAATGCACAGATAATGTCATTGTTGAGAATGAACTTTATTGAAAATGAATCTTGATGTGAATGCAAGGGGAGAGGGAGTGGGAAAGGGGAGGGTTGCGGGTGGGAGGGAAGGTATGGGGGGGAAGCCATTGTAATCTATAAGCTGTATTTTGGAAATTTATATTCTTTAAATAAAAGCGTTATTAAAAAAACACATTAACAATAGCTACAAAAAATTAATTTCCTTGGAATAAATTTAACTAAGAATGTCAAAAATTTCCATGATAAAATTACCAAATACTAAAGAAAGAAATAGAAGACAACACAAAAAATGGAAAAATCTTCTATGTTCATATCATTAAAATGTCAATATGACCAAAAGCAATTTTCAGATTCAGTGCAATCCCAATCAAAATTTGAAGGACATTCTTCTCAGATCCAGAAAAAAGGATACTGAAATTCATATGGAAAAACAGGAGACCCTAAATAGCTAAACCAATATTATACAACAAAACAAAGTTGGAAGCATCACAATACCAGATTTCAAGATATACTACAGGGCAGTAAGGTCTTACACTTTACACAACAATCCACTCAAAATTGATCAAAGAGCTAAATCCTTGACCTGAAGCCGTCAAATTATTAGAGAGCATTTGGGAAAACATGCTAGACATTGGCAGAGTAAAGATTTCTTGGCAAAGACCATGGCAATGAATGCCAAAAATGAAAAATGGGATCATATCAAATTGAGAAGCTTCTTCACTACAAAAGAAACACTCAGCAAAGTGAAGAGGCAACTGGCAGAATGGGAGAAAATATTTGCAAATAACACAACTGATAAAGAATTAATAACCAGAATATATAAAGAGCTCAAGAAACTCAACAACTTGAACAACCCAGTTAAAAAATGGGCAAAGGACTTAAACAGGCATTTTTTCAAAACAGGAAATCCAAGTGGCAAACAGACAAATGAAAAAATTCTCAGGATCACTAGCCATCAGGGCGATGCGAATCAAAACCACTATGAGGTTTCACCTCACCCCCATTAGAATCACTATCATACAGAAATCAACAAACAACAAATGCTGGTGAGAATGTTGAGAGATAGTCACCCTAATTCACTGTTGGTGGGAATGTAAACTTGTACATCCACTGTGGAAAACAGTATGGAGATAACTCAGAAATCTGCATATAGACCTACCATATGACCCAGCCATCCTACTCCTGGAAATTTGCCCAAATGAAATGAAATTAGCATATGAAAGAGTTATCTGTACCCCAAGGTTTATTGCTGGTCAATTCACAATATCTAAGTTTGGAATCAACCCAGATATCCATCAACTGAAAACTGGATGAAGAACTTATGCTATATGTATGACAGAATACTATACAACAGTAAAAAAAATGAAATCTTTTCATTTGCAACAAAATGGATGCAACTGGAAAACATTATAGTTAGTGCAGTAAGTCAGTCCCCAAAAGAAAATACCATATATTTTTTTTTGTCTGTGGTCTGCAATAGAGTACCTAAATAGTAATATATAGAAATGAAATTGACACTTTGGGATATATGACTTTGAATAGCCCTTGTCCTGACTGTTGAGGAAAAGTTTATTTTGTATACTATTTGTTGAACCCTACTTAATGTAGAGTTATCTTACATGTATAAGGTAAAGGAAAATAGATCTTAGTAAAAAATAATGGGAATAGGAGAGGGAGGAGGAAGAAGGGTGGGAGTGCAAATTAGGGGAGGGTTGGGTGAGAAGAATCATTATGTTCCTAAATTTGTATATATGAAATACATGAAGTTTATATATCTTATAACATAAACAAGTTAAAAAAAGAATTGTATCTACAAAACACATTGACTCTTAAAAACTAATCAAATTAAATAAAATTTGAAAAATTAATGTTGAAATAGTAGGAACTCTTTATTTTCTTCATTTCATTATAAATCCAGTCTGATAATGGTTGTTTAACTCTTCTCCAGAAGTGGAGGTGTTTTACAATTCCTATATTTGAAAAATCCAGTGCTAGTCTGAATTTAGAGAAATAATTTGCATTAGGCTAAAACAACATAATGGGAAAGGGAGACTGGTGAGTGACAAGAGATATGGCTCAACTAAATTTTGTTCAGCTGTTTCTCATCTTTCTTGAGCTGTTTCTAAATTAACAATTTGTAGCAGGAGTCCAGTTTGAGGCTCTGTCATGATTATTTCTGGGGTCGAGACATAATTGTATATGCTTGGAGAATTGGTAAAAAGGTAAAATAAGCTTCTTGATATGCACAACTGAGAGAAATCATCTTACAGTGTGCTTCAGTGAACCTGGTCATTTAGGGTGTGGAGATTCAGAGTCAATCCTGCTGGGGTCACTACTTTCTGAATGTGGCAATACAGTAGAATAAGATGTAGGTACAAGTTAGAAAATTTCTTCTACAAAATCCTCAATTAAACAATAAGCTGTAGGCACTATTACATTAGTATCTTTCTGAGGAAGTGTAGAACAAATAGGATTACCTACAGAGTACAAGGTAGTTTCAGTGGTTGAGAAGTACATCTGTGGCAATGATGTTTTGCAGGAAACAGCTATGGTATCAAGCAGAGGCATCTTGATATGCCTAGAAAGCAGCCCTCAGAACTCAGAAACGTGTGTTTAACAAAGTTAGAATGACTCACTGGAAGAGACATAGGTGCCCAGAGTAGTGATGGTATGTAGTAGGTGTGATTTTTGGATTTTGGGCAGGAATGAACACACACACACACACACACACATACACAAACATACACACACTAATATTATGAAGTTAACTTCTATGCTACTTTTAGTATGCAGTCTTACTACAAAGTGAATTTTATTTAAAATCAAAATTCTGCTCCTCCCATGCAACTACATATAAAAATTAAGTTCTGGTTTTAAAGCCATTCAAAGAGTTGTCAGCAATATGGGTATGAGGATCCAGCAACACAGAAATAAGTTGTTCTTTTCATTCCCCATTTTCCTAGAGCTATGAATTCACATAATTCCATTTTGACATTGTGGAGACAGGTCTATTAAAATATGAAATATGGTTACTTTGTTTCTTATGTTGGTCCATTTAGCATAATAGTTTCAATTGACCTAAATAGCAGATAGTACATTTTATTCTAAGCATTTGAAATTAAAATAGATTGGATGATTTTCTTATATGTATCATTGTTGAAGTTTTTGCTACACTCTGAATTAATACAAATAGCAGTAATAACACAACTGGATGCACCTGGCATGTATTACTGGATTTATCACTTGCTGCCTTTTCATAATTGGATATTTTTATTGAAGTAACTGAAACCTAGCAAAGTTTTTCATATATTAAGATTAGAATGTTTTGAAAATCAAACTTGTATAAACAAAGCCAATATACCATAAAGAGTAAAAGGGTGTGGCCACCTGTATAGTAGAAATTTCTCATCTTTCTGAAAGGTGTTTTTGCTATTTTTAACAAAAGTCACAAAATGAACATATCTTTTCTAGAGATACGTCAAGGATTTGGTTAAAGTCTAATTATTACAAAATTATGTGCTAAAAAAGTGGGAGTAACTCAAATAACTAAAGATAGGGACTTTGAATCATAGAATATTTTCCATCCATGCAATAAAAGATGAAGAACATTATAATTATTAGTTTGACCATGCATTCTTTTTATTTATTTATTTATTTATTTGACAGGCAGAGTTAAACAGCAAGAGAGAGAGAGAGAAAGGTCTTCCTTTCCATTGGTTCACCCCTCAATGGCCACTACGGCTGGCACTATGCCAATCCCAAGCCAGGAGCCGAGTGCTTCCTCCTGGTCTCCCATGTGGGTGAAGGGCCCAAGCACTTGGGCCATCCTCCACTGCCTTCCCCGGGCCACAGCAGAGAGTTGGACTGAAAGAGGAGCAACCGGGATAGAATCCAGCTCCCCTACTGGGACTAGAACCTGGGGTGCCGGCACCGCAGGCAGAGGATTAGCCTAGTGAGCCATGGCGCCGGCCAGACCATGCATTCTTATTTTACATTGAAATACAGATATGAAAAATCAGAAATATGCACTGTAATGAATTACTTTAAGTTGAACACCTTTATTTTTTAATATGCTGTATTTCCTATGCTTTTTATTTTATCGTTATTTTTACCTAGAAATCTTTTATTTAAGGTATATAAATTTCATTTTATATATATATATATATATATATATATATATATATATATCACTAGATCACTAGGCTAATCCTCCGCCTGCGGCGCCGGCACACCAGGTTCTAGTTCCGGTTGGGGCACCGGGTTCTGGCCTCAGCTGCTTCTCTTCCAGTCCAGCTCTCTGTTGTGGCCCGGGAGTGCCGTGGAGGATGGCCAAAGTCCTTGGGCCCTGTACCCACATGGGAGACCAGGAGAAGCACCTGGTTTCTGGCTTCGGATCAGTGTGGTGCACCGGCCACAGTGGCCATTGGGGGGTGAACCAACAGAAAAAGAAGACCTTGCTCTCTGCCTCTCTCTCTCTGTCCATTCTGCCTGTCAAAATAAATAAATAAAGTAAATATATATATATATATATATATATACAAATTTAGGCACATAGTGATTCTTCTTACCCTACCCTTATCCCTCTTGTACTCCCCCTCTTCTTCCTCCTCCCTTTCTTAATCCCAATCTTATGGTTTTACAAAGGTCTATTTTAAATTAACCTTCTACACACAAGATTAACTTTACACAAAGAAGAGTTTTACAAAAAGTATGAAAAAAAATTGTTTCTCAACAGTCAAGACAGGGGCTGTTCAAAGTCATCGCATCTCAAAGTGTCAATTTCACTTTGGCAAAAAATAACCTAAATGAAAGATCTCTGTGAGTGAGATCCCAGTGGAAAGAACGGGCCATCAAAGAAGGAGATACCTTTCTCTGAAGGGAGGAGAGAACTTCCACTTTTTTTTTTTTTTTGACAGGCAGAGTGGACAGTGAGAGAGAGAGAGAGACAGAGAGAAAGGTCTTTCTTTGCCATTGGTTCACCCTCCAATGGCCGCTGCGGCCAGCACGCTGCGGCCTGCGCACCGTGCTGATCCAATGGCATGAGCCAGGTGCTTCTCCTGGTCTCCCATAGGGAGCAGGGCCCAAGCACTTGGGCCATCCTCCACTGCACTCCCTGGCCACAGCAGAGAGCTGGCCTGGAAGAGGGGCAACCTGACCGGGACTAGAACCCGGTGTGCTGGCGCCGCAAGGTGGAGGATTAGCCTAGTGAGCCGTGGTGCCAGAGAGAGAACTTCCACTTTGACTATGGCCTTGTCTAAATACGATCGGAGTTGGTGAACTCAAGAGGCTTCCATAGCCTTGGCAACTCATGACAAGAGCCTCAGGTGATTACTGACGCCATAAATAAGAATGTCAATTGTTAAATCTACAACAGGAGTCACAATGCACTTACTCCCCATGTAGGATCTCTGTCCTTAATGTGTTGTATTATGTTAATAAACGGTATAACTAGTACTCAAACAGTACTTTATACTTTGTGTTTCTGTGTGGGTGCAAACTATTGAAATCTCTTCTTAGTATATACTAAATTGATCTTCTGTATATAAAGATAATTGAAAATGAAACTTGATGTGAATGGGATGGGAGAGGGAGCGGGAGATGGGATGGTTGTGGGTGGGAGGGAGGTTATGGGAGGAAAAAGCTGCTATAATCCAAAAGTTATACTTTGGAAATTTATATTTATTGAATAGAAGTTAAAAAAACTACTTTTTATGAAACTAAAATGATGAACAGATGTTGTAAGTTCACCCAAACCTGTAGAACATAAAATACCAAGACTGAGACAAAATGCAAAATATGGACTTCAGGTGACAATAATATACAAATGTAGAGTCTTCAGCTGTGACAAATGTACTGCTCTAAAAGGAGATATTGAAAATGGAGAAAGTTGTATATAAGAGTTGCAGGAAATATATTGGAAATATTCTAATCTTCCTTAGAATTTTGCTGTGAACATACAACTGCTCTAAAAATAAAATGATTTAAAATTTAAGATTAACTTAAATAAGTAATAAAATAAGACTCTTTAGGTCTCAAGATTTACAGATAAACTATATTCCTTGAGTTGGTGTGAACCTTATTGAAAGTGTCCTGTAGCAATTTATCTCGATGAATTTACAATGGAGATAACTAGAGATTCATATTTTAAGGGATTCTTCATTGTCAAATATTAACACAGTCCATCCTCTAGAAACCAGAAGTTTGGCTATGGTTCCTCAATTATAGAAGGGACTTATGGAGGTCAGAGGACAGATGGAGTTTCAGCCTAATTTTGTCTCACAGGGTTTTGTGGAACCAAGGACAACATGTATGCCAAAATGTATGACAGAAATACGTATATTTAGTAACAGCAGAATGCCTATGTTGATTCGAGTGGTAGAGCAAGGGCTACTTATTCAACAATGTCATTATTTTTACTGATCATTACTACATTATGAATCCAAAGGTCAGCCTCTATGGTGGTCCTTCAACTCCCAGTTTTACCTCCTAGTCATCTGAAACACCTACGAGCCCTAGTCTGTTTTCTCTTTGGGCTTTGTGCTTTGTGTCTGGTAGGTGTGTGAACTTATAGTGATCTTGGATCATTAAGTTGTGAATACTGTAGTTGTTCTCTAAATCTATGACTTCAGGGAATTTGAGTTTATTTTTATTTTTTTCAAATCCAACACATAACTATTCCAGGAAGGTTGTTTGAGGAATTTTCAAATTAAAATAAAATTACTCATTGTTATGAAACTATATCGTAGTACATCTGTTCTCATCTCTTGATTTTCAGAAGTTGCTGTGTGAATATCACATGGATGCCTAAGTCTGAAGTGCACTGGCTGAGTTGCCTGTCTACACTGTGACTGTCACCTCACTTCCCTGTGGGCTCCCCTAGCTATTGCCAGTTTTCCTGAATGCTGCCAGTTCTGATTGGGACCAGAACAAGAAAAGGCTTACAGCAGGTCCAAGCTGTGGTGCAAGCTGCCCTGACACTCGGGATCTTATGATGACTCAATATACCTAATAGTGGAAACAGATTCTGTATGAAACTTTTTGGCAGTAACAAGTAATATCCCTAGGGTTTTGGACTAAGTCATGTCTTCTTTTGCAGACAATATACTCTTCATTTGAATGTAGCTGAATATTTAGAGCAGCAGGAAGACTGAACACATCATTATTGTACACCGATAACTAGTTGAGTTCATCAAATCATTATGAAATATGTGATGCTAATGAATTGAATTTTATAATCTGAAATGAATTATAGCATTTCCTTGTAAAACAGAAATATTGTACAGGAGTCAGTATCCAAACAAGTGCAAAAGGAAATGGCACAGGCAGGCTGATCCTGGCTGCACCTGTTCCCACAACCTGCAGCTCATGAGAAATTTCCTACCATGTATTAATGGGGAGGAAACAGTGCAAGCCCAATTAAAAATGTATTGTTAGACTTTGCAGACAACTTCCAGAAAGTTGATGGCTGCTATCTCATGGTCATGCTCCAAATGTCCCTTCTCCCAGAGTTAATTCTCAATATTTGGTTGTCTACATCATATGGGAAGAATTATTGACTGAGGTGTGCATAATACTGATTCATGGGTAATTGTTAATCATTTGACTCATTGGTAAGAAACTTGTAAAGGTCAAGATAGGAAAATTGTCTCAAGGAGGTCTCAATGATAAGTATATGGTTGCACCTTATTTTAGTCAATTTTCTGTTGCTGCAACAAAATAACTGAAACTGGGACATTTAGAAAGAATGAAAGTTTTTTTGATTCACAATTCTGGAAGATGGGAAGTTTAGGAGCCTGGCACCAGCATCTGATAGTATCTTGTGAGGGCCTTGTTTTTGAGTCAAAATGTGGAAGGCATTGTATGGTGAGACAGAGGAAGAGGGTTGACTCAAATCTCATCTTCTCATAAAGCCACTAATACCATCATGGGAGCACCACTCACATGAATTCACTGAATTCTGATTATTTTCCTTTGGCCTCACCTGAAAACAGCATTAACATGAATTTGAGGGCCAGCACTGTGGCATTGTAGGTTAGGCCACTGCCTGCAGCAATGGCATCCCATTCAGGAGCCAGTTCAGGTCCTGGCTGCTCCACTTCTAATCTGGCTCCCTGCTAAGGCACATTGGAAAGCAGTGGAAGATAGCCCAAGTACTTGGGCTCCTGCATCCACTTTCAAGAAGAAGCTCCTGGCTCCTGGTTCCTAACTTCAGATTGGCTCAGCCTCAGCTCTTGCAGTCATCTGGGGAGTGAACCAAAAGTTGGAAGGTTCTGTCTCTCTCTCTCTCTGTGTGTGTGTGTGTGCAATTCTGTCTTTCAAATAAATAAATGAATCTTCAACGAAAACATGAATTTTACAGTTAAGTTTATAACATATAAACTTTTAGAGGAGGCATTCAAATCATAGACATGCTCTCAGCGTGGATATATTCATATCTTAATAAATGCTACAGGAGTTATTTTATTATGAGAAGAGAATATTTTATTTTTTGAATATTTATTTATTTTATTTGAAAGGTAGAGTTACACACAGAGATGGAGATCTTCCATCTGCTGGTTCACTCTTTAAAAGGCCTCAACAGCCAGAGTTGTGTCAGGCTGAAGTCAGGAGTCAGGAGCTTCCTTTGGGTCTCCCACGTGGGTGTAGAGGCCCAAGGATGCGGGCCATCCTCTGATGCTTTCCCAGGCCATTGACATTGAGCTGGATCAGAAGTAGAGCTGTTGGAAATCGAAACAGCACCTATATGGCATCTCAGGCATCTCAGGAAGCAGTTTAACTCACTATGCCACAATGCTGGTCCCGGTGAGAGGAGAATCTTATACAGGTCAATATGCTAGACTGTTTTGGGGATGTCAGTGTTCCAAACTCGCAGCCTTTTGCTACTTTCCCAATGACTCAATATACAAAGTGATCACAATGGAGAGATTAAGACTACAGAATTTGCAAGAGTGCTCCACTTATATGACTTGAGCCCTTGCTTTTAAGTATGTTTTTTAAATTTACTGGAATTTGTTTACTTTTGTTTATTTGAAAGGCAGAGAGAGAGAAAGAGAAATCTTTCAGTGGTTCATTTCCCAAATGCCTGCAACAGCTGGGGTTGATCTAAACCAAAGCTAGGTCCTGAACTTCCATCTGGGCTCTCACGTGGGCAGCAGAGACCCAAGCGCTCGAGCCATCACTTGCTGCCGCTCAGGGTGTGCATTAGCAAGAAGCTTGAATTGGCAATGGAGGCAGCCCTTGAACCTAGGCACTCCTTCCAAGACAGCCTGAAGGTGTCCCGAGCAGCATCTTAATCGATCTTCAAAACGCCCACGCCACTGTTCAGCATGCTTAGGCGACTTCAAACCGCCAGCGTCTTCATCTGTGCCTCCGACCCGATTTTCTGATCATTCTCCACGATTCATAGGATCAGAATTGCCTGGGAATTAATACCACGAGTAGCAGACTTCAACCACGACTGAAGGGGATTGATGTATAAAAACCTCAGCACTGAGGCAGGCATTTGGCACAGCAGTTAAAATGCTGCTTTTGATGCCGGTATCCCTTCTGGGAGTGCCTGGGTTTGAGTCCCAGCTCTGGCTTCTGTTTCTAATGCAGACTCCAGGAGGCAGCGAGTGATGGCCTAACTGGTTGGGTGCTTGTCACTAGTGTAGAAAATCTGGATTCAGCTCCCAGTCACAGATTTTGGTCTGAATTGGAGGCCATTTGGGCATTTGGGCAATGAACCAACAAGTGCAGTGATCTCTCTTTCTTTCCTCCTTATTGAATAAAAAAATTAAAATACAGAGAAAAATTCAGTCTTAAAAAATTATTGGGGCCAGCACTGTGATGTAGCAGGTAAAGCTGCTGCCTGCAGTGCTGGCATTGTGTATGGACGCCGGTTTGAGTCCTTGCAGCTCCACTTCCAATCCAGCTCTCTGCTGTGGCCTGGGAAAGCAGTGGAAGATGGCCCAAGTCCTCAGGCCCCTGCACCCATGTGGGAGACCTGAAAGAAGCTCCTGGCTCCTGGCTTCAGATCAGTGCAGCTCCGCCATTGCAGCCAATTGCAAAGTGAACCAGCAGCTGGAAGACCTCTCTCTCTCTGCCTCTCCTCTCTCTGTGTAACTCTGCCTTTCAAATAAATAAAATGAAAATCTTTTAAAATAGAAAAGAATTACCTCAGCTTCATTACATTAAGATAATTCAGTTCTTAGGTATTTTTTTACTTCCCTTACAGGTTCCCCTTGAATTAAACCCCATTTTCTCTTTGTGGCACTGGATTAGTAACTCAGCCTTAATCTGCTGCCTTCTTTTTCCTTTATCACTTAACCATTCCATCGCTTCTTTCCCCCACACATCCCAAATAAGCCTCCTGCATTGCAACCATTTTATCAGTATGTTTTGAGTGGAACTAATGTTTTGGCTATGACTATTACTGACTGTCCAACATCCAACGATAGAGGATAAGGTAAATCTTAAATATGTCACCGTTTCTTATGAATTCCAATGAGTTCTCTGATAAAAATGGTTGCATTGGGCCGGCACTGTGGCTCATTTGCTAAACCCTCTGCCTGTGGCGCTGGCATTCATGTGGGTACCAGGTTCTAGTCCTGGCTGCCCCTCTTCCAGTCCAGCTCTCTGCTGTGGCCCAGGAGGGAAGTGGAGGATGGCCCAGGTTCTTGAGCCCCTGCACCCACATGGGAGACCAGGAAGACGCACCTGGCTCCTGGCTTCAGATAGGTGCAGCGCACCGGCCGTAGCAGCCATTTGGGGAGTGAACCAATGGAAGGAAGACCTTTCTCTGTCTCTCTCACTATCTATAACTCTACCTGTCAAAATAATAAAAAAAAAAATGGCTGCATTATACTCTGTCCATCGTTAGAGGGGGTGATGAAATATTTTCACAAAGTAAAAATTTTTTTGATAAATATTTTCTATCTAAACAAAAAGCTCTTCTGCCAGCACCATATTTAGGACATCACATAATATGTTATCTATTGATATATTGTCTTGCAAATCAGCGTCTCTTGACCATAGGCATTCTGTGAAAACAGCAGTGGCTCACAGTCATGGAATTCATTAGGCATACTCTGCTTCACTAAAAGAAAGCTAGATTGGGTTGCTGAAAATTTAGTTACAGCATCTGCTTATAGACATTATAAGATTAGGATGCTATCCTAAATGATTCAATATATGTTTTGGATGAATTACTTCAAAGTCAGGTTATACAAGTGGAAAAGAAATAGAGGAAAATATGTTTAAGCATTCTAAATAAAACAATAACCTACATAAAGATCTTTGGTACAGGTTTCAACATCTTAGGGCTCTAGTTAAAACTGAAGATCCCTATGTACCGGGTAGGACTTTCCACCAAAAGACACATTCATCATTCTACTTTATCAGAAACCAACAATATAAGAGGCTACTTTGCGTGCCTCAGTCTTCTGTACCAGGGGTTAAAGGAGGAATTGGTAAGACTGACTCTAATTATCAAGAGGAAATATTTCTGGGATACAACGAGAAGAGGAAAGACTGCTTAAAGCACAGAGAATTCACCAAAATATTCAGTGTTTTCTTGACAAATTATCTTGGGGGATGGAATACTAGAGCAAAGTCCTGGGAGAGATTAAGGATTACAAGGAATGCACAGAAGATAGTTGTGGTTAAACTAGTCTTCACTATCAGCTATACACACAAGAATTGAAGCCCACTTGTTTTATGCTAATTGTTTTCTTTTCTCTTCATCTACATTTTCCACATGATCTTATATGAAGAGCATCACTGCAGCTACTATTGGTGGCTTCAGAGAAGGAATATAATGTAATTGAAATGACTTTATACTGATGCAGTAGTTGATGGGCCTTTTTGTGCACCTCATTTTGGAGGATACAAAATTTTACTTGGGGAAAGGACAGTAAGTTAATCTTATGGGAAGAAATAGTAATGATGCTGTGGATATCACCTACTGTTTTCCCTAACTGTCCACACATTTGCAGAGACTTCTTTTCTTGTATGTTCACTGTATATCTGCTATTTCATGCTTGGCCTTTGATGGATAGACTATTTGAGGTTATACTTTCAGAGGAAGAGTTAAATGGAGATTAAATAAAATATTAACCTCCCACTGAGATACAATACAGTTTATTGCATTAGTTTGGCATTTTTCAAAATTATTATCACCATAGTTTTGTTCTTCTTTTTCCTACAAAAAATTGCTTTTTAAACTAAATCACAGAAAATAAATAAACTTGCTGAAATTATTTTGTTTTTGTACAGTTCCTTATGTATCTTTTATTTTTAGCTAATTACAGATATTTTAAGAGCAGATTTCATATCTGGATGTTCACAAAAGCATGTAATTTAGCCCTATGTACTTGGTAAAACTAAATAAACACATATGACATATATTTCCGTTAGCTTTAAAACATAACAAAGTAGAATAAAGCATATTGTGAGGAACACAAATTTTGGAATAAGGAGCCTGGTAGTAGCTTTCCTCAATGAAGAATGCTAAAGAACCAGCTCTGATCACAGTTCCATTATTCAGCAATACTGCCACAGTAAAATAGGTATCTTTGTCAAAGTGACAACTTCAGGAGTCATTAAGAAATATGAAGGATGATGAAAGCATTTTCCTGGTAAAGTTATTTAATATAGTCAGAGAAAGAAAGAGGAGTTCAGTATGTGAAGAATTCCATATAGTTTGATTTGTTTCTCTGTCTTTAGGCACAGAGTATGATACATACATCATTATAGAAAGAACAATTATGAGCCCTTTCAAACTTGGTTCTGTCTAATTTTCATAGTCCCACTAATTTTTAAGCTCTTCCTTACTTTCTGGAGCAAAATTATATTTTATTTAAGGGAAAAGGTTTACTGTTGGGTGGGGGAACCCGACAGGCTGCCTCTCTGTGCATGAGAGAACAGCAGCCTGTTAGAAGAACAGGTCTTACATAGCTTTGCAGAGATAAGGAAGTGGGAGCAGCAAATCCCCTTAGGGTGGAGGTGAAGCTGACACTTGTGATTGGGCCATTTGAATTCTAATAAGCCAAGCTGTGCTTAGGAAGATGGTACCATTTTACTAACATTACCCACTTCTGTTTTTTTTTTTTTTTTTTTTTTTAATAAAGCAAGTGTTGTATGGGATTACATAGGCTCCAAATGTCCAGGGGGGTGGAGAGACAATGATTTATCTTCTAGAGCTGCTTCCTGCTGACACACAGTTATGAGTTACTCTGCTGGCATGGGGTGATGTCTAAAGTCATGATGTCCTGGGTGGGGAGCTAAATATATCCCTGTGGTAGCATTTGGTTGATGAAGTATTGGTGCCTGTAGGTGAAGGGTTTGGTTCATTCCATTACCACTTCCTGTAAACACTTAAATAGACAAAGTGATATAAAACCAGGATGAGAACAGTAGCCAATGGTTCTAGGAGCAGCATTAACCAAGTGATGAGGGGGTTCTATAGAGAGGGAGAGGAGTTTGTCTATAGAAAACATTTTGAATAATCATACAATGTTAAATGGCGGGGTCAGGGGGAGGACCATCAATACACTTGGTTCGGGAGTAGAGCCATTGATGTAAGAGTAGAGGGTATGATTACAAAGTAATGAGACCACAAGTGGGCTAGACAGGGTCTAGAACAAAGGATAGAGTCATTATTAGCAAACCTAAGAAAGGTTCTGTCTAAACCACAAGCAAGTTTTCTCACTGAGAGGCAAATAGAAACTGATAGAATGGGCTTGACAATAATCGGGCGGGTTCCAAGGACTTTCAGTTATGAGGCCCAGACCTATCTATCTCTTCACATGGGGTACATAATAAGGAAGGTGTGACCCTCTGGGGGAAGGCACCCTGTTGACTTCCATTACCTAGCTGGCCTGGGAAGAGAGCTGGTCAGGTAAAGTCAGGTGGCATCTCTAACAGGAAATTTACAGTTCTGCTTGCAATGTTGCTGTCCCTACTTTGCCGTCCACTCAGCAGTGGTGGTTACTTTGGAAGTGGGCAGAGTGAAGGGTTGTTCAGCTTAGAGCCAATAAGGTCTGTAGCTGTAACCTGGGCATCCTTTGACTCCAGCGCAGTTCCATTTCCAGTGACCCAACTCTTGGCTGGCAGAGCTGCCAGTGCTCTTTATAAGCTGACTTCCACTGAAGTCCTGGATTTCCATATAAAACAATGCAATGGACTGTTCTGTTGGTCTCCTTGATGACAGATCACTATGAAAAGCAGCCATTAATTGGCCTGCTGCCTATCTTTACACTGCTTCTGCTGCCCAGCCTTCTCTTTCTCCTGGTTTTTGTTAAAGCAGACCAAAGGAAACCTTTTAGAGGATACAAGTCAAGGGGGTGCTCAAGTCTCATCTCTAATCTTTGATGGTCTAAACTAGAAGTCTATGGTAGGATTTTACAAAACATTTATCCCTTTTAGGCCTCTGGACCTTTTTCATTAAGATAATCATCATGTCTTGTAGCACAAGATCATCAGACTTTTTAACTTTGGACATTTGTATCAGTAGTATTTCACATTATCTTTTCTTGAAATTTACCACCACTTCACATTTTGACAGTACCTATAACATAATCCAAATAGTATGATTAGTTGGTGTTTCTACAAGATGAGAGACATATATATTTTGATATTTCCAGGGGCCCAACTGAAAATCTAAGATCCAAAGAATTTGGAATTTTGATTATTTTTGGAACTTCTGTCAAGGATTCCAATGAGGTTTAAAATATCTGGTAAAAATAGGATCCCTTAACATCATGAAATAATATAGACCAGATTTGATCATTGTTACAAGGCAATTACTCCAATTTTTTAGAATAAGCATATATTTAAACAAACCATAACTCTTAATAAAAACTCAGCTGTTTTAAATAAACAGAACTTAACAGAGACATTAAGAGAACATAATAGATTACTTTAACAGAACATAAAATCTGTGTTTCCTTGGTAAGTTCCAAAAATTGGAAATAAAGTTTTAAATTTAAGAGCTAGTATATGAATAATATCCCATAACACGGAACAATTTTAACAGAGTCAGAACTAGGGAAGAGAAAATAGCTAACTGGAGCTAGCTAGAAAACTGAGAGTCATGAATTAAGCAAACCTATTAAAAGGAGATGCTACATGTTTTAAACAGGTTTTTTTTAAGATAACTTCAAAATATTGTAAAAACCTCATTGCTTTAATAGAATATCAGATTCTAGTTCTATGTCAAATAATAGCTTTTGCTTTCCACCCGATGATTTCCTTTATTTTCATTTTGAAATAACCCTTTAGAAATCTCCAAATTAAGATAACATTTTCTAAACAAGATAACACATCAAATTTCAGCCTTAGTTACTTTCAAGTGGTGTTGAACTATTTTCATATGGACAATTTATGAAAACATATTAACAAACCCAAATAGTTTTTCTATAGAATATAAGGTGTTATGACTACCAGTATTTACGTTTAGACACATTTATCTCATGTGCCTCTACCCAATTTACATTCAGCAATAACACCTGGATCAGTGAAGATGCTGGTATTATACTATACTTCTATCTGAATTAAGGTCAAAATTGCATTAATATGGGATTCTACTTCTTTTGTAAAACTCTATAAATCAATGACATTAAAGCCAGAGACTGCAAAATCCACCTTAGGGTCTATAAAAAGTGCTGATTCCCCATTGCTGTTTCACTGAGTACTGATTATCCATTGCTATATCTCCAGAAAACTGCAAAAACTATATTTTAAATTAGAATTATACTTTCTTGTCCCAGATAAAGAATCAACTTTCTCCATAATCTTGTCTTTTTGATTCCTTTTTTTTTTTTTGAGAGAGAGACAGAGAGAAAGGTCTTCCTTTGCCGTTGGTTCACCCTCCAATGGCCGCCGCGGCCGACGCTCTGCAACCGGCACACCGTGCTGATCTGATGGCAGGAGCCAGGTGCTAGGTGCTTTTCCTGGTCTCCCATGGGGTGCAGGGCCCAAGCACTTGGGCCATCCTCCACTGCACTCCCTGGCCACAGCAGAGAGCTGGCCTGGAAGAGGGGCAACTGGGACAGAATCCAGTGCCCAGACCGGGACTAGAACCCGGTGTGCCAGTGCTGCAGGTGGAGAATTAGCCAAGTGAGCCACGGCGCTGGCCGGTTCTCTCTCTCTCTCTCTCTCTCTCTCTCTCTCTCTCTCTCTCTTAAATTAGTTTTATTTACTTGAAAGGCAGAGATATGGGGAGATATTTTCCATCTGCTAGTACCCTCCACAAATACCTGGGGAATTCAATCTGAGTTTTCCACATGGGTGACAGGAACTCAACTACTTGAGCCATAATCTGACTGCTTTAGGAAAAAAATTCAAATCAATATCAGAGCTTCTGGTTCCCAGGGGCTGTCTTCACCACTGCACTAAATGCCCACTCCTATCCCCTTTCCTTAATTTTGACATCTTCACTTTTTCTTAATCAGACTTGCTGCAGTTTTGTCTACCTAATTTGCATTTTAAAATATTTCTTAAGGGTGGGGATTTTGGAGTAGCATCCACTTGGGATGCCCGTGTCCCATATCAGAGTTGTGGGTTGAGCCCAGGCTCAGCTCTTCAACTCTGCTTCCTGCTAATGTGTCTCCTGGGAAGCAGCAGGTGATGGCTCCAGCAGGTGAGACTCTGCCATACCTGTTGGGGCCTGAACTGTGTCCCCAGTTACTGACTTCAGTCTGGCCCAGCCCTACCTTCTTGCAGGCATTTGGGAACTGAACAAATGTGTAAAAGTTCTTTGTCTTTTCAAATTAATTCAAAAATTTAAAATTTCTTAATGTTTCTGTTATCATTTTTACCTTTTAAAAATTTTTTGGGGAGCTTTTTGTTATATGTCTAAATTTCTGAGGGAGTAGAACATTTATTTCTTTGTTTCTTTTAAAAAAGATTTATTTATTTATTTGAAAAGGCAGAATGATAGAGAGAGATTAATCTTTCATCTGCTGATTCATTCCCCAAATGGTCACAAAAGCCAGGTCCAGGTCAGGCCTAAGCCAGAAGCCAGAAGCCAGAAGCCAGAAGCCAGAAGCCAGAAATTCATCCTGGTTTCCAATGGGAGTGGCAGGGGTCCAAGTATTTGGGCCATCTTCTGCTGCCTTCCCAAGTACACTAGCAGGAAGCTGGCAAGCTTGAACTGGTACTCTGATATGGGATGCTGCTGTTGCAAGTGGCCGTTTAACCCACTGTGCTACAACACTGGCACTGTTTGTTTCTAATATGGGAACCTTAGGTTATTGCTTTGCCTTGCTATTTTATTTGCATCCTCAAATTAGGCTATGTACAGATATTGATTTTTTTGCTCTTTGTTTCTTTCTAAGGATTTATGTATTATTCATTTGAAAAGTACAGTGGCCTAGAGAAAGAGAGAAAGATATTCAGAGAGAGAGTTTTAGAGAGAGATTTAGAGAGAGAGAGATCTTCCATCCACTGGTTCACTCCCCAATGACTACAACAGCCATGGCCAGGCCAGGTTGAAGTTATGAGCCAAGAACTCCATTAAGGCCTCCCACGTAGGTGGCAGGGGCCACAGAATTGGGGTCATCATCTATACTTTCCCAGGTGCATTAGCAGGAAGCTGGATCAGAAAGCAGAGTAACCAGGACTCAGACTGGCACTTTGATATGTGATGCCAGTATTGCAAGTCAAACCCACTGAGCAACAATGCTGGCCCCTTTTGTTGTTTATTTATAATTATTGTTTTCATTAAGATTTTTCTATTGACAATCACTTAGGGGCATGCATACATATTTGTATATATGTGTTTCTAGTGTTTTTCCCCCAAATTAATTGTAAGCATTGTTTTTCCCATAATTAAATTGATTAAATTATTAAAGAAAATGTCCCATTTTCTCATTTTTTTTTTGATCATTTGAATTTTTTGGGTCATATGTGTGTGTGTTTTTTTTTTCTTTTCAGACATCTGGAAAGAAGGCTTTCTGTGTTAATGTGGAAAGTTGTTGTAAATAAATGTGTTACCAGTTAAGCATTCAGTTTGAAGCTGGCATTTCATATTTTAGAGTTAGATTTTCTCATCGGGAAATAAAATGCTATTTTTTGCTACCAGTGTAAAATATGAATTTTTCATTTGAAAATACAACATTTGGCAATATGCTAAAATAAAAATATAAATGACGTGAGGAAAGCATTTATTATATGTTCATTAATTCTCTGAATCATGGGCCACACATTCCAATGTAATGATCTTAAAATTATTATTCAGGGGTCTGCGCTGTGGCGTAGCGGGTAAAGCTACCGCCTGCAGAGCCAGCATCCCATATGGGCGCCAGTTCCAGTCCTGGCTGCTCTACTTTCAATCCAGATCTCTGCTATGGCCTGGGAAAGCAGTAGAAGATGGCCCAAGTCCTTGGGCCCCTGCAACTATGTGGGAGACATGAAAGAAGCTCCTGGCTCCTGGCTTCAGATTGGCTCAGCTCCAGCTGTTAGGATCATCTGGGAAGTAAACCAGCAGATGGAAGACCTCTCTCTCTCTCTCTGCCTCTGCCCTTCTGTAACTCTACTTCTAAAATAAAATAAATAAATCTTTTAAGAAAGTCATTAATCAGTCATATTTGGATTACATTTGGCTCAATTCTATATGACAGTTCAGAATGATATTAAGATGAATTCTTTGAAATATATTGCTAATATGAGTTAAAAGTACTTATTTCATTTTATTTTCCAGAAACTATCTCAAATGGAAATCGAACAAAATATTTAATAGCAATAGGTAGACTTTTAATACTATAAAAATTATATACATGTATATGTAAATCATATACATTAAATATAGAAAATTTCATACAGACATGAATGTTCTAATTGAGACTTTGTGGCAACTTTTAGAATAGATTTAAATATAAACATAGTACCCATTCCAGTTCCAAAACTTCATAATTTTATACTGCGATTTGTACTGCTTCATTTTATATTTGTATATTTCACCTTGTTTACTTTATTAATGTAGCTTAAGTCTGCACCACTAAAGAATACGTCAATTAAACAAACCCAGATGAATAATCTATCTCTTCCCACTTTACAAAAATGAAATATTTGTGTACAGAGCTAAATTATGAAAAAATTTAACATTTTAAGGTAAACAGTAACTAGGATTAAATATAAGAAATACAAAATTGATTAAGTTCTCTGGTAGTACTTCCATTACTCATTGACAGCATGTTTTCAAGTTTAGAATACATTAACTGTAAATGTTATAGAACAAAAGTGATACAAATTTGTGCAGAGCATTTAAAAACAATATTCATGGTATGAGGAAGAAATTAAAAGCAAATGAAATTGATTTTGAAATTATTTTAATGTACTGATAGGATCTTTCCAAGAAGATACTTATTGAAAATCCTATTTTAAGTGTGCATGGAGGAAATAAGCTGGCATCCTATCTTAGAAATTATATATAGGTTTAAAAAATATATGTATAGGTTTTTTAAAATTGGTCAAAATAATACCTACATTTGAAAAATAGCAAATGTGTAGGCAATTAATGAATGGTGTGTGTATATATGTTTGTGACTTCTTTAAATGCTAATTGAGAGCTACTAGTGTATAGAATTGCTATAAAGGCTAATATTTTAGAAAATATTAATAAAGGTATAAGGAACAATGTTTTTTAAGTATTAAAATATGTAAATAAAACTTAATTTTAAAATTAAAAAATGCTGTTATTTAAAAAAAAAGAAATTAAACTCTGTGTAATTAAAGTAGAAAAATACAAAACCTATGAATAAGAATAGCCGTGTACCAACAATGACAGATCCTGGTAACACTCAAGAAATAGTTGACTAAATGGGTTCAAATGACATATTGTATTTATATACTGACTAATACTATTAAAATGATCAGAAATAAATAAAAAATACACTGACTAAAATAGATAGCTGGTAAATGGGTATAAATGTTTAAAACTTGTGTTAAATATAGAATGTGATAACTGTTAAGTCAGAGTAGAAGAAACTACAGCCTGAAGTTCTAATTAACAAGACATCAGCAAGGGGGATCCATTAAATTCAGAACAGATTCCAACTAAAATGAAGAATGGAAATAAGTCTTGAAAAAAATGGGAATAATTCTACTTCTCCACAAGCAAGGAGAAATTATTCCTGTTTATAAGGGCAGAATAACAGAAACCTAGATTTTTAATCCACAAAAGAAAAAATGAACTTTTGTTAGTAAATAAATTGAAAGTGACCTGGGAAGAATTAATGCAGTCTGTGAGAAGGTTTTCTATTTTCTAGAATTTAAGAGTATACCAAACTAACTGGATCTAAATTTGCTTATCATAGATAGGTAAATCAATACATATCACCAACTGCGAAAGTTCATGTTCAGTAAAGGGAGGACAGGTTAATTGAAATATTTAATTAATATGGGCCAGCGCTGTGGCACAACAGGTTAATTCTCCGCCTTGCGGCGCCAGCACACCAGGTTCTATCCAGGTTGGGGCGCCGGATTCTGTCCCGGTTGCCCCTCTTCCAGGCCAGCCCTCTGCTGTGGCCAAGGAGTGCAGTGGAGGATGGCCCAAGTGCTTGGGCCCTGCACCCCATGGGAGACCAGGAAAAGCACCTGGCATCTGGCTCCTGCCATCGGATGAGCGAGGTGCGCCCGCTGCAGCGTGCCGGCCGCGGCGGCCATTGGAAGGTGAACCAATGGCAAAAGGAAGACCTTTCTCTCTGTCTCTCTCTCTCACTGTCCACTCTGCCTGTCAAAAATTAAAAAAAAAAAAAAAGAAATATTTAATTAGGGCCGGCGCCGTGGCTCAACAGGCTAATCCTCCGCCTTGCGGCGCCGGCACACCGGGTTCTAGTCCCGGTCGGGGCGCCGGATTCTGTCCCGGTTGCCCCTCTTCCAGGCCAGCTCTCTGCTATGGCCCGGGAGTGCAGTGGAGGATGGCCCAGGTGCTTGGGCCCTGCACCCCACGGGAGACCAGGGAAAAGCACCTGGCTCCTGGCTCCTGCCATCGGATGAGCGTGGTGCGCCGGCCGCAGCGCGCCGACCACGGCAGCCATTGGAGGGTGAACCAACGGCAACGGAAGACCTTTCTCTCTGTCTCTCTCTCTCACTGTCCACTCTGCCTGTCAAAAAAAAAAAAAGAAAAAGAAATATTTAATTAATAAATAAGAAGAGAAAAAGGTAACAAGGGAATATTGAAACAAAGAATAAACAAAAATTAACATGGTAATAAAATTCTAAGCACATCAATAATATATTTATCAGTAAATCAAATATATACCCATACAAATGGGACTAAAAATTCTAAAAATATTACTCATATTATGTGTTGTTAATGTCAAACACAATTTTAAAAATGATTTATTCATTTATTTTGAAAGAGTTACAGAGAGAGAGAGAGAGAGAGAGAGAGAGAGAGAGAGAGAGAGAGAGTTATCTTCCATCTACTTGTTCACTCACTAGATGACTGCAACAGGTGATCTGGGGCCAGGCCAAAGTCAGGAGCCAGGAGCCAGGAGTCAGGAGCCAGGAGCTTCATCAGGGTCTCCCACATGATTGACAGAGGTCCAAACATTTGGACCATCTGCTGCTGCTTTTCCTAGACCATCAGCAGGGAGGTGGATCAGAAATAGAGCAACCGGAACATTATTGGCTGTTCATGTGGGATGTCAGTGTCCACGGTGCCTTTATCTGCTACACCACAATGTCATCCCCAACTGGTACAATTATATGTGGTAACACGAAAAATTTGAAAACAAAAGTATAGAAAATATATGCAAGTTCTGTTTAAAAGAAAAAAAAAAGTTACTATGGTACTGATGTCGGACAGAGGTGAAGAGGACTTCGAGGGAGGATGAGTGATAAACACCTTGACTCTGGGCTTCTTTTGTTCTTCCTTTCTGATCTATTCCTTGGATGTGAAGGAGGTGAACTTTGCCTTTTTGTCTCTCCTGTGAGGAAATATCCTAGGTCTGGAGAGCCAACATCATGACCAAGGTCTCTTTACCATGGAAGAATACTAGTCTTTCATGATTTCTTTACATACATTGGCATATATGAAATGTAGAACATTCTCTCTCTGATATTCTCTTCTGAGTGTTGTTTTATTTTTTATGTCAGAAGCTATTTACTAGTTACTTTCTCTTTCTTTGAATTTTTGTTATACCAACTCTTATGTGACATGAAGAGAAAAATATTTGCCTTTTTCTATTTAAGGAGAGGATTATAAGCAGGAAAATTTTTATGAGAAAAAGCAAAATGATATTTTTAATAATATTACGGCTTACATTATTTTCTACTCTATGTATGGGATATTGATATATAATGTTAGCTCATTAACACAGTCTTGAAAGACTTATGAAAACAAGCACTTACACTTTAAGAAAAATAAGGCACAGAATTGTAACCTTTCTCTCATACTCAGACATCAGATGAAACAAAGACTTTCTTTTCAATTCAAACTCAGCACAAGTTTAAAGAATGTGATTTAACCAGTTTTGACACATGTTCAAACCATTCACCGATATGATGCTGGGCTCTGTGGAAAGTGAAATTCATCTAGTTTTTGTCAGAAGAGTCTATTCTAAAAATGAAATTGGATTCTCATTTTCTCTTCACATAGATTGCATGTGTCTCTCACCCCATGCCTTCACATGGGCCATTAACTTCAATTAAATGGGGTTGAATGAAGGGATTCATGACCCGAAACTACTAGACCTGGGGAAGCCACCCAGTTGAGTACAAAGATTGTCCCACTATAAAGTAGCACCCACAGGCAAATATCACTTGCTATACTCCTTGTGTAATTGACCATTCATATTATATGATCTTGAGCAATACTGTGCAGATGCCTAGGCTTAAGTTGATTTATTTGTAAAATTTGAGTATTTTTATAGTAACTCTTTTGGAACAATACAGAGAATAGTCTATAAAAGCATTTCTAAAATTTTCACGTACTTTATGCTTACTGTCATTGATATGACCTTTTAGGTGAAGATGATAAATAATAAAATGGGCTTTTATTACACATTTTAATAAAAATGTACTTTCTAATTTCCTTCTTAAAGCACTGCAACTAATTTACTGAAAAAAAAAATAAACTTATGGCAAGCATTTAGCCTAGCAGTTAAACTGCTGGTTAAGTCCCCAGTGTTCCATAGCAGAGTACTTGGGTTTGATTCTTGATTCGGGAGAAAGAGGTCATGTAATTAGGTTCTTGCCTACAGTATGGGAGATTTGAACTGAGCTTTTAGCTCTTGACTTCATCCTGGCACGGTCCCAACTTTTGTGAGTATTTGGGGAGTGAACCAGTGATGGGCGCTCTCACTCAAAAAATAAATTTAAAAAATTTAAAATTTAAAAATAAACAAACTGCTAATTAATTTCCCTTATAAATCTTAAAGCATCCAAATAAATAACCCACAAAAAGTACAGAAAGCAATATTGCTATGAAGAGTATATGCCTAAACCTCCATGCTTTGTTTATTTTGCGATAATTATGCATTGTAGGCATTGGAAATATTTTGCAGTCATTATCTTAGTATTTGATTTTTACAATAGCTTTGGGGTTAAACAAATATTGCCTATTTTTAGAAGTGAAAGGAATTATGTTTCTGATATATTAAATAATTATCATGTTCATTCAGTTTATGACTGGTAAAGACAGTAACTGCTTCAAATTTTGGCTGATGTTAAAATCCACATGTGTCACGTGATAGTTTCTTCTAAAATCTTTTACTTCCCATAATAATACAACATCTGATTTTAGTGGGATACATGGCTGCCCAGAATGAAGAGTTCATTTCCTGTATTGTTTGATGAATAAAATCTTATGTATGAACTGTCAACAAAAGTGCCATATGCACTTTCAGTGTAGCTGACGTTAACAAGATTTTTTTATTTCTGGTGGCTAGAATGGAACATTATGGCTACAACTTAAATAACGTTCATATCCATGATCACATCCATGATTCCATATTGAACGTGGCAGGGGTAACCCTACTGGTCCTCCATTTTTGGAATACTTACTGGAATTTGTATGAGAGAGAACAGATCTCAGTCTTACTTAAGCTATTTTTCTTTGTGATTCTTCAATCACTTACATTTAACTTCAAAACTATAGACCAGAATAGTTCAATTTAACAAAACTACTGATGTAGAGCAGTGAAATCACGTGCAAATTCCTTACAGAAATACAAATTATTAGTTCTATTTTATTTCTGGATATCGAAGACTGAGTGTAACATCTAGTACATACATTGTGATAATCAAATTCCATTTCAATACAATAGTTGATGTAAGTCTTAGGACTTAATTACAATTAAGTTTTAACCTTTCTCTGCTTTCTTTTGTGGCATTAATGAAGAAGAAATCATTATTGATACATAATATGACAAAACTTTATGCTGTTATTTATTTCAGAATGCCTGACTATAATTCTGTGCTGAGGAGTGGACAGCAGAACAATAGATGTTTTAAGAGTTTTTAGGGAAATTAGGTAGGCTACTGAAGTTATGTGGGTTGGAATTAAGCCAGAGCAGAAGCAATAACATCTGGGCAAAAACCCAAAACAACAGGAGGGCTCTCTCAAAGGAGAAAACTCTTCCTTTGAAATGTAACCTGAGAGATTCTGACAGGTACTGCCAGTCTTTGAAGATTATTATGGACAAACTCTGTTGTCTATTCATCTTCATAAGAATTATTATTAAAACCTCTTGGGGAGAATCTGCATTTTTAAAATATATTTTGATACTCAATACGGTAGAAAGAACATTAGATTGAAATATTCAGATTTGAATTTGAAAGTCAGCTTTCCTAATTGCTAATTTTGAAGTACTAATCTACCTGCAAAAGCAACTCATAACGCTCTGCCAGATTTGCTGTGAGACTTGATTGATATATCATATTTATTATGTAGCATACGCTTTGTATTCAAGAAGCACTCTAAATGTATTTGTTCCCTCATAGAAGTCCTTAAATCCATAAAGAACACAAAGGTAGTTTCAGTTTGAGTTAAGTCAGTATCGGAGTTGGAAATAAGGCTTTGGGTGCAATTATTTTGGATAGTTATCCCAGAGAGTATAAGTGAGAGCATGTCAAAAGTGAGACAAGAAACAGAAAAACAGAAAGATTCATTATGATAACAAGCTGAGTACCACTGTAGACACTGAGACTCAGCTCCTCTGAAAAGCCTCTGGGAAATCATATAGATTATGTCTCCAAATGATTCCAATCACAAATAGGAATAGGGAAGCTGAGAATCTATCCACTTACTCTCATTCTTTGGTTTCTAGTTACTCTTGGTGGCACTAACTCTTCCACATTCTAGGATTTAAGTACATGGTGACTGAATGGCTTTTATGAATTTGGAGAAAGATATAAGGAAGAAGGATCCCATGAGGAGCTTTTGATATGGGATGGACTGTTCACCTCAGCTTCACTGCAATTTGATGATTCAGTGGTACCTAAAGGTCTGCATAGAGTAGTAAAATGTGTGTGCATGTGTTTGTGTGTGTTTATGTGTGTGTGTTGGCAAGTGAAATGTTAGTGTGTTTCTGTCAACAATTGCAAATCTTAAGGGTGATGTTGTACAGAAAAAGGTAGGGATAAAATACATGACAGTGCTTATATCACTTTATGTATTAACACTTGTTTTTTGCATGCTGATTAGAAATAAGTTTTAATTATAATAATGTCACAAAAAGCTTCTAGTTTATGGGAAAGCAGTCAATGAAAGAATTCTATGTGCAATTTAAAGAAAAAAATCATTGTTTAAATGCTCAATGTGAATAATCACTTTTTATTCATGCTGATCTGCTTGATATTTCTGGAAAAAAGACCTTTCTGAAAATAAGTGTCAATGTGAGAATATTCTCCTATCTTTACTCCTTGGGATAGTGATGAAAACCAATATAATCATATTAAGCCAAAAAGTTGTAACAAACAATACAAACCTTAAGTTTTCATGGCTTTACAAATATTCATTACTGAAGTAGAACATTTAAGCTATTTTGATTGCCTTTAGTGTGTAATATGGTTTTAAAAAGCTTAATTTATTGGTGATAATAGAAACATAATGTGACAGTTTTTAATCTCTTCTATATGTCATCAATTTCAGTGAAGTGCTTTTGGTGGCTCATAGTTCATTTGAAGAGATGTGTTTTATCACTTACATTCTACCTGCTTTAGGAAGGAAATTAAAATCCTTTATTAAAATGAAACATAGCTTAAAAATAAAAGTGACCTCTGAAAATACCAATTAAATGATAATGAAGAGGAAAACTGAAGAATAAATATCCCAAGGTAGCTATTTTAAAGGAAAATAATTGATCTTGTCTTCTTTGTAATGAAGACAATACAGAAGATACTGAGTTTTATTTTTAATTCTTAAAAGATTGATTGATTTGAAGGGGAGAGAGTGAAGGGGAGAGAGAGAGAGAGAGAGAGAGAGAGAGAGAGAGAATATTTTTCCCCTACTGGGTCACTCCGTGAATGGCTGCAACAGCCAGGGTTAGGTCAGGCCAGGAACCAGGAATTCCATCTGAGTTTCCCACATGGGTAGCAGGGGCCCAAGATCATGGGCCATCATCAGCTGCCTAACCAGATTTATTAGCAGGAACCTGGATTGGATTTCACTTCTAAAAATAGGCAATATTTGTTTAACCCCAAAGCTGTTATAAAAGTCAAATAATAAGATAATGAATGCAAAATATTAGCAGGAACCTGGATTGGAAGCAGAAAGCAGGGCAGTGGGGACTCCAACTGACCCTCTGATATGGGGTAGCATAAGGTTTCCCAGGCACATTGAGACAAACATAATGCCAGCCCTAACATTGGGTTTTAGACCACCCACCCATTAAATAATAATTTCTCTGGTTTTCTGTACTCATACTTGTTTACCTTGTACATATTTAAGTTGGATAACTATAAAACTAGGCTTCCTAATAAACTGAAATGCATTATTTAAAATATTCAAAATCTTAAAAGGATAATAGCTGACTGAACACGGTTTATGGAAGTTATAAGATATATTTAGTTCTTATGGTTCAGATATAAGTTTGCTGATATAATAACTGGAATTCATTCAAAAGGTGAGAGCAACATTGGAAAATGTTCTTGAAAAAGTAGCAGATGGGCAGACATAATTATTTTGTCTGCAATTTTAATAGAAGTCAGCCAAATGAAAATGCACCACCAAGCAAATTTAGCCCAAATTCACGAAGAAGAAATTTTAGACATCCTTACACACTGAATCAGTTAGTCTTTGCTTGGTTTATGTTATTACATTGGCAGGAATGTGAATAAAATTGAAAGCTTTCATAGATGAGTGACAGGAAGATAAAGGGACTAAAAGCCAATTGAGGGAAATGCCTCTCTTTGTTTCATATCCTACTTTCAATGCATTTGGAAAAAAATTGGCTCTATCTTCAAACTCTGTAATCAGGTCAGTTCCTCTCTCCTTCAATGCTGTCATCCTGATTCAAATGACCATCATTTCTTGACTGAATTAATTGTAATAGCCTCCTGATTGGTCTCTTGTTTTCACTTTTGTCCCCTTTAAGATTATTCTTAAAATAAGAACCAGAGAAATCATTTTAAAATTTAAATTAAGAATGGCATTCTTCTGCATGGAAACCTCTCATAGCTACCTATTTTAGTGCTAGGATAAGTCAAAATCCATGTGATCTGTGGCCATTCTTACTCTACCTCCTATTACCTAGTTCTTTCTCCTGGGCTCCAGGCACAATGGCCTCCTGCCAGACATATCCTGGCCTTCGGACTTTGTTTGCTCTTGCCTCTGGAATGTAGCTTCCTTTCTCTTTTACAGTTTTCAGATCCCATGGTCTGCAAGGGGGCTGCTCTGCAAGAGCTGTCTAAAATTGCAACTTGCCTTGCTGCCCTGTGTAATTCTTACTCACCCTATTCTGCTCACATTTTCTTTTATTTGACAGTAGATTTATAGACAGTGAGAGAGAGAGAGAGACAGAGAGAAAGGTCTTCCTTCCATGGGCTGCCATAGCCGGTGCTGTACCGATCCGAAGCCAGGAGCCAGGTGCTTCTTCCTGGTCTCCCATGCGGGTTCAGTGGCCCAAGCACTTGGGCCATCCTCCACTGCCCTTCCAGGCCACAGCAGAGAGCTGGACTGGAAGAGGAGCAGCTGGGACTAGAACCCAGCGTCCATATGGGATGCTGGTGCCTGCAGGCAGAGGATTAACCAAGTGAACCATGGTGCCAGCCCCTCTGATCATATTTTTTAAAAATTAAATTAAATTAAAATTGTTTGACACAGAGAGATTCTCTCGCTCTCTCTCTCTCACTCTCTCTCTCTCTATATATATACACAGATGAAGTGAGGAACTTCATGGATGCAGGAGCCCAAGTGCTTGGACCATCTTCCATTACTTTCCCAGGCACATCAGCAGGGAACTGGATTGAAAGTGGAGCAACTGGGACTTGAACCGGTACCCATACGTGATGCCAGCACTGCAGGCAAAGGCTTACCCTTTTAAGCTGCAGCGCCAGATCCACTGATTAATTTTTAAAACTGCTATACTGAAGTGTAACTGACAAAATAGCACAAGTATTTAAAATGTGCAGTTTGATACATTTTGATAAATTCATGTATCTGTGAACCTGTCATCACCATCACGAAAATGTATACTTGTTCCACACCATCCTATAAACACACCCATGGGCAGCCACTAATCTACTTTCTATCACTATAAATCATTCTCCAGTTTATAGAATTTTATGAGAGTACTTTAAAAAGGTAGTGGAAAAATAGAATTAAAATATAAGGTTATTTTGTCACAAAAAATTACAATCAATATATAGTTAGTTCTACATGTACACTTATGGTTTTAGCTTTAAAGATTTTTTATATATGGGGCTGGCGCTATGGCAAAGTGAATAAAGCTACCTCCTGCAGTGCCGGCATCGCATATGGGCGATGGTTAAAGTCCTGGCTGCTCCACTTCTGATCCAGCTCTCTGCTATGGCCTGGGAAAGCAGTGGAAGATGGCCCAGGTCTTTGGGCCCCTGCACCCACAGAGGAGACCTGGAAGAAGCTCCTGGCTCCTGGCTTTGGATCGGCCCAGCTCCGGCCATTGCTGTCACTTGGGGAGTGAACCAGCACATTGAAGACCTCCCATCTGTCTCTACCTCTGCCTCTGCCTCTGTGTAACTCTGCCTTTCAAATAAAAAAAAATCTTAAACAAAAATATTTTTATATGAAGTATCAAATTATTTTAAAAATAAAGGCTGAACTGTGGCTCGTAGTCTAAAAAATATATAGTTATTTCACCATATGCATTTTCCACAAACTGTTTGAAGATTCCTTCATATAAAAGAAATCATATCATATGATTTTGAGGGAGGGAGTTGATTTTCTTTTTGTCTGATTTCTTTTATTAAGCTTAACTATTTTCAAAGTAACCATGTTGGTGTGCATTGATGGTCCACTCCTTTTTAATTGATGAATTTTATTCCATTGAATAGATATACAATTGTTTACTTATATTTTGAGAAAAGCAAAGTGTTGCTGATTTTCAGGTATCACAAACAAAATTTCTGTGAACTTTGTCTGCGAAGCTTTTTTTGAACTTATGCTTTCATTTCTCTTGGGAGAATACCTAGAAGTAGAGTGGTTGGGGCATTTGGTAGATCTATGTTTATCTTCTTAAGGAACTTCCAGTTAGTTTTTCAATACAGTTATACCACTTTTCATTCCCACCAACAGCATATCACAATTCTAGTTTCTCCACATCTTCACAAACACTTGGCATGGCCAATCACTTTAATTTTAGAATTTTAAAATGTGCTTTTTTTTGCCATCTATGTATTTTTCTTTGGTGAAATATCTGTTGGAATCTTTTGCCATTTCTAGGTAATTGAATGGATCATTTTCTTATAATTGAGTACTGACAGTCTTTGGTATTATCTATATTCTAATACTTTATCAGATATAAGATTTCCAAATACATTTTCAGTCAAGAGCCTATCTTTCCATCATTTTATCTATATCTTTTTTTAAAACAGGTATTTATTATTTATTTAGAGGAGAGAGGTTGAGAGACAGAGTGGAGACAGAGACAGAGTGAGAGACAGAGAAAGAATGGTTCACTCTCCAAACACCCAGAATGGCCAGGATTGGGGCAGGCCAAAAAAATAGGAATCTGGAACTCAGTAAAGGAACCCAAGTATTTGTACCATCATCTGTTGCCTAAGGTGCACATTAGCAGGGAGCTCTATTGGAAATGGAACTAGGAGTTGAACCCAGAGACTCTGATATTTGATGTGGGGATACCAAGTGGTGTCCTAACCACTGAGGTAAACACCCACACTTATTGTGCCTTGAACCACTAGTTTTGATTTTGACAAGTCCCACTTCCTTGTTTGTTTTCTTCTAGTGCATTGCACTTCTTCTGTTCCATCAAGGAAATATTTACCTAACCCAAGTTACAAAGATTTTCTAATCTGCTTTCTTCTAAAAGTTTTATCATTTTTTAGGTTTTATGTTAAGGTCTATGACCCATTTTGAGTTAATATTTCTATTTAATATGTGGTATGGATTGAGATTTTTAATTTATTATTTTGGATATTGATATTCAGTATTTCAACATAGTTTTGTTAGGAAAAATGTATTTTCTCCACTCAATTGACTCTATATCTGTGTTGAAAAATAGCTATCCATAGATGAGGGTATTTCTACACTCTATTTTATTTGATTGGTCTATTTTTTCTGTTTTGATAATAATAGTACATCATCTTGATTACTGTAGATTTACAATAAGTCCTGAAATCACGTAATGTCATTTTTCTTTCTCCCTGTTAGACTTTACATGGCATTTTGGCTATTCAAAATTCTATGAATTTCCATGTGAATTTTAGAATCACCTTTTGAGTTTTCACTAAAATATCCTCTTGGCATTTTGATAGAAATTGTAGTAATTTTATAGATCAATTTGGGATGAACTGACATCTTAACAATATTGAGTTTTGTGACCAATGAGCAAAATATCTATGTTGTAGGTTTCTTCTATATTCTGTCATCAATGTTTTATAGTTTTTAATGTATAGTTCCTTCAAAATTAGTCAGAAATAATTTCATAATTTTGACAATATTGTGAATAAAATTAATTTTAATAATTTTAGTTTATTATTTTTTGTTGATGGTATATACAAAAATAACTGATTTTTGTGTGTTCTTTTGGTATTTTGCAACCTTGGTGAATTTAGTAGCTTTGTTGTTGAGTGAGTTTTTCTGAAAAGATGATCACATCAGCTCTAATGAAACTAATGCTGCTTTCAATTTAATTCCCTTGTTCTGTTGTGCTGCCTAGAAGTTCTGGTGAAGCATGGAATAGATGCTCCAGTAATGAGAAACCATATTTTTCCTGATCCTAGAGGCAGAACTATCGATATTTCATGCATATTATGATGTTAGGTGAAAGTTTCTCTTACAGCAAGTGGGATTTCATCTTCTAATTTAGTCATTTTTTCTTCTTTTCCAATCATGACCTGTCTCTTGTTAGTGCTCTACTCACCATGGTCTAAATGCCAGCTTCCTTTTCCCTTTGGACTTTCAATCCCTTGGTTCTAACATACTATGGGTTATGAACTTCCATCTGTAAGCTAAGTGCTATGTGTCAAGCATGGTGTTGGATATTTTTACATTTCATTTTATTGATATGGCAACTCTGCCAGTTTATATTCTGATCATTTTCAGGCAAAGAAGCTTCATATGGGTGATGTGACCAATGCAAAGTTACATTGTTGTACAGATATTGTTCTCTCTATACTAATGACCTCAAAGATAAGCATAGGGTATATAGTGCAATATATAAGACATATGCTGGGTTCCTTTTTTTGAAATGTTCATGAGCTAATAAATGAAACTGAAGACTTTGTTATTTCCACTATGCCTCATTGCTTCCAAGGTTTGTTTGGGAAACTAAATCACCAAGCTTATTAGAATGATATATAACAATTTTAGCAAATAATTCCTGAGTGGGAGCTTAAGTATTGCTCCACTGAGGTAAATATATAAATTTCAGTAATTGGGCTTTTAAAATCAGCTTCACAGCTCTGTGGTCACCTTATTTGATTCTAGCTCTCATTTGCCTTTTGAGTGGAAAAATATATCTGATAACACTCTTGAAATATGTAGATTATTTGGGTTTGCTTTCTCATTTTGTATCCAAAAGAATTATTTATAGAATTATAACAAGAAAAATTTATCCTTGGGGCAAATATTATCAACAATAGTGTATGGATAGTCAATCTTGACATGGCTAGATTATTCCATTTACTTTAATCGGTATGAAATTATAGTTCTTACAATTTAGAGAATAAAGTAAAAGTGCAAACTTCTAGAAATTTTTATCAAATACATTCACATGATGATTTCCTTTATTCTCTTCCCCAGAAATTACTTGCAATTTCTTTTTTTCATTTGAGTGGTTTGTTGATGAAGTGAATTTTCTGCTTAAATGAAATTATAAAGCCTTAGAGGAAGTGTTTGTGCTTCGAAGTAGGATTTAATACAAGATCATGCAGCTGCTGCTCAGCAAACAAGAGATGTGCACTCTAAAAACCAACCAACATTATGTTCTGCTGTTGGGGTGATGCCCGGTTGATAATGGATACTGTGGACATTTGTATTGCAAATTCTTACCATTATTCGCCTTACAGGCTTCATCTGCAGATGCTACCATAAAGGCTTGTTGGCCTAAAATTTCACATTACACTCTGTCCAACTCTGCTCCTTGTCACGGTTCTTCTATCTTGGCGATGGTGTCAAAATTCACCTAACAACCAAAGCTAAAATTTATCAAAGAATGCCAATGCCTCCCTCACTTTCACTTCCTCATCCAACTGATCTCTAAACATTAATAATATTTTGGAAATATTTTTAAATCTCTGTTTACCAGGAATCTCTCTTCTATTGTCACTTAATAATGAAATTATTTTTGAAGAATTCCAGTGATTCATACTTATAACAATCCAGTCTTCCAGATGGAGCTTCTCAGAAACACAGATTCATCAGGTTGTTTAAAAAGAAGTATTCATTGCAGGGGTGGGAGATCTGAGATGACTGAATAGGGAACAAGATGAGCTGATTTTGACTATTGGAAAATACCAGAAAAACAAGGGAGGAGCCATGTTCCCAGGGGTCAGTTGGAGAGAAGTTTTCAGTAGAAAGTCTAAAGAAAGACTCTATGGAGCAACAAAGACTGTACAAACATGCAGCGGCTAGTAGCACGTCACCAGGGACTCTCTCGGCCAGCAGAAATGCCATCTTCTCAGACTAAAGTGACAGGAAATTGCAGCAGTCTGCATGCAATTGATAATTTTATCTGAAGGAGAACCTCATGGTCCCCACTGACTTTGAGTCTGACCTGAAGAACTGTTGGTGGGGAGGATGTCCACCCAACCATCTGAAGGAAGGGCACATTGACTTCCTTTCTTCCCTCCACCAAGGTACCCAGTGAACAGTGGGGTGGAAGTGCCATCCTCCCAGAATAAGGTGAATGAAGGTTTCTGCAGCCTCCAAGGCACTGATGAATTTTGTGTGAGGGAAAATATGTGGCCCCCACTGATGTGAGTCTGGCCTGGAGAGGTGGCAAATGTGGGAGTGTGCCCCCTAAGTTAATTACAGAGAGGGCATGTTTCTCCCTTTCCCTCACCTGACTAACCTCTGTGGGGCAGGAAACTGGCACCAGGAATGAGGTAGCTCTCTCTGTGGACAGAGGGGCTCATAAGTCAGGGAGTGGATCCCATGAACCCTGTGACTATGGGAGCTCATCAATTTGTGGGAATTCTTTGACCATGAAGTAGAATAGGAAACAGAGAAGGGTTTAGCCGGATTCTTGGGCTATAAATAGGTCTAACTCCAGAAGTTTGGAGCTCCCTGAGTGCTAGGAAGGGTCATTGCAGAGGGCTCTGTGTTCACACTATGGAGTACAAAGATTCTTTGAGTAGTTCATGTGCCTGAGTTGATGAGGTGCATAGGCAATTGGGCTCACCCTGAGCAGCTGGTTCACGTTGGCAGAGAAGGGCTGGGATTGTGAACATGCCAACCAGCATCATAACCTCCTCCTGACTGACTGTAGAGATCTACCATGCCCAACTTGGGTGTCACTCTGGATTCTAACATTGCCCTTGAGCTTAGGCTGGAGACTCTGGCTCCACATAACATATACTTCTGTATATCTGTTCAAGGAGCAGACATTCCAAAAAGTCACAGAGGCACATTTAAAGAAAAAACCTTCAGAGGAAATACCAATTTTACGTGTTTTCCTAGATGTGAAAAATATAAAACTACAAGAAACATGAACAGGAAAGACAATATGATTCCTTAAAGAAACACAGGAATACTTCAATATTAGATCGTGAAGATGAGCAGATCAATGTAATGACTGAAAGGAATAATCATAAAACTATTCAAAAACACAGAGAAGGAAATACATGAGTTAAAGAAATTGATATGTGACATGGATAAGAAATTCTGCTGGAAAATAGATATATTAAAGAAAACCAAACTGAAATATTAGAAATAAATAATTCAATATGTCAAATAAAAAGTACAGTGGAAAACCTTAACAACAGACTCAGTGAGAGAGAAGAAAGAACATTTACAGAAAAATGGCAAGACCAAGTTGTTACTTATCAATAATTTCCTTGAATATAAATGACCAAAAAGTTCTTATTAAAACACACAGACTGGTTGAATGGAATAAGAAGTAACAACAAAATCAACAAAAATGAATGTAATTTGAGACCATTATTCGTAGTGAAATAAGCAAGTTCCCAAAAGACAAATGTCATTTTTTTCTGAATTTGTGACAACTAAAAATAGAGCACAAAAATCATAATATATATGAATGAAATTGACATCTTGAGATTTAATTGTTGTTTACAGTCATTGTCTATACTCCTGAAGAATAGTGGTCTTTCTACATATTACTTGTTGAATTCTTCAGTGGAAGATTAAGTTTGTGATTTTAATGCAACTTGAAAGTATGTCATAGCAAATTAAAAGAAAAGCAAGAAAGAATGGAGGTTGTGGCTGAGGGGGAGGCTGAATGTGTGGGAAGTATCATTATGTTCTTAAAGTTGTATACATTAAGTACATGAATTCTATTTCCTTTATATAAACAAACAAACAAACAGAATAAAAAACAACAAAATGAAGTATTTAGTGGATTTCAATGCACTATTTCAACTAAAATTTTGATTTTTTATAAATATCTCTCCTAATTTTATGATTATGCTTTATTTCTTAATTTCTGACTGTACTCCAACTCTTTGTATGCCACCACAGTGACATCAACTATAAATCATTTACTTATTTTTATATGGTTCTTGGTAATGTTTTATATCCCCCCTTACCATTGAGAAATTTCTATCATTAATCAAGAATAAATCAGAATGTTATAACATTGGTGAAGCCTTTAATACTTCATGTTTCATTCCCAACAAGTTCTTAAGATTGCTTACTTGGCATAGTGAATAGAATTGTGTTTAGAATATGAAAAATTCAAATCAGCCAAGTTTAGTTCAAGTAATTTTTCACAAATTATTTAATCTCTCTGAGACTCACTCCCTTTGCTGAAAAAAAAGAGTATAGTTATAAGACATAAACTTGTTATTCAAAGAATTATGTAAGGATATGAAGAATTGGCTTCACCTAGAAATATGTTAAAGATGTGGGAGATCAGGCCACAGTTAAAATATATTGAATCAGAGTACATTTTAGCATAATCCCCATGTAGTTTTTAAAAGCACATTCATTAAAATTAGAGAAGTACTGACATATGGAAACTTTACCTGTTATGGCCCTCTTCAAACAGAACATAGAATCAGTATCTACATTTCTTTGTATTTTTTATATGAAATGACCATTAAGTGTAAGCTAATATATTTGGTTATTAACAAAGCAATAGTATTTTCTAATGCTGGAGGGAGAATAGGGCATGTTGACCATATTGAGTGATTTTTCAAACTCCATTCGACTTTGCCTAATATAACTATTCCCTTCATAAAATTCAGTCCACTCTTGTAATGCTGATGCCCCTGTGGCTCACAGAACTGTTTATTGTACTCAACTATATTTCAACCTATTATTTTCTCATTAAAAATCATGTTTGTTTTTCTATTCCAATAATCAAATAATTCATATTGAGTGATTTGGTTCATAGTTTGAATTTTATGATAAACATTCCCAGAAAACTCTTTAGTTTCTTGTAAAAATAGATTTCTGGTGGTGCATGGCACCAATTGAAATACATAAATAACACCAGCAATGGACACAATGTAGGCTTATCTTCTATTCTGTAGCGGTGTAGTTTTTAATTTTATGATTTTAGTATACCTAATCATAGATAGTTTTAACCAAAAAACAAAAACAAATTGATTTGTCCTTGGTAGTCTTAGAAAATTAATAAATCCCAATAATGATTTACTTAATATAAAGTAAAAAGGGAGCTATTTGCCCAAAGGCACACTCTTGTACAGTATGTGATTTTGGGTACTGTCATTATTATATAAGTGTCTTTGTAATATATGAACATCTCTTTTCTGTGAGTTGGCATTTAAAAATTCCATGAGCCCTGTTTCCACCAAAATGATGGTTTTTGAAGTTCTAGCTATGTCGAGGAGAATCAATGATACTGTAGATATCTGCATTTGTAACTTGAAATACTGGGTAAAATATTGATACTGAGTTTGACTTTTTAGGTTTGTTGCATTAAATAAAATAATGTTTGTTTTGAAGAGCTTTTCAGATGTTAATTTTGTTACTGTAATTATAATTATCACCATTATTATTAAACTAAAGGATCAAGTCTAGGATAATGAGATGTCATGTGAGTTCTAAGTTATACAGCGTTTGTGATCTTAATTTATTTTAACTTTTCCATTAAAAAATTACCTGATCTTTAGATTTGTGGTAGTACAGGCGGAAAGATATCAGAAAAAATTCTAAATTCTCTAGATACAAAAGGATAAACTTGTTCCAAATCTGAATATATTAGGCAGTACAAATTTCCAAAGGTAATGCAAACATGCGTTTACCAGAGATTAGTACAAAATCCTCTCTTAGATATTCATATCTTATAAATTATATTCCTACTTATGCTTCCTATCTCTACAGGAAATATGAGCCTATTCTAAAGTTGACATCAAGGAAGTAGACAAATAGTGTTGAAATGACTTATACAGTTCATGAAGCCAGTCAGAAACAAAACTAGAATATAAATCTCATAAATCCCAGAATAATATGCTTTACAGGATAATATCAGTGAAATGGATAACCTCAAGACAACATACCCAGAACACTCATTAATGCAAGATTAAGGGAAAGAACAGTTCAGTTCTCATATTAAAAAATATTTTTGGTAGAATATGTTTATGTACAGATTTGCTTGAAGATATTAAAAATGAGGTCATTACCTCTAAGTTTATGGCAGCATTCAAACTTTAAAATACAATAAACTCTAATCAGAATGTCCAGTGCTTTTGAAAAGATCTGAGTTACTTTTTGTTGCATTGTAAATAGCATGCATACCCTTAACTCTACATGTATGTGGCACTAAAAAGTTACAACTGCTTCCTACCTTCTTTTTTCTTAAACAGTGAAAACATTTTTTTCTGATACTCAAGTAATCGTTTTAACCCTTTCACTTGATATCTCTGTAGACTGACAACTACTTAGTATTCATGCCTCAATTCCAGTTCCAATGATCAAAGGGATTATCATGAGTAACAATTCACTCAGCAACCACGTATTCATCCCCATCTTGGCCCCAGTTACTGTGCTCCACCCCAATGATCTGGGGATTGAGTAATAAATTGTCCATTCCCTAAAAGGACTCACATTCTATCATGGGTGGTGTAAGTAAATAAAATGACTTATACTATTGGTTTTGGAGAGGAGAAATGCATTTTATGGGAGTGAAGGCAGAATGAACAGGGAAAAAGGACAAGAACAATAAACTATGTTTTTCCTTATGTAGATTGAGGAAACATTGCCCGAGGTTTCACAGTGGGTAAAATTTTTTTTAAAAAGTCTAAAATGTGCAAAATCCTATAAAAAGAAAATCTTTTTGCCTTGATAAAATGAACAGAAAGCAGAGATTTATGAAATAAGATCAGTTCATCAGGACATAGAGATAAACGTTTGCATTTATCCTTCAGCAGAATCTGTGGACTATATTTCTTTGTTTGTTACCAATCATAATTTTCTCAGTTTATCTGCCTGTTCTAAAAATGAATACATTATTCCTTTTATTATGAATAATCTTCAAGGGAAATTTTATTCTGAGGAAGACACTATTTTCTTAAATAAATAAAGTGATTAAAAATTAAAGATATTCCAAAAGATTTATTTCCCTTGTGTGGAGATTTATTCTTCATTCAAAAAATATTTATCATTCAAACACTGTACAGGAACTGCACCAGAATCTGGGAGTTAGAAAATCAACAACACTTGCTCTGAATGTCATATAATTTACGTGAAATGTCTTTCCAGTAGAAATCCACCAGGCCCTTCCCTCCATTCCTGCTCTTCAGGTAGTTACTTATTTACCAGTTTCTTAGGCAGGTCTGTCTTTGTCCCCTCATCTAAAATTTCAACCATTCCTTTACAACAAACTCCCTTTCTGACTTTTCTGATGTCTTGGCAACAATTGCTATCTATCCTGCTTTACATACTTTGCTTAATATTTCTCTTACTGGAATATAAGATCAAAAAATGTATTCATTTTTATTATTTCTTTAGTCCAGGCACTTATAATAACAACAAACAGAGTTGGTGTTCAAAAATAGTTATTGAATAATCGGAGCATATTACAGATAACATTACAGTTCTTATTTACACACCAATGATCTTTTCTGGGTAAGGAAATGTGATTCATTAATCAATCAATCTTTTAGGAGATAGTGTTAAATTTATCAATGCTCATTTGCAATCCTAGAGAAAAGGCACCATTTTAATCCTGATATTTAACTAAGTAGCCCAAATACTGAAAAATGAAGTAACACAAGAATGTGCTCGTGGAGAATAAATGAAATGTTTTTCTGCAAGACACAGTGCTATAAAGAAGATTTCATTAATATTTCCTGTGTATTATGCAATGTTTGCCTCTAAAATTATTAGATGAATTGCTTCAGGAACTGACTTTGGGAAATAGAGCAAATTTAATGTTATAATATAAAAATTATACAAAAATTTAACCTTTCTGGCTCCCTGACCTAGAGTTTGTCTACCATGCCTAACTTGGTACATTATTTTATTTGCAGCTTCAAATTTTTTCTACTATTTGGAAATAGTCTTGCTTCTTGTCATGGGTAATAAGAGAAAGCTTATAGTGGTGCAGCCCATTTTCAACATTAAGTCATTTTTACCTCTGGTCTCAGTAATGTTTAGACTCATGTTTTGTATTTTGGGTCAATATTCATTCCTTTGGTCTAATAGATTTTCCTATCCCCTTTTCTTAGTTCTAATTCCCTTTTTTTGCATTTGAATTTTTCTCTTGTTACCAACAGTTAGCCTATTGCTGAATTCTCTTTTGTTCACATTTTTAAGATTTATTTTATTTACTTGAAAGGCAGAGTTACAGAGAATGAGAGGAAGAGAAAGAGAGAGTGGTCTTCCATCTGCTGGCTCACTCTCCAAATGGCTTCAACAGCTAGGGCTTGGCCAGACAAAAGCCAGGAGGGAGGAGTTTCTTCTAGGTCTCTCACATGGTTTAGGGACCTAAGCACTTGGGCCATCTTCTGCTTCTCTCCTGGGCACTTTAGCAGGGAGCTGGATCAGAATTGGAGCAGCTCTTGAAATATAGGCAGTTGGATGTAATCAGTTTCTGTTCATGCTGAATAGCGCTGATTTTTGTAACCATAGGACATTTTGGAAATGGATTCTGCAACCTCTAAGGCCATTTCATAAAACACAGATACTATATTGTATCTTCCTTTTGTTTGTATCTTTAAAAATTATTTATTTGAGAGAGGGAAAGAGAGATTAAACACACACACACACACACACACACACACACGGAGACAAAAAGACAAAGATCTTATCTGCAGGTTCACTCCCCAATTCTCCACCATGGCAAGGGCTTGGTGGCACTGAGCTGAAGCTGAGAGCTGGGAACTCAATCCAGAAGACAGGAAATCAGTTGAAGTTTCTCTTGTGTATGGCAGGTACACAATTACTTGGGCATCATCATTGTTTATTAGAATTTGCTTTATCAAGAATTTGGAATCTGGAGCCAGAGACAGAAATTGAATTCAGGTACTCTGAGGTCAGTTGTAGGCTCCTAAACCGTCAAGACAAACATCTACCTTCCTTGATCTTTTGTGATTTCTCAGTTTGAGGGAAGTCAACTACAATGTCATAAACACTGATGTTTTACTCCAGTTAAACTATTCTAACAAAATGACAGAAATTTGTTGCTCATGAATAACCAAGACACTTTCCTGGCAATTTGGAGGAGGCTGAATTTAAGATGAAGGCTCCATAAGATTTGGTGTCTGGTGATGATCTATCTCTTCATTGATAGCCGTCTTCTCAATATACTTCACATGGTAGAAGGGGCAAGGGTTCTCTGGGGCCTCTTTTATAACAGCACTAATGCTATTAACAAGTGCTCTGACATCATAATCCGGTTACTTTCACAGTTCTTGTTTCT
This sequence comes from Sylvilagus floridanus, assembly GCA_949820135.1. Classification (NCBI taxonomy): domain Eukaryota; kingdom Metazoa; phylum Chordata; class Mammalia; order Lagomorpha; family Leporidae; genus Sylvilagus; species Sylvilagus floridanus. The sequence goes on from OX463243.1 coordinate 68,714,338, forward strand.
TAACAGCATCACCTTGGGAATTAGAATTTTAACATTTGGATTTTGGAAGGACATAGCATTCATTTCATCATGACAACTTAAACCATCCCCTGGTAAAGTCCATGTGGCCAGAATCTAAAGCATCCTTCCAACAGTCAGCACAAAATTGTCATCCAGGTAAATGAGATTTCTTGGAAGTATATTCTTTTGATTAGTCAAATCTTCAGAAGTCTCTAGCCTTAGCCAATAACTGGTTTGCAACTGTGTGAGATACAGGAGGCCAGAACCACATATGTGAGCCATTCCCAAATTCATGACCCAAAGCTACTGTGTTATATAATAAATACATATTATTGATAATGAAGTAAAAATTATACTAAAATTTTTCAATTAGTGATATACAAGAGTGATCTTGCATCTAAGAAACAACAGAATTTCTTCTGTCCAATGTGCATCTTCTATTACTGCCTGCTATTTTCCCATTTTCCTCAGCCCCTGTCATTTTTTTGGGAGCTCCATGTTTGGAACAGGGCAAAAGGAAAGAGGAAGGTGTATAAATTTCTACTTATTTATTGTGACTTCTACCACAGTGTCCAATTAGCCTGGATGCTGTACTGGGAGTTTTGAATATACAGGTTATCCACAAACATGGTAGAGACTCACACAACTCTCATTCTGAATTGTGCTATGCTGAGAAACTAGGGAAATTCACTCCTAAAACTCATGAATATCTAAGTTTCTTGCAACATCTGCAGCATGTGAAGAGAGACCTGTAAAGTCTGTTAGTAGCTCAAATATTATCACGATGTGTACATGACAAAATTAAAGTAACAAACAACCCCCACAGAAAACTCAAAAACCTTGGAAACAACTTGGATTTAATAGGAAAAATGAGAAAAATAAAGAATAATTGACCAAAATTGAAAAGAAATGAAATGCAAAATTTTCACAAAAGCATAGCCAATGACTGGTGAATTTTTACTGTTTTCCTGGGTGAAGAGGGTGTATTAGCTATGATTAAATATATATTCGTTTTCTAGATGTCTAGTGTAACTGAATAATTTATTATCTCTAGTTTTAACTGTATTGATATACAAATCAATTACTCTTAAATAATTAGTTTTGTGAAATCAATACTTGTATCATCAAGAATTTAACCTACTTCATTTTGTTTTTATAAATGCATAAAGATGTTTTAACACATGATAGAATGGCAGATGCCTAAACAGCACTCTGGTCTCAGAATCAGCCCTTAAGGCATTTGGATTCAGCTAAAAAGCCCATGAGAGTCTCAGGCTTGGAAAGCCAAGACACTGTGGCAAAAAAAATGATCTAAATGAAAGATCTCTCTGAGTGATATCCCAACGGAAAGAACAGGCCATCAAAGAAGGAGGTATCTTTCTCTGAAGGGAGGAGAGAACTTCCACTTTGATTATGGCTTTGTCTAAATAAAGTTGGAGTTTGTGAACTCAAAAGGCTTCCATAGCCTTGGCAGCTCATGACAAAAGCCTCAGGTGGTTAGTGACGTCATAAATAAGAGTGTCAATTGTTAAATCTACAACAGGAGTCACTGTGCACTTACTCCCCATGTAGGATCTCTGTCCTTAATGTTTTGTATTATGTGAATTAACGGTATAACTAGTACTCAAACAGTACTTTATACTTCGCGTTTCTGTGTGGGTGCAAACTGTAGAAATTTTTACTTAGTATACACTAAGTTTATCTTCTGTATATAAAGATAATTAAAAATGAATCTTAATGAAGAATGGGATGGGAGAGGGAGTAGGAGATGGGGTGGTTTACGAGTGGGAGGGAGGTTATGGGGGGAAAAAGCTGCAGCTGCTATAGCCCAAAAGTTGTACTTTTGAAATTTATATTTATTAAATAAAAGTTTAAAACAAAAAAGTAAAAAAAAAATAAATAAATAGTTATAAAAAAATAAATAAATTATAAGAGCTTTTTCTTTACTACTGGAAAACCATCAAATACATAAACTACATAAAATATGTATTTTATTTGCTATTTTATTATGGAAATAAAATATAGTTTTTACTCAATTTTTAGTATATTTCATAATTTTATTTTTCACAGGCATACCCATTTTTAAAATATTGACTTGAAGTGGATACAAGTGGAAACCATTATACTTCGTGCAATAATCCAGTCCCTAAATGACAGAAATCATATGTTTTCCCCTGATATGGTTAACTAATAGAGTACATAAAATGTAATGTGTTGTAGTAAAATGGACATTCTGAGATTCAATGAGTGTTTATAGTCTTTGTCTCTTCTGTTGAGGATGAGTGTTTCATTTCTTCATACTATTTTTTGAACTCTTCACTTAGTGTAGGCTTAACCTTAGGATCATTAAGTAAAATGAAAATAGATCTTTGTAAAAATTAAGAATTGGAATAGGAGAGGGGTGGGAAGAAAGGCTGGAGAGTGGACAGGAAGGTGGGTAGAGTGGGAAATATCACTGTATTCCTAACTCTGTGTGTATAAAATACATGAGACTTGTGTAACTTAAATAAAATAAAACTATCTAGTATCTAGTTTATGCCCTAATAAATCATGTTGTAACCAAATATTCCTAACTAGTAATATCAGTGGTCACCCTATTGGTTGGAGTGTATTTCAGAATATCCATCTACATAATACTAATACTAATAATATAATAATAATTAACAATAAGTCATTACAATTCTTGGGAAACTAGCTGTAGGGCAAAAATATATTGATACTCTTAGGAAAGTCAGTTTCCTGACTTCTGCACGTTCCCTGTAGTCCAACAGGTGAGTTTTCCTATCCTCTAGTGTCAGCTTCAGCAATCCCTTTTCCTAGTTCAAAGGGTTAAAAATGGTCAATGTACAGACAAATTTTGCATATTCTCTCCCTTATATATAGGGGCTAAAATTAAAAGCAGCAACAAGAAATATCAGTGGATATTATTTTTGCAGCAAATACAGTGTTTTGTCAAAGTTTGTTGTAAATATTTAAATCTTTGTTTTAAATAAAAAATTCATAGGAATTATATACTACCATAGTTTTCATGAATTGATGACTATTTTAAAATTTATTTCATGTGAATAAAGCTGCATATCTTCTCTTTTAATTATTGTGGACCATCTGTGCCTATTTTCCTGATGGACTATGATCTTTTCATTTTTTATTTGTTGAACTCATTAGTTAGTGGAACTGATAGCCTTTGACTATAATATAAATTTAAAATGTTATCTCAAAAAATGATAAAATAATAATTTTAGAAAATGTCTACAAACATCACAAATCAAACAATTTATGAACCAGTCTAATAAATTTTTTAGAACTTCCAAAAGGGCAGGACTGTTTTGCCAAAACCTGAACTTACAGGACATACTAGCCTGGACTGGACTTACTACCCTTACTTCAGCTGTGTGCTCTTGGAAAATGATCTTTGTCTTAACTTCATCTTCCCACCTTCCATTCCTGTTTCCCTTTCTACTAACATACTAGTCATGCCTGCACTCTAAAAGACAGCAGAGCCATAGCCACAAACCAATTCCTCTTTCCTCTACTAACAGCCAGAGTCACTTTCACTTTTTGATTAACTTTAAATAAATGAAGCTTTTTTTCACCTGTTACCTGAAGGTTTTAATCTAGAGTGTGTGACAATAGCTTTTCCTTGCCAACGTGACAAGGCTCTGTTTCATGGTGACTTCCTTTGCACATTGCGCTTTCTAGTCTCAGGTTTTTGTGCTGCCCCTCCCCTGTTACTTCATTTTTTTATTAGGTTATTTGTTTTATTGGCACACAATAATCGTACATATTTATGGGGTAAAATGTAATGTTTTGATACATGCATAAATTTTAATGATCAAATTAGGATAATGAGCATCCATCGCTTCATATATTCAATATTTCTTTGTAGTGTGAACATTCAAAAGTCTTTCTTTTAGCTATCTAGATATATGCAACATGTTATTGTTAACTATTGTTACCCTACTGTGAAATAGAATACCAGAAGGGCTTCTTTCTCCATTGTCTAGGTAGGTGTGATTGTGCTGGCTGTTCCCTTGGTGTGGATCATGCTTATAGGCCAATTAGAAGTCTTGTTCTTCACCAGGATTAAATTTCCAAAGTTCTTCAAGGGAACAAATATCTTTAGCTTTGTCTTCATCTTACTTTTTCCAGGCACTATTATGGGATTACAGCATTTATTAGGGTTTATTACTCCATCTGGTTAGTTTTTGTTTTAAAATAAATTTGAAGATTTGCCAAATAAATGTCTGTCTCCCCCTCCATACTCTCCCAATGATAATGTGGACATAGATCTATATTCTTCATCTTCTTCACAAATTCGTGGATAAAGAATTCTGAATTCTATCACAAGACAACCCTTCCACCTGTTCCCCAGATCTAAACTCTTAATTTTTCAGCATCTTTACAAGAATGATCCCCTATCTCTTCTATTTCATCAGTTTCTTCATCTTCATGAACATTTTCAGTTTATAGCCAAATGATATCTAACAATGTCAATTTTAATTAAGAAAAATATAAAAAATACAGTTGAACAAAATATCATACGATCTTCACTCTAAAACTTCCTGCCTCATCTCTTTGTTGCAATTCTTAGGGAAATAATTTAAAGCAATCATTTATATCCAGTGTCTCTACTTTTTTAAACTGCTTCAGTACATTTTGATTATGATTGCTGTACTGAGACTGTTATTAAACTCACACAAGACATTCATAGTATCAACACCAATGTTCATTTGTTCATTCATCTCTGAATCCAATGCCAATTATATTAGACATAATTGACCATTCCTTTTCTTGAAACAACTTTGTCATTGATGTCCATTACATCTCCCTCTTCTAGTTTTCTTCTTTCCTCCAAAATGATTTCCATATGCTCTTTCTCAGTTATATTCTGAATATTAGAACATATCAAGGCTTCATTTGGTCATTATTCATTTTTTCTCTTTTTTTTTTAAATTCAAACAACCTCGCCAGAATATTTCTCCAAGTCCATGGATTTAAGGATCTCTATATGTTAATTATTTTGAAATATGTATTTCGAGTCTCAACTACTTCTTGGGACTCCAAACACCTTTATAACCCATCTTTTTGATTGAACTTTTATTCAAAATGATAAGCAGCTCAAAACTAATGATCAAAAGACATTATATCTTACTTCCTATTCCAACCTTTTATCCCCTAATCTTTCCTCTTGCTATGAATTCTACAAGCACATACTTGCTTCAGAAGAAAAATCTACCACCTTTCCTTTTCTAATCCTTACATCCAGTACATCAGGAAGTCATTGACTCTCCAAAACTTGCTCTCAATGTCATCCACTTCTTTCTTTTTAAAAAAGGTTTATTTATTTATTTGAAAAGCAAAGTTATAGACAGAGAGAAGGAGAGACAGAGTGAGATTGTCCATCCGCTGCTTCATTTCCCAAATGACTGCAACAGCCAGGCCAGAGCCAGGCGTGAGCCAGGAGCCAGGAGCTTCTTCCAGGTCTCCCACATGGATGGCAGGGCCCCAGTTCTTGTGTCATCTTCTGCTGCTTTCCCAAGTCATTAGCAGGGAGCTGGATCAGAAGTGGGCAGCTGGAACTTGAACCGGTGCCCTTTTGAGATGCCGGTGTCATAGGTGGCAGCTTAACCCACCACACCACAATGCCAGCCAGTCATCCACTTCTTTGTAGGTCTATTCCATTTTTCTAGACCTGTTCTACTATTTCTTACCCATACAACTACAGGAGTTTTCTAACTGCTATCTCTCGTATTTTGAAACGAAGCTTTGTATAGCAACCAGATGAGTCTTTGAAGTTGGTCAGCTTTTGTGTCACTTCCCAATCCTGTTAAAATACAATTCAGTTTCCTTAGCTGGGTTTACAACGTCCTTGCCTTTTCTTATAAACTCATTTCATACCATTCTATCTCTCACTCAACGTGCTTTCCAAATACTGGTCTTCCTTTTTCTTGTTTATAATATAAAGCATTTGCTCTAAGTGTTCCCTCTACCTAAAGAACTCTTTTCCCTGCTTTGTATGGCGAGTCCTTCCTATCATTAAAATGCCATCCTCTAAGGGAAAAAAAAGTCACTCTTACCTGACTGTATTCTCACCCAGTACATACATAACATGTAGTACTAAATAATATTTTCTTATTTTTTTGTACATACCCATATTTCCATAAGAGATATGACAACCTTGAGAGAATTGTGTCTGGCACAGGGTAGTTAATTAATAAATGTTTGTTGAGTAAGTTAACATGTTCTGAACCTGGGATTTTCTGTGATTCAGATGAGCAGTCTTAGCTAGGTGGCCAATGTGGCTCTACCACATCTGAAGACTACAATATTGTTATGCCTGAATAAGCCTGAAGGTCTTGCAAGAAAAAAGAGAAATCTTAATAAGATCCTTACAAATACAGATAGCTCATTTAGGCAGTGATCTAAATTTGTATTTTTCTCCACTGCAATGTGCTCCCAGTAGAATTTACTTTAAGAATTGGTGAAGTTGGGGCAGATGTTTGGTGCAGTGGCTCGGCCATCACTGGGGATGATCTCATCCCATATCATTGTCCCTAGTTCCAGTCCTGGCTCCACTTTTGATTCCAGCTGCCTGCTAGTGTGAATTCCTGGTGGCAGCAGGTGATGGCTGAAGTACTTGGGTCACTGCCACCTACAGGGAAGAACCAGATTGAGTTCTGGGCTCCTTGCCTTGGCTTGGCCTTCTCTTAGCTATTGCAGGCATTTGGGGAGTCAATCATTGAACATCCTACTCTCTCTCCCCACTCCTCACACTTCTTTTTTTTTTTTTTAAGATTTATTTATTTATTTGAAAAGAAGAGTGACACACAGAGAGAAGGAGAGGCAGAGGTAGAGAAACATCTTCCATCCGCTGGTTCACTCCCCAATTCACTGTAATAACTGGAGCTGCACAGGCCAAAGCCAGGAGCCAAGAGCTTCCTCCAGGTCTTCCACAAGGGTGCAGGGGCCCAAGGACTTGGGCCATACTCCACTGCTATCCCAGGCCACAGCAGAGAGCTGGATGGGAAATGGAGCAGACAGATATCAAACCTGTGCCCATATGGGATGCCCGCAATGCAGGCAGCGACTTTACCCACTACACTACAGTGCCAGCCCCATACTTCTTTTTAAATAAATAAATAGTTTTTAAAATTTGGAAAATTAAAGGTTAGCAAGGAAATTACAATACTTTTAAAAATAAATCATTTTTAAACATCTGCTCTACTGGTAAAAAACACTTACTTTTCACTTTGTTAATAAAGAACTACATCTTTAAATTTAAAAACAGAGAAGAAAAATGTATGATAATCTCTCTCATATCTACAGCTTAATAATTCTTTCTCATTAGCCTGACTAATATTTTCATTGGATGCTATGATTTTTCAGGCACTATCTGTCTCTTTTTGGAAAAGTTAAGAATGTTGCAACTACATCTTGAATATTATGAATTCAAATTAAAAAAAAACAAAATCTATATACATAGAATTAAAACAAATGGCATCTATTTACAACTGCTTTATTAAAATGTAGGTTGGAAGAGGTGAATGGTACTATTTGGAATATTAAATTTTACTGTTTCTTATGCTCCAGGGAATCAGAGTTTTGTCAGGTTGAAAGTGTAAATGCCATTAAACAAAGCAAAATGCCTGGAAGGGGATGTAATACATTAGTCAATTTAAACAATAAGAAGAAATATTTTCATTTAACCTATGCTAATGCATTCTTTCAAAAAATGTATAGATCTTTGTCCAAAGGAGTATTAGTTTTGTGAAAATGAAATACAATTCAAAGCAATTCAACACACATTAATTTTTATTGTACACATACAGTGTTCCAAACCATGAACTTGCATTTTTTGCTCAAATACAGTGTACACGGAAACTATGATAACACATGAAATCCAGTAATAAACTAAGTACTAAAAGAGTACCCAAGGAATCCCCATGCTTCCTAATAGTCATTTTTCATAGATGTCATGATTATGATTTTATAACCATATTATAATATATACATTTTATTTCTTAGCTAAATTGCAATTACAAAAAAGTAGTAAAAATGAGGCAAATCATGAAAAGTTGAAATTAGGGATAAAATGACCCTATGGGTTAGTAAAATATGGCAGATTAAAGGAAACATAATACATACTAGCAGGGTCACTTTACTTGAAGTCTATCTTTATTTGGTGTTTTGAAAACATAGTATTTCATTGAAGCAATATTTTCTCCCATGTTATGTCATATGATGGTGATGTATTAAATGTTGTGGCCTATTTATATTGTAATATGAATACAAAAAAGGTATTTTTGATGAATTAATGCTATATAATGTAAAGAGTTTAAAAATGCTCCAAAACATTAGTCTAACTCCTTTTCAAATAAATACAGAAAATCCACATAGAGGATTCAGTTGGCAGTTGTTTATATTTTTGCTGGAAAATTTTGAGCCATTTGATGGAGAAATTTTTAAAAATTTAACAAATGATACTAAAGAGCTTTGAACCTAGACAGCTCATTGTGGAAAAAACCTAGAGTTGAATGTGTATGTTAGCATTCATAATAAGTGGGAGAGATATTAATGAGGTAATTAGCACCTATGCTATAAATATTTAACGTGCATAACTAAGACAAAATTGGCCATAAGTGATGACAGGTGCTGGAGACAGTCAGAAAGTAGAATTTTAAACCAGTAATACTCAGGGAATAAAACATTATCACATTAAATTAGTAACCAGACCTTTAATTAGCATTATGTATTAACACTTTTAAAACAAACAATTTTCTAATCACAAAAGTAGTTTTTTCAATGTAGAGAACTTTCAAAATCTAAAAGCAAAATTAAAAAGACAAAAATCATCATATCCCTTCTACCTGAATGCAACTACTTAGCAAAAGTGTTTTCTTCTAGTCCTTTTATGATGGATCCACACAATATTTAATTTAGACGAGGGACCTATTTTGAATAAAATTTTATCTAATATTTATACTTAGATTGTGTTTATGATTAAATTATTAATACACTTTCATATTATGTGATTTTGAATTCATAAAATGATACATAGAGGAAATTTGGAGCAACCTATGCTCTCATAAGGCAGTAAATCCATTTTTTTTTTTTTTTGACAGGCAGAGTGGACAGTGAGAGAGAGAGAGAGAGAAAGGTCTTCCTTTTGCCGTTGGTTCACCCTCCAATGGCCGCCGCGGACGGCGCACTGCGGCCGGCGCACCGCGCTCATCCGATGGCAGGAGCCAGGAGCTAGGTGCTTTTCCTGGTCTCCCCATGGGGTGCAGGGCCCAAGCACCTGGGCCATCCTCCACTGCACTCCCGGGCCACAGCAGAGGGCTGGCCTGGAAGAGGGGCAACCGGGACAGATTCCGGCGCCCCGACCGGGACTAGAACCCGGTGTGCCGGCGCCGCAAGGCGGAGGATTAGCCTGTTGAGCCACGGCGCCGGCCAGTAAATCCATTTTCTAAAGATTTATTTATTTGTTTGGAAGGCAGAATTACAGAGAGGCAGAGGCACACAAAGACAGAGAGGTCTTCTATATGCTGGTTCACTGCCCAAGTGACTGGAGCTGGGCTCATCTGGAGCCAAGAGCCAGGAGCTTCCTCTGGCTCTCCCACCTGGTACAGATGCCCAAAGACTTGGGCCATCTTCTACCACTTTCCCAGGCCAACGCAAAAAGCTGGATCAGAAGTAAAGCAGCCAAAACTTGAACTGGCACCCCTTAAGGGATGCTGGCACTGCAGGCAGCATATTTACCCGCTGCACCACAGCGTCGGCACCCATATTGTTCTTGTTGATGGGTTGGTTTATATTCTCTTTTCTATTATTTCTCCAACCTTAACTATCACCCTCTGTACACTCAATGTTTAATACTCTGTACAAGAATCTCACCACTGTTCTTGTGTCAAGGTGTTGTGTGTGTGTGTGTATGTGTGTGCGTGTGTGTGTGTGTGTGTAATACAGCCTCCCTCCTTCTTTCCCCTCTCCATGTGTACCACTTCCCTAAGTTAGTGACATTTTGGCCCAGAAGTCACTCTTCCTCACTCTCCATCCAGAAAGTTTTGCTTGAATTCTCCTGCTTTCACTTGGAGTAATTGATCAGGCATGGTGTCCCTGTTAGATTCAGTATAAACTTCTGATAGTTAATTTAAAATAAATCATGTTTGTTTAAGTATATGTATTTACCCCTATCTGGGGCTCTTGGATCTTCAGAACATGTCACAGTGTAAGTCTATATTACTTGCTCAGATACTATTAGTTAAAATAAGGACAATCATTACATAAAAGAGTTTTACTTCTCTACTTTTTTTTTTCTCTAATGTTTAGAAACTTCCATTTGGTATTTATCAGTGTATACTTCTATGTATAACAATAGTCAGCTTGTGTACTTGCTATATGTATTAATGTGTACTTGCTATATGTATTAATTTTTAAGGCTGTTCTTAGGAATTAGAGTACATGGTTTAAAACAGCAGATTATTTTTCCCTCTCACAGTTCTGGAAATTAGAAATCTGAAATCAAGGAGTTGTCAAGACCATGATTCCTCTAAAGCCTCTAGATAAAATTGTTTCCTTGCCTCTTCCTAGCTTGTGGTGGTCACCAGGACTCGACATTTCTTAGGTTATAGATGTGTCCCGTCAATCTGTCTGCGTCATCACATGGCGCTTGCCCTCTGTATGACTATGTTTTCTTCTGTGTCTCTATGCCCAAATATCTTTTTTTTTCTTTTATGAAAACAATAATCATTGAATTTAGGATACATTATAAGTTAGTATACCATCATATAACTCTATTTCCTTTGTAAAGACTAAATTCTTAAATAAGATCACACATGTACTGAGTATTAAGATTTAAACACATTTTCTTAGAGAACACTTCAATCAACTATTACACATGATACCACAAATGCTCTGTCCATTTATATTAAAATATCGCTGCATTGAAATCTTAGGGAAATCATCTTTATTGTCATTTTATTTAAACTTAATAAATAAAATAGAAAAAAAGAATATCAGAAATGAGTCGGACATATACACTTATTTCCCTTTTTATAGATCTGTAGTTTTAACAAATGTGTTCAATGCAGAAATGTCCTTTTTTAAAAGAAAATTTAAGGATTTTTATTCAGTGAGAGGAATGCACAGGAAAGTGAGAGCATTATTTAGGGAAGAAAGAGAGGTCTAGAAGCTAAGTTGGGTCTATACCAGGCAGAGAGCAGGCCAGGAGGGAGCCATGTGGAGTAAGAGTATGGTTATGGGCAGCCACAGGTAGTTTAGTGTGGGAGCAAAGCAAAGGGAGAGACCAGGCCATGAGCCATGGGGAGCAAGCATCCAGGCCAGAAAGCAGATAGCAGGTGGCCTAAAAGCCATGCACTCTTGGAGCAACAAGAGAGGGGCCCACCATGTTCCAGGCCTTTTATTTATTCCCAAGGGGGAGTGGTTACGTAGTCTGGCAGGTGGGCGTACAGATGAGGTCAGGTAGGGAAATGAGACCACAGAGGAGGCATGGTCTTCCAGGTCACAAACCTAATCGATTTTATCCTGCCTGCCTGTATCATTCCCCAGAGACTCCAGACCTTAATCTTAAGGGATGATGAAGGGTATAGAATCATCATATATTCTATAGCTGCTTCCTGCTTATGAGGTGCATAGTGCAGGCCCTGTCTGTACTGGGTCTGGAAATCTCTGCCTAGTTCGTCTGGCAAATTAGCTTTATGAGCTGGAGTAGTATCTGTCACCACCAATGGCTTTTTCCCCTGAATGTTTGATATTCCCAGAAGTTCTGAAACATATGTTTCTTAATTTGCATAAGAAAAACCAGACCAAAGCCAATTGCAAGTGGCATGCCCCTTAAGATGGAAAGAGCTTATCTTAAAGACTCCCAGAGAGTGGGTGGTGATAGACTACCCTTATGTAGATTATAAAACCATTTAGCCCGAGCATAGAGAATTATAATAGAAGAATCCATTAGGAGTTCTATTGTCAATAACAGTTCCCAGAGAGAATCAAAAGAGGCAGGTACAGCATGTCTGCCTGAATGTGCAGCAGTGTTGATGTGATGAAAGCAAAAGCTTTACTTATCTTTTTGCTTTTGAAGAGGCACTTACAATCTCGATTGGCTTACAGGAATAATCAGGTGTTTCTTTTGAGTTCACCTGTGAAGACTTAAGAGGTAGAAGTTTAATCTTAATCTCACTGAGGTAGTTGTGCTCAGTAGCACCTGGTAAGGTTCCTGTCATTTAAGCTGCATCTGATCTGAAGAGGATCTTCCTAGGAATGGTTTGCTCAGGAATTGTTAATGTTGGAGCTTCTGGTAAAGGCTCTTTAACTCTTGGACCACCTTTTGTAGCTCCCCTGTCCAGCACAGTGTGTCTGTATCAGGGCCTTGTACAACTTCATCTAAAGACTTGGAATCCGAATCCTGGAATCTATATTCCACAGAATCCTGCCATTAGTGATTCTAAATATTGGAGTCTCTGTTAAAAGCTCCTTAATTCTTTGGAACAACTTTTGCAGCTACTCTGTCCAGCACAGTGTGTCTGCGTCAGGGCCTTTTAAAGCTTCATACAAAAGCTTGGGATCCAAATCCTGGAATCCATATTCAACAGAATCTTGCTAGTCCAATAAATATCCTTTTTAGTCTGTGGTGACCATATTTATAGAAGAGCTTCCATTGTCTTGACAGAGAGAACACAATTTCCTGGAGTTAGGACATATTCCAGGTAATCTACTTCTAGTTTAGAAACCTGAGATTTTGTTGGGAAAATTCTGCATCCTAACTTTCCCAGATTCTGGATTTAGTGGGATGAAGAAGAAATTATCCCTGGGGCCTGCACTGTGGTGTAGCAGTTAAAGCCGCTGCCTGCAGTGCTGGCATTTCATATGGGCACTGGTTCAAGTCCTGGCTGCTCCACTTCTGATCCAGCTCTCTGCTATGGACTGGAAAAGCACTAAAAGATGGCCCAAGTGCGTGGGTCCCTACACCTACATGCGGTACTCAGAAGAAGCTCTTGGCTCCTGGCTTCAGATCGGAGCAGCTCAGCTCTAGCTATTACAGCTAATTGGGGAGTGAACCAGTGGGTGGAAGACCTTTCTCTCTGGCTCTCCTTCTATTTCTGTGTAACTCTGCCTTTCAAATAAATAAATAAATCTTAAAAAAAGAGATTATCCCTTAGGCAAAGGTTTAGCACACATTAAGATGCATTGAAACAACTGTCTCATTAGTCAGCCTGAGGCCTTTAACTATTCTGTACTTTTCATTTGATCTTATGTTAAAACATACAAGATAGGAATATCACAGAGGGACATCGATCCAAGAGTCCATGTTTGAAACACTTAGTTAACTATTTTTTTAAAGATTTTATTTCTTCATTTGAGAGGTAGAGTTACAGACAGTGAGAAGGAGATACAGAGAGAATGGTCTTCCTTCCAATGGTTCACTCCCCAATTGGCCGCAACGGCCAGAGCTGTGCCAATCTGAAGCCAGGAGCCAGGTGCTTACTCCTGGTCTCCCATGCGGGTGCAGGGCCCAAGCACTTGGGCAATCCTCTACTGCTTTCCCAGGCCACAGCAGAGAGCTGGATTGGAAGAGGAGCAGCCAGGACTAGAATAGGTGCCCATATGGGATGCCGGCACTGCAGGTGGAGGATTAACCTATGCGCCATGGTGTTGGCCCCAAAAAACTTAGTTAACTTTAAAGAAGCACCTAAGAATACAGGCAACAGAGTTTGACATTTAGACATAATTAGAACTTCTGATACATAATAATATAACACACTACAACAATATAAGTCTTTGGGAACAAATTTCACCATTAATTTTAATAGTGTAACTCTTTGAGGGCAGAGGTCCGGCATGGGAAATTAGTACACAGTGACTCCTGTTTTAATTTAACAATTGATACTCTTATGTATGATATCAGTGATCACCTGAGGCTCTTGACTTGAACTATCTAGGCTATGGAAGCCTTTGAATCCACAAACTCCATAAGTATTCTGACAAGGCCATGTGTGAAGTGGAAATTCTTTCCTCATCCTTCTGGCCAGCACCGAGGCTCAATAAGCTAATCCTCCACCTTGCGGTGCCGGCATACCGGGTTCTAGTCCTGGTCGGGGCACTGGATTCTGTCCCAGTTGCCCCTCTTCCGGGCCAGCTCTCTGCTGTGGCCAGGGAGTGCAGTGGAGGATGGCCCAAGTGCTTGGGCCCTGCACCCCATGGGAGACCAGGAGAAGCACCTGGTTCCTGCCTTCAGATCAATGCAGTGCGCCGGCCACAGCGTGCTGGCTGCGGCGGCCATTGGAGGGTGAACCAATGGCAAAAGGAAGACCATTCTCTCTGTCTCTCTCTCTCACTGTCCACTCTGCCTGTCAAAAAAAAAAAAAAAAAGAAAGAAAGAAAAGTACATCCTTCTTTGACGACCATTTCTTTCCACTGGGGTCTCATGCAGGGAGGTCCTCCAAGTAGGACACTTTTTGCATGAGTGTCCTGGCTTTCCATGCCTGAAATGCTCTTGTTGGCTTTTCAGCCAGACCAGAAAGACTTTAGGGCTGACTCTGAGGTCGCTGAGTGTTACTGATAGCAGTTGTCATTCTATGAGTCTGCTGTATGGACTGTTTCTCATGTTGGAGTATTTTCTCCAACATTTAATCCTATTTATCATTATTACCAGATATTTAATGCTTTTATATGATCCCTTTAACACTTAGTCCCATCTATATGATCACTTTAACACTTTAGATGTTACTTTCCCCATCTAGCTCAAGGGGATTTCGGATCCCATGATAAATTTTTAAACTGTACCCTTAGAAGTAAGTCCTTAGGAATGCATGCAGAACTATACAGCTTTACAGTTTCTTAGTGGTAACTGAGATGATAAAAACAGACATAACTCTTCATAAGCCTAATTATCCTTAAGCATTTGACATGGATACTTGTATTAGTTATAGTTCCTTAAACATGTGACTAAGCAACTTCTGACCGTTTTGCTGCTTTTTGCAACACAAATCAAGTTCTGAAATGACATTAAAACTAAGAGATCCATTTATTGGCCATGTTACACCATTTCCTTACCTGTAGATAGACCATAGAGTATTTCAGAGAGTAATCATCCATTCCTTAGTAATACCATCTAGCCTCAGGGCCTCCCAATTTTTAAGTATAGATCCTAAGGGAGTCTCCATGGGAGCAGATATATAGCTACCCATAGTTGAATCACCTCATAACCAGGCAGAGACAAAAGGTAGGTAGATAGGCTAAGCTTGGGCCCAGTTGTATATCCAAACATGTGCTTAATAAGTAATCTGATATCCCAGAGTTATCACACTTACTATAGAGTTTAATATATATATATCATATATTATACATATATCATATATACTTTACATGTTACATACATTATATAGTACATATATACCCCCATATATATTACATGTAATAGTTACATACATATATGTACATATACTATACATATATATGCATTGTGCATATATATATATATATATATATATCCAAAAGGATGTGAGCACAAGGCTGCAGAAAATAACAAAAGAGAAAAGGGAAATGGGTTCAGAATTGGTGCATGGCCATAATATAACAAACTGAAAAGAAAAATCAAAGAAGGTTTGAGCAGGAGGCTACTTAAAATATCAAAAAAGGGAAACAATTTCTGGTGCTTAGCCAAGAGAATAATAAAATAAATAAAACTAGAATAAAGCTCAGCTAACCAGGTGTGCATAATGTGGCCAACCGTGGGAAGCTGCCATCTTGGGGTGGAGTCTGTTGTCCATCTTCTGGTAAGGGCAGAAGTTCCCACAGGGGCCGCCATTTTGGTGACCTCATGTCTTTCATGGCAGTGGCCATCTTGGAAACGACGTGTTTCTGATGCAGTCCGCTACCTTGGAATGGAAGTCCCACCTTCTGCAAAAGGAAAGGGAGCATCTGCCATGTTTAATGTTCTGCCTCCCTGATGCTACCTTGTTCCTTGGCAACCAAACCAGTTACCCAGCTCAACATTAACATGTTTGATTTGAAAATAAAAACCCCTGAGACAAAGCTGAATTTCCAGGACCATTTAAACTGGTCCATAAAATTTTAAAAAATTAAAAAAAAAAACTTTTTAAAATGTTAACCTTAGCGTGTCCATTTCACTTCAACAGGTTTCCTTTTTGGTGCTTGGTTAGTTGTCACTGATCAGAGAGATCATATGATATTTGTCCCTTTGGGACTGGCTTAATTCACTCAGCATGATGTTTTCCAGATTCCTCTGTTTTGTTGCAAATGACTGGATTTCATTGTTTTTGACTGCTGTATAGTATTCTATAGAGTACATGTCCCATAATTTCTTTATCCAGTCTACTGTTGATGGGCATTTGGGTTGATTCCAGGTCTTAGCTATTGTGAATTGAGCTGCAATAAACACTGAGGTGCAGATAGATTCTTTTTTTTTTTTTTTTTTTTTTTGCCAATTTAATTTCCCTTGGGTAAATTCCAAGGAGTGGGATGGCTGGGTTGTATGGTAGTCCTCTGTGAAAATCTTTCTCATCTCTCTGCCCAATTCCATTAGTACTAACAGCATATTCTCAAAACAGGAATAGCAAAAAAAGAAACTAATTCATGCATTTTCTGGAAGCCACAAATACTAAGGAAAACTGGAAAAGTTACCTAAGCTCTGTACCTTTTGAATGAAAACGCCAGCCTGAGTGGGTGTGGGCTCTCGGGCAGCTGAGGCAGGGCAGGGTTAGCTAGAGCCGAGAGCTGTGGCTATGTCAGGAGTCGTGAGTGTCAGCCACTGCTGCTATGGTGGCAGCGCTGAGGATGTGAGCAAGGACCCCCTCATCGCGAGTTTTGTGCCAATGAGAAGCCAGTGTGCATCCTGAGCAGGCCAGTGGTGACCAGCAGAGAAAGCAGTACAAGTCTCTCTGGCAGACCCCCTTGCCGCAAGTAGAGGTGGGCTGGGGAGGCAGAGCCAGTGTGTTTGTGCAGCTGGAACTTGGCTGGCAGCCATTCTGGGAATGGTCCAGCCTCTGCAAAACGGCAGGAATCTTGTGCATGTCCCGCATACCAGTGGTGGTGGCAGGATGGATCACCGGCTTCCACGCCTCCCTCAGGGATGCACCCACCATGGAGCCTGGACCATGTGGGGCTGGAGCAAGGTGAGTGGCAAGACAGTGCATCCAGCCCAGCTGGGGGAATGAGCACTCCCCACAGGGGTGGCAGTGGGTGCCAAGTGCAACTCAGGCCCCATATGTCACATGAGAGTCGGAAACTATCCCTTCCCCCAGCTGTGGCCAAAGTAGGACAGGAAGGGTGACTGTGCACTCCCTGATCTGAAGGGAAGCCATAAATGTAGATAAGGGAGGAAGTTGAATGCAAAAAGATGAGAAAAGTTGGGAATCCTGGGAAGCTGGTTTTTAGCATGCTGCCATTTTCTTTTCTTTTAAACTAATCAAGACAATTACTATATATTGGGGAGTCCCTTTGTTATTAAGGTTCCCATCTGGGTCACCATTATGATTATCATTCATCTTATTAATAATTTTCAATATAAATAACCCTGTGGATCTTGCCACTTATTTAGAGAAGAATTCTGAATATTGGCTCAAGTAGATCAGACAACATGGTAACTTTTTAAGGATTTTTATTCAGTGAGAGGAATGCATAGGAAAGTAAGGGCTTTATTTAGGGAAGAAGGAGAATTAAAGAATCTAAGTTGGGTTCCTACCAGGCAGAGAGCAGGCCAGGAGGAGCCATGTGGAGCAAGAGTATGGTTACAAGCAGCCACAGGCAGCAAAGGCAGAGAGCAGGCCATGAGCCATGTGGAGCAACCATGCAGGCTGGAAAACAGAGAGTGGGTGGCCCAAGTGCCTTGTGCCCATAGGGCAACAAGAATCAATACAGAAATTTCTGGGCATGGCTTTATAAACCAGTCTTCATAGTGCAAATTTTTAAGAGCTTAATTCTCTTCTTATAGATGACCAACAAATGAATCTTATGCTTAGAAGATTTAGCACTTAATAAGGCTTCACTAGTTTTCCCAGCAATTGAAAATAGTTTGCAGATTTTATTAAGTGGCATTTCCTACAATTCTTTACTATGGATTTTGTTGGATTTGTTTTGTCCCATAAGAGCTTAGTTTACACATGATAAATAAATGAAATCCAAGTTAGGAAAGTACTAAGTGAATGGATTATTTATGCCATTTAAGAGCTCTCAAACCTAGAGCCTGAATCATTTTTTAAAAGATGGGAGATCTTCAAAAAGTTCCTGGAAAATGTGCATCATGAAAAAAACCATGTATATATCAAAAGTTTTGGCAACAAATTACTTTTTAAATTCTATTTTATGAACTTTTAGAAACTCTCTGGATTTACAAAGTTATCATAGTTACAAACTTAACAATTTAGAATCACATGAAAAGGTGCTGATAAAAATATTAGTGACTTAATTGCACAAATTGTAATGGAATAAGTGCAATGAAATTAAATTAGATCTAACAATAATGTAACCAAATAATATATTAGCGCTATGGGAACACATTGGGTAAAATGGTTCCTTTGAAAGATATACCCTCAATTATGATGGAGGCTTTTGTGGATCCATCAACACATGTTGTTCCAGAAAATAATCCTCCTTTCAACACACATTTCCTGAGTGTACTATATAGCAGGTTCTGTGATGGCAATACCTATTTTCTCTGATGTATTTTGTGTCTCTTTAGGGCAGAAACTGCACTTATTTTTCTTTCAACAGGACTATAGTGAGCTCTATAGCTGTGGAGTGGGAACTGGGTACACATTAGGGATTATGGACTCAAGGACTATATGTAATGATAAAAACTCTCCCACACACAATGAGTTATAATTTACATTTAATGGCTAGTTCAAATGATTTAGAAAAATGATTTAGAGAATGATTTAACCTTCTGTAGAATATTAATTTATAAAATTTAAATGAAAATTGAATATTTTTATCAAAAACCTTTTTTCTATTTAATATAAATTTCAACTGCTGACTAGTGTGCTAGTTCAGCACTCTAAAATTTATTCAGATGATTGTTAATTCAACAGAAAATAGGTGGTATATACCAAAGCATTTTATACTTTATTAATCAGTTTATTTTATAAAATTGTCACAGAACAGGAGTTGCAATGCAAAGGATAAAGTTATTGATAACACGATGACAGATTCTTTTTCTTTTTAAGATTTATTTATTTATTTTAAAGCACAAGTTACAGAGAGAGAAAGGAGAGGGGGTGGGAGAGAGAGAGAGGGAGAGAGAGAGAGAGAGAGGTATTCCATCGCTGGTTCACTCCTCAACTGGCTGCAATGGCCAGGGCTGGGCCACCTTGAAGCCAGGAGCCAGGAGCCAGGAGCCAGGAGCTTCATCCATGTTTCCCATATGAGTGCAGGAGCACAAGAACTTGAGGAATCTTCCAGTGCTTTTCCAGGCATATTAGCAGGGAGTTGGGCTGGAAACTCAAACTGGCCCCCATATTGGAATGCTGGCATCCCAGGTGGTAGCTTAATCCTCTATGCCACAATACTAGCCCCAATGATAGACTCTTAAATATTTTTCTCTCAGAACCTTATGAAAAATATAGATGTTCTCCCCAGAAAAATAAAAACCGCATTAAAATTTATATTAAATTTTCAGTATTCATTGATTTCTTAAATTCTGGACCAATTCCCTCTTCTATTTCATTTCTCTCTCTAACACTCAGTGATATTGGTTAGGAAATTTTAAAAAATTAAAATATAATACATTTGGTTAACATATTTCATCCCATCAAATGAATAAAGAATATAAATAAGCAACCAAGCAATTCAAAAGATGCCTGTAACAACTCAGGATTTGAGAGGGAGAAGAGACATTTTTGTGTCAAGTGAATCAAGTAATACCCCATTTAACTTAGCGATTCAGGGATGGTTAATAAAATTTGTACAGAAGAGAGGCGGGATCTTCAAAAATACATGAGAAATGCACGTCATGAAATGAAACTATTCATGGATTTTTAAAAGAGATTTATTTATTTATCTGAAAGCCAGAGTTACAGAGAGGCAGAAGCAGAGAGAGAAAGAGAGGTTCCCTCTACTGGTCCCTTCCCCAGAATACCGTAACTGCCAGAGCTGTGCCAATCTGGAGCCAGGAGACTCTGCTGGGTCTCCCATGTGGGCAGGTCATATGGCCATTCCATTTCTAGTTTTTAAAAAAATCTTCATACTGTTTTCCATAGTGGCTGCACTAATTTACAGTTACACCAACATTGTAGAATATGTCTCTTTTCTCCATATCACTGCCAATTTTTGCTACTTTCTGTCTTTTTGATAATAGCCATTCTTACAGGGATAAAATGATACTTCATTGTGATTTTGATTTTCATTTCCCTGATGGCTAGTAATATTGAGCATTTTTTTCATTTGTATGTTGATCATTTGTATTTTTTCTTTTGAGAATTTTCTGTTCAGGTCCTTTTCTCATTTATTTTTTTAAGATTAGTTTATTTTTTTTTGGAAAGGCAAAGATTCAGACAAAAAGGGAAGTAGGGATTGAGGGAGGGAATAGGAGACAGAGAAGGAGGAAGGGAATAGAGGGAGAGAGAGAAAGAAATCTCTGCAATAGCCAGGTTTGAGCCAGGCTTAAGCCAGGAGCCAGAATCTCTACCCTGTTTTACTACATGGGTGGCAGGGCCCCAAATACTTCTGCCATTTTCTACTGCCTTCCCAGGTGCATTAGCAGGAAGCTGGGTAGAAAGTAGAGCAGTCTGGACTCAAAATAGCATTCAGATAAGGGATGTCGGTTTCACAAGCAGTGGCTTTATCTGCTGTGCCACAACACCAGCACGATTTACCCATTATTAACTGGATTGGCTGCTTTCCTGTTGCTGAGTTTTTTTTTTTTTCTTTACATACTCTGTATATTAAATCTTTTTCAGATAAACAGCTTACAAATAATTCTCTCATTCTGTCAGTTGTCTCTTTACTCTATTGGTTGTTTCCTTTGCTGAACAGAAGCTTCTGAATTTAATATAATTCAGTTTATCTAGTTTTGCTTTTGTTGTCTGTGCTTTTGGGATTTTACCCAAGAGATCATTGCCTATATTTTCTTCTAGCAATTTCATGGTTTCAGGTCTTACATTTAGGGTTTTTCTCCATCCTGAGTTAATTTTTGTATATGATAAGAGATAGAGATCTAATTTCATTCTTCTGCATGAGTTTGTACAGTTTTTCTAGCACTAGTTATTGGAAAGACTTTCTTCTTTGATGTATGTTCTTGGCACCTCTATCAAAATCAGTTGGCTATATTTGTGTGTATTAATTTATGTGTCTCTATTCTCTTCCATTTATCTATGTGTCAGTTTTTATGCCAGTATTACGCCGTTTAACTACTATACCTTTGTAGTATACTTTGAAATCAGTTATCTTGATACTTCCAACTTGATTTTATTTACATTCAGTTGTTTTTGCTGCATCTTTTGTGGTTTCATATGATATTTTTATTAATAATGTCATTGATATTTTGATATTGATTGGAGTTAATCTTTATATTGCTTTACAAATCTGAAATTGTCAGTGGTCTTAGAAGTGGCAGCATTGCTCATGGATTTGAAGAATTAATATAGGTATCTTTTAATTTTATTTTTCCATGAACTTATTAAAACATGCTTCTATAATAAATATTCCAAAATAAAATCTCTTTGAGAACTGACTCTTCAGTTACCTGGATGGCAGGCCATATTCAATACCACATCTGGGTCAATGCTGTGCATCTCTTATGGTTAACAGTTCATGTCCAATCCAATTCTCTGCTAATGGCCTGGGAAAGAGTGGAAGATGGTCCAAGTGCTTGGGTTCCTGCACCTACATGGGAGAACCAGAAGAAATTCCTGGCCTCTATCTTCAGCTTAGGCCCAGCTCTGGTGGTTGAGGCCATCTGGGGAGTGAACCAGCAGATGCAAGATATCTATCTGTCTTTCCCTTTGTCTGTAACTCTGCCTCTCAAAGAAATCAATCTTTTTTCTAAAAAAAGACTATCTATGATTGACAAAAGAAATTAATTCAAGTATTGGGCTGAAATAATTAGTCTTTCCCTCATTTTTAAAAATGAATATAACCCTACCATACAACCCAGACATCCCGAGCTCCTTGGAATTTATCCAAGGGAAATTAAATTGACAAAAAAAATCTATCTGCACCTTAATGTTTATTGCAGCTCAATTCACAATAGCTAAGACCTGGAATCAACCCAATGCCCATCAACAGTAGACTGGATAAAGAAATTATGGGACATGTACTCTATAGAATACTATACAGCAGTCAAAAACAATTAAATCTGGTCATTTGCAACAAAACGGAGAATCTGGAAAACATCATGCTGAGTGAAATAAGCCAGTCCCAAAGGGACAAATATCATATGATCTCCCTGATCAGTGACAACTAATCAACCAAAAAAAGGAAACTTGTTGAGGTAAAAGGGACACTGAGAAAAGTGACTTGATCAGCCCTTGTCCTGACTGTTGATATACAATTTAATACTTTATCCCTTTTAGTATTTTCTTTTTTCTAGTTAATACTATTGGTTGAACTCTGTAATTAACACACATTTATTCTTAGGTGTTTAAATTTAACTGAAAAGTGATCCCTGTTAAATATAAGAGTGAGGATAAGAGAGGGAGGAGTTGTACAATTTGGGACATGCTCACTCGGACTTGCTCCAAATGGTGGAGTTAGAAATGTGCCAGGGGATTCCAATTCAATCCCATCAAGATGGCATGTACCAATGCCGTCTCACTAGTCCAAGTGATCAATTTCAGTTCACAATTGATCATAATGATAGGATTAAGAGTCAAAGGGATCACACAAACAAGACTGGTATCTGAATACTAACTGATAGAATAAAACGGGGAGAGAACGATCCAACATGGGAAGTGGGATACACAGCGGACTCATAGAATGGCAGATGTCCTAAACAGCACTCTGGCCTCAGAATCAGCCCTTAAGGCATTCGCATCTGGCTGAAGAACCCATGAGAGTATTTTAGGCAAGGAAAGCCAAGACACCCTGGCAAAAAAAAAAATCCTAAATGAAAGATCTGTGCAAGTGAGATCCAAGTAGAAAGAATGGGGCCATCAAAGAAGGAGGTACCTTTCTCTGAAGGGAGGAGAGAACTTCCACTTTGAATATGACCTTGTCTAAATAACATCGAAGTCAGCAAACTCAAGAGGCTTCCAAAGCCTTGGAAGCTCATGACAAGAGCCTAGGGAGATTTCTGACGCCATAAACGAGAGTGTCAAATTGTTAAGTCAACAACGGGAGTCACTGTGTACTTACTCCTCATGTGGGATCTCTGTCCTTAATGTGTTGTCCAATGTGAAGTAATGCTATAACTAGTACTGAAACAGTATTTTTACACTTTGTGTTTCTGTGTGGATGCAAACTGATGAAATCTTTACTTAATATATACTAAATCGATCTTCTGTATATAAAGATAATTGAAAATGAATCTTGATGTGAATGGAATGGGAGAGGGAGCGGGAGATGGGAGGGGTACAAGTGGGAGGGAAGTTATGGGGGGGAAAAAGCCATTGTAATCCATAAACTTTACTTTGGAAATTATATTTACTTAATAAAAGTTTTAAAAATTTTTAAAAATGGTAATGAGATCAAGACATTCTGAAATAGGATGTTTTGAACACTTGATTGAAAATTGCAAATAGGGTGGGAATCACTGGTAGTTTACAATTTTGAATGAGAATATACGTTTAGAAAAAGAAAGCTTAAAATGTAGCCAGTGAAGTCATAAGGGAGACTATGCTTTACTGCTAATGATTTGTTCTTGTGGGGTTTTTAGTCCCATTATACTATCTTGAAAGTATTTATATTCCTTGCAAGAAAATGAGTCTAACAAAAGACCTTTGAGATGCTTTTCCTACTTGATTCATTAGTATAGAATCAGGATTTAGTATTGTTTATTCAACAAAAGCGAGACATGCAAAGAAGTAATGAGGTTACCAAATTCAAGTGTAGGCTAGTCAATACTTCCTTGCTTGACCATATTATACAAGCTCTGTTCATACCTATGTGTCCATGGTTTGCATTTCTTTTCCTGCTTGCTCAGTTGCTATATATACTAGAATTTTCCATCATTGTTCATTTATAGCACAGATCTTTTAGAACCACTATCCTTACCATATACAACTCTTTATGATCAATGTTTACTTCCAAATTTATTTGATAATTGTACTAAGTCAGATGTTGTGTATAGAAATCAGAAAATCCTCTGGTGAGTTTTATTTCTGAGTCTTGCTCAATAAATCACTAATGACAACAGGTTAAGAGGGGGAAATAGCCATGTTAACCTGTGAGTATGACAAGATATCCCAGTCAACATGAAAACTCCATGAGGGTAGGTTTGACTTAATTTCCACTTTTAACTTTTGATTTTAAACTATTTATAAAATTATGTAACTGGACAGTGCCATAGAAGGAGCAGCACTTTTGCAAGAGAGGCCACAAAAAGATATCATAATGAGAGTTAAAAGAGAGTTAAAGAGCGCACGCGCGCGCACACACACACACACACACACACACACAGCAAAAGATACTCCTAACAGCTGCTGTGTGGGGCTGAGTTTAGTTATTTTTATCTTCCTTTCAAACTCTGTGATCTATGCTTCTTCTCCTTTTTTATGAAGTAGTTGCCTGAGATAAGGAAATCTCTGGCTCTTTATCTTTCTCCAAATTCTGAGTTGGTTTAGTTAGCTTGCGCACTGAGAACTGATAAAAAAAGATTGTAAGAGGGGCCAGCACTGTGGAGTAGTACTCTAGGCCTCTGCCTGTGGGGCCAGCATCCCATATTGGTGCCAGTTCATGTCCCAGATTCTCCTCTTCCAATCCAGCTCTCTGTTTTTGGCCTGAGGAAGCAAGTGGAAGACAGCCCAAGTCCTTGGCCACTGCACCCGTGGGGGAAAACTGGAAGAAGCTCCTGGCTCCTGGCTTTTTGATCCTCCAGTTCTGGCTATTATGACCATTTGGGAAGTGAACCAGTGGATGGAAGACTTTTCTTTCTGTCTTTCCTTCTCTCTACCTGTAACTCTACCTTTCAAAAAAGTAAATAAAATCTGAAAAAAAAAAAAAAGATTGAGAGGAAGCATAAGAAATTTTATACTGTATTTGAGACATTCTAACAAAGATATGAAAATGTTAATGAAGGGTCATCCACTAAGCAAATAATGGAAGAGTGGTTTGCAAGTGAATACTTTATAAATCAAATTTTGGTTTGTTTCATTAATCAGAAGTATCATGTCATCTGAAATTAGAACTTTTAAAACAAATCAGCACTGAAGCATAAGACTTTACCCTTATAAAAGAAATAATCAAAATGCTGTCCATCAACCCCAATAAAGAAAAATATAAACAACCTGTTTTTTAGGAAACCACATATATTCACAATAGACTGAAATTTTTAGTTTGATGTTCAACATGGTATGACACTACAAATTCAGGCTTAACTTCAATGCTATTATCCTCAAGAATGGGACATTGGAGGTTCCCAAAGCAAAATGTATACCCTGAATGATAAAAGTAAAACCCCCAATTGAGGAAAGCAACAATGGGATTTAATACAATTTATTCCCTTACTCACTGTGTTAAGTCTCACAAATAAGGCTGTAGGGGACATACTAGTGAATGAGTAAGGGCTTTTCAAATCTAGGAGGAGAAATTCTAGAATCTTTACTTGCAGAGTTCTTTAGTTAATAAACCTTCATGTTGAATTTTTTTGGAGTGTTTTTGGTCCTGAGGCACACATCATTTAGTGGGTCTGATCGCAAGTAATCAAACAATCTGTCTAACTTAAGCAAAGGGGAATAGGATCAAAGGATTATGAGTAACACAGAAAAGTGAGTCCCTGGAAGTATACTAATCAAAAGCATTCAAGGACTCTGGTGGCAGGATTCAAAAAATAAGCTCTTTAGGCACTCCTCTAAGGCTATGCTCCCTATTTTGCCATCACAATGTCTACCTGTGTCTTCTTTCAAAGCCCTATTCACACTGTACTTATGTTATCTACTCACATCTTTGCCTTTATTCTGAACTAGCTCCAATCATTTCCCGTCTTCACTAGTATGATATTGGTGTTTAACGGATAATCCAAAATTTTGCAACTTAAAACTGCATCCATTTATTTTATCACAGTTCTCTAGGTCAAAAGTCCAAGTGTGGTGTTATTGCATTTCCAGCTTGGTGCCCCAAAGGACGACAGAGTGAGTTGATATCCAGAAGCTCCAAGGAAGAACAACTGCCTTGTTTATTAAAGTTGTTGGTGGAGTTCAGTTCCCTGCAATTGAGGGACTGGAGTGACTGTTTCCTTGCTGGCTTTCAGCTGAGATCGTGTCTTAACTCTCAGACCACCCACTTTTCTTGGCTCATGGCTACCAAACATCAAAGCAGTAATGACAAATCTCTTCTTGTCAAATTCTTCTCATGTTTTGACTATCCTTGTTAAAAATGATCAAAAACATGATGCTTTTAAATATATCCATAATTATGTAAGGCCCACTAAGAATAATCTCTCCTAAATCAACTGCCTTGGAACCTTAATTACTTCTGTAAATTACCTTCATAATAGCACCAACACTAATGTCTGCTTGAGTAACTAGGAGAAGATATGTGTGTTATATTTGTCATAGTCCTTCTTTCACTTTCCTTAGGCTTCATATTTCAAGACAGACTTTTTACCTAGGGTTGTCATAGATTAACCTTTTGGCTAAAGGAGGCTGGGTCATCTTGATTAGCAGTGATCACCAACTGTTTATAACGGAGGCAGTTGTTTCCTAATAAGTAATCTATATTTATTTATTGAAAAATGAAGTGAGGTTGCCAGGGAGCAAAGAATGAATGTCTCCAGAGGTCCCCTAGATTTGGAAGACCTTTGTGTCTCTAGAGAAGAACTGAAAAGTTTAGTTATATAAGATCTGGAGTAAAGCCAAGATCCAAGGCAGAAATTTTGATTCTTAATGCAGCCTGTAGCATCTTCTCCATTGCCTCTCTTAAGTTGAATTCTTAGGGTAACTGAATCATAAAATAGGTGGGGAAGAAAATGCCCAGCCAACACAGGAAAACTATAATGACTTAGTGTTTCTACAGAAATACTGAGATTTATTCATTGAGATGAATACAAAAATGCAGTATCAGGGTATCAGGTTAAGCAGAAGTTTTAAAATGTAGAATGTAAAAAAAAAAAACAAACACACAGAGCATGGTGCTCAGATATTCCCTGAAGAAAAGAAATTTGTGTTAATTAGAAAAATTGCATATACACAGCCATGAAGTTTGAACAACTTTAATGTAAAACATCCTTTAAAATAAAGGTGGTTACTTACCCTTTGATCTTTGTGCAGCTTAAGCAATTACAAAGCACAATTCCGGAGTGATCTTAAGGCAATCCTAGCTAATGAGGTTCGTAGTGCATTGATTTCTTAATGCCAATGAAAATACTGGGACGAAAAACGATGAGACCATGTTTTTCAAAAGTACTGCCCATATTATTTCTAATTCCACAGTAATTTTTAATTCTTATTGCTAGACTGTTTATCTATTCTTTCCCTCTGGTTACATAGTCAGCCATTTGGAACAGAGAGTATTAGTATTAAGTTTATTGAAGAAAAATTGGCATAAGAGTCTTTGAAGTATCATACAATAGAAAACTATAATCTCTCCCTTTTTGGTATTGAATTACTTAGAAATATGCATAAGTGAAGCAGTGAGTGAACAATATATCTTAGTTTAATCCTCTGTAATTTAATCACATTTAAAATTAAATAACAAAACTATCCAATTTTGTATAATGATATAAAATCTTTCCAAAAATATAATTGGGGATTGAGGTAAATCAGTCATTTTTGCCTTCTAAAGATAACTTGATGTTTTATAAACCAAACCTCTAGAATGCATTTCAATGTACCTTTGTAGAGACCGCTTCTTTGAATAAAATATATATTTTCAATTGATTTTTAAAAATAGTTCGGCTCTGACATATAAAAAATCAGAATTTATCACTTTATCTTTACAAGATAAAAGGCTTACAAGCTGAAAATTAATGTCTTTCCTTGAGAACTGAGTTCACAGAGAAAATCATTATCTCAAAACATAAATAGATGGATCAGGAGAATCACAGCTGAGACCCACCTCTCTGATGCAGAAGTCTCTATGTATAAACTGGTAAATTTATTCGCTAATTTTGATGAATTACTAGAATAATCACTTGAGTGTAACTAGCTTCAATGTGAGACACTCTGAGGACTGCATTCTTATTCTAAGGTATTCCCTGCATTGCCACATGTTCTACCATTATCCTCTACCATATTCCAGATTCTCACAGTGACGACTTCAGAGAGATATCAGACTCAACTATGCTCTAGATATTGTGATTATCTGTCAAGCGATTTAAAATAACTGTGATTAATATGTTAAAGGCTATAATGGAAAAATTAGACAACATGTATGAAAATATGTGTAGTATATAAACAGAATCTCTAAAGTTTAAAAAAATTTAAAAATAGAAGACATTGTACCAGAAATAGCAAGGACTTGGTTAGCTTAAACACAGGGCAATAGAATTCCCAATCTTAAATGGAAATATAAAAGAAAAATGGAAGAAAAAAGAACACCAGAATTAACAATGAAGAGCTGTGATACAATATTAAAAAAAGTTTATTAGCATATAAACTGGAGCACACACTTAAAAAGAAAGGGAAGAAAGCAAAAGAATATATTTGAAGTGATAATGGCTCCAAATATTTCAAAATTAATGACAACAGAGTGCCAATTAAAACCCACATATTAAAACCAAAGACAAAGTAAGGATCTTGACAACCTCAGCAAGGAAAGACAACTTTGCCTATAAGATTAAAATGGATAAGAATTCTAGTCACATCTTATTAGAATCTATACAAGCCAAAAGGGAATAAAATGCAAGAGAAAGTGCTGAGAGAAAAACAAACAAAAAAATCTAGAATTCTCTATCTAGTGAAACTACTCTTCAAAAATCTGAGAACAGCCTCTTTTTCAGACTTAAAAAAAGTGAGGGAATTCAGCGCCAGCAGAGCTGAGTTGCAGCCTGTGTCGCTGTTCACATGAAGACCTTGGTCCGTCATTAGCTGCATGTCACCCTACCTGGGAGAGACAGCTACCATCTGTCCTCCAGCAGGGAATTCACTAGACTTAGGAGAGCTACCTTTCCATGCTAAACTATGTTCCACATTTAATCAGATCTTTAAAACAATTTCTTTGTTTGATATAATCAGAGCCAAATCTTAAAGGTGTTTTTTTCTATAATCTTAAAGGAATTTTTCTATAATAAAGGTTTTTTCTATAGTCTTAAAGGAAGAAAGTACCTAATTGACATTAACATCTTGATACATTGTACTCTTAAAGCTAATCAGAGAGGGTAAAAGGATCATATTCCTTAACCAGCAAAGAATTACAATCAGGAAATCTCAAGTTTGTAACAGAATATTTCCCTCAAGTAACTCACAGTACTGCCAAATCTCAAAAATTAAAGCGAATTTCAAATCAGATATCCCTTTCCTCTGAGTCACATGTTTAATTAAAATGAAGAAAATTCTAGGGATCCATAATCTGGCAGAGATGGTTAGCAAAAGCCAGTTCTGTTCCTCTTAAAAGTATGCACTAGCCATTTTGCAGCAATCCCTGTATTCTGTCAATATATTGCCTTTCTTACTACTTACAGCAGCTTGTCTTCAAACTTTTGACCCAGCACTTTATTTAAACTTCTTAACTCTACCTTGACCTGAAGATACCAGGCTCACTGGTTACTGTACTTAGCATGTGTCCTGTGCTAACTTCTACAGTAGAAAACCCACAGGTGGTCAGGAAGGAAGACCATGATGCATCCAATAGTCTGGGGCAGCTTAGACTGCCCCTCAGAAATTAAACTTGTTCCAAGTGAAATTAAATCAATTCTAAGTGTTTGAATTATTTATATTATAATACTATTTGTTGAATGTAGCCATTGTATATTTATGAATATTGCTGTAATTTTTGAAAACATCTAAACATTCATCCCTAGGCTGAAAAAAAAGACAACACATCAAAGAAAGTTCTTGAGGAAGAAGGAAAATTATATGTCAAAACTTGGATTTGCATAAAGGAAGTAAGAGTGTCAAATAAAGACTAAATTAAATATTGATTTTCACGAGTGGACATTTGGTCTGGTGGTTGGACATCAGCATGCCCACGTTCCACATCAGGGTACCTAGGGTTTGATCACTGACTCCTGATATCAATTCCTGCCCATGCAGATCATGGAAGGCAATGATGATGGAACAATGGCTCAGGTAGTTGAGTTCCTACCACCTATGAGGGAGCCCTGGATTAAGTTCCTGGTTCCTGGCTTCAGCCTGTAGGTCATTGAGGGCTAGTGAATTAGTAGATGGGTGCTCTTTCTGTCTGTCAGCACACTAAAAGATGATTTTTCTTACTCTTAATGTATCTAAATATAATAATTGTTTCAATAACTAACAATAGTAATGCAGCAGGGGATCCTAGCATTTGGATAAATGAAATGAGTGACAGTAATTGTCACAACAGAGGGAGGAAGTTATTATTGTTAAATATAAAGAAATCTTACTCTGCAAAAGGCCTTTTTAATAAGATAATGAAAAAGCAACCCACAGGTTTTTTATCTTTTGCCACTTGTCATTAGGAGGATACAACTTAAAACAGCAACATTGGGGCTGGTGCTGTGGCAAAGTAGGCTAATTTTCTGCCTGCTGCACTGGCATCCCATTTGGGCACCGGTTCTAGTCCTGGCTGCTCCTCTTCCAATCCGGCTCTCTGCTATGGCCTGGTAAAGCAGTGGAAGACAGCCCAAGTCCTTGGGCCCCTGCACCCGTGTGGGAGACCGGGAAGAAGCACCTGGCTTCTGGCTTCAGATTTGTGCAGCTCTGGCCATTGCAGCCACTTGAGAGTGAACCAACGGAAGGAAGATGTTTCTCTCTGTCTTTCCCTCTCACTGTCTGTAACTGTACCTCTCAAATAAATAAATAAGATCTTAAAAACAGCAATGTGATAATCTTATACACTAATTAGAATGACTGGAATTAAAAGAAGACAGTGGAGGATATTTGGCACAGCAGTTAAAATGTCACTTGAGATGCCACATATCTGAGTTTAGGTCCTGCTTGCTCCCCTTTTGAATTTGGTTTCCTGTGTAGTTTTTATTTACATAAGGGTAACAAATTTCATATGTACAGTTTTAATGGCATAATGATAGTAGACACCCTGGAATGGCTCAAGTACATGGGTTCCTGTAACCCAATGGGAGACCAAGAATAAGTTTCTAATTTCTGGGGTCTATCTTATCAAGCCACAGTTAATGTGGGCTTTGGTAAATGAACCAGTGGATGGAAGATTGATTTCTCTCTCCTTTGCTCTCTCTGAGTAATAATAAATAATTATTTTTAAAATCACCATACTCACTGCTGTTGATAATGTGGAACAATAGGATCTTTTATTCATGATGGTGGAAATGCAAATTAGTGCAGACACTTTGTAAGAAAGTTTGTTAGTTTCTTATCAAGCAAAGAACAGTCTTTCCATACAGGTCTGTTGTATGCTTCTGAGCATTTACCCTAACTGACATGAAAATCTGCATGTGAAAGTTTCTAACATCTGGAAGCAAGTAAGGTACTACTCAATAAATGAACACTTAAGTAAATTATTTACTTTCAAAGAGTGGAGTTTTATTTTATTATGAAAAGGAATGAGCTAGTATGTCACACAAAAATGATGAGGAATCTTAAATGCTCATTGCTATGGGAAAGCTAGGTTGAAATTAATACCCATGCTCTTTCCTTTATTTGGCATTTTAGAAAGGCAAAACTATAGAGACAATGAAATAATCAGGGATTCCTAGGGACTTGGGGAGAAGCATTGAATCAATGAAATACCAAGGCATTTTTTAGAGTAGTAAACTATTTTGCATGATACGCTATTGGAGGATATGTGGCACTATGCACTTTCAAACCCGTGGAACTTAAGGATATATAAAAGATGAGCATTAAGTATTCAAATATAAAAACTTGTATACAGTTGTCAGGAAATCCCAGGATGAAATGTAAACTGCAGCAAAATTTCTAACTCTGTTACAGATGTTTTAAATGATATCTTTAAAGGGGTGAGGAAAATGCATTGACGAAAATAATTTCGGAGATGATAGCAGGGTAAAACTAAATGCAAAAGGAACAGCAAATGAGTATTACAGTCTAGTTGCTAAAACTATTTCCTATGGATTAATACTTTCATATCTCTTTCCATGAACACTGCGATTGAAAAATTGTATAAATTGATGATGAATTGTGGGGGCTAGATTTTTCACTATGGGATGGAAAGATTACTAACCAGTAAGGAAAGAAATTTAGAATAATCCTTGTGGTAATGTAGTAAAATTAAAGACATAAGTTTGACTTCACATTTAGCTTAATATGGTTACAGGTAAACATATACCAATAATTATAAAGATGTACAAGTACATAAATTAATACACATACATATATATCCTTGTGTGTTTAGAAGCCTAGAAGCAATGGTACCTTAGGAACAATGAACACATCTACCTTTCAGATCTTGGTTTCTAATACCATTCCCATTCCAATGGTCAAAGGTTCTTCTGAGAAATGATTGATTCTATAGCTGGGACAGAGAATATAGTAGATCTGTCTGGAACTTGTTGAAGTGCCAGAAAGTGAGCAAGTGTATGCCAAAAGAAAAATTAAAGAACAAAACATTATCAACAATAACCAAAAAGCAAAAATCCCAGAATAGTAATGAAGGGTCCTAAAGGATTTAAGAGCCAATGGAAAGAGAACAATGACAATTTGAGCAACAGAAAAATATTGCTATCAGAATATAACAATGCAGTATATAAAATAAATATCAATGAGTACTTTCTTCTCCCTCATTTTGAGTGGTGATAATTGTCTTACTCCTTGAGTTAACAACTTTTTAAAAAAGAAAACTTTTGTCAGAATATGCAAAAATTAGTCTCCGAAGTGACTGTCTATCCATAGTGGGTCATGCCAGGATCAGGTCCAGGACATTGTGAGCTGCCCCAAACTGCAATAAATAACGAGATGTGTTTTTCTGAATATAGAGATAAATGATCACGTAGTATTTTTTTTTTATGTTTTAGCCACTTCTTTTTTTTTTTCAGAAAAACCTTGGCACAAATTAAAATGTTTTCATACCAATTGACAGATTTTGTCAAAATATAAATTCTTCGCATGGATTAACTCAGATCACTTATTCTTCCCCAAATTATAAAATAGTTCATTGTGCTTTCAGGCAAATAGATTATGAAGAACAGTTTCTATTTTCTTGTTCTTGCTTTTCAGAGAAATACTAGATATAAAAAACTTGACAATTTGTCTAATGGGATGGAGATTTACAAATCAATATAGAATGAATATAGTAGTATGGAGGGAAAGATTAAGGGGGCATTTTATAATGTGTTTATCTATTGGTATACAATTCTCATTATTAGGCAATGAAACATATTTAAGAAGAAACAGTGACCATGGAGGGAATAGAGAGCACTCTGGAGTTTTCTGCTTATATACTTCTCATTGTGACTTTTTTTTTTTTACCACTCTGATCATGCCTAGGCTATAAGGTTAAAATTTCCATTTCTCTAGATCATTTTTTTATGGAAAAAAGATTCCTCTTTTTCCATTTGTTAGGTTCCTTCAGAGAATGAGAAACAAATAGTCACAAACTTAGAATTGTTCCTGCAATTTATGTTATTCAAGAATAATTTAAATAGTATAACTTGTTAATTATGTGTTATATTATTACATATGAATATATTATATACATAGTATAATGTCTACTTTTAAAGACATACAAGAGAAATGGACTCATTTGTGATGTTATTTCTTGTGTAATTTATTAAAACTGTGTAAGCTATCATACAATATTGTGTTCCTCACTAGTGTTATTTAGTAAAAAATGTAGTATATTAGATTATTGGTCATCAGATAATTATTTCTTCCTCTCAATATTCATAGGTAATGCATAGTTCTTAGCTTCAGTAATGTCATTCTAGGACTTATTACTTTCTTTGGCCTATGAAACATGAACATAAAGGGACAGTATGCCATTTGTATCCATGAGAATGTTTGACTTTTGTTTTGAGAGACCAGGAAAAGCACCTGGGTCCTGCCATCGGATGAGCGCGGTGCGCCGGCCGCAGCGCGCCGACTGCGGCGGCCATTGGAGGGTGAACCAACGGCAAAGGAAGACCTTTCTCTCTGTCTCTCTCTCTCTCACTGTCCACTCTGCCTGTCAAAAAATCAAAAAAAAAAAAAAAAAGAGAATAAAATGCCTTAGATAGATTTTGCCCCTCTTGTCTACACTCCAGAATAAGATGTGCAGCAGAGTAGCCCATCTACTCATAGAACTACAGCCTTAACAAAGCTAACCTAGAACACTTGTACACACACAGGTACACCTGAGCTTCCTTAGTTGGTCCATAGGCACGTGTGTATGAGAATAAATTTTTCACTGAATACCTTTGAATTTTGGGAGACTCTTGTATGCAGCATAATTATGGTAACACATAACCAAAATAGAAAGTAGCACCTAGAATCTTTGGGATTCCACAATAGTAAAATTATTTTCTTCATCAGTAAGCAAATTTAATGAAGGAAGTACACTTGATGCCCAGGTGGGCATCTCAGGAAATAACTTAGAGCCCAGTCAATATTCAGACTGGAGTTTTTATGATTATGAGTATGGGTTTCCCCTTTCCTCCCCTTTTCCTCTGGAACATTGTTGCATGGAGGGGTCTCTGGGTATGAAGCCCCGAAATGTTTCCCAGGACCTGAACAGCATGATGTTGTCAGATTTAACGCTTCCTTTAGTGCAGGAAGGGGAGATTCCTCTAGGTTGCCCCCACAGAGAGTGGTGGAACACACCTAACAATATTATTGAGCAGGAACAATACTTCTGATATGTAATTACTATTCACACTTGCATCTATATTTTTCCTAATTCTACCTCACAAAAATTCCAATTTTCTTTCCCCAAATTCCCATTTTTCTAGCCTTTCTTATACATATAAATTAGTGCTTTCCTGGCTACCTTAGCATTCCCTCCTCAAGACATGTAACTCATAATCTTATGTGGGGTAGCATGTGTGAAGGTCTTTCTTCAGTATTTTCTTCAAGCTAGAGCTACTTAGGGTCATTCTTCTCTTGCTGTCTGTCCTATGGTGTTTGAGAGTTGCCTTGAAAAAGATTGTCTTGCATTGTCAAGAATGCTGGTCATGTCATCCAAAGGGTTAAACTAGAAGCCCTGCTTCACAACCATCTCAAGTTGGACAGCTTTCATTCTGTCAGAGACAAAATGAGTACTTTAAAGACACATGGTCCAAGGTGAAGCAATAGGAGTATGGGAGCTTTTAAGTCCAAGGAGAGTCAATATCCAGAATTTCCATGATCCAGTGCTGGGTCAGAAATTCTAAACCTGCTTGGCCTGATTCTGGAGTTTTCTGGACTCTTCCAAGAAATAGTGAATATGGTTTTGCACCTGTCCAATTTGACTGACCCCAAAACAGCATTCCTCTTGGGGCTTGGCACAGACCTCCTTTGGGCAGAAGTTAGTATGTCTAAGACCCACCTATTTTAAAGGATGGATTTAGTAAGCTTAGTGCCAGGGATCTTAGTCATGACATCCTTTAACTAGTCACAGGCTATCTTCTGTTCTTTTTCAAGAGGAGGTGCTGTTCTGGCTTTATCAAGAGCTTGATACAGGAACTTCACTATTTACCTGTACCTAGGTATCCATAACCTGTTACTCTGCAAAATGCCAGAACTGTCAAAAGTTGTAGGGGTAGCAATTTTCTGCATATTTTCATTCTGGGGTTGGTTTATATTCTCCAGGGGTGAGAATAAGCCAAGATAGCTTAGCTTTCTCATTGGTTACCCAATCATCATGTTCTTTTAGGAAGTTAAAGGAGGTAGTCAAATACCTAAAACTGGAGTCTCAGGTTGGGAAACAGACAAAGAAATCATCTACATCTTAAATTATCTCCCGACCTCCTCCTCAAGAAAGTGGTCCTTTAGATCTTCCTCAAAAACATGTCCAAATAGGTGGGAGCTGTCTATAAATCCTTGTGGCTGGACTCTCCAAGTTAACTATTGTCTTATGCTCTGCCTGTTAACCTATTTAAAGGAAAATCGAAACTGGCAGGAGGGTGCCTTAGGAATGCAGAAAAAGGTATATTTAAGAGCTGACACTAAAAACAACTTAGTTCAAGGGTATCTTTATCTTAATAAAATGTAGGATTGGGCGCAATGTGGTGAATAGGTATTACTGCCTCACTAATGACCTGTAAATCTCGAACTATAAAGGAGGTATGAATTTCCTTAGGGAAGGCTCCCTATTGACATCCATTACCAGGCAATACTGCAAGAGTGTTGGCCTGTATAGGAGGTGATTACAAAATAAGCAGCATCTTTAAAGGGGAATTTACTGTACTATCAGCAATGTAAATAACAACCCTAAGCCATCCTCTCAATAGTGATAATTACTTTGAAAGCTGAGCAGGGTAAAGTAATTCTGTAGCTTAGGACCAATAGGTTCCATGATTCTGATCCAAGGGTTATTTGACCCTCAAGGGAAGTCTTGCTTCCAGTGGCCAATGTTTTTTTGCAGAGAAGGTAGGGCGTCTTCTGAACCTAGCTTCTATCATAATAGTTATTTTCTTAATTCTTGGCTTCCTGCTTTGAAAAAAGGTGCTATTTGGGGATGGGCTGACCTTGTTGTGTCCTCATAACAGCAGATCACCACATAAAGAGACTACCAGATGGGCTTGCCATCTACTCATGTGTTGCTCCTTCTGCCCAGCTTGCTTTTCTTTTTCCTGGTTTCTTTTAAACTAGAATATGGAGGTAGCCTTTAGAGTGTCAGACAAGGGGTTTACAGTCCAATAAATAATTTTTGAAGATTTCTTTTAATATCAGAAGTGGCCTGAGCTAGAAAGCTATAGTCATGGTCCATGTTCTGACATTGACTTTTCCTGTGAGTTAAGACAGTGCCCATGAGGCCAATTAGGTCTTTCCAGGTAAGAGTAAACAAGTTGGTCACCTTACACCACCTGTCTGTTCATTTTAAGGGTTCTCAGTAAAGCTTTCCATCATTCTCTTTTATCTGATTTGTCTTGCCTAGTTAAGAGGACTCATATTTTGATAGGATAGTTCATTGCCACTATCTTCTGTGAGGGATACATTCTAATAGCTTTGATGTTTGGGGCTGAGGACTGATTCTGCCAGCAAGGGGAAAGCAGCTTGTCAGGAAATAGAGGCTATATGGACTGTTGGGTGTTTGCAGTGCCACTGTTCTATGCTGGAAGTTCTTTTGGCTTTTTTCTACAGTGAACTCTTTGTGGTAGATTAAGTACTGGTAGCATAACTGAGTCCAGTCTGCAGTTTTTACAGAATTCATGATTTTCTCCTAATGCCATAAAGGCCTACACATAACTGAATTCTGTCAATTTACCTTGCCTGTGACAGAATAGATTTAGCTATAAAATGGTACTATAATTTGAAGTACTATTGTCTGGCCAAGCATCCAGGTCACCTAATTTATATTGTAACCAGGTGGTGTTACAATGGTAAATTAGGAATTATTTATTTAAAGTCAAGGGGTAAACTGAAAGTAGATCAATGTAAAATTAAGATATGGAATAAGAGGAAGGAGGTGGAAGGATAGCAAGGTAGGAGGGAGAGCATGAAGGGAAGTTGCATTATTTTCCTAGATCTGTATATATGAAATGCATGAAATTTGTTTATTTGAATAAAATTAAAATATCCATCCTGCTCGGTGAACCTGCTAGCTTGGGTAGGGCAAAGTGCCTGTTTGCCATTTTTTTCTTTCCCTTCAGCCAGCCTCCCAGAAACACATGGACACACCTCTCAGATAACTGCTGGGTAAATCTCCATCCCTGATGCAGGTGTCCAACCCAGAATAAAGTACAATTCAGGTTGTAACCCATTTAGCTAGGAATAAAAAGGAACTTTTAGTATGCTTACAGTAGTAATTGCAGAGGAGAATGTTGGGTAAGAAAGGATATGTAACATTATATATGGATTACATGGAGAACAACAGACTAAGGAGCAAGAGCATCTTTTTCCCAGGGTAGGGGAATCTGGTAACATTTGTCCAGGGAGGTTTCAAAGTTGCTATCAATCACAAATTTCTATATGCTGCTTCTTTTCAGTGACAAGGTTTACCATCTTGTTTTCTGTCTCTGTTAACACCATTGTATGTTGGATGTGTGGTTGTCTTTCTTTTCCTTGAAATATTGATCAGAGAAGTCTATCTCTAGAACTAATATATGTCACAAGATCCTAGTCTTCAAACTTTATATCAATATTAGGTAAAACTTTTGAAGTCTTAGGATGAGAAGTAATATATTTTCCATGTAGGAAAAATGTGAATAATTGTAACCAATAATAAAAACTTGAGGACTTAACTTTTTAAGATTGATTTACTACTTGAAAAGTGAGATGAGAGAGGGAGAAAGAGAGAAAATCTTCCTATCTGCCAGTTCCTTTCCATCTACTGGTGGAATCCCCAAATGGCTGCAATAGCCAGATTTTGACCAGGCCCAAGCCAGGAGCCAGGAGCTTCATCCTGGTCTCCCATATGAGTTCAGGGGCCCAAGGATTTAGTTCATCTTCCACTGCCTTCTCAAGAGTAACTGCAAAGAGCTGTATTGCAAGTGGAGCAGCTGGGATTTGAACTGGTACCCATATGGAGTGTCGGCGTTGCAAGCAGTTGCTTAACCAATCACAACACAGCACTGGTCCATATCCATTTGCTTTTTGACTTTGGCCATTTGATTTGTCCTAGTCAATGTTATCTAAGCAGGCATGATGGAAAGAAAGCCTTGGAACATGCTGCTGTGGTTGTGTTTGGTGTTCTGTGCTTCTGCTCTTCCCATGATAAAACCATACTCTGGGTCATCTGCTAGTTCCAGAAGAATGAGAGACAAAAGGATTAAAACTGAATCCAGTTTACGGACTGCATTCAAAACTAGCTGACTCAATGTAAATAGCTGACATACTGATGTGTTCACCATAAAACCAAAGTGCTTTTTCGCTGAATGCCAGTTTGGGGGCAATTTGTAACATAGAATTATCAAGACAATAGTTAACAGAACAATGACCAACATGATCAGTTGTTGAAAATTATTTGACACAATTTTAACAACAAAATATGTGTGGAAAGTACTGTGAGAGTATGGTGATTAATGCATAGGCTATTAATTAAATATATCACAGTGAATATAGTTATGAAATGGACAGTTTCATAAATAAGAGGGCATTATATTATATTTCAGAAGATTTGAAACGAAAGTATACATATGGTATCAATTATCTTCATTCTTATTGGGAAATTAAGGGCCAAATGGAGCATATTGTGGTTTATAATAGGAAAAATACAAAGCAAATCAGGATTAATGAAGCAAAGAAAAATCATTTATAGCTCTGTCTCTAGAAAAGATGTTCTTGGTGCATTCATAATGGTCCTATTAATACAACTGAGAATTTCGCCGTATTTCTTCAGAAATGATCATTTTTCAATGAGGACAATTTCATGTCAATGTGAATGACTGTTGATGAATACTTCATTTCATGCCCAACTTTAAGTACTACACTGAGTACTGACTTTATTTCATAACACAGGAGAATGGCTTCTATTATTGGTCTGATCAAATAGAACTTACCAAAATTGAAATGAAAGCCTCTTTATGTTAGGTTCCTTGCCGCTGGCTATGTGCAAATATTATTTAGATGACCTTTGATTGTGAATGAGATAGAGTGGTTTTCTGCATTATCAGACATAAGTATTTACAAGTCCTTTAAAAACCAAACTCATATTAAAAGCTCTATGAATTCAATCCCTGAATGTGGGAGAAATTTGTTAATTCATTTTGGTTTTATTGTACCCAATAACCTATGGCTTTGTCATGCAAAACATCAAGGCTAGTATACCTAAAAATGTATAAAAGGATGAAACGTCATTTTTCAAAAATTACTTGTTAAGCCTAATTATAAGGCTATATTTTTTCATTTAGCATTTATTGGATAGCTAAGCTGAGCATGTCGGGCACAAATTAAGTAATTACTCTTTTATTTCAAGGACTTCATGGTTTAGAGTGGAAAAAGATACACAAGTGGAAAATCAGTAGTGAGAATCAGATGGTGAGAACTAAATCCTCTGTTCACTCTTCCATGCCTTTTGAATTATGAACTCTGCTTATCAACATTTTTAGTGGTGAAGGACCTAATTGGAACAGAAGAAAAACTGACTCTCCAAACAAACAAACAAACAAACAAGTATCACACTCTTGCATTCTGACTTGTGATTTATTTTCCCTTTCTCAGATCTCACCCTTGTTTGTTCTTTTTGATTAGTATTATGATTTTTTTCTACTTTTTCATTACATCTTGGGTTCTAATACTGTGGTTTTCTATTTTTTTAACTTTTATTTAATAAATATAAATTTCCAAAGTACAACTTTTGGATTACAGCAGCTTTTTCCCCCACAACCTCCCTCCCACCTGTAACCATCCCATCTCCCGCTCCCTCTTCCATCCCATTCACATCAAGATTCATTTTTAATTATCTTTATATACAGAAGATCAGTTTAGTATATACTAAGTAAAGATTTCAATAGTTTGCATCCACATGGAAACACAAAGTATAAAGTACTGTTTGAGTACTAGTTATACCGTTTATTCACATAATACAACACATTAAGGACAGAGATCCTACATGGGGAGTAAGTGCACAGTGACTCCTGTTGTTGACTTAACAATTGACACTCTTATTTATGGTGTCAGTAATCACCCGACCCTCTTGTCATGAGTTGCCAAGGCTATGGAAGCCTTTTGAGTTCACCAACTTGGATCTTATTTAGACAAGGTCATAGTCAAAGTGGAAGTTCTCTCCTCCCTTCAGGGAAAGGTACCTCCTTCTTT
This sequence comes from Sylvilagus floridanus, assembly GCA_949820135.1. Taxonomy (NCBI): domain Eukaryota; kingdom Metazoa; phylum Chordata; class Mammalia; order Lagomorpha; family Leporidae; genus Sylvilagus; species Sylvilagus floridanus. Next base: position 68,755,407 of record OX463243.1, read on the forward strand.
GATGGCCCGTTCTTTCTGCTGGGATCTCACTTGCCGAGATCTTTCATTTAGGTGGTTTTTTTTTTTTTTTTTTTTTTTTTGCCAGGGTGTCTTGGCTTTCCTTTCCTAAAATACTCTCATGGGATTTTTAGCCAGGTCCAAATGCCTTAAGGGCTGATTCTGAGGCCAGAGTGCTGTTTAGGATGTCTACCATTCTATGAATCTGCTGTGTATCCCACTTCCCATGTTGGATCATTCTCTCCCTTTTTTATTCTATCAGTTAGTGTTCACAGACACTAGTCTTGTTTGGTCTTGTTTGTGTGATCCCTTTGACTCTTACTCCTATCATTATGATCAATTGTGAACTGAAACTGATCACTTGGACTAGTGAGATAGCATTGGTACATGCCACCTAGATGGGATTGAATTGGAATCTCCTGGCACATTTCTAACTCTACCATTAGGGGGAAGTCCGATTGAGCATGTGCTGAACTGTACATCTCCTTGGTTAGTGAGCTGATTTCACAAATTGTCTTCCAACCACTTATTTCTATGTCATATACTAATCATGACTGAAGTGGAAGCTGTGTTGTGATATGCATGTGTACTCTTTGGAGTAAGGCGTTTAATTCTAACCTTCTATATTGTTATCTATTGATGAATCATAACTGAGTCCCTTTCCAGGAATAACCTTTGGATGAAGGGAGTTGCTTTTTCCAAGACTTTGCTCTCTGGGGGCAGGATCAATTCAATCATCAATCAGTGGATAGTTACTAAATCCCGACTCCTGTGACAAAATTCAGGAGAATTATAAACAATGACCTCAGCTCATCATGGGTATAGCTGATAACTATATTGCAAGTTCATCACAGTTCAATGTTTTCCTCTTACCACCCTTGCTTCCTTCATATGTCATAAATACCATTTACACAACCATGAGCCACTTAACTTTAAGCATCTTGATTATAATCTCAGCCTCAGCTGTATTTCCTGGGAAACTATGACAATTGGTACTAATGAAGATCCAAGAAAATTTATTCAATTGGGGTTTTGTGTTGGTTATTTGCCTAATACCAGCCAATAAAAATGAGGGTAGTTAGCATTTGGATAGCACCTAAAATTCTAAAGTAAAAGTGATGTGGGATAAACAGGCAGTTGTTAGTTTAGGTCCAGTAACCAGGAAGTTGCAAGACCTCTATATAATTCTATCCTCCTGCTTGTCAATCAAAACAGCCCCTTTCCCATGATGCATCAACCTCTTGCTGGATCTAAAAGGGAATCCCATGAAAATATGAATATTAAGCTACATGTGGAAATTCTGGAAATTGCATACAATTCTCATGTCACCTTATACCTGTAGTGGCACCATACCCTACCTCATAAAAGAGGCCGTCAATTGGAAGGGGCTCTCTCTCTCTCTCACTCTCACTCTCACTCTCACTCTCTCTCTTTTGCCATAGAACACCACTGGAGGTGCTTCACAGGTATGTTCTCTTATTCTCCTCCCTCACCCCTTCTCACTTTGGACTATCTTCTGGCCCATTGCCCACTCAAGATGGATATTTCTCCACACAGAGAAATTCATACTCATGTGTGTATGTGTGTTCACTTTTTCACATTTTGGATGAATTTTATTATCATTTTTGTACCTTATGTATGTCTACATTTAGAATGCTCGCCCCTTGACTTAGGCAAATATCTACTGTTAAAATTAATACACCCTAGCCAAAATCACAAGTATTAAAACATTTAGTGGTGATGAACTTGATTGAGGTACTAGGGAGATTACTTTGTGCAGTGTTACCTTAGTTATTTGAGCAGTTCAGGGAAGGTATACATTAAAGATTTTAATTTTTTTAATTGGAAGCATTTAAGCATTAATAAAAGAATTAAAGAGATGTTCATCTCCTGCAGCTGAAGTGTGGAGAAATCTTTGGATTAGTCTAAAGAATTAATTATAGGAGTAGGAAAGCTTCAGAAAGAGCAAAAGGGTAAATAATTCTCAGCCCAGCAGGTCTTCTATGCCTGCTGGCAAAGAAAAGATCCTGTACTAACACAATTGAGAGCCACGAAGTTTCAGATTTTTTGATCTGCCTGGACCTGAAAAAATATCCCATTTCTCCCTATGAAAAGATAGCATTCTTCCCTTGTTTCAAAGGATATGAGAGACTTTTTTTTTGGAGCCAATAAGTTCCTTATTTCAGGATTTATTTCAACCTCCTCATCTAGCCATATCAAATGAGTAAGTAGGATCAATCAGGATGGGGAAGAGCTGGATCTATTTAGAGATAAGAAAGGAATGGCAGTTCTGCTAATATGTACCCTTAGAAGCTTGTAGACTGAACTTATTCATGGGATGGATGAACTGGATCCAGGAGAGGTGAGAAGAGTGCCTTCAGATGAAATGGGGTTTAGTATGTTGACACAACCCCTAGAAAATGGTGTTAAATTCTGTTAGGATGATGTGTAGGAGTTTGGTTAAAGTGATAGCTTACAGTAAGTGAAGTAGAAATGCCAGCTTAGCTATGGCAGATGGCAGAGTTAGGAAAACTAATGTAAATTTTCTAAAGAAAATATACAAATTGGATGGGTTAAAAATTAATTACATTCTGTGGGAAAGACCATAGGTAACTCATTTACCAAATAACTAAGGATTGAACTTGTTATAAAGGCACTAGCATCATTGAGAAATTCAGACTCCATCTCTGTGATTAGCCATCACAGTGTTGGAATATTGGGTCCTCAGAGCCTAGGCATGGGTACAATAGCCTAGGTTCCTATTCACCAAGACTGATAGAGCTATGGCTGCTGCTGAATAGCCAACCTGCTAATAGTGGAGACCAATGCTGAGCCACACTAAAGAACCATTTTTTTTTTTTTAGTAACGATTGGTCACTTTGGGGAAATTCATTACATTGAATTTATTCCATTGTAGAAGCAGCAGTAATTCTTCTTGATTGAAATCAGCACACATTCTAGGTATTCGTTTTCCTTTCCTGCCTGTAGGATATCAGTCACTACAACTTTCCAAGGACTTACAAAGAGTATGATCAATCAACATGGTTTTCTACATAACTTTGCACTAGACCTATCTACTCACTTTACTACCAAGGAGATGTAGCTATCAGCATATGACCATATCTTATCTAATATGGAATATGGTCATGTCTAATGTCACATCACCCGGAATTGCTGGTCTAATAGGGATTCGGAATGTCCTTTGATGGCATAACAAAATCACTTTCCAGAAGATGATAGTTGTTAACAATGACTACTATCTTCTGGATGTGGTGTCTATTTTGTGGTGCTCTGTTCCAATTAGGTAAAATACTTGGTTCTGGCAACCAAAGGATGTGAGGGGTGGCCAAACATAAACCCATGCAATATTTGTAGTTTATACAAAAATTACGCATTTTCTATAACACCAGAGTTTAATCTGAGCCCATATTTGTATTTGGTGTATCTGGCAATCCTATGAAGCCTCTGTTATTTGAACCACAATATGATTCAACTGTTCATTCTGCTAAGTCCTGCTTTATTCACTTTATCAAAGACACCATTCCCATGAGCTTTCCTAAGTAATCTTCCTACTACAAATCTTCATGACAGTCTGTTTTCCTGGAAACCTGATGCAAATCACCATCTTTTCCTAAATTTTTATACTTCTGCTAATCTTGTTTTTAACTCCCTGGCTCCTTCCTCAGCAGGGTATCAGTACACAATTACCATCATATGTCTCTTTTATAATCATTCTCCGAGAGGTATTGTTCCTTTTCCTTTCTATCTTATAATTAGACAGACACACATATTTTGGGCTTTTATAGACATTTCAAGCAAAGTATTCCAGCCTGTGCATAATCACAAAAAGGTTAAGACATAATTAAAAAAATTAAGCAGTTTATATTTAGTTTTTATTGGTAAAATGTCATTGTAATTCTAATTATTATGGTCTGTACACATTGTCTCAGAATTTAGGAAATTGAGGGGTTCTTTGTGATATTTATGTAAATTTCTTATTTTTTATATCTCATGGAGAATTATCTTGATATCCTATTTATAAGACAATGGAAATGTTTCTCTTTGAAATGGAAATGTTATCACTTAATAAATAGTAGAAAATGCATTATTTTTTCACTAAAAAAACTTATAAGGCAAGCGGTTCTCCTAATGTTGAGATGTTTCTTGAAAAGCCAGCAAACA